>CM050416.1:22228733-23467066 GCA_027564155.1 Gymnocypris eckloni scoliostomus | reverse complement strand
ATATGGGGGTGATTTCGAACACAGCTTGTGACTTTCCTTATAAAATAGCATTTTTATTGTTATTAACTCAACGAAAATCAATCCAAAATTAAAGCATAATGGCAAACCTGCTGGAGATTAGTAGACAAGCTGTCAACTCATTAAGTAATTAGCGGTTCCCTCACAAAAGTGGGTTATTCAGTGCACTAAAGCTTCTCCTTCATTGCTATCCATTAAACAAAACTTTTGTCTTCTCAGCAGCATTTTTTCGCTAACCCTTCAGGCTCCTTCTTGGGTAGGGGCTCTGCTTTAGCTCCAGCCCCAATTAAACACACCTGAACCAGCTAATCAAGGTATTCAGGATTACTAGAAACTTCCAGTCAGAGGCCTGTACCATGATTGTGGATGAACACATTCAGAGTTATAGGATAAGTTTTGAGTTGACAAAACCAAACAACTCCAATCTGGCTTTGTTAGGACCATGAAGCTGATCATAAACTTTCTCAGTCAACTCAAGCTTGATCCTGAGTTAATGGAGCACGTACACATGAATGTGTGACATCAGCGGTGAACAGCCAATCACAACACAGATCAAGTGTGATTCACGTCACGCGAGAGAGCCAGTGAGATTCAAAACTTGTTTGTTAAAGGTTAAGAGATTAAAGACTATGAGGAATTTAAACGCATTTCCATTGAAGTACTTGTCCATGAAAGAGGACAAATAAAGGAAATTATCTTGCTCAATCAGTGTAGTCACAAGTGAAACCGGAAATCTCAAGAACTGCTTGCTAAACTCACAATTAAATTACACATTTCAAATCAGCAACACAATCTTAAACGAACTGCCTCATGAATGCTGTTCCTTATGCTCAAATAGCGTTAAAAGCTATTTTTTTTCAAGCTAGACCAACCAGCTCATGCATAGTCTTAAGCGCGAGCATAGATATGACATACAAAGCCACTAGAAGGCAAGCCTGCAACCTTTAACCAATAAAGCGTAACGGCTAATGCTAACGCTTACGCTTTGGAGGAGGGGGTTACTATGCTGAATAAACAGCTTTTTAGAGTTAACAGCTTATCATTTAATGAATTGACAACCTATCTGCTAATCTTCAACATGTGTTCCACTATTTTACACTAAATATTTTTTTGATTTTACTACAAAAAAATGCTGTTTTATAAGAGAAGTCACTGAATTTTTATGACAGGTGGGATTCAGCTTATGGCACTTTTCATTCATTCCTATGGTATCTGTAAATGCCGATTGAGTGTCATACAACTCAATTCAATAAGGTCAAGGCTGTAATGTGATTGGTTATTAAGGCAAATGTAATCCAAGTTAGCTGTTATGCTTTCTCCAATAATAAGTAATACAGACCCTCTTATCTCCCAATAGTAAAACAATCTCTGATATCTATAAGTGCGAGTCTTTCAGGTTTCTATGGGAACAGGAGCTTCTAATGGCAGCTCTGCAGAGATGCAATGACTTTACCGATCAGCGATTGGCTATTTTATTCAGAAGACGAGATTATACCATCATATTGCATGTTGCAGTTTCTCCCATTCATTTGTAATAAGAGTGAACGTCTTTGTATTTCTATATTCTTTGTTAGCATGCATAGCATATTGGCTGTTTAATAGTAATTCTAAACATATTCTGCATGACCATATTTTAGATCGCTTAATCCCACCCTATACCTTAATTTAACAATCCTACTAACTATTAATAAGCAGCAAGTTAGAAGTTTATTGAGGCAAAATCATAGTTAATAGTGAGAACTGGACATTAAAATAAAGTGTGACCACATTTTAATGTTGGTATATACTCTGATTCTGCCTGAATTTTTACTTTACTCCTTGTACACAAATACTACACTGAATCACATCGCTATTCTACGCACTGCCAATGTGAATTAAAGTGTAACCACCCAACTCCCCTTTCAGGAAAGCCATTTTGTTTTCACAGCGAATATTAGGTAACCCAAAACATGCACAGCTGATGATGGCATTTGTTTGCATTAGAGAGTTCTTGATGATATGTGTATCAAGCGTTTTGTTTGTGGAAGAAAATGGAGTTGAATTCATCAACTTGTGGACAGCATAATTTAATGTCAAGGGGCCCATTCTCCACACTCACAGAGCTTCTTGTGGCAGCATGTGTGTTAATATCCCAAGGGTGGATCTCTATCGTCAGACCACTGCTGACGATACACACTGCTCAGTAACAACAACAACAACAAAGAAACAACGGAGTGACTGACGTTCCGCTTCTTTCTAACCTCTTTCAATTAAAGCCTGGAAAATACAACAGAAGCATAAACACGGAGTGACACTGCTAATGCAAGACAGCTTAGTGGGCCGCAGCTTCAATCTCTTCCTGCTCTCGCTTTTCCTGTGCTCCCTCACTTGTTTCATTAATTCTCACTCCCTCGTTCCCTGGAAGAGATTGGTAATGCCAGAGAGGCTTCCAAGTGTGACACATACCCATGTGTCCCTCCTCAGAGGGAGGGTTTGTTTGGCTACTGGTGCCCATTGAAACTATGTGGTTTTAGCCACGATGGTGGCAGAGTGTTTCATGCTAATTATTATGAAAGAGTCACGAAGAGAGAGGGGGTGGATGGTGGCAGAGTGACACAGGTTCTGTCTTTGGCCTTTAAACAGGTCATGTGGGCTGCCGTGGAAAACTCAGACCTCCTTGAGAGATGAAGGCGACAGGATTTTGAGAAACACCCTTCTGGGTTCAATCACATCCTGCGCTGCTTGACTCTCCTGAAATGAGATTTTGGACTATGGTTTTAAAGCAGTAGTTCACCCAAAGATAAAAAAAATATGTGTTACAGTTTACTCCAGGGGTCACCGCACTTAGCCCAGGAGGGCCAGTGTCCAGCAAAATGTTTAGCTTTAAACCAACTTGCCTCAACACACCTGCCTTGAAGTTTCAAGTATACCAAGCAAGACCTTGATTAGCTGGTTCAGGTTTGTTTGATTAGGGTTGGAGCTAAACTCTGCAGGACACCGGCCCTCCAGGAACAAGTTTGCTGACCCCTGGTTTACTCATTCTCATGCTGTTCTGGTGTTGTCAAGCTCCAAATGGTAAATACAGCTCCATACAAGTATATAATGACCTATTGTTCTCAAGCCATTATGTAAATTGTTTTGAGAAACAAACCAAATTTATTTTAAAATAATTATCTTTAGCAAGTTCATGAGAGATTTTTTTAACAAATCATTTATTTGAGTCAAATCTTTTCAGTTATTTACCCTGTTCACAAAAAACATTCATTACTGATCTGGTCCTCATTTACTCATTGATCTTGACATCTTGAATTTGGTGTGATCATGAGGGTTAATGACTGAATTAGGTGATTTGCTTAACGCAATCTGTCTTAATGATTCACTCGCAATTCAGAATCACTTCAGTTTCTCAGTTTCTCAGACTACATTATCTGTCAGTGACGAATGACTGGAGAGAAAAATGATCAGAGAATAACTTAAAGTTTAGTTAATTTCTCACACAACTCTAGGCTATGGCTTTAACCCTGTAAAGCCTGACAAAGGAAATAATAATACAAAAAATCTCATGCTCAAAGAGGAAGATAAAACATCAATTCAAACTGAGCCAAAATATGCAACTTGGTACAGTTGCTGATATTTATATGGCCAAAAAATAGGATTATTATACAATCAATTTCTGATAACCTGTCAAGTAAATCAATTATATTTGTATAACAGTATTGCAAGCCATCTATATAAAATGAATATAAATATTAGTTGTCACTCTATATCTCCCAATCTTTTGTTTTATTAAGATTACATCTACACACTTAGTTTTATCAACAAAGCTCTGTGTTTTTATAATGCAGTGCAAAGTAATGATGATTGAAAGATGTACAGAAAAATTTCCTCAGAAGCCTGATGTATCATATTTGATATTCACATAACTTTATGTATCTATTAAAAAATGGATAATCAAGTAAACCTAAGTTGCTTCAGACCAAAAAGTGTTCATCTTGAAATATTACTAACAATATTACTAACAATAAATAAGATTTCTTACATTTATTTAATACAAATCTGGACAGATTTTACAGCAAAATAAATTATACTTTAGAATTATAGTTATATAGTTTAGAATTATACTTAAATGCCATTAACTTGATTGTATAAACTATCAATCCGACTACAGAAAGCCTGTAGTAGATGTACAACAGGTATTTTGATAGTTTAGAGGTCTTATAAATACAGGTGCATCTCAATAAATTAGAATGTCATGGAAAAGTTCATTTATTTAAGTAATTCAACTCAAATGGTGAAATTTGTGTATTAAATAAATTCAGTGCACACAGACTGACATAGTTTAAGTCTTTGGTTCTTTTAATTGTGACAATTTTGGCTCACATTTAACAAAAACCAGCCAATTCACTTTCTCAACAAATTAGAGTATGGTAACATGCCAATCAGCTAATTAACTCAAAACACCTGCAAAGGTTTCCTGAGCCTTAAAAATGGTCTCTAAGTTTGGTTCACTTGGCTACACAATCATGAGGAAGACTTCTGATCTGACAGTTGTCCAGAAGAAAATCATTGACACCCTTCACAAGGAGGGTAAGCCACAAACATTCATTGCCATATAAGCTGGCTGTTCACAGAGTGCTGTATCCAAGCATGTTAACAGAAAGTTGATTGGAAGGAAAAAGTGTGGAAGAAAAAGATGCACAACCAACAGAAAGAACCGCAGCCTTATGAGGATTGTCAAGCAAAATTGATTCAAGAATTTGGGTGAACTTCACGAGGAATGGACTGAGGCTGGGGACAAGGCATCAAGAGCCACCACACACAGACGTGTCAAGGAATTTGGCTACAGTTGTCGTCAGAGGCGTCTTACCTGGGCTAAGGAGAAGAAGAACTGGACTGTTGCCCAGTGGTCCAAAGTCCTCTTTTCAGATGAGAGCAAGTTTTTTATTTCATTTGGAAACCACGGTCCTAGAGTCTGGAGGAAGGGTGGAGAAGCTCATAGCCCAAGTTGCTTGAAGTTCAGTGTTAAGTTTCCACAGTCTGTGATGATTTGGGGTGCAATATCATCTGCTGGCTTTTTTGAAAATCAACGTCACTGCACCCATTTACCAATACATTTTGGAGCACTTCATGCTTCCTTCTGCTGACCAGCTTTTTAAAGATGCGGATTTCATTTTCCAACAGGATTTGGCACCTGCCCACACTGCCAAAAGCATCAAAAGTTGGTTAAATGACCATGGTGTTGGTGTGCCTGACTGGCCAGCAAACTCACCAGACCTGAACCCCATAAAGAATCTATGGGATATTGTCAAGAGGAAAATGAGAAACAAGAGACCAAAAATGCAGATGAGCTGAAGGCCACTGTCAAAGAAACCTGGGCTTCCATACCACCTCAGCAGTGACACAAACTGATCACCTCCATGCCACGCCGAATTGAGGCAGTAATTAAAGCAAAAGGAGCCCCTACACTCTGGAAACACACTTTCCAGAAGGCCAACAATTCAATAAAAATGTTTTTTTTTTTATTGGTCTTATGAAGTATTCTAATTTGTTGAGATAGTGAATTGGTGGGTTTTTGTTAAATGTGAGCCAAAATCATCACAATTAAAAGAACCATGAGTTTGAAATGACATGAGAGCTATAAAATAAAGACCGAATTGTATGCTTTTAGGTGAACTGCTCCTCGTTACTGCCCTCCACACCCCTCTGGCACAGTTGCTACAACTCTCTTTCTCTCACTTTCCCTTCCTCTCCTCTCCAGTGAGTTGTGGCGTCTTGTGAGTAATGACAAATGTTATTACGCTCCCCTTTAGATTATTTTAGCACACACTGCAGAGTAAATCACTGTGTTTTCCTAAACCACGGGTCATTTGCCGACCCTATGTTTGAACAGCTGTAATGAACCCTCAGCATTAATAACTTCTCAGGGCTGAGAGAAAGAAACAGAAAAAAAGAGTGAGACAGAGAGAAAGGATGAGGTGCTAACACTCTGTGTGTGTTTTGGAGAGTGGATTTTTTTTTTATTAGAATGGAACTGACAGATATTGCTGTTTTCGCACAGAAGCAGATATACTGCACTCACATCCAAGTCTGTTATATAATTTCTCAAATTCTAACGTCACTCACTCACTGAGATGACTGATTTTGTTTCAATAGACCAACACAGACTCCCATGACTTTTGCATCTTCACTCATTAAACACTATTTGGAGTGTTACAAGATGATTGTGCATAGATAAGATCCCTGAAGTTGCAAAGACTAAAGTCTCAAAACCAAAGAGATATTCTTTATCAAAGTTAAGACTCGTCCACGTCCCCCTAAAACAGCTCTTTCAAATCATTTAGATTACTTACAACAGAACAGAAATGCATTTTATGGACGACAGTTTCGTGAACCTAGGAGAGGAGGTAATTCTGACTTTGCTATGACAATCTGCCGCTTCTGATTCAGCGACTGTTTATTTTGTTATTAGTTTCAGTATTTGCTATTGACTGTTAAAATGCGTAGTTTTGCGTATCGTGACTCGTGAGTGTGTGCACGTGTGTATATGAGAGAGATAAAGAGAAAGAGACAGGGTTACATCACAGCACATCAGCTATCTTAATCAGGGCTTGTGTGTGTGTGTGTGAGAGAGAGAGAGAGAGAGAGAGAGAGAGAGAGAGAGAGAGAGAGAGAGAGAGAGAGAGAGAGAGAGAGAGAGAGAGAGAGAGAGAGAGAGAGAGAGAGAGAGAGAGAGAGAGAGAGAGACATCACAACGGAGTGTACAGCCCGTCAGAAATCATCTTAATCGCGGCTTGTTTGCAAATACATACGAGCATCATCATTGACTCTGTTCCCCTCTCGGGCTTGAACTGATGGTAAAAATAAGGACATTATTAACTGTCTTTACTTGATTTTTTAAAGCTGAAGCTTGCGATTATGGTTATGGTTATGATTATGATTATTGCGAATTTCATTTCTGATGCAGCTTGTGGTGTTCGGCCAATCACAATGCACTATGCCAGTTGGCTAATCAGAGCAGACTGCGCTTGTCGGAAGGAGGGAATTTGTAGAATATGAAGCGTTTGAGAGAGGCGGGGCATATAGGATCTACAGTAATGTACAGTTTATGAAAAATAATGTGTTTTTTGAACATTAAAGCATGTCAACATATTCTGTTACACCAAATAATGATCTTTAAAAAATCATATGACCCTTTTAAATATTTAGGCAAATTTGACAATGCTATCAAGATGAGGGTAGTACTCTGTTTAATATTAACATAGGGATAGTTCACACAAAAGTTTTGTGATCATTTACTCACCTTTGTGTCATTTCAAAGTGACTTTCTTTATTCTGTGGAACACAAAAGAAGAGAAACGTGTTTTTTTTTCATACAACAGAAGTCAACAGGCTCCAATGTTGTATGTTTACCAATATTCTTCAAACTATCTTCTTTTGTGTTTTACAAAAGAAAAGTATGTTTTGGAAAGACATGAGTGTGAGTAGATGACAGAATATTCATTTTTGAGTGAACTATACTTTTAACATAGTACAAAAACATTTGTCATTTCACAGAATTCCACAAATTGTCCTATATAATCAGCACAGAGAATGAATGCAAAAAAGTAGCAAAAATGCCTTTTCAGTAGTGCCATGGAGAGGCTTCAGGAATGGAGGCTACTTGGCCATTGTGCTCCGATCTGAATGAAACTCCACTCATTCCTTAATTTCCCACAGTAATGATTGGGTATCACTCGGTATGTGGCCCCACTCACGCCGGTGTCAGGGCTGTAGGTATATCCCAAGGTTCTACTAAGACAACATGTCATTACTTTTGTGCTACGTTATAATTGAAAAAAATGGATGCTTCTAAACAAAGAGATAATTACATGGAACAGCAAGATTGGCCAGCCCTTGCTTCTAAATATAGGGAAAAAATCATCTATTTCTGAGGAACCACCTGAAAGTTGTTCTATTTAAGCTCTGCCTTGAGTCCTGACAACTACATAACATGCTGTTGCTACACCGAAATTGGAATGTTTTTATTTCTTTTAAAGGGGTCATATTATGCTTTTTTTTAAGATCATTATTTTGTGTATTTGGTGTAACAGAATATGTTGCCATGCTTTAATGTTCAAAAAACATAATTTTTCAAATACTGTACATTATTGTACATTACTGCCCTATATGCCCCACCTCTCTCAAATGCTTCGTTTTCTACAAAGTCCCTCCTTCCGACAAGTACATTCTTCTCTGATTGGCCAACTGACCCAGTGCATTGTGATTGGCTGAACACCACAAGCAAGCGTTGGAAATATAACACCTCTTTCCATAATCACAAGCTTCAGCTTTCAAAATAAATGTAAGACAGTTAATTATATCCTTAGTTTTACCATCAGTTCAAGCCTGAGAGGGGAACAGAGTCGCATGACAGACACAATGATGATGCTCGTATGAATTTGCAGTACACAAGCCGTGGTTGTATGACTGTGTCTCCCTCTCTCACACAAGCGAACACACATTCTATTCTGTTATAAGTAATCTTAATGATTCCTAAATGCATCTTCTCTCGGAAGGCCAAATAAAGTGCTTTTGCTTTCACATAGAAACACACAGCGTCTCCCTGACATGACTGACTGCATCAACACTACTGCGGTTACTGAAACCACAACTTCTTTCTTTGCGTGAACATTTGAGTGGCATTAAAGGATACTCCCCAAAATTATAATTTTGTTATTTTTTTACTTTCCCCTTGTTGTTCCGAACCCGTAAAAGCTTTGTTCGTCTTCAGATCACAATTTAAGATATTTTGGATGAGAACCAGGAGGCTTGTGACTGCCCCATTGACTGTAAATTAAATTACACTGTCAAGGTCCAGAAAAGTACGAAAAGCATCGCCAGAATACTCCATCTGCCATCAGTGGTTCAATTGTAATCTTATGAAGGGAAGCGAATACTTTATGTATGGAAATAAAACAAAAATAACGACTTTATTCAACATTTAGGCGTTGCGTTAACGTTACGATTGAACCACTGATGGCATATGGAGTATCCTGGCGACACTTTTCGTTAGGGCTGTGACGGTGGCAGATTTTTACCACCGCGGTGGTAATGGACCATCTACCGCCGGTGGCGCGGTGTTGTGATATATATATATATATATATATATATATATATATATATATATACTGTATATATAATTCTGAAACGCAAAATTAATAAATGAGGCTCAATCATCTATTAACAAACGTGCGTGTTTATTTTAGCACTTACGTCAGTGAACACTCAGCCTGCAAAACACTAAAATAAATATCAAATAAATAATACATTTAAATAGGAAAGTAGCGTTAAATAAGAAAGTTAAATACACCCTGTGACCCTGTCTACCTCACATGAGCGGCCATGAGCGGCGTGGCGAGAACCCATCATAATCAGTGATGCTGTCAACAAAAGATGCACGATACAATATGACAAATCCCTCACAGTAAACTGCCCCATCCAATTTATGACGTACTGATACAAAGTTCAAATGTCCTGTAAACAGACTAAACCTGTTGTCTTGCGATGCGGCATCTGGTTTAGACACGGTTCTCCGTTCCTCCACAAAGCAGGCGGGCAGGTTAACTCCTCGTCTGTTGCACGCGCTCTCTGTGGAATAGGAATCGTGGCGTATGTTGCCACATTTCTTGTTAATATCTTCCATTTACCGCTGTCTCGTTCGTATTTTGGCCAGTTTAGAGAAAGCCTCACCAATACACACCTGACCAGCCGGGCGTTTGCGATCACGTGAACTTGAAGACACTTGTACAAACGCGGATGGATGACATGAATGGAAATGATTCCAGATCGGCGATTTAGTATTTGGTTTCCCAACAAGGTCCATTGCTCCTCACGAAATGCGCTCATCCTGCGCTCAAGCCTGCTAATCTAAAGGAAACGCCATGTATGGCGTTTAAGTTCATTTGTGAATTAGCATAGATTTAAAGTCTAAATAAAACAATTTGCAACTGTTAATATTATTATACTTGTTTACAAAACTTTGTATTATGCTTGTTATAGAGTGTGTGACGTCACATGCACTACCGCCGGTGGCAATACACAACCGCGGTGGCAACCAACCACCACCGGTGATGCGGTGGTCAAAGCCACCGTCACAACCCTACTTTTCATACTTTTCTGGACCTTGACAGTGTAATTTACTTGGCAGTCAATAGGACAGTCACAAGCCTCTCGGTTCTCATCCAAAATATCATAAATTGCGTTCCGAAGATGAATTATGCTTTTAAGGGTTTGGAATGACAAAATTATCATTTTGGGGTGGAGTATCCCTTTAAGCAAATATTTCCACATCGTGACGAAGACGTGATGCATGTTTGAATGAGGCATTTTAGGGGGACGTGGACGAGTCTTAACTTTGATAAAGAATATCTCTTTGGTTTTGAGACTTTAGTCTTTGCAACTTCAGGGATCTTATCTATGCACAATCATCTTGTAACACTCCAAAGAGAAAGGAAAACTTGAAATCACATAATATGACCCATTTAAAGTGAAGGTCTCAAATCTGAAAATCGAATGTCCGCACAGCTCATTTATGAAACGTCCTCAAACTGGTTGGGTATTTCTTTTTCAGTCCTCCGTGTCAGAAAAGTGTGATGTGAATGTGTCTTGGTTACTAGGTAAACACAAAGCAACTGCTGTACATTTCTTGGTATATGTTTGCTAAATAGAGATTGGATGCTGAAAGGGAAAAGTATGTGTCCTAATGACGTCAGAACAGGTTTGAACAGGCTACAACACCGTGCAGTGTTTGTTGTCTAATCTGATGCCCTTAATATCATCTCTCATTCTTGCTCATTTGATTCTCTCATTGCTCTTTTTCCTGTCATCTTTCCACTCATCGAGATGTAGAAGCTGTTTCTGCACTGTATTTAGCTGTCAGCGCTTCTCTTATCTGTAATTAAATCATCCCATGCTAATACTGGTAGATCTGTCTCAGTGCGTGGCCAAACATAATTTGGACCCACCTTGTGATGATATATGCCAGCATCCACTTCTACCTTTCATTCCACGAGTGTTTAGGTACCTACAGGATTTACGCCCTTGGAAATTTCAAAACAACACAGGCTCTGTTGCCACCCGTCCCATTCGCATGTGTCATTTCACTGTCTACCCAACTTCAGCGGTTCCATTTAGGCCCGGTCTTATGATACGATATGATCTGAAATTTGTTGGCATGCATTTGATATGCAGTTTTCGCATACATACGATACACAAATTTGTGTACTGTCCCATATAAATAAAAGGACAGTGTTTAGACAGGAAGTGAAGTAATATACATGTTCTGCTATATGTAGGCATGCTGCCTATGAGACTATTGGTGTCGATGTTTGTTTGTTTATTTATTTGTATATTTTTGAAAGAAGTGTCTTACCAAGACTGCATTTATTTGATAAAAAATACAGTAACAACAGTAATATGATTATTGAAATACATTTTCTATTTAAATATACTTTAAAATGTAATGTACTTCTGTGATGCAAATCTGAATTTTTGGGAGCCATTACTCCAGTGTCACATGATCCTTCAGAAATCTGCGGATTCTAGTATTCTGATTTGCTTCTCAATAAATATTTCTTATTATTATCAATGCTGAAAACAGAAATGGCGATTCAAAATATTGTGGAAAACGTGAGACATGTTTACATTCTTTTACATGGAAAATTCTTTGATTAATAGAAAGTTCAAAATAAGCTTTGAATGAACCAAAAGGTTTTTTTTTTGTTATCAAGTTTTTTTCATTATCACATTTTAACATTCCAATGCATCCTTGCAGAATAAAAGTGTTCAGAAAAAATAAATAAAATAAAACTAAATCCTACAGACTGCAAACTTTTGAATGATACATATTAATTTAATAAAACCACTAGTCTTAGTTGTGTAAAGTTATATCAATTTTTATCTTTAATGTCGTAGCTATGTAACACCAGTAAAATGGGTAACTTTTGCATGATGTGGGCAAGGATACAAGAAAAGGGGAGGAAACTTACTCAGAATTACAGTTTTACAGCTCAGATAATAAATGTTTTATTGAGTGACTCATGTAAGTGCTTTAACAAAAATATGAGCATCACATTTCTGCTTTTAAACGTATGGGAACCCCTTGTGTCCACTAGTCCTTACCTTAATACTTAACAGTGGTTACAATCATTATTATGTTAACAGTTTGTACTGAACCCAGAACATACATTTATATAATAATATTATATTATGATTATCAGTTAAAGATGATTATTTGATTAAATGTTACTAATCATCTAGTAATCATGATAAAATGTAGACTGGAATGTTAATATACGTGTTTGGGTGTGTTTCTATAAGAGATGGTTGTCTGTTTTTTCCCTGCATTCCTCTTCCTAGGTCAAAACATCTTGTAATGTAAGAACACCAAATAGGAAAAAAAAGTGGAGTAAGACAGTACCTTTTAACCTTCAGAAAACCTTGTTTTAAGCAGCAGAGATAAAAAAAATGTTTTCCCTCTTGTAATAAAGCACATGCTCTTTGAGCCGTATGATATACTGCATGCCTGCTTATTCCCTAATACCTTGTGCCCTGGATCTTACACACAAGGACTGTAATAGAAAATGACTAGCTGATATTACACCCCATGTGTCCTGCCACTGAAATAGGGATGCCCGTAAATGTGTGACAATACCTCATCCATGTAGGGGACAAAACATCTGTGATAGGAGGACAAAACATATTGGGTTAAGAGGACAGACGATATGGCAAAGTTTGCCGCATTCATCCATCCATCCTTGTGCCACCTAGTGAGCAAAAAAAAAGGGGGTTCCGGAAAGGCTGTGGTGGTAATAACATTACTCATGTTGGGTAAAGAAGTAGAGAGCGTGTAAAGATAGACCTGGTTCCTATGGGAGTACAGGACCAGCTGCGAGCACAGGGTGTGAAGTGTAGGGTTTCCTCTGAACACGGAGACTGCCAGTCTGAGGGCTGTGCTTCATAGGTATGCCACAGACACTGAGGACGTTCATGTTTCAGCCCACACCAGACCACCTGGGATGCTTATCTCCCTGTGGAGTACCATGTTTCACACACACACACACACACACACACACACACACACACACACACACACACACACACAAGACATACATACAGAATTATACATATTAGGTGAACATGCACACAGTTTTTCTCTCACATTACCCTGTGTTAATATGCAGGGCCACACACATCAAGTTCATATACACACCACTGACAGCCATACACACCTTGTCTCAGAGCAGAACTCTCACACACAATCTCTCTTACACACACAAACTAACTGACACACTCACCGGGTGTGTCCATCAAACAGACGAGCCCATAATGAGTAGATGTGCTCTAGCCGGTGACCCACGTCTGCTGTGGTCAGGTTTGTGTGCGTTGGATGAATGCAGGGGGTGTCATCCGGCCAACAGGCTGCTTGACCCCTCACGGCCTTTCTGCTATCAGCAGTCACAGATCAATGGCCCCAGCTCTCATTCTCCACATTTCCTCACACCACTGATCTTAATGCCTCGCTCGCTACCATAGGGCAGTTTCCTTTGTGGGCAACATGTAACACTATTAGAGTGACCATCATTTCTAAAGATGTGTTTAGGGAAATTCAGTTTCATATCAAATGTATTAATTCTAGAAAGCACAATTGTTTTGTTCCTTAAAATTGCCTTGCGCTAAGACAATGGGAAGATGTAAGTTTACTATTTAGTAGATCCCAATGATTCTGAAGCACTAAACTATATTGTATTTCATTTTTAAGTAGTTGTGTTTAGTCTGTTTAGTTTGGTTAAGTATTTTTGTTTTGCCAGTTGGATGTAAGGTACTATATCAGACTTTTTAGTAGACAGTACATAATTTTGTACTTCTTGTTTCAAGCTGCAACTAATAATCACAGCCAATAAATAAAATGTGAATGTTTTTTATTTCTTTATAAAAAAGTAAAGAAAAAAAGATTGGTGTGGAAACTATTTTCACTCAGAATCTGCTAGTTAATTTCATAAACAACAAGTAACTTTGAATTAAACATAAAATCATAAATTTAATCATAAAAACTGAAATATCACTTGTATTGTAAAACATACTCAAATAATAATAATTTACAAATTCAAAACAAAATATAAAAAAAGTATGTTTTGCAATGATATGGGCATTTGTGTTCTGTAATTTTTCGGAAATGTAATGAACATTTCCAAAACAATGTTATTTCCAAATAAAACATTGTGGTTAATAACTTGCTCATAGCCAGCATATTATTTATATCAAAATCACACAAAAATAAATCTAATTTTTTTCTGAATTATTTGATACAATTATGTAGAATGCACATTAAAATATTCTGTGATATCTTGTAAAAATATTAGTGATATTTAAATATATATTTTATTTGTTTTAAATGACAAATCATTTTCTACACAGTAAATATTTAATAACATCTATACAAAAAAGATGAAGGTGCAAAATTAAACCTATATGTACAGATAACAGGAATTGTGAGCAATACGACATTTGGGAAAACATTGTGAAAAAGTGAGTATTGGCAGTATTCCAGTGAGGTAGTATGATTGAAATAATCTTAGCAGCATGAAAACATCTTTGCAGATTGGGAGGTGAAAATTTGAAGCTGTGGGCTACGTCCACCTCTGCCCTGCTGACATGCAGATGTGAGAGGGGCACATGACATCCCCTTAAGCCAACAATTACCTCTTTTGTCTTGCTGTCATACAGACAGTTCATATTTCTTGCTCTCTCACCTCTTCTATGCACATGGTCTTATCATTTTCATCAGATAAGCCTTGCCACTGTGGTGTCATTACTAAACTGAGTGATATGGTTGCTCATATCCCTGGCAAAGTTGTAAGTCTACTGCTTAAACTGTAGATGGCTGAGGACAGAGCCCTGGGGGGCGCCGGTACTCAAGATGATGGTTTGGGAGGTCTGGTCATAGATCCTGTCTGCCTGAGGTCTGTTAGTCAGGAAGTCTAGGATCTAGTTGCAGTGGTGTGCACAGTCCAAATGCTTTTGTTTCATCAGTAAATGTCAGTGGTAGCTTTGAATGCTGAACTGAAATCAATGAACAGTTTTCTAACATACAGTAAGTGTTTTGATTGTATAGATGGGAGAGGGCCAAGTGTGTGATGAATAACGTGGTATCATATCCACTGTAGAATGTATTTTTCCATAAGCGCACTGAATAAGGTGTCCAGTCCAATGTGGGTGGGATGCAGGACTTGATGTGGGTCATGACCTGCTGCTTGAGGCACTTCACTATGGCAGGGGTTAATACAATGGAGCAACAATCATTCAGGCATGTTGCACAGCAATTATGGTGGCAAAATTGATTTTTTTTCGCCTTTTGCTTTTCGAAAGTAAACATTTTGGTGGATTTGTTTTTATTCCCTTTTTTTGCCTTTGAACCTCACACTCTAAATATTTAAAGCTGAATACACTATTATTCTCCATATCCTGAACGAATACAGACAGAGTGACCTTTTTATATGATCTTTTAATGTTCAATTTATGAGCATTCCTCTATCCACAAGTCAAAATCATATTCAAAACATGAAGGCTAGCAGCACTGCCCACACACATTGACTAAATGTGCTCAAATAGAGCCAAACCACAAGAACTCGAAATTAAGCATTTAAAAGTCCAACTTTTCAAAATAATATTAGAATGTAATTCGGATTATTCAGGGAACAGAGATATTAAAGATAAGTACCTTGAGAATATTCAAAACCCTATTTTGTGTTTACACGAGACACTTTACACATGGCGATAAAGTTACTTGTAATAAGATGTTTACTAATATTTATATAAACATTATCAATTTCAATATCTAATCTGAACACAGATTAAAAATCTGGCCTAGCGCGGCATGTGTGTGTGTGTGTGTGGGTGGGGGGCAATTGCGATTCTACTTATGAATTCTACTTATACTTATGAACTCTACAAATTAAATTACTTTTTTTTCTCGGACAAAGAGCTGAATCCGTGTGATTTGTGGAAAAAATGTAACCAGATCTACTGAAAACGGCAGTCACCGTTAATTTGAAATGCACCATTAATTTGAATTTATACTTGTGCAATTACCAAATTATATAATAACATTTATTACATTTGTAAAAGGTATGATTCACACACAAATTAAATTACTTTTTTTCTTGGACAAATAGCTGAACCAGTGTGATTTGTGGGGAAGAAAAGTGAACCAGATCGCCAGAAAACTGCAATCACTATTAATTTTAAATGTATACATGAGTAACTTCTATATTCTTCAAACTCAAATTTTTCCCTTTGTGTTCCAAGAACAATAGAGTGTCATAACACTGAGTAAATGATGACAGAAAATTTTCCTTTAATAGGCGTTTAATTCATGCCCCTTTCAAAAAAATATTGATCTATTTCATACTCAAGTGGACTCCTTTCTTTTCCTTCCACTGGCCATATATTATAACTTGCCATATATTATAAAAGTCACAGAGACATCCAGCTCAACATAATTTATAGCATACTTTGGACTTCTTACCATGCGTCTTAAGATTTTCTATGAAGTGGTATACTGCATGATGTAACATTTAGCTCTCACCATGTCCATCACTGGCCATTACTCATCGGCAGCCATCTGTCATAAAGTCAACTGCAGTAGTATTAGGAATGCCTCATAAATTATGACTGCTTCATAAATACAGGGTAACAAATCATTGTGTGGTGATTTTAGTTTACCTCAGCCTCCCTCCATCCACCCTTACTGCCCACCGTGGCTCGATTGCACTCTTTGAGTCACGAGCCAAGCCTCAAATAGTGTTGCTCTTGAGTAGCATCCAACTGGAAAAACAGTTGATATCTACTTGTACAGTATACAGGTCCGAACTATTAGCTTTAGAGATACAGGAGTGTCTTTTTATTTTTAGATATATTTTTTTAAATGTCTCATTTTTGTTCATGTTGTACTCACTCGTTTAATGTCTTTCCTTAAATTATCTTATTTGGTTCAGATTTTTTTGTTTTAAACATAGCATGTCTTTTGTCAAAATTACCTAAATTAAGTCAATATCCTTGTCATGTCAATTGTTCTAAAGCGACATATAATTATGTTAGCAAAATTGTTGTCAACATTTGAACATTAAAAAAAATGTTAAAACATTTAAAACTGCCATTGCTATGAAAACTTGAGCTTCTGAAATAAAGTAATATAAATACTTTTAAAAAATATTTGATGTTATTGATGAAATCAAAAACAGTTCATATTTTTGGTAGTAATTCCACTGACAATATTAATACTATTTTTTTAGCTCTGAATTCGAAGTTCGAACCATGAACATACCGTTGTTTTAAAGATTGCCACAATGTAAAACAATAGTGTCACAATATAACCTGAAGTTTTGCAAAATAGGAAGTGCCTGATAGCATAATACCAGGTATCGCATTTCTTGCATTCTCACCGCATCACTTCCCATTCCTCATCTGAACGCAGATAGAAACTAGAGAAACCGAACGGAATGCCCTTCTATTGTGTGGATCATTGACAACCCTTAACCACATACAGCTATTAAGTTTGAGTGATGATATAATGGCTCTTTATTTAAAAATTATACTATAATTTCAGCATTAAAAATCAATCTTAGATCACATTTTGTGGGACCTCTAGGCTAAAGTGAACCTACACCTGCTATTTTTAAAAGGCACTAAAAACACATGCCATGAAAAAAATTGTATCTTTGGTTTAGCAATCACAATAAAGTACTAAAGTGACTAAAGTACTGGAGAGAGTGTGTTGAAGAGCCACATGCTGGGCCAACCCTTTCGGTCACTGGCTGCAGATAATTGGAGCTGGACAATAACTGATAGCCTGGCCGTAATGTTTGGGGCTAATGTCTGAGAGTGAGAAGCTGAAAAGAATAAAAGAGCAGCATGAGAGCAAGTAAAGGTGAGTGAAAAGAGGGAGAGCGGTAGAGAAAGAGAGAGAGCAAGCCATGGAGAGCTTCCTTATGTGTTTTGTCATCTGTGTTGCAAATTAGGAGCGGAAAAAAGCTAAGCGAGTGGAACAGATGGACCACACTGGTGAGGGCTAATACGGACGGTCCTTGGGTCAGATATTTACTCCTAATTAGCCCAAGGAATGTGACGCATAAGAGCGGAACAGATACGTTGCCATTATGACTGGAATTTCCTTCCTCTGTGGCATGCAGTGCTTTAACCTGATTAGGTACGGCACTTATCTGAGAGATCAAAGAGCTCCAGGAACTGGTGACGTAGTGACAGGGTGGCGGCACTTGGAATCCCACGTCCTGTTCGTTACAGTATTTTACATTTAATTTAGGCTCCTTTAAAAGTTCACATTGGGAATTAACAATTAAATTACATTTTACATAAGTAATCAACAAGGATAGACTATCAATTAGATTTTTTTTTTTTTATAATCCATAACAACTGGATCTAAATATCTAAATTTCATTCAGAGATGACATGCCGAAAATGGAACATTTCAAACAAGATACATTAACTTAAGAATGGCATAAGTCTTGCTTTTAGGGAATATACTGTATCTTGAAATTAGTTTTCCTTCCCTTTTGGCACATTTATTTTATATATTTGTTTTGTTGTATTTAGCATAAATCTCACACAATTGATTAGATGCATCATTGTAACAAATAATCAATATATATTTACTTATATATGACCAGTGGAATAAGAAAAATAAACTTGACTTCACTAAATTTAATCAGATTTATAATTAAAAAATACAAGGAATACAACATAAATGATAAAAACCCACATACATACAGCCAATGTAATAAGAAAAATAATTTTTACCCAATTAAATTTGATCATTCATAATATATAAAAAATATTTCAAAAAAAAACAACATATACACATATAAAAATAAGAAAATAAACCTGATTCAAGTATTGTTTATTTATTTTTTTGTTTGTATATTTACAGTGAATTATTACTTACAGTAAAGCAGAAAGTCAAAGCCCTGCTTTAGGTTTGAGGCCTTGATTTATGTGTTCGTTCTGTGTGGTTTGTTAGACTTAGCGGAATAAACAAGAAATGAACACAACAACTACCAAAGTTGCTAAGCCACTTACTAATTAAAGTTGAGCCCTGCATTGGGAAAGGGTAAATTGGTCATTAGGAAGTTTAATCAACACACACACACACACACACACACACACACACACACACACACACACACACACACACACACACACACACACACACACACACACAGCCTAACACAACCAGCTCTGCTTCCAGTCAAGACAAACAGAGCCACAAACAATCTTTTTCGAGAACTAATACATTTTCCACAGTACATATACCTTTAATCAAGGAGAATCAGAAGCCTCTTTCACACAGCGATTCCGGAAAATACACGGATAATTTGAGCCCTGATATGTCCCGGAATCATTTGATTTTGGTTTATTCACACTGCCAATTATTTTCTGGAATCTTTGAGTGTGTTCACACACAACCCGTAAAGACACATGACATTAGGATGTGATGTGTAATGTGATCATTTACACTAAACTGGCGAACGATCTCCGCTTCAGGGCAGACAGTGAGAAGCTTCCTGATCGCTGCTTCATTACAGTTTGCACATATTTTTTTAGTCGGCAACATTGAGCTGCCTTCAAAACACCCAGTAAAATAATCGTGATAACCATGATAACGTCAATCACTGGACGTGTTTTCTTTCACACAGAAGGCACTCTGGCAATTTTCCGTCTGTCTTCCGAAATCAACGCGCTGTGTGAAAGGGGCTAGGACATTGCTGTCTAAAGTGGACTTGAAAACCTACAAGACAAGAGCGAGACTTAATCAGCAGTGATTGGACTAAACACACAAACCAAATCATGGAGACCTGGGGATTTTTCTTCATAAAAATATTCATATGGCCTGGGTTAACTTGAAGTAAACAATCTTTGAAAGTGTAAATGAGCACTAAAGCTGACTTGAAAACATTCAGGACATGAGCCGAAAATAAACCAACCAGCAGTGATTGGACTGAGGACACAAAAATATAAATAACTTATCAACACACATTTGATAGTACACAGGCAGTCAAAATTTGTAACAAATTTGATTTCATGGCTATTATTAGCATGGCCTATGCATATTTGAAGTTCAGTTGTTTTAGACTTATCGAGCTGTCTCCTTTCTCTGGCCACACATATTTCAGACTGGAAATGATGTCAGGTTCCAGCATTAGTGCCATATGCAGCGAGCAATCTTTGAGTCCAAGACCCACCTCACATTGAGAAACTTTGCAACATCTGCGTACCTCCTGTTGACCTCGGTCTGTGCGTGTTTTCAGCAGGTGGACTCCCATTGAGACCAAATAAGTGCTATTTATAAGTGCTATTTGGACTTCCATCCCTAATGAATGAACTTACCGTCAGTGTTCGGTGGTATTACCAGCTGCCAGGTACACATGCTGAATTTAGGTTAACCCTTTGAATCACAGGTCTATGGTAGATTCTGTCCTGGCATCTTTGGGAGTAACGCATCACTGAAATACCTTAGTAAAAACAGGTAGCACTCGTCTTCACTGATCCTACGTCATCCATTATTAAAAAATAATCAGTTATTTTAGATGCTCGGCATAAAAGTAATTTCGGTAACACTTCAGTATAGGACCAATTCTCATTATTAACTAGTTGCTTATTAGCATACCTATTATTAAACACATAATTCATTCATTCATTCTATTATTAAGATATTGGCTGTTTATTGGTACTTATAAAGCACATATTCTGCATGACCATATTCTACATGCATAAACTTACCAAATACCTAAACTTAACAACTACATTACTAAACTATTAATACGCAAATTATACATTTATTGGGGCAAAACATGTAGTTAATGGTTTGCCAATAGCGAGAATTGGACCTTAAAATAGAGTGTGACAAAATTTGAATCTATAGTAAGCTAAATTACCTAAAGTGTCCCCATGTATTATTTTGATCTATATATATATATATATATATATATATATATATATATATATATATATGAAGAGTTCATTTGCAAAAACAGATAACGTCTAGGTTACATACGTAACCCCCGTTCCCGTTATGTCGTGATGGAGGGAACGGAGACGTTATGTCGTGACGACATAGGGGATTTACCTGGAAGCCCCGATCATCTCTGACTTAAGAGAAAACGCCAAAGAAATTGGCTAGTGGATTTTGCATACCTGAGCCACTCCCCGTGCATACGGGTATAAAAGGGCGACGGGTGCATCCACTGATTAGGTTTTATGCTGAGGAGCCGAGAACGAGTTCCTGGCAACCAGCGATGGTTCAAGATTGTGGCATGGGGACATAACATCTCCGTTCTCTCCATCAGGGAACGGGGGTCACGTACATACGTAACCTAGACATTCCCTATCTGTCGGTCACTACGAGTTATGTCGTGACGACATAGGGGTCCTATGGAATGCGCCACAAGCTGAACCCCATCACAACCTTGTGGCATGCAGATGTTGACAAGCGAGCGCGTGACGGATAAATGCCATGCAAAAGGTTGCAACCTTCCTACCGCCCCAGCGCAAATTCGCTAACCTTGGTGCCCTCCGGGACCACTGAGTACATCGCTGCTGGAGATAGCCAAGCCACTTTTCCTTTCCCCACGGAAATCGGAAGGGATTTCGACCTTCAGTGAAAGACGGCTTCAGGTCTTTCCTATATGTTGTTGCAGCTTGCCGTAACGGCAGGGAAGCGAGCCTTCCGGAGAAGGGCGCTACGGAGGCCACATCCTGCCCGAAGGGAGGTAACATGTGGAGACACTGATATGGACTGGCCCAGGCTTGGGGCAGTACTACATATGACTGGACTCTGGGGCAGATCCTACCTAGGAGTAGGGAGGAGGACCACCAGCAGAACCTGACAGAAGCTCTGTCAAAGAGAAGACACAGGTTTATGTATATGCGCAATGCTCTTACGGGACACAGCAATGCTAAGGCTGGATCTGCCTCCTCCGAGGGCAGTGCTTGCAGGTTCACCACCTGATTGCGGAATGGCGTGGTGGGAACCTTGGGCACGTATCCAGGCCGGGGTCTCAAGACAACGTGAGAGTAGACCGACCCGAACACAAGGCACTCTTCGCTTACCAAAAACGCCTGGAGGTCCTCGACCCGTTTGAAGGAAGTGAGCGCGGTCAGGAGCACTGTCTTAAGAGACAGAAACTTCAGTCCAGCGGCTCAAAGGGGCCCCTCTGAAGTCCAGCCAGGACGATAGAGAGGTCCCAAGAGGGCACAAGGGGTGACCTGGAGGGATTCATCCTCCTGGCCCCCTTTTGGAACCTCATGATGAGATCATACTTTCCCAGGGACCGGCCGTCCACTGCATCGTGGTGAGCCACGATAGCGGCTACATACACTTTTTTAAGGTGGAGGGTGACAGCCTATGCTCCAACCTTTCTTGCAGGAAAGAAAGCACTACTCCAATCGTGCATCTTCGGGGGTCTTCTCGGCGAGAAGAACACCAGTTCGCGAACAGACTCCATTTCAGTGAGTAGGTTTGCCTTGTTGAAGGAGCTCTAGCCTGAATGATGGTCTCTACCACTGCCGGTGGTAGACCGCTCAAGTCTGCCGCATCCCGTCCAGGAGCCACACATGGAGGTTCCATAGATCTGGACGAGGGTGCCATATTGTGTCGAGTCCCTGAGAGAGGATGTCCTTCCTCAGAGGAATGCGCCAGGGAGGTGCTGTCGCGAGGGAAATTAGTTCAGGAAACCAGTTCGGGTGGACCAGTGGGGTGCAACCAGCAGGACCTACTCCCCTTCCTCCCTGAGTTTGCACAGTGTCTATGTGAGTAGGCTCACTGGGGGAAATGCATACTTGTGTAAGGCCCGAGGCCAGCTGTGTGCCAGTGCGTCTTTGCCGAGTGGGCCCTCGGTCAGGGAAAAGTACAGCTGGCAGTGGGAGGACTCGGGGGAAGCAAACAGGTCCACCTGAACTTTCCCGAATCGACTCCAGATCAGCCGGATCGTCTCAGAATGGAGTCGCCACTCTCTGGGGAATAAGAGCTGTCGTGAGATCGCGTCGGCCGCACGATTGAGCTTCCCTGGGATGTGAACAGTGCGCAGTGACTTGAACTGCGTGTGACTCCAGAGGAGGAGATAGCGGGCGAGCTGTGACATGCGGTGTGATCGTATATCTCCCAGGCGGTTGATGTACGAGACAGCCGCAGTGTTGTCCGTGCGGACTAGCACGTGCTTGCCAAACAGCAGTGGCCGGAACTGCCGTAAGGCTAAATGCGCTGCCCACAGCTCTAGGCAGTTGATGTGCCAAAGCAGTCGGGGCCCTGTCCAGAGCTCCGAGGCTGCCTGCCCCTTTGCATGTAGCGCTCCAGCCCGTGCTGGATGCATCTGTTGTGACAACAATATGCCAGGACACTTGTTCTAGGAGCACCCCCGCCCGTAGAAAGGCAAGGTCTGTCCAGGGGCTGAGGGAGCGGCGACACTGCTGGGTGATACCCACTCGCAGTGTATCGTGGCGCCATGTCCACTTCGGGACCCGGGAGTGTACTCATATGAAGCAATCGGAGCGGCGAGACTGCAGCTGCAGATGCCATATGCCCCAGGAGCCTCTGAAACTGTTTCAGTGGTACCACATTCCTGCCTCTGAAGGAACTCAGGCTTGTGTAAAGCCCGGTTCAAGACTCGCAGATCCAGGATTGGTCGAAGGCCACCACCTTTCTTGGGTACGATGAAGTAAAGGCTGTAAAACCCCTGCCTCATCTCGGCTGGAGGGACCGGCTTGATTGCATCCTTTGCCAGGAGGACAGCAATCCCCTCGCGCAAAACAGGGCCATTCCGTACTGCCACCGAGGTCTCGAGAACACCGCTGAACTTGGGAGGTCGTCTGGCGAACTGAATCGCGTAACCGAGTCGAATTGTGCACGTGAGCCAGCGAGACAGGCTGGGCAGCATGAGCCACGCCTCAGACGCTGTGCAAGCAGCTCGAACGGCACAATCGACATACCTGTGGTGGTGCAGTGAAAGGGAGTAAGGGTGGATGGTACAGAAGGCGGTGAGTTCTGAGGCATCCTCACCGAACTCCCTGGGTCTCAAACGGGACTGGCCAGAGGTGTGTGGGGAGGAATACCGTATTGGCTGCTCTTGGCAAAATGGGTAGTGGGCGAGAGTGAGGAAGCAGGGCGTCGCACACTGTCGTCCCATGAACCTGAGAAAAGGAGGAAAAGGAAATCGCTCTTTCTTTGCTAAAGTGGGTACCGCTGTCCCTTGGACCAGTGGCGGAACAGAAACAAAACGAAACAGAAGATTCTCCTCCCGGCCCTCCACTGGGAGAATGAGCCGGGCTGTTCTCGCCATCTCCTGAGAAAGAGAAAATTCCAACATCTCCGGGTGGCCCGTGTCAGGACCGCTTCGTCGACTTCCTAGACAACTTGGGGCCTGGCTGGGACGCGGGGGGCGCCACTCTCCTGCGAGAGGCTCGACGCGCCGGTCTAGGTGTCGATTTTGCCTGGGGCGGAGCAGCAATGGAGGACGCAGGAGGCTGCTCACGGCTACGGGCAGACTGAGACCTGGCCCCGGGGGCAGCACTGGATGGTGCATGACCGCAACCAGAAGGACACGGACGAAACGGCTTCTTGAAAAAGACACGATTGTCTGTGATTTGCTCTTTTAGAATTTGCTCTTTTAGTTGAAGTGCCCAGGGGATTCGCTGCTGAGAGGGCCTCCGCTGACTGCACCGTGACGCCAACCAGGAACAAACAAGAGATGAAAAGCTTGTGGAGATCAGCACACTTCTCATCCACTCGGCTTCGAAGCAAAAATGTAATCAGTGGATGCACCTGTAGGTATGCAAAATACCTAGCCAATTTCATTGGCGTTTTCTCTTAAGTCAGAGATGATCGGGGTTTTCAGGTAAATCTCCTATGTCATCACGAATTCTCAGAAATCACATTTCTTCATTGTGCATTCCAATTAATCTCAATCAAACTGCAGTTTGGTTATTTTGACTAGATTAAAAAAATATAAAACAGAAAAAAAGCTATAAATAAAGTTATCTGTTTGGAAAATAAACTCTTCAAATACTGTATATATATTATGGCTGTCAATCGATTACATTTTTTAATCGTGATTAATCGCATGATTGTTATGAGTTAACTCGTGATTAATTGCAACTTAATAAAACATTTTTTTTGTTCTAAATGTACCTTAAAATAATACTTTTCAAGTTTTTAATACTCTAATCAACATGGGCATGGACAAATATGGATGCTTTATGAAAATGTATGTTTATTATCATTGAAACCATAGTCAACATAGAGCATGAAGACTAGACATGATTAAAAGGTCCCATTACTTCTCTTTCTTTGCACTGAGCAATTTACTTTTACAAACCTGTTTACATTTTTGCACACAGGGGAGCTCACTTCTTCTGAAAATGCTAAATGTACATTTGTTTGCCTCTCTGTGCCCATATACTGTATATTGATGCAGCTAAATTCTCAATAAAACTGGTATAACATTGGTATATTTTTCCTGTTTCTGTTGTCAGACAATGGAATGAATGTGAAATAGTGACTGAAATGCGACCCAAGAATAGGCTACATAACCTGCTCTCCCTTCCAAGATGTTAATCTGCACAAAAATCTGATACAATCAAATACACATAAGATAATGACAATAGCTGTGCTGTGTTTTCTGCTATACTTGCATGTACAATTAGTGAAGCAACTTAACATAATATCTGTGTTTAACTGAAAGCGCTACTCCTCTCCGCCGCTCGCTGAACAGAGCTGACGCACAGAGAGAGTGTCCAGAAGCACCAGCGAGTCTCAGAAACTAAACAAGGCAACCCTAAAGATTTGTCACTAGGCGCTTTTTTGAGGGGGGCTAAAGGGTCTGCAAAGTCGCTAAGTTGACAACACGTGCATCTCCATTTCTCAAACTACAGGCTAGGCCGCGGGTCAAACAGAAAATGCGTGTTAATAAAATGAGTGCCGTTAAAATTAATTTGCGTTAATGTGATCTTGAGATCCGAAACAGCAGCATAACGTTATACTGGTCAAAGCAGTGAATCATGTGTTCAAAACACATCTGGAATCTGATGTAGCAAAATCTGAAAGGTCAACATCCTTTAAATTCATTGAAAGCTGTCCTGAGTGAGTGTTTGTGACGAACTAGAAGATTGTTAAGCAAATATATGTGCAACGGATTAGTGTTTCGTAACTGTCTTGAGCATAAAAGCGAGTGTCTGTGTGACAGAACTGTGAATTGACTCGTTTGTCTGTGAAAATACTAAAACTTGTTTTAGCGCGCATCTGTGAGACAGAACTCAAGGCTGACTAAACGCATGTCTGTGCGACAGACTATGGCAAGTGTGAGTACAGATGAACTTATATATCTTATTAATTGTAATGGGAGTAGTACGATCAGTCAGCTGATGCTGCAGTCACGCTGTGTTCTGCCTGAACTACGCTTGATCACCATTCGTCACTCAAACTAGATTTATTATTACTTAATCAAAACAACCCAACTGCGGTTTGATTGTTATGAGTTTTTGGTTTTTGCAAATGAACTCTTCATATACAACAAAGACCCATTTTAATACAATAGTACTGGTTCAGCTCTTACAAGATCAATAACAGCCATAGTTGTCTCAGTTTCTGGGATCACCTTAAGTAAATAACTCGTAGTGTATATGATAAATAATCATATCTTTCTTTCAGACTTCTAGATCATTTTATCCTTTGCTTGATGTTTTGGTCTTTTCTTTGGCCTGTCTAGAGATTGTTTTTCTAATGTGGCTTTTATGGGTGTTTTTGTGGAAGCATTAATTGTAAACAGGATGTGTTTTGTGTGGTCTTTAAGAAAAAGTGTTTCATATTCCTGCTTGGACATTCTTCAAAACAGCCTCTTGCAACTTACAAATTACTTATGCTGAAGTGCTGAACGAACCACATGTGACAATTATATAATCGGTCATTCTGAGTTTGTCTGGTGAAGATGTGCTGCAAGATCACACAAGTAGATTCAGCTACAGCTAATCCAATCCTCAACTGCAATGCATCATTAGCAAGGAAAACAGCAGCTAAAAGCATATGATTTATGTTTCCCCAATAACCCACCTGCAAATAAAATCTCTCTTTCGTAGTTTTGCATGAGTAGGAGGCTCACAGAGCGTTGCATATAAGTAGAAGCAAGCGAAACAATATGAACAATGATTTATACAGGCACTGCAGAGAGCGTCTGTCAAATGGAGCCCTCAGGAAGCTTTCATAGAGAGGAGGGATAAAGGAGAGGCAGCAGGCCAGCGGTTTGAATGCTCACAGTTCTTGACCTTTTGGCATTAGAAGTCTTGTAAGTTCAAACCTCAGCTATTACCAAGCTGAGCTCATCTCAAGTGGCTTTACAGATGTAGACTGGAGCTCCAACAACAGGTTCCTACACAGGAATGACTTTGGATGCTAGACTAGACAAATACCATAAAAATGTCTGTACAAACTTTTCATTTCTCCATTTAATGGTTTAAGCACAATTTATTTAGCACTGTGTAAATGTCATGTAAGAGCCGCCGAAAAGTTAAGAGTTATTTCTATGTTTTGTTTTAGTTTGCCAGGATATACCGGTTTATATTTCCAAAAATGCATTTTGCCAGTAATAGTATTAATCCAGTGAGGTTTTTATATGCACAAGGAGTCCAGCAGCAGATGATATGGTCATGCTACCATTATTATGTACTTGAGATTACATGCAGAAAGGTTTTTTGCCAAACTAAATGCATAGTTTTTTGCCAAACTGTTGCAACATCTCCCAGACACTAAAAACAACCTTTAAATCTTAAGCAAATGTACTCTGAAAAGTTTTAAGAACATTTCACAAATGCTGTAATGTTACGACTAACTTTTTAAAACATATTTTGCACACAATGCATATTTTTTCGGGTAGATTTGGCAAATTAAAACTAAAACTAAATAAATTAAAATGTATAATGAAAAAAATAAATACAAATTAAATAAAGCCAAAAATGTGGAACACATCATTGGAACATAATAGAATTTGGAATACATTTTGAAGAATGCATGCAATTACGCAAGTACACTGATAGGGGTCTGTTTTGTTTTTCAAAAGCAATGCAAAAGCACCAAAAGTCTAAAAGGTTTTTCACATGGCTTGTGCTAATTTGGTGTATTTTTAATTTAAGACTATCATGGCTTCATATCATAGTCATGTCATGAGGTTTAACAGCCCATGTCCTCATTCATTACTGTATATTTAAAACAGTGAGCACAATTGACATGAAGCATGAATAGGAAGTAATCACAACAGGATATTGGATTAAAAAGGAAGTTTTGACTGGGGGCATTGATGGAGCATATAATCACTAGCATTAAACTAATACAACTGTTTTTCTTTCTGAAAAGTATTGCAACAAGAAACCAGCGGGTATTGTGGGCTGAGCTGTCGTACTCTGTCACAGAGCTCACCATCTGGAAAGCATTGTATTCTAACTATTGTGTACAAACATCTGATAAACATCTTAGGAAAAATACAGATGAAACAGCAGATGGGCAAAAGGTCTTAAAATGCCAGAAGAATGTCTAAGAAATGTATGCTTCTGAGAGGTGCTAAGCTATTAGATGCTTAGACGTCTATGGAATAAGACTCTTTCTCCAGTGGAGGGAAATTTTAAAAATGAGGACATGATTATAATTTGAATGTTTTTAATATGTAAACACTTTTGGTTTCAGTATTTACATGCAAACTATTTTTACTGAAAGTCTCAGAGCCTAAAACATCAAAAGAGATTGATTGACATTGATTTAAAATGACATAAAGTTAATTATTGTACATTCTTTGGCCATTTTGCCTATTTTTCTCTCTCCAAGAATGTTTACTTCAGCGTTTCCAGTTTATAACTTCCACAAAATTATTACATTTCTCTACCAGGCTGTTATATGTATGATTTTATAAAAAATTATATTTTGCACACTTGTAAAAATCACTTCTTATACAGTATGCTCAGACATGGCTAATTTTAGGGGGGAGGGGGTTCAGAAAAAACAGGTTTCCAATTTGGTGCACAACAGAATTGCATTTCCCCTTAGGCTATGTGCCTCCACAGATGTTTCATTCAGCCTTTGCAGCATTTGGCCACTCTAAAAGTGCTTCGGCTACTGCATTCCCTCCCATTGTACTGTGAAGGAGAGAGCGAGTGAGGGAATGACAGGGACAGGCTGTTTACCACCACCCCCTCTTTTCTCCCTGTGTTAGCATGAGGGAGGCAAAAGAGGTGGGGGTTGGGGGACATTGGGGCAGCAGTACAATTGCGAAGGGTCCAGCTTGGAGCTCCGGGAGGCACAGAGGGTCATAGAATGGAGCTGCGCGTCTGGGCCTCTCGAATCCTGAATCCGCTGGGTGGGTGGTCTCCTCTCTCCACACCCATTCTCTCTCTCTCTAATTCACTCAGCCGCCCTCTCGCTCCTCTGCTATTCCAACACCTCCAAGAGAAACGATTAGCTCATCCACTCTGGCCAGCACTTGAGCTCTGATGTGGCAGTCAGTGGCACAGACTGGATTCATTCAGAGCTAGATTAGAGAGCCTCATGGGTGAGCTGCGTGGCCAGGCCCACAGAGGGAGCCGCTGCCTCTGCTGCTGTGCAGTTCTGCTGGTGGGCTCTTTACACTCGCACTACTAACTGGGTGGCAGTTAGCACTAATCCTGTCACTGATTACCTCTGGCATGAGGAAATAAACAGTAATAATGAATATGCAACACTTTCAAACATTTAAAGACCCAAGCTTCTTTTTCCTCACCCCCACACGTCAAGATTACACACACATTTAATTTGGTCCCCTCAACATACTCATTTATTACCAAATCTGACACTTGTTGTATATTCATCACAACACTTCCCAAATAGCACTGCTATTTCTTCCATTAAACTCCATACACAAACATACACTACCGTTCAAACATTTGGAACTTTGGATCTTAAGAAAATCTTTTAAAAATGTATTTTTTTCATTTTTCTGAAAAGTCTGAATTATTTAAGAAATTAATACATACTTTTGAAACTCTAGTTTACATTCATTCAAGTGAAACAATGCACATTTGGCCTACAAGCATTTAATTTGTAATTAATGTAATTTTCTGCCACAATATACAATATTTAGAAAATAAATAAATACTAAAATATATTGTTTTACATAAAACAAAGAAAATAATATATATAATAAATGTAAATAAAGTATAAATAATGTTGTTGTTGTTTTTAAATGTGTGTATATTTTAATACAGAGATGTTTGATACTACAAGAGATGATATGTACACAACAACACCACTTATAATTATTAATTAATTGTGTTACTAAGGGGATTGTTGTTACACACTTCTGCTTTCTCATACCTACAGTGACATCTTGTGTCTATATGTGGTTTTACATGGTCCCAGCTGGATATACGATCAGCCAGGTGTGCTTAAGTGCAGTAACTGAACCTGCATCTAATCAGTATCCTGCTGCTCTGAGAAATAATGTCAGTGTATTTAAGTCTTTCAGTGATATTTTTAAAGGTTATTGTTCCACATTTTATTCATTTGTTCAGAATTTTGTGATTGCAAAACATTTTACAATATTCCCCAGAAAAGGAAAAGTATTGTAGTGAAATGTTAGCTGTTATCCTACACTCTCCGAAATAAAGGTACAAAAGCAGTCTCTGGTGCGGTACCTTTTTAGAAAGTACTAATATGTACCTCCAGTAATATGTCCTCCTACTCATTTTCTACAGGTTTAAGGTCAGGGGACAGTGATGGCCATGGCGAAACCTTCATTTTGTTTTCAGTGACCCATTTTTGTGTCGATTTTGATGTTTGTTTTTGGATTATTGTCCTGATAGAAGATCCAACCTTGGTGTGAATCCATGATGCCATGTATCTGAACATTTATCCAGACCCTCCAGCAGAAAAATAGGCCCACAACATTAAAGACCCAGCAGTGTATTTAAAGGCATGGGGTCCTTTTTTAAATCCCTGTGCATGCCTTTAAACCCACGTGAGTGCCAAAAAGCTCTTTTTAACAGTTTTATTTCACCATAGAAACCAGTCCTATCATAAGAAAGAGGAAATCATGACTGGACAACTTCACGTTTGTCCCCTGGTGTGCTAAATGTAAATATGAATGGAAATACACTTTATAGATTTTTTTAAACGTAAGAATTTCTAGGGATGCTAATTATCATGGCCAATGAATTTATATTTATTTTCACAGCATTCTTTACACACATTTACCAAGGGGGCTAATTATTCTGTATAATTTGTGTACTATTATGTTTGTTTGAGCTACTAATATGCACCCTTAAGGGGTAAATAAGGTACATAATGTATTTTTTAAAAAGGTTACCACCCCAGTGACGTCTTTTACCCGAGAATATATAGAAAATATGAAAAACTACTCTAAAACTTATAAAGTGAAATATCTCAAATGAAATTGTGATTATAAATGCCATCGCTTAAACACAATGCACCGCATATGTTCCTATACATCTGCATTTCCCTTTTTTCCTTTGATGCAAACAAAAAGCGCACACAACCTGTTTATTTTAATTAGTTGTATTATGCAATTGCAGTAAACCAGGCTTTACAAAAGTGCACAAGTTCCTTAAGCGCCATGTTTGGGTAACTAACTGCTGCATCCTGTGGTGGTCATAGAGGTGGAAGTTATGCGGTTTCAAACTGAATACTCGCTGTCCTGAGGAAGGAACACACATTTGACTAGACGATATCTTCTCTAAAGATGTGCTGCACAGCGATTCTTCTCCTCATTGGTATGTTTAAAGATAGATTTTTGTTGTTGTTGCTGTTTTTCTTTTTGTTTTAAATTCGAGTATCTGCTAAGATTTGCTCAAATAGCTAATTGAAAACATGAAATTAAATAAGATTGAAATAGTCAACTAACCAATCCTCTATTTCCTACTGTACAATTAACGGTAGAAAATGCTTTCCATTGGTCATTCAACCATTTTTTTAGATGTAGTTTTAATTTACAGATGTAATAATTTGTAGATTGTAATAACTGTTCCTCATGATTTGACATGAACTTTATCTTCTTCTATTCAGGTGCCTTAGTTGTCTTTGCTGTTGAAAATGAGACCACAACCATGATAACCAGCACAGAAAATATCACTGCTCCAGTTTCAGTGTTTATTCACACCACCCTATTCAAAGAAAAGGAATATCTAAACAACTTTACCACTCCAAGCTTCACTGCCACCCTGCCAAACACGACGACCATATCAGATGGAGAATCAGGTAGCTTTTTCATTTTGCTCGATCACTTGTCAGTCCAAGTGTCCACACACTTTATGTAGCAAAATGGTGCAATTGGTAAGAAAACTGTAAGCCAATTTATATGCTATGCTGCTTGCTTCAACCAAAGAATGTTCTTTTTGTCCCCTTTTTGACCAATAGAATTGTCTACTCCACCGCCCTCAGAACCTCCGCAGACCAACAATTACACCACAGACGATTCACTGAAGACCGTTTCACAATCCAGCACAAATAATATGATCAAAAGCACAGCTAATAGCATAGCAACCAGTAAGTGAAACAATAATGTGCAAGCATAATGCTCACTGATTGTGCCTTTCATCATTAAATTTAACACATTTGATTTTGCACAAAAGAACAATGTGAGAATTCTGTTTTAAATTCTGAGTCATTCTCACAAAGAAGTGTGTACCTACAGTGCACACTTAAAACTGTCACCATCTGCCAAAATATATATATTTTTATTAGCCACCCATAAATCAATTTCTGAAAAAAGTAAATTAGAGCAAACATTTGTTATTCACCTAAAAATGTAATTATTTGCTTTGTGCAATGCATTTATGTATATGCATTTTATTATTTTTTTACAGCAACTAAAGCAACACAAGGTGTCAAAAACTATCAAGCAAGTGAGTGATTTTTTCCTTATTGTTATTTTTATTTCAGTTTTCTAGTTTATTTTGAATTGACAGATAAAAAGATGTGGTAACACTTTAGTATATGGACCAATTCTCGCTGTTAACTAGTTGTTTACTGGCATGCCTATTAGTAACACATTGGTTGTTTATTAGTACTTATAAAGCACATATTCTGCATGACCATATTCTACAGCCCTATTATCTAAACTACCTTACTAACTATAAGCAGTAAACTAAGAGTTTATTGAGACAAAATTCACAGTTAATGGTTTGTTAATAATGATGTGTGTTCTTAATTATTCAAACTGTTTGTTTTTACTCTCAACAGTTTATATAATTATCTTTATTGTTGCTGCTCTGTGCCTCTTGGGGGTGATAGTTTATTGCTGCCATAATACGAAATCCAGGGTAAGACATTTTTAATAAATTAGTATTACTAATTGCAAATTTGATATCTTATAATCATTGCATTGGATATACCAACTACATGCTGATCATGTATGTCTAATGCAGAAGTACTCAGTGGACTTAAATCCCAAACGAGAAGATGCTCAGATCCCACTCAGCACAGTGGATGTAGAGGTGTTTGACACCACATCAGTCAAAGGTACCAGGGATTCTTAACTTTCTACCACCACAGGGATTTCAATGCTTACACTGACCTTGTGTTCTACACTTGTTCCCAAAGATATGCAAACATTCACTCCTGCCGAGTCCACCGAGCCACTTCAGGATCCTGCGCCTGTGAAGGAAGCTGAGAAGCCTGAGGGATGGAAAGGTATGCGACAAGCAGCTGATTTATGTCAAATACTGTGTATGACAATCACTTAATTTAGTGAAATGTACTATAGTTTAAATTTATTTCACACATATGTACTGAATGTTGTGGTTTAACACGTTTTCGTATGTGTGAAGACCTATATAAAGAAGTAAGGAGTATAAGAGGCAACCATATGAAACAACTGTGTGTGTTCAAGAAAGCTGCCATGTTTCTGAGCCCAACACTACAAAAGTAAATGTGGGGAGCTGTTTAATAAAAATGTATAATTTTTTTTTTATTAAATAAATACTACATATCAAAGGTTTGACGTCAGTTAAATTTCTAAAGTAAATTCTATACTGACCCTAAACTTTGCAACGGTGCTGAAAGTGCCTAAACTACTTTACTAAACTCTACTCTACTAAAGTCTAATACGTTTTGGACTAGAGCTAAAATGATTTGTCTATGATCCAAAAGTCTCTCTAGTCAAACCATTGACTCGAACCCTGCTGTTGAACTAGTTGCAATAATAGAGAGCTCCACTGGATGGACTTCTAAGGCAAGAGTATCTAGCTGCCAGGCTCACAGTAAATAATCCTTCATTTTACAACAAAGATAAAACAGGGATAACAAAAAAAATAAAGTAAAAACATTTAAATAAGTGGTATTCTCAAATTTAGGGCTGATACAGTTTCTTCAGTAAACATGGTTTAAGGAAACCCCAAGATTAAAGCAGTGCAATATCCAAGAATCTTCAACTTCAGCTTCAATACTGACCATACTGGACAAAAAAAAAAAAAATATATATTTAGTTCTGAACAAAGCATTTATCGCATGCTGATATTCTTGGTGTTTGCCACAAACCATTATCTGAACTGAGCCTGCATGGACATGCTTCAATGTTTCAATGCCTACAGCATTTAGGAAATAGCTACTTTTGACCAGAGGCATCTGGTCTTTGTGTCTGATCCTTTCCATCTGGAAGACCCATAACAGAAATAAAGATGCCTTTGGCTGTCTGGGTTTGCAGACAGAGGTTTTACTTTTTTATTTATTTTTAAGAAACACGCCTCATAGATGTTAGATGCTAGTGCTTTTTATTAACTTGGGATAATATCAACAATCCAAAATATCTACTGAAAACTGAAGAATGTGGGTGACTGCAGTTCACTGGAAATAATGACAGCTTACATGGTTCACCCCCACAACTTTTGCAACAGGATATTACACCATTTGCCTACAGTCTAGCAGTTTGAGGAACTTCAGAAGTTTTCTTATTAACAACATTGTTGTTTTTCAGCAGTGCAAAAAATAGATTACTTATTCACATAAAATAAAGTAAGCTTAAAGGGGGTGAAACTGAGATATATATATATATATATATATATATTTATCAACAAAAAACATTAATTTGATATTGCATGAATATCTCAAACGTGCTTTTGACCTTCATTAATGGCACTTTCATATTTATTGGTCATAGGATAGGAAGAAAGTGACTAATGCTCTTTTTATAATTTTATGTGTAATTTATATTAGTACATTTAAAATACAAAAAGCGGAACAGATGGCATGAAGATTTTTGGCCTTTTGGACTGAATTCATGTTAGGGTGTTTTCATCCCTAGTTCGTTTGAGCCCTGCAAACAGTAATGCTTGAGGTTAAACTAAGCAGTCTAGTACTTGTATATATTTTTATATAGGCTATATTTCATTATTAGCATTATTATTATTATTATTAAAACTCGGCAAATGTCTTGACCGGTGACATGATTAGGGATTGTCAGCTCTTCCTCATCTCCCTTCCAGTTGGTCATACTCCAGCATTCCAATGCTTTACAGTTCAAGCTGGAGTCTGGGTTCCTATGAAGTTGTGGTGTGAACAAGAAATGGTCTGAGATCAATTCAGTGCAAAAGAGGGCCAAGAAAAGAGCCGGGTTTTCTTTTGAGTCCACCAAAGGACTGAGGTCATGTTCGGCTGGTTCCCTTTCTGGTTCACTTTAAGTGAACTGGGTTCCGTTTCCTTTATATTGAACTATATGTGAAAACACCTTTAAACTAGTCCAGATCCTAATGTTAATGGGACAGTTCACCCAAAAATCCAAATTCTATCATAATTTCTTCACCCTTATTTCATCTCCAGCCGATTCGTTCGGTCACGCTTTATTTTAAGGTCCAATTCTCGCCATTAATAAACCATTAACCACGACGTTTGTCTCAATAAACTCCCAGTTTGCTGCTTATTAATAGTTAAGGTTGTAGTTAAGTTTAGATATTGAGAAGGATTATGGATGTAGAATATGGTCATGCAGAATATATGCTTTATATGTTGTAATAAACAGCCAATATGTTTAATAGGCATGCTAATAAACAACTAGTTAATAGTGAGAAGTGGTTCCTATACTGAAATGTTACCATTTCTTCTACTACAGAACACATACGATTATTTATGTATTTTTCCCATCCATTGAACAGGTCCCTTTATTAATACATCTAATTGACTCATTTGAGGCCAGTTTCAGCATCAAATTGTGTTAGATTAGACAAGAAGTAAAAGTAACAAACAAAAGAGAATAGTGGGGTTGTTTGTCATTGACAAGCTCCACAGGTTCCTCTTTAGGAACTAATGTGTCTCAATCACATGTGTTTCCTGGCTTCAGCAGCTGTACTTACTGCAACCACCTCCAGGTCTAATAACGCCACATGGTGGGAGAGAGAGAGAGTAACAATGAGAGAGGGAAAGAAAATGACCATGGAGGAAAAAATAAAATAGAATTGTGCATTGTAATGACAAAGTGGCTAATGGTTTTACGATGCCTCTGTATCCTGTAAGTGCTGACTTTTCAGTCACAAGGCTGTTTCTACCACCTGCTCATTCCGTTTCTCCCACTGCTCATTTTTAAGATTTACTGCACTGAAATTGATAGGACACATGAGAAATCCTCAGGTTTGAGACCACTGAGGTCAGACACCCAGGTGTTTTGTGTGCAATTGTGTTTTTAGAGTAGTTAGAGTTGTCGGGAAAAAGTATAAATAGTAAAGTTTACATATTTGATGTGTGTTCACACTTAAACAATGCCAGAGTAAATGAGTTTGTTGATTAAAAGTTGCCATTTTACAGTGAATTTGGTTTTAATTTTGATGAATATTTGTTTTGGTGTTGGTGAGAATATATATTAAATTTAATTTGTTGTAAATAGAATTATGAACCTTTTTTGCTTGAACTGAACTTTATGCTCTTATACTTCTTTCCATTATAATAACCACAGCAAAACACAAATACTTAAACATATTCCCTACAGAATCAGCTGATGTTAAACAAGAAAACCAACAGAATTTATCCAGCACTCATGCCAAAATGGAGGGGCTGACCGTAGTGGATCTGACTGATGGAGAACCGACGATCTCCAACAAAACTTCAATGGAATCCCTAGATAATGTTCTCAATGAAAACAACAGCAACAATACACGAGTTGAAGGTTAGTGAGACTGAGACAACATTTCTAATGTTTCAGTTAGACTTTAATACTATCTCTCTCTCTATTCACCACTCCTTCTTTTTGTTTCAGTCAAGGGAAATGGGCATGATTTCACTGAAATCTATATTGATTCTTTACTTCTAAAATAAACAAGAATCTTCCCAGCGTTTTACAATGGTAAGTATTTTCCAGCAGTACATGCAGATATATTCTGTACATGCAGTGCTGTGATCCATTAGATGTAAAAACAGTATACTTTGATGATTATTGTAACTAAAAGCACTATAGGGCATAAATCACACATTCATATCATGATTCACATTGGTCAGTCCAAGCAAATTTCACTTTTTACTCATGCGGATATGTGGTGGAGGGCATTCCATCTCTCATCACATCATATCCACAGATGCCGCTCCAGGTCTCATGTCATCAGACACTTGAGAGATCTACCACAGCTTTAATTCTCTGTCAGGGTATTTTCTGCACACCTGTGACCCAGCAAGGCTTTTCTGTTTGCAGCTCCCAGTGAAATTTGTTTCTCTGTTAACAGCTGATGAGAGACCTTTATCAGCATTTCAGTACATGATGGCCCATGGTATGACAATGGAATGCTCCATTGATCTTATATTACAGCAGTCATTCCACACATACATAGTTTAACATTAACAGTAACATTTTCAGCTAAAATATAAATAAATACATTAAAATAAATAGACTACATTTATTAAGTAAGGTAGTTGTTTAAGGAACCCCACTTTTTTTTGGAAATAGGCTCATTTTACAACTCCCCTAGAGTTAAACAATTGAGTTTTACCGTTTTTGAATAAATTCAGCCAATCTCCAGGTCTGGGGGGAGCACTTTTAGCTTAGCTTAGCATTGATAATTGAAAGGGATTAGACCATTGACTTTTCTGTGTATACATCATGTACTAAGACCTACGAAAAATGAAAAGTTGCAATTTTCTAAGCTGATATGGCTAGAAACTATACTCTCATTCCGGCTTAATAATCAAGGAACTTTGCTACTTTGCGTACCATGGGTGCAGCAGGCTCAATATATGATGCAGCACCTGGAAGTAGTCCCCTGCTATCTCATAACTAGTTACCTAGCTGGCAACTACTTTCAGGTGATGCATCATACCATTGTGCCTGCTGCACCCATGATACGGCAGCAAAGTTCCTTGATTGTTATGCAGGAATGAGACAATAGTTCCTAGTCATATCAGCCTAGAAAATCGCAACTTTTTATTTCCCGTCGCTCTTAGTACACAATGCAACTACAGAAGAGTCAAGCTTTAAATAGGAAAAATATCAAAACTCTTTGTTAATTTTTGAGCGAGATACTAATGGTCTAATCCAAATCAATGATCTATGCTAAGCTAAGCTAAAAGTGCTCCCGCCAGACCCGGAGAATGGCTAAATGGATTAAAAAATTAAAAACTCAAATATTTAACTCTAAGGGAGTTGTAAAAGGAGCCTATTTCCAAAAAAAAGTGGAGTGTTCCTTTAAGTTTTGGTATTGGGTAAGTTTAGGGATGTAGAATATGGTCATGCAGAATATGAGCTTTATAAGTACTAATAAACAGCCAATATGTTACTAGGCATGCTAATAAGCAACTAGTTAATAGTGAGAATTGGTGTTACCAAAATACTTATACATACTAATACAATACACAGACAAACTATAATTAGCAGAAAATAAGGACAAGTCCACTCATTATAAAACCAGACAGTTAAACATTTAAATAATCAAAGGGAGGAAACAGAGAGAAAACCTCTCATTCATTCCAGCTGGTTTGGAACTGATGGACGGGTTGGGGACATGAACTTGAAAGAGGTCATGTTCTCCCACCCCCATAGATAACAACTAATGACCATGACTGCTCATAAAAGAGTATAATTAGCCAGAGCCCCAGGGACTATTATATAGGGGATTATTTTACAATAAGGGTATGCTTTCATGTGCTCTCCAGTCATTGTCAGGGGCTCCGTTTCCAGGATTTGGGAGTTAATAGGGCTCTCATAAATGCTTCAGTTGTACCTATATACATTCACTTTAAGGTGCTTAGACCACTAAACAGAAAGAAACAAAAACTAGACAGTAGTATTGGATTCATTAGTACATGGATTCACAAGTTTATAGACAGGACACATAGTCTACAGAAGTTTAGTAATGGCGCTTACATTGTTGACCAATTTTGCTCTGTCTGCTCTAACAGCACTAAAGCAATACCTTCAGTTTTAATTGCTAAAGACTGAAATGACAAATGGTTAGTATCTGTCCATGACATTAATTAATTCTGTTTTAATAACAAATATTTGAAACTCTAAACCATTAAATCTTTAAACAGTTTTTTTTTAGGAGTGGCCTGCCCAATACCGTCTAATGATCAAAAATTCCATGCTAGATTTACAATAAGAATCTGACACTCGCCCAGGCCTGAAGAGCATTACACACTGTGTTTGGTGTGGAACTAATGTGCGTTTGCACATGAACACATGCAGTTATTGACTACTAGCGTTTTGATGTGGTTATTGTCTCACCTGGCCAGGTGTAACTTTGGATGAGTGGGAAAGAGAGAAACTCAGAGCTGCACCAGGTTGTGCCTTCTGGTTTAAATTGAAACCTGCAAACTTTAATGTAAGCTTTTCCTACACTCTTAAATATAAAGTTGCTTCACGATGCCATATAAGAATTTTTTGTCTAAATGGTTCTATAAAGAACCTTTAACATCTGAAGAACCTTTCTGTTTCACAAAAGGTTCTTTGTGACGAAAGAATGTTTTTCAGATTCTAAAAAGGTAAGAAAGAAATGGTTCTTTAAAAAACTTTTGACTGAATGGTATAGAACCAAAAATGGTTCTTCTATGTCATTGCTGTGAAGAACCTTTTAAGCATCTTTATTTTTAAGAGTGTAGTAGCAAAGTTGTGTGTAACTTTACTTAGCAATTGCAACATAAACATTTCACCATATCAGAAAGAATCGATGAGGTAATTGCGTTAGGCAGAAGAAGCATACTACAGCAGATCACTGATAAAGTTTAGTTCTCTTTGATGGTGGTAACTATTTGTTATTTGTTTTACGTTTCCATAGTTCCATTGATACATTATGGTTTTATTTATAAGATTAACCACAAGTTGACTAAATGGGATGTTAATGTTTGTATGTACACAAACACTGATGACTGTATTTGGTGGCAAGAGAAAAAGCCATATTTGGGCAGTATTGCAAAGTGAATGTGGCAAACAATGTTCTTAAAGACTTCCTCTTCACACTTCAAACAGTTTAGAAGGCATAGTTCACCCTATTTACTCACCCTTGTGTCAATTTTCTGTTTTCTGCAGAATACAAAAGATGATATTTGAAGAGTGTTTTTATCCATACAATAAAATCCAATTGGGTCCAACAGGTTCAAGCTCCAAAATGGAATTACAAAGTTTTGTCAAATTAATCCAAACAATTCCACTGGTTTAATCAAAGTCTTCATCTTCAGTTTTATAACCAATATTATTATTTGTTTGATGAATAGAGTGAAATGCAAATAGTTATTCACCCTCAAATCAAACCATTTATTAAGCCTAAATCAAAATGTTCACCCATCATACACACAAGAACCAATGAGGTTTAATGTTACTTTTCAAAGATATTATTTTGTGCCCTTCAGATGAAATTAACTTTACATGAGGGTGAATAAAAGACACCCTTTTTTTTGTAAAAACTGCTGCATCTTGCTATAAAAGACACTAAATGACAGGTGTCATAAACATTAAAGTGTTGAACATTCAAGGCTATTAAGCAATAAGACTTAGATAATTTTGGTTTCGGTTGTTGGGAGTGCGTGTTCATATATTTAGCTACTTTATCCCCTCTCATATTTCTAAAGCTTCTCCGATTCACTCTCAGTGAGAAGTCATGCAAGGATTTTTTTATGTTGAGACCACACCCATGTGGGTCTATCCCACCAAAGTGACCCAACAAGCCTATGTTTGATTCACGTGGGGAACATCCATCAATGTCCCAATTGATCTCCCTGTAAATCCTCACACCTTCCTTGATTGCAGCTATTTTTACAGAATGGGATAAAAGAAATGTAATAGGCCCCTGAGGTCGAGCCAATGACTATTCTTTCACAGTTGTGAGGCAGAAAACTTGAAGCTCGTTGTCACCCACCTGTTCAAAGTCCATGCAACCTTTCTTTTACATTGAAATTACATTGAAATTGTTTTTATCTTTTTTCATTTAACTGATGACTGTTTGCAAACCTAACAAAACTGAAAGCAAACAAGAAAAATATTACGTATATAAAAAGAATACAAAGAAAAAGAAAAAAGAATAATAATTTGCCTTACTGCGTTGTTGTCATACAGTGGCTGTCAGACTCAAAGTTCATCTATATTTTGTTCTTCTCCAGCTGTCCTTTCGCTTAGGCTTTTTTTATCCATCCTGTGCTACTCATACTTTTAATGATGTATCCTCTCAGTGAGGATACATTTGCTTGGATGACTTTACAAGCAGTGAAGTCATTTAAGTGGGGTGATAATTAGTTCATGGCAAACATTCATGGATATTTCAAACTTCCTGTGAGTTTCTTGGAACTTCTGTGTGTAACTTTATACATTTCCTTTCATTCTTGGATTTTTATTTTACTTTTTATATACAGGTGCATCTCAATAAATTAGAATGTCGTGGAAAAGTTCATTTTCATGTCGTGGAAAGGTTCATTTATTTCAGTAATTCAACTCAAATTGTGAAACTCGTGTATTAAATAGATTCAATGCACACAGACTGAAGTAGTTTAAGTCTTTGGTTCTTTTAATTTGACTAAAATTTAACAAAACCCACCAATTCATTATCTCAACAAATTAGACTATGGTGACATGCCAATCAGCTAATCAACTCAAAACACCTGCAAAGGTTTCCCGAGCCTTCAAAATGGTCTCTCAGTTTGGTTCACTAAGCTACACAATCATGGGGAAGACTGCTGATCTGACAGTTGTCCAGAAGACAATCATTGACACCCTTCACAAGGAGGGTAAGCCACAAACATTCATTGCCAAAGAAGCTGGCTGTTCACAGAGTGCTGTATCCAAGCATGTTAACAGAAAGTTGAGTGGAAGGAAAAAGTGTGGAAACCAACCGAGAGAACTGCAGCCTTATGAGGATTGTCAAGCAAAATCGATTCAAGAATTTGTGTTAACTTCACAAAGAATGGACTGAGGCTGGGGTCAAGGCAACAAGAGCCACCACACACAGCCGTGTCAAGGAATTTGGTTACAGTTGTCGTCACGTCAGAGGCATCTTACATTGGCTAAGGAGAAGAAGAACTGGACTGTTGCCCAGTGGTTCAGATAAGAGCAAGTTTTATATTTAATTTGGAAACCAAGGTCCTAGAGTCTGGAGGAAGGGTGGAGAAGCTCATAGCCCAAGTTGCTTGAAGTCCAGTGTTAAGTTTCCACAGTCTGTGATGATTTGGGGTGCAATGTCATCTGCTGGTGTTGGTCCATTCTGTTTTTGAAAACCAATGTAACTGCACCCGTTTACCAATACATTTTGGAGCACTTAATGCTTCCTTCTGCTGACCAGCTTTTTAAAGATGCTGATTTCATTTTCCAGCAGGATTTGGCACCTGCCCACACTGCCAAAAGCACCAAAAGTTGGTTAAATGACCATGGTATTGGTGTGCTTGACTGGCCAGCAAACTCACCAGACCTGAACCCCACAGAGAATCTATGGTGTATTGTCATGAAGAAAATGAGAAACAAGAGAAAAAAAAATGCATATGAGCTGAAGGCCACTGTCAAAGAAACCTGGGCTTCCATACCACCTCAGTAGTGCCACAAACTGATCACCCCAATGCCACGCTGAATTGAGGCAGTAATTAAAGCAAAATGAGCCCCTACCAAGTATTGAGTACATATACAGTAAATGAACACACTTTCCAGAAGGCCAACAATTCAATAATTTTTATTTTTTTATTGGTCTTATGAAGTATTCTAATTTGGTGTGAATTGATGGGTTTTTGTTAAATGTGAGCCAAAATCATCACAATTAAAAGAACCAAAGACTTAAACTACTTCAGTCTGTGTGCATTTAATTTATTTAATACACGAGTTTCACAATTTGAGTTGAATTACTGAAATAAATTAACTTTTCCACGACATTCTAATTTATTGAGATGCACCTGTAGTAGTAGTTTATGTTGCTACTTCTAGTTTTGTGAAAAAACTAAAACCTAGCAGGTGAACAATTTATACTGCTCTTTGTTTGTTAGTTTTTCTAATGTATATTTACAAAGAAAAAAAGTCAATTTCCTTTCTGGAAATCTAGACTGCCTCATTGTGTGTTCACACTGCTGAAAATGTTGTTTGGCTATGGTTTACAAGGTAGGAAATATATATTTTCTAACACGAACAAAGCTGCAGTTCTTTAACACACTATATGCAATAAACACCACCCAGCTGCTCTGAACAACCGACACAAGTTTGACCACCACTGAAGTCTGGTCTTGTTTGTCTAGACAAACAGAAGTGCCCAGAAAGGAGAATTTCATGGCATCTGTGTCTCTTCAGATAAGCTGCAGCCACAAGCTGTACATTTATATATATACATACCTGAGACTTGGTGTTATTGGCACTTCCTCTTTATGTTTGCCTCTTCAAGATTAATCGCTTTATGTACTCCCCAATTGTAAGTCGCTTGGGATAAAAGCGTCTGCTAAATGACTAAATGTAAATGTAACTTTAATACATACACACAATAAGTATATTTAATTGCTTTTTTAAACTACTGTAATGTATGCAGACATGATAAGTGTGCATGCATTTAATATGGATGCCTGTTCACACAAGTTTCTTTCATTTGCTTGACATGTGGTTTGTCTTATTGGTGGGAACTTAATGAGAGGACAAAGGTCAAGCAATTCTAATTAGAGAGCAGACTGTCAATGAGCTCATGGTAATTTTTAAGATACAACATTCCAGTAGTTTCACTGAAAGACTGCAGTATTCAAAACACTACAATGACAGAAAAAGTGATAGGGCTGCAAACTTAAGTGAAATAAAATTGAAATAGTGATATGACTTAGTGAGATTACCAACCTGCAAAGGCTGTGATTTACATAAATAAATATTTGCGGTGCATGAAATCAGTATTATAATTAATTAAATAAATGTTATTATTCTATTCTAATATATATTTTTAAATAAATCCTTTATTTCTTTTTTATAAAAAAAATATATATATATTTTAATGTATTTACTTATTTTTAAAGTGAAATGGTATGGTGATGTTAATATTTCTTATTTGTTAATATTTGAAAAAAAAATTAAACTGATAATAAGTGGTACCTTCAAAATATTGTATAGGCCAACATGCCACATATTTATTTTTAAATAAAGTAATAGTTCACCCCAAAAATGTAAACTCTCTCTATCCACCTTTTTCCTGAACGTGTAAATCTCATCCACCACACAACAGAAATATGCTTTACTAGTCTCTGGTGTTTCTAGTCAAATGAATACACAAATTAACCCTTCGCACATTTTTATACTTAGTTATATATATTTTTTAAATAAATAAAATCAGTTAAATTAATTCTGTTGATCTTTTTATCTCCATTTTAATATGGATTTCTATGGAGACCAACATGAGAGCATCCAACCAGAAGGTGGATAGTTTGAATCTAAAGATAATTTACTTTTAAACATACATTGGTTTGTGATATATACAATAAACAACTATTTTATCATAATCTGTGGCATGTTGTCCTATTTTTTTGTAATAATAAACATAGCTGACCTTCCAAACACACAGTTTCAGGAACATGTTTGACTAATGGGTCTCTGAAAAGACAGGAGGAAGGGCATCCAGTAGCACATTCTCTCTCTTACAGCTTTTTATTCTAGTGTTCTAGAGTAGCGGCTTTACAGGCCTGCTGTGATCAGGCCACTGCTGAAAGATAGATACCTTCACCTGCCCGTATCTGCCCTGGGCATCACAGCCACATTCTTTAGAGTGGGATTTGACAGGACCGCTCCCCCCACACACACACACACACACACACACCAACACAAACTCTTTTAACTTCTAGTAAAAGGAAAGACTTCACAAGGCAGCTTTGGCATGATGCAGTGAGGTGGCTGGAAGTACATTCTTAAGTCATGTTAACGTTTTAAAATTTATTTAAATATCCTGTTATTCATCCTTAGTTATTTATACTCAGCTGAATCCGCTGTCAGAGAATAGTCAGCCTGATATCACGGCAACATATTTTACAAGGTGGCTAATTCCTAAAATCTTTTGCTAAATCATACGTATTTTATGACTTGTACAATTCGTATAAATTTGTACAAATGACCTACACCTAACCCTGCCCCTAAACCTACTCGTCACTGGGGTGTAGACAAATTGTACAAAATTGAACGAGTGAGGTTGTACGAATTCATTGAATTAGCCACCTCGTAAAATACGTACGAATTGGTCATGAGATTGCGATGAAATAGTATGTAAGCCATTCTCAACTCAAGGTAAAAAGTAAAAAGGTAATTGTGAAATAAAAGTTAGAGTTGCAGTTAGAAGTATGCGATATATATCGTCTGCGATAATATCGTAATTGTTGTTTTAACGATGTGCAATTTTACAATATCGAGTATTTGCAAAAACCCAACAAAACACCTACAGTATATCACAGAAGTGAGTACACCCCTCAAATGTTTGTAAATATTTTATATCTTTTCATGTGACAACCCTGAAGAAATGACACTTTGCTACAATGTAAAGTAGTGAGTGTACAGCTTATATAACAGTGTACATTTTCTGTCCTCTCAAAATAACTCAACTCACATCCATTAATGTCTAAACCACTGGCCACAAAAGTGAGTGGAACGTTGAACTTTTTCACGGTTCGGTTTGTATCACGGTTTTAGAGTCACGGTTTCGGTATGGTTCGGTTTTTATACATAAATTGAATAATGTAATCAAATGTAAAACCGCATTGCATATTTCACTGTATAAATTAAAGATGTACAAAAGTGATTAAATCAAGAGCAGTGAGTGATTTCTTTGTTGTTGCTGTTTGATTAATATTAAGAAAGTGCTGTCACTTTAAGAGAATGCACTGATCCAGTGCACTGATACAGTACGTTCAGCCGGCTATGTCTGCTATAGGATACTTACCAAGACGGGCATTTAGACATAATTTGCAACAACTGCTTTACTCTCTGTTACTAAGTTTAGTTGGGTATCTTAAGCTTAAATCTAGTTTGGAAAGGGACAAAAAGGTATTGAGATGGAAATTTAAACGGGCTCTAAAAACATGGCCTAACAGCTCTGATATAATTAGAGGTTCCACTTAAATTTAACAGATTGGAGCTCTTAGATTAGTCATCTGGTTTCGTCTTGATAAATCCTTAAAGGAATGTCCAGTCTTTCAGCTACCTGCTTTCCTCTTTCTATTTAAGGGGGGTTGGGAGATTGTTATCTCAGGCTCAGTTTACTATGTGCCCCATCTGAGCCTAACGAGTCTATTCTGATGTGTACTCGTGCCTTTCAGTAAGCCTGTAAAGAAAGTATTTGTGGTAAATTAGATAACAAGCAGCTTTTCAGTTGATAATTGAGTAATAAATACAGATGTCATTGTACGCCATTGTGTGAATAACCCTAGAGGTTAAACAAAACATGGAGCTTATCAGTTTTAATGAATGTGAGCATGTCCATAAATGTCTGACACATTTGTTATGAAATATTAAAACTCTCTACCTTTATATAATATCAGTATGCATTATATGCATTTACTGTATATCAGCATGTCATGCTTTTTCACAAATAACATCATACATTTTAAGTGCTCTTCTTCTGTCAAACAGATGTTTCAGCTTGAGGTAGGTGGTAATGTCAAAGGCTAAATACATGTAAGAGGTTATGAGCTGGCTTTACAGCTCATGGGGAAAAAGTAAAGTGGATTTTAACATTTTGGAGCCTATTTTCTTTTATCAGCAAGATACTTGTCCCAATGTTGTATGTTGATGTATTGAATAAATGTGAAAAGTACTATAATTAAAAACAATATCAATTCTCTGTTTTACAGATCTCTGAACCCGACTTATGGATTTGTTAAACCAGAACTATCAGCTGAACAAAATTGTAAACTATGCGAGTCATTGTTAGAACAACATTGTTTGAATATACTTACAGCACTAAGAAAAGTCTGTAAAAAAGGGCCCAGTGTATTGTGCTAATGTAAAGGAGTTGTCTTTTTTTCTCATATTTTAAAATGCATTGTGTTGTTATGGGGTTAATTCATTAATTTAATGGAGTACAAATTAATGGAGAAACTTGATGGAAGTTTCTGTTTTTCTGCAGATTTTTGTTCCTATGGTGTATTACCTTTACAGTTAGCATAATATAACCTGTTATGTTAGATTTTAAAACTGAAATTATTTTAAACCTAATTTATGAAAATCTAATCTAATCTTAAAAGGACAATTTTGTAAATGTTCAACCAGCTTTGTATTGTTGTCGCCTGTATATGTAAATGTGTACTTTTTCCGTGTTCATGCACCCAGATATCACAGTTAATTTTCCAATCAAAAGGATGCTTGGAAAATAACCAGATTATGCAAAACGTGTCACTTTGGACAGCTCCAGGCTTTTTAATAAATCTACAGATTGATTCTTTGTTTCTTTTGTTCCCCCATTGACATAGCATAAATATAAATATAAAATATATAAAACTCAAAAAAATGTATTATGGTGTTGACAATTATGGCAAAAAGGACATATGTTGATTAATTTTTTATTAAAACAGATCTGTATGTAAAGTAAATGATGTAAAGGAAAATCTTGTAATCGATGTAAATCTCATCAGTGCTATAGAGCTCAAAGTTTCTATTTTCAATGTACATTATATGTATGTTTTAATGCCTATAAATGTTAAATGTAAAACGTACACATTCGCATAACACAGCCTTGACCACTGTATCTTTCTCTATGTAATGCTTTCATTGTTGTAAATGTCCATTGGATTGAATGTTTTGGTTTGAAAAACAGTCTTGGTTTTTAAATACATGTACTTTTAAGTTTAAGACTTATCTTCTATATCAAATTGTAGTTTATGATATTAAGTCCTGTTCTGGCTGGAACATTTTACTTATTACTGCAGCTACAGTTCAACAGTAACCACAAAAGCAATTTGTTGAAGGTGTATCTCTGTCTGTAATAAAGCAACTTTACTGTACGAGAACTGTATTAGAAACTGCTTTAAGTAACCAAGCAGATGCCAACATACATGGTTCCATAACAAGCCTGCAATAAAAGTTTTATTTCTGGTTTGAAATAGTTAAGATTGCATTTATGAGAACTATGATACCCGATTAGAGACCATCAGTTTCTCATGACAGTTGAAACTATTTCATACTCAACAATATTACAATACATTATAATAAATTTTTTATTTATCTAAAATGTGTTATGTCGCTGACAAAGTATCTTAATTACAAATTCTCTATTATGTACTAAACTTTTTATATTTCCTCCAGTTGCAAATTTCCAGGTGCACACTGAAACACCTCAAACCATTTGTGCTGTGTGATAAAAGACAGGAATTAGATGTCACTTCAGAAACTCAAACACCTGAACATCAGAAGTCCCTGAACTGACATGTTTATAAAAACAAAGAGGAAGAGGATTGTGAGGAAGTAAAAATGTCATTTTAAACAAGGAGGTTTGAGCCGTTGATAGCAAACTAATGCAGTTATTAATACGGAGAGAGACTACTAGCGAAACAGTACGTTTATCTGCTTCAAAAACAGTGCTGTTATTACCATGCTAATGACAAATATAATGTAGTTTTTAAGTTGCTAGACTATTTTACTGCTAAAATCATCAGTGCAGTGCTGTCAACACATTTCTGTGCAAGTGAGTGCTCATACTATTCATGTATGCGGTTGTAAAGGAGAGAGATCAGGAGAAAGAGACAATGTGCTTTCCGTACATAATAAAATCATTGTTGAGTTATTGTTATTTTTGTCCTATTGTTTACTATATTTATTTGCTTGGTCAGTGTCATTGTGGATTTTGGTTCTTTTGCTGTTGTAGGCTGTAACAAACATTTAAATAACTGAAATAATTTGGCAAAGTGATAATGAACTGTAATGAGGTCAATACCTGTCTGGAACTACTTCAGACATACGTTTCCCTGAAAATAATTGCATATTTTAGAACTTTCGTCAAACAAACAGAATCAAACATTCAGCAACTCAAAAAAATGTATTATATAAAATATTATTGTATATTCCAAAATATTACAAAGTAACATAACTTACAAAGAGAAGACCCAACAGAGCAACCACAATTCTACAGCACTCCTTTGTAACATTGTACAGTTCTTGCGGTCAGCTGATGGACAAAGTCCATTCATTCATTCATTCAAAGTGGTGTGTGATTGGGAGAAAGGGAGGAGACAGAGGAAAGGTATCGCAAGAATGCTGATGTGACTGCAGTGCAAGAGGGACGGTGCTACTGGACGTGCCAGGCAAAAAGCCAGCCCTCTCCCAGCTCACCCTGTGCTTGATCCAGAGGAGTAAATTATCCCAGGATCCTCTATTTATACAGTGTGTATATTTACAGCGGTGGATGATTGGGATGCTGCAATGTGCGAAAGCAATGTGAAAACGTTGCCGTCCTTTCTGGGAAAGAGTTATTCTGAGGCGGATACATTTTTGGCTGATGCTGGCCAAGCTGAATAGCATAACTGTCATGACTTTGAGGGCTTGGTCCACTGAACCTGCCCTAAACTAACCCAAGAAAAATTTGGATGAAACATCAATTTTTTTTTCAGAAAGCTGTTCCTAACAGTATTATATCACTCTTCTCAGATAAAATTTCCATATAAAGAATTACTATAATAACACAAAGCACAGAGTAATCCTGACATTCCCTCAGGAACCCAATTATAAAATATGTCCTAAAGGCACTAAAGGTTGCCTGCTTTGCTTTAAAGTGACAGAATGTATATGCAAGTGCTGATTGATTAGCATGTGGGTGTTGACATACTTGTTGACAATATTTTCACTTTATTGGCGGACATGTAGAGGCACTCTTCCTGTGCCCAACCATGACTGTACTGACATAGTACATAGTAGTGTGTTGTCTGTTTGCATGCTTGACCTATACTATGGCTGAAAAGGTGAAGGGTTTAGAGCTGGTAGCGGCGTTTGTCTGTAATCTATGTATCCTGAGACAGTGATGCATGGCCACAACTGCTGTGTACAGTTGGATACAGCCATATGTCAACACGGCTATATGTCAGATTTAAGGCTGGGCGACGTTCAACTAAGACAACAATACCGGACCGAATGGCACTGTCAATAATGATTACTGTGGCTTTGTTTCTAAACAAATTATGTTTTGATGTAGTCTAGTGGATATATGCATATGGTACACTTTTCTGTGTGGAGCTATGGAGTTTCTAAACATATTTTGGTAAATTACTTTTCAAAAAGTGTTGTTTTACAGCCCCAGATCAGGTTATTTATTCTTTTGATGTCAGAAAATTAACTGGTAGGATCAGAACAACTGTACATACATTAAACTTAATCTGACAAATTGTACATTTATAGCTAGTACTGTGCTGGCTGGTTTCCACAATCAGTACTACACTAACTGTCCAATTTAGGTGCTTGAATGTGCATTGGTTATAAGTGCACCAAAAGTTATTTTAGCAAAGTAACAAAATAGAAACAGACTCATCAAGCACCTGTGGCATGCTGGGTATTCGGTTAATGCTAACAGGGGTTTTTCACAAGCGTTGCTACGAGTGGCATAGTGTTGTCCCAAACACGTATTCGAATAAACAGAGTGCCCTTTATTTTGGTTCATGTTAAGGCATCAAACAATTAATTAGTGGAACGCTAGTTCCCCAATTTGCATTGTTAAATCCTATGTATATTTTCTCGGCATGAAGATTTACGACCTTTGCATTCTCCAAGGGATTTGTGGTTCACAATGTGCTGAAAGGTCTGGATCACAGTAAATTTAAACTCATAAATTCAGGCTTTGGTAGTATTTTAGAAAACTTCTATCCATCTCAACTTAGTGAGGGTCACTGGGGCAGAGGAAATCTAAATGTTAATTCTATTAATCTCAAGGAAAACAAGATGTTGAACTTAAAGTTTTAGTAAACTCTAAACATGAAATATGATCAAATAGATCATTATTTATATAATTTTTTAGAAACTCAAAACATTAAATGTTTTATCTATCTTCAAAATGATCCTTGATTAATAAATGTAAAAAGCATTGTTAATTGGTCATTCATAGTGCATAATGCATTAACAAACAAACTGAATCTTAATATAAAGTGTTAACCAGTTAAATTATTTTGTAAACTGCGGTGAACTGTATCTTGGGACATAATTAACCATCAAAACATGTGCACGTGTTCAGTAATATGATGCTTTAAGTAAACGTCTTGTTGAGTTTACATAAATGGAGTTAATTAGTTGTAATTAACTAAATGTCAGTTATCAGAGAAAATGATGACCGAAACAAAAATATTATTGGTCATTTAATCGGATATGTGAGGTGGTATCAATTCCCATATATCCGTTTGAAACACTGCTCCATAAATGGAAAGAGGGTATTTATATCTAGATGTGACCACAAGGTTTCCATACACAGTATGTATTCTCAAGTATCTACCCTGAATCTCACTTCAGCTAGGTCATGCTAAACTTAAGTTGCAACAAAAAGCATGAACAAAATAAAGCAGTTAAGTATAAATAAATTAGGCGTATAGGTAAAAGTACATACATAAATCTTCTTTAAAAAATGAAAGCTATTTCTCCTTTTTTTTTGCATTTGATGCTAAGCACTTGTATTGGTGCCCAAGATCATGTGGCATGTTAAAGGATAAACTCTATGTACTCCTGACAGCCATGGGGGATTTCCATCATCATCCGGTGGACGCATTTAAAATCCCATCCCCAGTGACTGCAATCACAAAAGATATATTTGGACTCTCTAGAAATAAAATTATATGAGAGGATTTTTTTAGGCAGGCAGCAGGACATCGCGCCCATTAGGATCACTGTGATTTCAGCCATAGGTCAAACTCCGCTTATAGTTGGCAAATAAAGTGTCTTTATGAAATGTTCCTGAATATACCTTTCAACAGCTTAGTGCTGCTGATTATTTACATGGATGCTTATGTAATGAAGATAAATTAGAATAATAAAAACAATCTTTCGTTGAGTTCAAGAGTTATTAAATATTCAACCCTTGTTTTATATTTTATTACAATAAAGGGGCCTCTGTCCACCTGTTTAACCAGCTGGAATGAGTATTGTGTGGCTTGACCTTTCAACTGCCCCATGAGGTGACCCCCCATGTTACAAGAACATGAGTAACTCAAGCACATCATTTCATTCAAAAACAGCATGCATTTATTGACTGAAAACAAAAAGTCTGTAAAGTGTTATTAGAAAAAAATATATAAATAGTTCCACATCAATTAATAACAATCGATTTAAACATACACAAATGTTTAAATCAATAATTGAAACATATAGCATTTTTTTTAACATTTGTATTATATATTAATATAATTTATGAGATTGCCAATATTACAATTATTTTGTCGTCTCTATAACTCCAACAGAAGGCGCTGTTGCTACTATTCAGCTATATCTGTTGTTATTTTGGCAAGGTAAACTAAAACAATACTTAAAAAAAAAAATGTTCACAAATAAAAAGTTGAACATCAAGTGTCCTGACTACTTTTCTTAAACCATGGGGGATCCTCAGGAACCACATATTCCTTGAAACATTTGTCACACATATCATAAATCAGTCTTGTCTTGGTTTATATATATTTTTATTTATTTTATATTGCAAAACTATTGGGCACTCTTTATTTTATGGTCCAATTCTCACTATTATCAAACTTTTAACTATGATATGCCTCAATAAACTCACCGTTTGCTGCTTATTAATAGTTAGTAAGGTAGTTGTTAAATTTGGGTATTGAGTTGGATTAGGGATTTAGAATATGGTCAAGAGAATATGTGTTTTCTAAATACTAATATACAGCCAATATGTTAATAAAAGGTATGCTAATAAGCAACCAGTTAATAGTGAGAATTGGTCCTTATACTAGTTTTACCAAATTATTTCCTTTTTGGTCTTAACTTTTGTGCCATCAGTGGGTAAGAAAGGAGAAAAAGAGAGAAAGGGCTAGAGTGAATCCAACACTTTGGGGGGCTGTCCAATGTGCTGCCTTAAATTAGCTGTGGGAGAGGTTGGACTGAGGGTGGAGCTTTGTGCTGTCACTATCTCCCTTGTTAAGTATTACCTGCAGTGCTTCAGTAGGTTAGTTGCACTTGTTCTGTGTTTAAGGACAGAGAGAGGGGAAACGTAGCAGTGAGATCAAAACAAAGCCTTGAGAAATCAAGGGAATCATCCTAAATCTTGCTTGGACACTGCAGTGCATCTATTTTTGCAAGTTCATGCAGTACAACTAGCTATAAAAATATGGCTGGTTGTCTGCAAAGAGGAAGGCTGAGTGCAGCAGGCGCAACTATTAAGTGCCTGTTTATATTGATTTCATTTGGATGTTGTCTCTCTAAAGTGGATGCAGACCCTTCCGATGCGGCTTTCCGCAATAGGCACCGACCAGGACCTACTGCTGAGACAATATTGCTAGCCAACAATGGGATTAGAGTTCCCTTCGGACGCTCTGTTTTTCTGGACCCTATCAATGACCTTGTGACTGAAGTGCACGCAGGAGACCGCTGTCACATAACAGTCCTGGACAATGACCCACTGGCCCAGAGACCTGGAATGCTTACACCCAAGAAGTTCTCCTGCGCCTTTGGAGCAGAAGAGGTAAAATATACTCACTTTGGTTCCCGGAGTCCAAGCAAAGACCACATAAAACTGCAGCTGAGGTATGACTCCCACACAGACACAGTGGTGGTTCCTTTCATTCTTGAAGTAGAAGTGGTGTTTCAGCAACTGGAGGTTGTCACTCGTAACAAACCTCTGGTTGTGGACAAGCTCAATGGGCTTAGCAACCCAATTGACAAGAAATCTTTGGAGTTTGCGTTTGAAGATGGTGTCACTACATGTAAGGTGACCACACTGGTTGGTGCAGGCGAGCTTCCTAGGTATGGTAGTCTTACTGATAACTTCGTAAATGGTCAGATGATTAATTGTGATGATTTTGTCAAGAAGGGAATTCAGTATCAGCACACGGCAACCACCAACTCTCCAAACAGAGATTATATTCCAATGCTAGTGGAAGTACAAGATAATGATGGAAATACTATTCAACAGGAACATTTCCAGATAATGGTTAGAATCAAAGAGGGCACTGAAAATACACCACCAAAGCCTAGCTTTATATCTATGATGATGATGGAGATTGACCAATTTGTGATGACAGCCATTACTTTAGATATGCTGGCAGCTGAGGATATTGAAACAGATTCTGGTGAATTAATCTTTAACATAACATCTCCCCTAGGCTATCAGCAGGGCTATATTATCAGCACAGATGATCAAAACCAGCCAATCACATCTTTCCATCAGAGAGATGTTAAAGACCTGAAAATTGCTTACAAGCCTCCCTCTGAGGATTCAGACGTAGAAAGAATTTTCCAGATTGAACTCGAAATTGTTGATTCTGACGGTGCTGTTTCTGATCCTTTTGCATTCATGATTGTTGTGAAGCCAATGAACACTTTAGCTCCAGTGGTAACCAAAAACACAGGACAGCTGCTTTTTGAGGGTCAATCAAGATCACTATCCAGCTTACAAAATTTAGAGATCAGCGATGAGGATAATCTTGATGATGTGAAGATCACAGTTGTCGATGGCTTAAAGCATGGAGAGCTGACAGTGCTAGGGTCTCAAAGAAAATTTTTCACACCAACTGATCTAGATGCGGGCATTGTTGTGTACCAGCATGATGGAAGTGACACCTACAGTGACAATATTATATTCAGAATGACTGATGGCAGAAACGAAGTAGAGTTTTTATTCCCCATCACAATTGCCCCCACTGATGATGAACCCCCCATTATAAATGCAAACACTGGTATTGTGCTTTTCAAGAATGAAGTAATGCAAATATCCCCCTTTATCCTGAGTGCCACTGATATTGACTCAGAGGATTCAACAATTAAATTCATACTAGAAGTGCCATACTCAGACATCGGTGAGTTACTCCTCAAGCAGGTGGAGCCTCCTCCGGATCCATCTGCGTGGAAATTTAGTGCAACAGAAGAGATGTTTGAACAAGTGGTGACAGAATGGTTTCAGCAGGATATTCTGGATGGGAAACTGTTCTATCGTCACAAAGGGCCTCATAGTACCACAACTGTGATTGACAAGTTTGTCTTCAGAGTCCAGGATGACAATGACCCACCAAATCAATCAGGAGAGCACACATTTACCATTAAAATACATCCAGTGGATGACATTCCTCCAGAACTTTACCCTGGCACCACATTACTCATGGAAGTCAAAGAATACGAGCTGACATTTTTTAAGAAAAAATATCTACGTTACACAGATCTGGACTGTGATGACAGGGATCTTAAGTACACCATCATCAAAACTCCTACTGACACAGATGAAAACAACCCTGTTCCTCTTGGTGCTATTGTGCTGACTGATAGCCCTGACGTCACAATCAGTGAGTTTACGCAAGCTCAGGTCAGCCACCACAAAGTGGCATACAAACCCCCAGACCAAGAGCTTGGTATTACTCCCAAAGTTGTCCAGTTTACATTCAGCGTAGAGGACACTGCTAGCAATTCAGTTGATGGACTGTTTACAATCTTTTTACAGCCTGTTGACAACAAACCCCCTGTAATTACTAACACTGGTTTCACTGTTCTGGAGCGAAATACTTATATAATAACCAAAAATGAACTGGATGCCTCTGACCAGGACACTGAGGATGAGAACATTAAATTTACAGTGACCCAGATTCCCAGGTTCGGGCAGCTGCAATATTTAGGAATCGACATGTCTAATGGCCAAACATTTGTAATGGAGGACATTGAAAACAGCCGACTGGCCTACATTCACAGTGGTGAAGAATCTCTTCACGATGTCATTAAGCTGGACATTAGTGATGGCTTCCATGAAGTACCCATTGTTGTCAAGATCAGCATCAAGCCGGTCGATGATGAAACTCCAAAAATTATGTTACCGGCTGGTCTGTTAGGTGCGTCTATTGATGTACTTGAGAATGGTGCAACAGAAATCACCAGTAATGTCATACAGGGTCGTGATGAAGACACAGATGACCTCATGCTGACTTTCATAGTTGATGAGCCTCCTAGGCTAGGAGAAATAATGGTGAATGGAGCTCCAGCTGAGCGCTTCACCCAGCAAGACATAATCAATGGTGTGGTCGTCTATGTTCACACTAGTGGTGAAATTGGTCCCATCAAAGAACATGATTCCTTCAATCTTACCATATCTGACATGTCAGAAGAATGGGTTGTTGGTGGCAACAAAGTCCAAGGGGTCCGTGTCCACGTCACCATTCTACCTGTAGACAGCATTCCACCTATAGTTAATGTTGGCAGCCAGTTTGTAGTAGTTGAGGGTGAGAAAAATGTTATCACATTAGAGCACATTCAAGCTGAGGACATTGACACTGATAATGATGATATATTGTGTACTATTATCGTTCAGTCCACATCTGGCTATGTGGAGAACATCTCTCCAGCTCCTGGCTCTGAAAAATCCAGAGCAGGCACTGCCATCACTGCATTCACCATTAGAGATGTTGGTCTAGGTCACATCTATTATGTCCAAAGCATCCACAAGGGTGTGGAGCCAGTGGAGGACAGATTCACTTTCCGCTGCTCAGATGGCATTAACTTTTCAGAAAGGCACTTTTTCCCCATTGTCATCATCCCAGCCAATGACGAAAAGCCAGAGATTTTCATTCGAGAGCTTGTTGTCATGGAGGGGATGAGCTTGGTTATTGACACTCCTATTTTGAATGCTGCTGATGCAGATATCCCAAATGATGAATTATTTTTTGAAATACTTAAAAACCCAAAACATGGAAACATAGTTCAGCAGTTGAGCACTGGAACACTTCCAGTGATGAAATTTACCTTAGAGCAGATCAAGGAGGCTTCCAATATTGTCTATGAGCATGATGACTCTGAAACCACGGAAGACAGTTTTGAAATTCAACTCACTGATGGGAAGCACACTGTTGAGGAGAAAGTCATTATAATGGTCATTCCTGTTGATGATGAAACCCCAAGAATGGCCATTAATGATGGCCTGGAAGTAGAAATTGGAGAAACCAAAGTAATAAGTAACAGAGTCCTGAAGGCCACAGATCTGGATTCTGAAGACAAAGAGCTTACTTACATTGTCCGCTATGGCCCTGGCCAAGGCTATCTTCAGAGAATTACCAAACATGGACTTGTCATTGGCAACATTAGTATTGGAATGAATTTCACTCAAGATGAACTTGACAGACAGTTGATTCAGTATGTTCACACAGGCCAGGAGGGTGTTCGTGACCTGCTAAAGTTTGATGTAACCGATGGAATCAATCCCCTCATTGATCGCTACTTCTACATTAATATTGGCAGCATAGACATGGTCTTTCCTGATGTTATCAACAAGGGTGTGACCCTCAAAGAGGGTGGTAAGGTCACCTTGACCACAGACCTTCTCAGCACAACTGACATCAACAGTCCAGATGAATATCTAAGTTTCAGCATCACCCGTGCTCCTAGCAGGGGCCATCTTGAAAGTACCGATCTCCCAGGGTGCCCATCTCTACCTTCACTCAACTGCAGCTAGCTGGCAACAAGATCTACTATATCCATACATCTGATGATGAAGTGAAGATGGACAGCTTTGAGTTTGAGGTGACAGATGGCTACAACCCTGTCTTCCGCACCTTCCGTGTATCCATTACAGATGTCGACAACAAGAAGCCAGTCTTGACGATCAACAAGCTGGTGTTGGGGGAGGGAGAAACCAAGCTGATCACACCCTTTGAATTGACAGTGGAGGACCGTGACACACCAGACAACCTGCTGATATTTGTAGTGACTCAAGTGCCAGTTCATGGTCAGCTTCTGTTCAATGGAACACAAGTTATTTCATCATTTACCAAGCAGGACCTAAATGAAAACCTTATAACTTACAGGCATGATAGCACAGAGACAAATGAAGACAGCTTTTCTTTCACAGTTACTGATGGGACTCACACTGAATTTTATGTTTTCCCTGATACTGTATATGAAACTCGTAAGCCTCAGGTGATGACCGTTCATATCACCACGGTGGACAATGGAGTGCCTCAAATCATTGTAAACAAAGCAGCACCCAGTCTTAGGGTTCTTCATACTGGGCACCTTGGATTTTTGATTACCAGCAAAGCTCTAAAGGCTGAAGACAGAGACAGCCCAAACAAAGTGCTTAAGTATGTTGTAACAGAGAACCCTCTTCATGGCTTTATCATGAATTCTGCTGTGGGCAATGATAGCATCAAGTCCTTTTCACAGGGTAGGTTATTCTAATTTACCTTTTTGTTTTCTGAAATATATTATGCAAAACCTGTCACTGTTATTTAAGGTTTATTAATCTTCAACTTCTTATACTCTATCCTTTCTACTTATTAGCTGATATTGATGACATGAAGATTTGCTATGTGCTTCTTGATGGGTCCAATGCCACAAGTGACATATTCTACTTCACAGTGGAAGACAATGGTAAGAAAATCTCTTCCTTGCCCTCTCATTAACTGGAAGTGTCATGTGTCACTAAAGCTGCTGTAGGAATTTCAAAGCTTTCAGTTGTTCATTTAAATCAATTTTGCTGAAGGGGACTTTCTAGGTTGGTTTATAATTAGCAGAGTATTTCTTTGTCAGTCAGTTTTAACCAATGTTTTATGCTTCAGTGCTTCTTAATTTTATGTGTTCAAAATGCCAACACTGAGTTTTCTGAGTTTAACTGTCAATTTTGGAAATCAGTGTATGGCACTTTGTCATGACACATACAAACACACATTCAGACATGAAAAAGGAAACAATGATTAATCAAATAATCTTTTTCAACTTGGATGAGCTAGGAAAAGTTGGTAGAGCTTTGGTAGAGCTACTTATGGTGAGTGAATAATAGCATTTGTCTAACGTGGAGTCTAAGCATTTCACAGTAACCTTAAGCAAGTAACCTTTGATTTTAGGTTGTTTGTCATTTTGAAATCCTTAATTGTAAACTTAATAAGGAGCAGACATTTGCTTGTTAGCAGTTTAACCGATGGCACTTTAACAGCGTAGGACCTGGAGCATGCACTAGGGCTGGCATTGCATCTCTTTGGCAACATTTCAGCTGGAGGCAGTCACTGCTATAAGAGCCAAGAAAGATACACATTTTCAGAGAACCTAGCCAAGATAATACTTTTCAGACATGGACCCAAAAGAATCCGGTACTTTTTGAGTAGATTTTACAAATCTCAGATTGACACACTACGATGTCTAAAATTCATATAGGCTATACAGTAGCTAATGGATAGGAATGGAACAGGTTCACATCCTAGCTGGAGGCATATTTACATACTGTATACATTTCTCAAAGTAACTCTCGCCTTCTGTTACGATTGAGTTTACAATCTTTATGTATGGGGTTCCAGAGTACCTAAAGTTATAAATAAATAACAGTAATTTTCACGTATATTTAACCTATTTTTCCCTTTCCAATTATTTTTTCATGGTTTCTGTTTGGTAAACCAGCAAAAAACATTGTTTGCACACAAATTAAAAAAGGAAACTGATCTATACACATGCACAATAGCTTGCATGCTACAAGAGGATACACTAATACACACATCCATGTATAGATCTGAGTTTTTAAGGCCAGAAGGAGTGAAGACGAGGTGTGAATAGGGAATTAATGTTATGGATACCAGCAGAATGCTAGATATAATATGAGTTATGTGCAGTGTGAGCAGGTGGTAATATTTCAATTGCTGTTCAACTCTTTCTATAAAGTAATCATACAACATACCTACAATGCACAGGTCATTTGACTTTATTTTATCTTTGTTACATTTTCACCCAGTTTGCTAAGCAACCACAAAATGACTTAATTTAGATGCCCAGCTACCATTTTAAGTAAAGCTTATGTATCTTTGTAATTTTTAAACAAGCCCTACATCTACTTGCTTTGTAAGTGTAATAAGATCAGAATTAATTTCAAACAGCTTACATGTTTCAACTGAACAAATACACTTTTAATTCACTTTTTAATTAAATTTTAATTCATTCAATTGTATAATTAGTTACTGGCAAGTTGACAACCATATAATTAATGTATTAACCTATAAACAAACGTAATAGTTTAACTTACATTTGCTGTCAGTGTTCACATAAAACATACTTCTTAAAAGTACAAGCTTAGGTTTCATAATAGAAATTACGCTGTTCGTATTAGGGACATAACTCATACCCAAAGCAATGTTATATGATCATTTGTTAGATGGTGGAATGCATTTCCTCTGAGATTTGTGGCACCAGCTACACTGACCCGAGTGTAGAAGTTGTTGCAGTAAGGGATTTGTGTGTCAAGGAGCAAAAATATGCTAACAGATCTCCTTTCAAAGATCTCTCTATGCCTGGCTGAAACTCAAAGCCATTACAAGATATTCTGAAAACCCTGGGGCTTCCCCTTACCTAATTCATCTTTTGAGCTGTAGAAGATGGAGAAGATTATACTGCTAGGTTGGGTTTGGATTTTCTTCCAGCAATTACTCAGGATGATCAAACATGAGTATTGGTGGAAAGCCAGGGAGAACGGCTCAGTTGCAAAACCTAGTGAGGCATCATAGATGCTCTGCTGGCCAAATTCTAAGGAGGCATTACATGTACAGTATCAGGTCTACAAAGTCTCTCTCTCTCTCTCTCTCTCTCTCTCTCTCTCTCTCTCTCTCTCTCGTGGTTTCTTTTTCATAGACGTCTGCACCTAATCGGTGTGTCAGACATGTAAAAACCAAAGAGATTTACTGATCTTTGGTGCCAGTGGCTGCCACAACTACACTGAACACAGGAACCACATCTCCATTGCCCGGTTTCCTCCTTCCAACTCTCATATTTGCTAGAGCATATTCTGTTTGTTTCTGGGGTTATTCTTATCTCTCACAGAGTTTTTCCTGTGATCTGAGCCGTGAGATCACCCCCTATGGTGCCTTTCCCTCTTAAGAGTACTTTCTCTTGATCTCTCTTCATCTGCCTGCCACAGACAACTTAGGCGACTGGTGTCAAAAGGGATGTGGCTGGTCTACCATGCCATAATTAATCACCCTGCAGTTTGGGGATCAGGTGCCTGGCTCTCGCAGATGTCACGTGGACAAATACAGTACCTGCCAGTGTCCAGTTGTCAAATATTTCCTCTGTGGAATGCCTGGAATTACATGAGGCGCCTAACATAGACTTCCAAGCTTGGTGCTTGTGAGACGCCATTATTAGATGCAGAGGAAATGGCCAAAGCTTCTCAGGTCAGAAAGATGTGACCCATATTTGAATATGACTTCATGTTACCTCTTGAAATCAGATGGGGTCTAATCTGAAGCATGGTCATACATGTTTAGGATACTTAACACGGCCCTAGTTCTATAACTATAAAATGATATTAATGTACTAGGTAAGTTTAGTCTTGCAATATGCCTCTGGCAGTGAATGTTGATATCCTCCCAGCATTCCCTCCCATGCCTGAGGCTCTATACATCTTTTGACCTGTGGCACTGAGATGAATATCTATCAGAACTATCAAACTCTATACTTACCACAGAGTCATTACAAGTAACACATGAATATTTCTACAAGCAAACCCCATTTTGATCTGTCATCTGGTGGGCCTAATTCTTTAAAACAAGAAACTATATAAAATATGGTTATTATAATTTAGTTGTGTGTGTTGGGGGGGAGGGGTTTTATTGTAAGCATGATAGAAATAACGGCAATTAATTAATTGGGGAATTATTACTGCCAACTTGAAACAAAGGCATTCTTATGGTTGGTAAAGGGATAGTTCACCCAAAATGAAAATTCTGGAATTAACTACTCACCCTCATGTTCCAAACCAGTAAGACCTTAATTCATCTTCGAAACACAAATTAAGATATTTTTGACAAAATCAGAGAGCTTTCTGACCCTGCATAGACAGCAACACAACTATCACATTCGAGGCACAGAAAGGTAATATGCATGCTAATAAGCATCTAGTTAATAATGAGAATTGGTCCCTACATAAAGTGTTACCATGAGGGAAAGAAATAATTCAGCTATTAGTGTTAGCTTTAATTATTGTGGGTTCAAGTTTTCTTTTTTCTTTTTTTTTGCAATATCAAAGAATGTTGGTGACTTAAATAAGTGTGACTGTGACCATTACTTAGCCCTGCATTCTTTCTATATATTATTGCAGTCATAAATACCTCAAGAGCTTCAGACATCCATCTGTGACGCCTCAACCCATTAAATAAGTTAGCACCACTCAGTAACGCTGATACTTACTGGGCTTTACTGCCGCTCAAGCTTATATCAGAAATCCTTAAATTAAATCCTTTGTAACACCACACACTGCTATTGCACTGCTCCAATTCTCATGACATATACTGAACTAAAAACAACATTCTGAGAAAACAGTCTGAAACACTCATGAGAAAACATTCTGCCTTGAAGGGAGACACTTTAGTGTTGTTTGTTCATTGTAGACACAAATCTCCCTAGAGTGTAGAAAGAAGAAGAAAGAACCATGAAAAGGGGTTTGGGCCACCCAGACAGTGCCTGCTGTCTGCCTCAGTTGTTGCTCCCATGCACAGATAAAAGCTGACAAAAGCAGTGAACAAGGGAGGGGATAAATGCAGGGAGTGAGGATACAGCTGTCGGTTTCCACTCTTGGAATTTTGAAAACCACTAAGAAATGGTGTGAGAAAGAGAAGAAAATGTGCACAGTCAGAAAACTGATGTGGGCTCCACAGTCACTGTTAAACAGCACCTGCCTTCCAAATATAGCAATAAAACTATTTATTAAATTGCCCCAGGTGACGTTCAACTCTGACGGCTAAATTAACTGTGGAAATAAAAGTATATTAGTGATATTTGATCAAAACTTCAGTTGCAAATGCATCTGTTTAGACTGCACGCTTATAAAGCTCTGTTCTGAAACCCAGTAAACTACAGAGGCAGTGACTAATACAACGCAATACAGCTAAGCAATTGTTTGACGAAAGTTTTGAAAATCACAAGAAGATTTAACCAAGTAACTTTTTAGGGCTGTCAAAGTGAACATCAACTCCAAAGATGTAATTAAATGTCTAATGCACAACTAACCAATTTGATATTAATAACTTTTTATTTTATTATTGCTTTATTATTATTTAAAAAATGTATCATTATTCTAATAGAGAGTTAAACACATTAATATGGCTTTAGCACAATAACAAATGAAAGATAATTTAATTTCTATAATTTATTAAACAATTAATACAATTTTGATCATTAAGTAAACAATTTATGGTAACTGTATACTATCACACACTTGCAAACTGGTGTTTAAAAATGTATAGCTGTCTTTGTTTTGAGATGAGGTCTTTGAAAAAAAGAAAAATGAAAACCCATTAAGTACTATTACAATCATCTAATAAATTGAATCAATTATATTCCTAATTTATACTCACTACAGAGTAGTGTGCCTTGTGATTGTCTTATTATTTTATGTGTTTAATTGTTCTTGCAGTAGCCTACCTATTAACTTTCGTTCATATTTTTATATAGAATAAACATGAAAAATTATTTCTATGCATGGAATTTATAGAATAGAGGGACATTGTCTCCATTGGAAGTGGAACTATTTTCACAATCTAGCAGACCAAGTGCCCTTATCCAGGGCCAGAGAAATGTCATGAGGCCTCTGCGTCTCACAGGTGACTGCTGTTTTCTTAACTGAAAAAGAGCCTTCAGTCTGCATGTTGTCCGTTTGATAATCCTCTGATACAGCCTCACTAAGCTTAATATCAGTTTATACTCAAACTGGGCAGTATGCCTGGGAAAATTGTCTCCTGAAGAAAGAGGCACTTGGCTGAGGTACGATATGGTTCCCCTTCCGTTAAGCCTTTGAAACGTGCTTCATTTTCTTCACATTGTGCCTTTGCTGGATGTTTAATAATCGGCTTGTTTTTAATACTTGTTAATGTGCTCAGCTATGCAGTTAGATCTTAGTTGGTGCATCTGTAATGTGCCACTGTATTAACACTCCTGTGAAGCTTAACAAGAGATAAAACATCTAATTTGAATGAGGCTCCCCCACATCTTCTATGTCAATCATCTTCAATGTGTTTAATGACTCTTCAGCAATCTAGGGCAAAGATAGAAATGATAAATGAGTTATATATATTTAGGTAGAACTGTCAGACACGTGAGCTTGGTCAAGGCCAATGCTGTCATGTCAAGTTGAGCTGTTTCCTAAACTGAGAAGAGGGTGGTAAAGAAGAAGGCCAATTGAGGACATAATAATATGTTTTATTGATTACCATAAATTAATATTACAATATCTATTTCAAGCGGATGTTTTTTGATGCATCTTGTGATTTAAACTACAATATTGCTTCTGCACACGCTCACATGAAAAGAGCAGCTGCCATGTGTGTAAAAACTACAAAATAGCAAGCAATTCTTGCTGGAAATAAGGAGTTTACATTTAAAACTGCCATTTTCTTCAGTTACGCACCAACAGTGCAAAGTTTTCGCCATCTACAGTGATGTATCAGGGCCTACGAAATTACTTACTAAAATGAATGCCAAAAAAATCTGAACAACTTGAGCTAAGAAATAGGCTAGTGTCCAAGAATGTAACATACATTTAGTCTTTAAAGATAATCAGAGTCGTGGGGTAGCTTGGATTATGGCAAAATGGGATTGAGAATACTTTTAAAGTCATTACAGCTCTTCATCCTTCAGTCACTCAAGATTCAGAATCCTCACTGCTTAAATTAAATAGTCCATTCATGGAGAGTCTAATCTGATTATACTTTAATCTGATTACTCAAAATGATAATTAGTCACTGAGGTGTGTATGATTTGATGGAAAAGTGCTGGAATATTTCTAAAATGTATAATATATTTCCATAGCTCTATCTATTAAAAAGAAGGAAAAAAGTTAAAATACCAGCGCAATATTTATTTTGCTTATTTTGGATCTGGAGGTGGAAGAGTAGCAGGTATGCAAGTCTTGGAGACAAAATATCAGACTGTCTTCTTTATGATCCCTACTGCCATTTTCATCTCTTTTAACTCTCCATCTTTTGTGTTGATCTGAAACAACCACAATTTTCCAATTTTTTCATTGTGCATCATTAAATTCATTGTGCTTTTCTCTGTTTGAAAAGGGGGCAACAATCTGAAACCACAACCGTTCCGTCTAAACTGGGCCTGGATATCTCTAGAAAGGAATATTACATTGTGGATGAGGATGCAAAGTTTCTGGAGGTCACCCTCAAACGCCGGGGGTACTTGGGAGAGACATCATTTGTCAGTAAGTATCTATCAAAGTGATGGCATTACCCTACAAGTCAAAATCTTTATCACCAGTTTTCTGTTACAAAATATTTGTTTAGGCCTATATGTTAAAATGACAGGACTTGTGCGGAGGTTTAACAAAATACAGCTCATTAAATATTGGAATCCTAATAAAAAACAAAACTGAACCTCCCTCGTTGTCATGTCTGTATATATTTAGAGATAGTAAACAATGTTTATTTGCAGCTGTTATAAGTTGGCCCCTCTGTGTTTGGTATTATCACAGCTCTTTAACTATTACTTACAATGTCTTAAATTCACAGCCTTTTATGGTTCCTTGAAGTATATAGTTATAAAGTAGTCAGCAGATATCATAAACTGCTCACTCAGTTTGAGTAACTCAGAGTTATGTTTGCAGTTTAAGGTCTAAATAGTGTTTTCCATTTTAAAGGCATTGCCACCAAAGATGGTACAGCAAAACATGACAAAGACTTCCGTGGCAAAGCTCAGAAACAGGTCCAATTTAACCCTGGCCAGACATCCGCCACCTGGAGGGTGAAGATATTCACCGATCAAGAGTTTGAAACTTCAGAGATGTTCGAAATCCAGCTTTCAGATCCAGTGATGGCTGTTCTTGAACACCCTGATACAGCCACTGTGGAGATTGTAGATCCTGGCGATGGTAATTAATCCATGTTTAATGATTTCCTACTTTGTCTATGTACTATAAAACAAATGTATTTGCACCACAATGAATTACTTTTAAGCACCAGCACTTCTCTCTTTTCAGAGTCCACAGTGTTCTTCCCTCAAGCAGAATATCGTATAGAAGAGGATATAGGAGAACTGTTAGTCCCGGTGAGAAGATCAGGAGACGTCAGCCAAGAACTAATGGTTATTTGTTACACACAACAAGGTGAGCTCTACAAAATGATCACATAATACCTAATGACAGGATTATTCAAATATTACCTATTACAACTTCAGCTGTACTTCCAGTGTATATTCTAATAATGTAGTATTTGAAAGTCTGTTAGTAAATAAAATAAAAAATCCTTCTATACAGGCAGTGCAACCGGAACCACCCCCAGCACAGTGCTCTCCTATTCAGACTACATCACAAGACCAGAGGACCACACCAGCGTCCTGCGTTTTGATAAGGATGAGCGGGAGAAGTCATGTCGTGTCATAATCATTGATGACTCCCTCTTTGAGGAAGAGGAGAACTTCAACGTGTCCCTCAGTATGCCGATGGGTGGCCAAGTAGGAGCCAAGTTCCCCAGTGCCAAAGTGGTAATCTTGGCTGATAGTGATGATGGTGAGTTGGCTAGAACTATATAAATAATTGTATTCAATTTAAAATAAAAGTTTTCCAGTTTTATGTATTTTAAAATACAAGTCTTCAGTGTCACATGAGCTTGGCTAGTTGGTGGTCAGTTTAGAGCCCTGCAAGGGCCTCAAATTTAGGCCCTAGCCCGGCCCTTGGCCGAGACACTCAGGCCCTAGCCCGGCCCGTGTCAGCTTATCGGAATTACCAACCCGAGCCTTTTTTTTTACGGCTCATGTTTCAGCTATTAAAATAGTTCAGTTTTGTATGTAATGGCAAAGTGATTATATTTAATTTCGTTTTTTTTATTAAGTTAATTTAGCATTTTTTGTTTGTTAAATACGTTTTTTCTTTCTTAAAGTAACAACCAAGTGGCCAGCGGCAGACCAACAGGCTGATCATAGCTTATGTTTGATCAATTTAGCCTTCTCAAATCATCAAGTCTTGCCTAAAATAAAATATATAAATATGTAGATCACAGACATGATAAATATATCTATAGAAAACTTTAAATGACTACGTAACGAAATAAATCAAATAAAAAAGACAAGTTTTTTATTATAATCATAATCCTTGATGCACTTCTCTCTATAGCTGCGTCTAATGAGGAGATAGCGAATCAGGATCATCATCTTCATCTTTGCGACACTGACACAGAAAACACTAGTGTATTAGTAAATAATTTAAATATCTCCTTACTATTTCGCCCAGACACATTCATGGTAATTACTTTTGCTGGGGAATTGCGGCAAGCTTTAGTCTATTGCATGCATTTGAACGCAGAACCCTTGAGCTGCACTGACTCTTAACACTGTCGAGCTGATTTTCACTGTCGATGAAAAAAAATATTTTTTTTGATGGATGTCTAAAATATAAAAATAAGGAGAAGCGTAAAACAGGCCCGAGGCTCGGCCCGCGTCTGAACTATGATGTGAAAATTGTCCCGAAGCCCAGCCCTAGAAGCATAAAATAATCGGGGCCCGACCCAAATACAGGGCTCTAGCTCATTATTTATTATCACAGTTGAAAATAGTTGCCCTGCTCAATATTTTTATGGGAACTTCTTTTATTCAGGATTCGTTGATAAACAGAAATTTAAAAAGAATAGCATTTAATGGAATAGTTTTTTTTTGTGACAATATATTCATACACACACTAGTGTATTTGGGACTGAGCCTATATACATTTAATAGGGCAAGCCAGACTAACTGTATTCTGTGCATTTTATTTTTCTAAACCACAAAATGCTTTCATGATTGATATATGAGTTTAAAAACAGCATACTCATCCTCTGAGACACAAAACCGTCTCCTCCATGTTCTGTGGTTACATTGACATCTTACCTGTTTCTTTATAGTTGCTCTATTATTACACATGCTCTGAAACCATAGGTAGCCAGACTAGCCACAGAACAATCCATCTTTACTTTGTAGTCAAACCACAGTTGTATTTGGCAGCATGGTAACACGATAACCCCAAACAAGTTGAAGGAGCACAATTGAGGCCCCTATGACCTTTGTAACGACCCATACATCTCAGCAAGGGACCCGAAAGAGCTTTGTGAACACCCTGTCCATGCAGGATTTAGGGTTTATATGCATTACTCAAAGGAAACACAGTCCAAACAAGACATTATTTAATTCAGTACATTCAAAGATTAATTAAGGAATTCACCATTCAAAGCATAGCCTTTTTTATCTTTTAATTTTCAACAAATCCTTAGTGTTTTCTTCACTCATAAAAACAGTCTAATAGTTGCAAACAGCACCATAAATAACAGTCCCATCCTCCACAATTTGGGAAATTACCCCAAAAGATATTTATGTGTAAATAATGTATGTACATGCCTAGACTAAAGAAGTGAAGATTAATGTGCATATTGTAGTAGTTCGGCATCTTGGTGGGTCTGGAAGGGCCTGGTTGTATATTTGTGTCTATTTGTAGGGGGGATTGGGACTTTGTTGGATAGACTTGTGGTTTGGATGCCAGCCAGAGTTGGAATCTTTTTGTTTTGTCTCTGACTTGTTGTCTATGGAGGTGTCACTACTCTCTTTTTCTTTGTATGACCCTCAAACTTACGACCTCTTCCCCCACCCTGGAAAGCCCTCACCCTCTGCATTAATTTATTATGAGCTGATGCTTGTATCGCTCTGGGAGCCTCTCAGACCTCCCAAACACACATACATACACAAAGACACTCACCCAAGTGCATCTTGACTAGAGTAGACTCAACCGTCTGATTTCATCACTCAGACAGGACGTTGGAAATAATGGTAGGTTTCCTGTGTGTCATAGGGGTGATGGCAGATCCAGATCTTTGTCTGAAGCACTAATGGGTCAAAACATCTCTGTGAAAGATGAAACACAACTTAACAATTTTGAGAACAATGGCTTTAAATGTAATTTTAGCTGCTGGAAAGGGCACCTCCTCTCGGCTTCTGTTTTACTAAAGGTAGTGCAGGGTCCAAAAGTCTGAGACCACATTGAAAATCTTGGACTCAAATCTTATTTAAACTTGGAAAATAAGAGTTTAAAATGGGAAAAAGCTTATTCAATAAAATGAGTGGAAGTTGACTGATCTTCCCTCTCGGTACAGAGCCATCTTTCTATTTTGGGGAGACCGAACACGCGGTAGATGAGAGTGATGGTTATGTGGAGGTGAAAGTGTGGAGAACCGGAACTGACCTTTCAAAGACAGCTACCGTCACGGTCCGTTCCAGAAAGAGTGACCCTGTTTCAGCAGAAGGTAAAGAGTGTCAGTCAAAAACAACAGTTGCTGATATATGATTTTTACCTAATAAAAAAGGCAAAAAATAACTCCCTTTTTCTCTTCCTCCCAGCGGGTCTAGATTATGTGGGAATCAGCCGTAACTTGGACTTCGCTCCAGGTGTGACCATGCAAACGTTTCGTGTGACTATTCTCGATGATCTTGGGCAGCCAGAGCTAGAGGGACCAGAGACGTTTGAGTTGGTGCTGCGTATGCCCATGAACGCAGTCCTTGGAGAACCTAGCAAAACTGTCATCACCATCAATGACACTGTCACTGACTGTGAGTAAAGGAAAACAAATTAATAAATAATTACAACCATTTTTTTTGTTTGTTTGTTTCAGAAGACATCAAACTGAGGATAAAATGTGTATTAGTGGTGCCAATCAAAAATTCGAAATACAGTCATGTTAGTTGAGTGATACTGGTTAATTAATAAACGCTGGATTTTTCTGCAGTGCCCAAAGTCCAGTTTAGAGAGACAGAGTACGAGGTAGATGAGGCTGATGGAGAGGTGAAGGTAATGTTGTACCGCAGTGGCGACATCAGTCAGAGGTCCACAGTCCGCTGTTACACTCGCCAGGGATCTGCCCAGGTAATGATGGACTATGATGAACGACCCAATACTGACGCGTCTATCATCGTGTTCCTACCAGGTCCGTTTATTTTTTTCAGCCTGTTCCTTATCCAGCCATTCATCCACCTAGAATTTCATGATTTGCTCATCTTTTGTATCTGCATGTTTACAGGAGAGATTGAAAAGCCATGTGTAGTGACTTTAGTGGATGACACGATTCATGAAGAGGATGAGGAGTTCCGCTTTGTTTTGGGCACACCTAAGAGCAAATCACCATATGGAGCTGCTGTAGGAGAACAAAAAGAAGCTCTGGTCACCATCACCGACCATAAAGATAGTAAGTATTCTTTTTATCCTTATTCTTGACAAATATCTGCAGAAAGGTCTTGATGAACTTCTCTCACAGCAAACAAAACTCATTTTCTACTGCAGAGTCCATCATCAGGTTTGCTGAGATCAAATACAGTGTTAGAGAGCCACAACTTCCTGGAGAGATTGCTGTAGTGAATATTCCTGTCCTGCGTCAGGGCGACACCTCCAAGGTCTCTGTGGTGAGAGTTCACACCAAGGACGGTTCTGCGACTTCAGGAGAGGACTACAATCCCCTTTCTCAAGGTCAGCAGATGACCTGTTAAGGCTACGAAATATAAATTCCATAAGATGCCATACTTCAATCAGAAATTAATTTATCATGGTCAACAAAACATGCAACATCTTGCTCAAAAGGTGTGGAGAATGTACAGAGTCACAGATAAGCAGAATGGTTATCTAATTCCTTTCTATATGTCTTTGTTTGCATGACCTTACAGATGTGGAGTTTAAAGAGGGTGAGACAGAGCATGTGGTGAAGATCCAGGTTCTTTATGATGGACAAAGAGAGATTCGTGAGGCTTTCACAGTTCACATGAAGCCTGACGAGTATATGGTGGCTGAGACACAGGTCAGAGACCATCATCTCTAAAAATACCCCCAGAGATGCCACATTGCACAGACACATGCTAACGTGACTCTCTTGCTAAAATAGCCATGCGGCAGCTGCCTATGTCAGCAGGAGCCAATCGCTGTCTCCAGTCTCTTTCAGATGAGTCTGTATGATGTAAATGGGCCTCAATAGACACAGTGATCTGTAAACAGTTTTATCCACTGAACATGTACAAAACCCGTTACAGTCAAGGCCTTAGAGCCATTTTGGGGGGATTTTTGCTATCTTGTTGACAGTGAGAGTCTGAAAAATTGCTTGAAATGAAATTGAGAAGAGTTCTTGGACTTGGGTCACCTACACATAAACGTCACACATTCAGTCTCTGACTGAACATTTAAAATGTGTTCGGAGCTTTACAACTTATTCCACTATATTGAACTTTTTAAGATTTTAAGAAGTTTGTAAAACTGTTTCAAAGTAGCATTCTTGACAAAAATGAAAGAAATATCATATGTCAATAGTATATTATAACATATTCTAAGAACATGACAGGTTTTGGTGTTATATCACTGTATGGCAGTAGTTGCTGAAGACTGCCAGCTGCATGATCAATTCATTGAAAAACAATATAAAGGCCATATTTTTAATTGCTAGCAGAGTATAGCAACAATCATAAAAAGCATATACACTATTTTTGTCATGGCAGGCTTGACAGGAGTTTAGTATTCACCATCTTGTTTTTAATGTGCTGTGCGTTTCAAATAATTATTTTTTAAAGAGCCCGTCTCAAGCTCTTGCATTCATTTACGCTCTCTGTTTACATTATCAATGTCCCTTCAGTGTACTCATGCACATCTAGTTAATAGTAATATACATTGTATTCAATGATGTAATGCTTAAATATTTTAACCCAATACATTTCTTAAAAAATATTACATTTAGATATTTAAGACCTAACTTTAACTTTACATTAAAACAATATGTTGTATGAATTATAAAACGAATTAAGTTTTGTCTCTAGAAAAAAAGAAGTTAAGAATACAAAACATTCTTAAATTTTGTTAAGAATACTTTTATTCTTAATAATGTTTTGTGAAACCAACCTCTGAATTAAAATTACCAACATTTTGTCATAAACATGTCAACTTAGTGCTTACTTGGAAAAAATGTTTACAGTGAGTTTATGTTCTTGTACGATTGACATACTCTGTTTTTCCTGAAATGATATTGATTGCCTAAATAGTTGTCTTTTCCTCTCTTAATTGTTGTAGATGAATAAGGCTATTGTGTACATCGAAGAGATGAACAGTGTGGCTGATGTCACATTCCCAGCAGTGCCTCAGGTGGTGTCCTTGCTGCTGTATGATGATACAATTAGGGCCAAGGACAATCCCCACCCTCTAACCGGCTATCCTGTTGTGTGTGTTACGGTGAGGGACACCAGAGATGTCACTTAATTCCAATTAATCACTGTCTTTTTCATGTATTTTTTTAATGAATTAATTTATTTTATTTTTTTGTACATTTTTTTGTACAAAAAGTTTTGACATTTTGCAAATGGAGAAGGTAAAGTGACCTCATCACATAAAAAAAGACTGTCTCAATGAACAATAATTGAATGTTGTCATTCAAGATTATGAGCGGATATAATAAATCTGCAGTTTTAGTCTCTCATTATTCCAAATAAATAAATCAATCAATCAGTAATTCTGATATTTTCTTGTCCATATTCTATCAGGCCTGCAACCCCAAATACTTTGACTTTGACAAGACTGGCTCCATTTGCTCAGTGGAGAACATCAATGACACAATGACTCAGTACCGATGGATGGTTAGTGCCCCTAGTGGACCCGATGGAGTCACCAGCCCCATACGAGAAGTGGACACCAATACCTTCTTCACTAACACCAAGTCCATCACATTGGACTCCATCTACTTCCAGGCTGGTTCCCGCGTGCAGTGTGCCGCCCGAGCATTCAATGCCAATGGAGATGCTGGGCTTGAGCTCAGTTCCCCTATTGTGGTCATCAGCCGAGAGGAGGGTGAGGCTCTTTGTTCTCAATTCTCTAAGAATAACTAATTCAACAAAGCACAGGCTTTTGTTTTTGTTTGTTTTACTGTTTTCTTGGGCACTCTAGGAAAATGAAAATTAAAAGTTAATGAATTTGTCTGCCATCTTTAGGCCTGTGTCAGCCTCGTATACCTGGCACAGTTGGTGCTGAGCCATTCTCAGCTAAAATCCGTTACACTGGCCCGGATGACCCTGACTACCCCAATTTTATCAAACTCACTGTTACTATGCCTCACATGGATGGTAAGTGACCACCTCCATCACAAACAATGCACTGTTAAGGAAGTAAATGTCAAAGAAAATGTCTAAAAAGTCGAGGATATTAAACTCCACACTTTTTCCTTAGGCATGCTGCCCGTTATCTCCACACGTCCCCTTTCAAACTTTGAGCTAACTCTTAGTCCAGATGGCACACGAGTAGGTAACCACCGCTGCTCTAACCTCTTGGATTTCAACGAGATCCAAACAGCACATGGTTTCATCACTGATGCCACAAAGAACCCAGACATTATTGGCGAGACTTTACCGTACCAGTACAGCGTGGCCATGCGTAGCACTAATTCCCTTCGATTCTACCGCAATCTTAACCAGGAGGCATGCCTGTGGGAGTTCAATAGCTACTACAACATGTCAGAGCTGCTGAATGACTGTGGTGGATCCATTGGCACAGATGGACAGGTAAGGATATCAAAAATGTGTGTCATTCAAAGCTATATTATTAATTTTGATGTTGAATAAATATTTTGAGCCACGGTAATTTGTATGGTAAGGTAACATCACCAAAAAAATAAAAAATACTGTTTTGGTCTGTAAGACGTTTTAATGATTCTGGAATAAGTCTCTTATGCTGGATTTATTTAATAAAAAATTCAGAAAAAACACTAATACTGTGCATTTTTTTACAATATAAAATATCCTAAAATATATATATATAATTTTCTATTCTAATAATATATACTTTAAAATGTGAAAAGCAAAGTTGAATTTTCAGCAGCCATTCCTTCGGTCTTCAGTGTTACAACGATCCGTCAGAAATCATGCTGCCCAGAAACATTTCTTATTATTAACACTGCAAATAATTGTGCTGATTAATTTTTGTGTACAAACAGTTTCCTTTTTTATCAGGATTGCCAAGAGAAGAGCATTTATTTGAACATTTGTAACATTATAAGTGTCTTTCCGGTCACATTTACACAACTGAATGCATCCTTGCTGAATATATATATATATATTTATGGTAGTACATTATGTAGAATTATTTTATATGTTAAATACTTGTATTTTTTATGATTAAGCTGCTTGTCAAAATGATTAGCATTTGGTCCGTCTAAATGAGTCACATCATATCAGAGAAACAATATTTAAATATAAATAAATTATACATATATATATATATATAAAAGTAAATACAATCTTTTGTCAGGAACTACAGTTTGTTATAGAAAAAAATAGATATCTGCAAATTTCATCATATACATCTTCAGATAGAGACTGAAAAATACTAAGACTATTTGAAAATTTATTTCCAGCTTCAACACACAAAAACAGCTCTAGACTCAGAAAGTTTGTGAACATTTTATACATATTTTTTTTAATGCGTTTTCCTATGTTCCTGTGTCTGTAGGTGCTGAATCTTGTTCAGTCCTATGTAACCCTGCGGGTGCCTCTGTTTGTGTCCTATGTCTTCCACTCTCCCGTTGCGGTTGGTGGCTGGCAACATTTTGACCTACGGTCTGAGCTGCGGCTCACCTTTGTGTATGACACTGCCATCTTATGGCAAGATGGTATTGGAAGCCCACCAGAGGCTGAGCTGCAAGGTAATACTTTAACTACACGTGATGCATCATAAACTCAAATAAATTCAAACTGTGAAATTAAATAGACATGAGTATAGATTAATGCAGGTTTTAAAACATCAGTATATATCAGTCTTTTTCTCCACCTAAAACTTCAATGAAAATCCCTATAACCTGTCTGATGTTATTATTTGTGCTTTTATTTTGAAGGTGCCATGTATCCCACCAGCATGAGAATAAATGATGAAGGCCGTCTTGTTGTCAATTTCAAGACTGAGGCTCGATTCAGGGGACAGTTTGTCATGTCTCACCCAGGTAACCCAAAATACACAGACACAGATGCAGATGAACACAGACACACACTCACACCAGTTGACAAGTTCTCACTGTGCTGTCAAGCTCTGTCCCAAAGAGAAAATCTATAAACTACAATACAATGGTCCCCCTTCTGACAGTAAACGTCCCACTGCCCTCTACTGGTGGTGACATTATATTAAACAAACTTTTGTTTTCCATTCCTATATCTCACTTAACGGGTAATAAAAAAAGTAATACAAAAATAATAATTTGGAGACTTTGTGCTGTGGATGGCCAAGACGATTCTGATTACGTTTCATTGTTTTTTACAGTCAAACACATGTTTACAACCGAGTAACCGCATCTCGTGACAAACAGGTGCATTGTTAGTATTGTTGTTATGCTAAAAATACATTTTATGGCCTGTTTGTAATATATTATTTTAAAATGACCTTCTACTAATGCAGTGGACACCATGTAGGTCTTTAAAATGATAAACGACCTCTGTCTCAGTTATTTCTCGAGACTGGGCTCTACTCACTTCGCTTGTAACGTTAAATGTAAACATGATTAATATTAGCTTACACTGGATTTGTTTTGGCACACTTTTGTCGCCATGAATGGAAATACTGTCTCAAAATTACCTTATTGCATGCATTTCACTCCTGTGTCCTCGTGTCTTTCAAACAACAGAATAGATGGTAAATTAATCCTTATCAGTGCAAATTGATGTATCCATATTCATTTTCCTTGTTATATCTCTTCTCAGCAACACGCGGAGGTAACTTTATCGATGCGTGGCCTCTGATTGATCGATCAGTACACTGGCAGAAATTTCTATCTTGTTGTTATTACCTATTGTACTTATTTGTATTGATAAAATAAACTACACAATTTCTAAACCATAGTAATAATACATTTTATAATTTTCTAAATTAATGCATACAAATATTTTCAAATATTATTTTAGATAAATATGACTAAAATAATAAATGCTCTTAAGTCATGTTTATTTAAAATTTGAAATGTCTGGAATTTGTATTGGCTTTCAGGAACCACTTTGTCCTCCATGGTAATGTCAGCGGACCACTCTGGACTCACATTCACTCTCTCCCTGATCAGAACTGAGCCCACTTACAACCAGCCCATGCAACAATGGAGCTTCGTTTCTGACTTTGCTGTAAGTTTAAGTCCAGTTTTCTACCTTTTGTTTATTTTAGATACTGTCAGTCATAGTATTCATACAGTAAATGCAGGCTATAGATTGTATGGATATTAAAAATGATAAACTGATCATATGTGTGTGTAGGTGAGGGACTATTCCGGCACCTATACTGTGAAGCTGATATCATGCATTGCTTCACCTAACGGAGAGTTTAGCATACCCCCTGTGTGTCACCCGAGGGAGCCCCTCACCTTCGACATGGACATCCGCTTCCAACAGGTTGGTTTCTCTTTTTTCATTCTGAAAAGTTGGTTTGATCATTGGTTCAACTATACAGGTACATAAAAAAAAATAATAATAATAATTAATAATAATAATAATTGGAAAACAATTATTATTATTTTTTTGATAATTAGAGCTTACAGCTAATAAAAGTCAAAAATCAGTATCTCAAAATATTATAATATTTACATTTGAGTTTCAATAAATGACCATCCATACGGTATAAATTGTGGGTATCTCTTGTTCTTTGAAACCACAATAATGGGGAACACTGCTGACTTGGCAATGGCCCAGAAGACGATCATTGACACCCTCCACAAATAGGGAAAGTCACAGAGAGTCATTACAGAAAAGGGTGGCTGTTCAATGAATGCTGTATCAAAGCATATTAAATGCAAAGTTGACTGGAAGGAAGAAATTGGGTAGGAAAATGTGCACAAGCAACAGGGATGACCGCAAGCTTGAGAATACTGTCAAGCAAAGCCGATTCAAACACTTGGGAGAGCTTCACAAGGAGTGAACTGAAGCTGGAGTCAGTGCATCAAGAGTCACCACGCTCAGACGTCTTCAGGAAAAGGGCTACCAAACTACTTCTGAAACAGAAACATCATCAGAAGCATCTTACCTGGTCTAAGGAGAAAAAATCCGGACTGTTGATCAGTGGTCCAAAGTCTGCATTTAATTTGGAAATCAAGGTCCCAGAGTCTGGAGGAAGAGTGGAGAGGCACATAATCCATGTTGCTTGAAGTCCAGTGTGAAGTTTCCACAGTCAGTGATGATTTGGGCTGCCATGTCATCTGCTGTTGTTGGTCCACTGTGTTTTCTGTCTACAGTCCACAGTCAACGCAGCCATCTACCAGGACATTTTAGAGCACTTCATGCTTCCTTCTGCTGACAAGCTTTATGGAGATGCTGATTTCATTTTTCTGCAGGACTTCGCACCTGCCCATACTGCCAAAGGTACCAAAAGCTGGTTCAATGACCATGGTGTTACTGTGCTTGATTGGCCAGCAAACTTGCCTGACCTGAACCCCATAGAGCAGTGGTCGGCAACAGGCGGCTCGCGGGCCAAAACTGGCCCGCCAGCAATAATTTCTGTCCCGCGCCCATAGCCAGATTATTGTTGATAGCGGCTGGTTCTGAAATAGATATGTCATGATAGCAACAGTTACTCACAATCAGAGTATGAGCGGTGTGATTCTGAATGAGTGAGGAGCGGATTTTTTTAAAAGTCGGAACGTCGCTCCAAGAGCAGATTTAGACAGAATTCACGTGTTAAACATATTTAGCTAGCTAGATAGAAAAGGATCACTCAAATCAGAAAGAATGTGAAGGCTATGATGACTTCCTTCTGAATATTTTCATCTGAATTTGAATTGAATTGATTTATTTGACATGACATGGTTTTACATGATTTACTACAACATTTATTCACACGCAATCGCTCTCGCAATCGCTCATTTAAATAATGCATTCAAACAAATGTAATCTTACAGTGCTACTTCATCTGTATCCGATTTCGAATGAGCAGAAATCTGCAAGAAATGCATCGATCCGTAGGTAAAATAACTGACGAAAACGTATTGTTATTTTCATCAGAAACAAAATTTGCACTGCAAAAAGCAGCAATTGTCAAGCTTGTCATGTGGTAGGAGAAAGGTTTGAACACTAGTGTTCCAATAAGTCACTTTGAAACTCTCCTGTTATTCTATTGAATCATTTTTTTGTACATTATGAACAGAACTGTGATATTTCAAACATATTGAAATACTTTAGATGCGGAGCGGTGTTTCTGATATCAGTGATTGCAGAGTCATTATTAAATGCTTGGATTGCGGAGGGGAAATTGTTGGTGCTCCACTCCGCTCACATACTCTGATCCGACACCGCCACACAAATGTGGCTTTTTGTTAGTGACTATCGCAGGATTTTACACAGAGTAACAGCTCACTACCAGTTACAAAATACACTGTAACAGTCAGTCACAGGCAATTCTAGTTGTATTTTTCATCAAATAATGTCTTAAAATATCATTTGACTATGTTCTGGCCCGCTATCTAGTGGCAAAATTTGTTTTGGCCTGATGCCAAACTTACTTGCCGACCCCTGCCATAGAGAATCTATATGTCAAGATGAAAGACACCAGACCCAACAATGCAGATGACCCGAAGGCCGCTATCAAAGCCACCTGGGCTTCCATTACACCTGAGCAGTGCCACAGGCTGATTGCCTCCATGCCACGCCGTATTAATGCAGTAATTACATTGTAGTTGCCCCTGATGTTGAACTGCTCTGTGTATCACTCAGACCTAATTTTTTACCAAGAGAGTTCGGTCGTGTCATCATATTATGTGCAGTTTACATCCCACCTAGCGGTAATGCAGGTAAAGCTGCAGCGTGTATCGCTGAGTGTGCACATGAGCCGATTTAGCGCTCACCTGGAACCACGATTTTCTTTCTGGGTGATTTTAATAATTGCAAGTTAGAAACTGTGTTAGTGGACATTGAACAATATGTGCGCTGTGATACCAGGAAAACAATTTTTTTTGACAAATGTTATGGCAATATCAAAAATGCATATGCAGCTAAGTCAAAGCCCCTCTGTCAAACTCGGTAATAATGTAGTACATCTGATTCCTTCTTATAAATCCGTTTTTAAGACATGTAAACTAGAGCACAAAATGGTTAATATATGGACAGAGGAGTCTATGGAAACACTTAAGGGCTGCTTTTTGTGCACAGATTGGTCCATATTTCACCAGTTAGAGCTTAATGAGACCACTGACACAATAAGTGATTATATCAACTTTTGTGTAGATAACGTGGTAGTAAAAAAGGATGTTGTTGTATATTCTAACAACAAGCCCTATATAAAAAAGGACATTAAAAAGTGCATAAATAATAAAAAGCTGGCATTTAGGAATAGGGATAAGGTAGGACTATTAGTGGCACAGAAATATTTAAATTATAATTTGAAAAAAGCAAAGGAACAGCATCGGCAGACTATGGAACACAGTTTGTATACTTCTAACACAAGAACGCTTTGGGAAACAATGAAATTGGTCACCAATATGAACCCTGCCAAGAAACATATTACAACATTGGACAATCTACAAAGAGCAAATGAGCTAAATGATTTATATTTGAGATTTGGGGCACACAAAATTATTTAGAGGAATGTCATAGCATATTGCAATCACTGTCTGATACCAAAGACATCCCTTGGGTGGAAGTAGCCCCACGTGATGTGCAGCAACTTTTTAGGTGCTTGCACACCAAGAAGGCTACTGGCCCAGATGGGTTACCAGCTTTTTTGTAAAAAAAAACTGTGCTGAAGAGCTTGCTATAGCATGGTGTCTCCTATTTCAGTGATCGCTTGATATCCACACTGTCCCAGCTCTGTGGAAAAAGTCCTACATAACACCAATCCCAAAAAAAACTGGTGTTAGAGAAAATAATGATCTTCGTCCTGTGGATTTGACTTCAAATGTCATGAAGTGCTTTGATAAATGTATAATTTCATTGCTGGAAAAAGAAGTAGAGCCACTACTAGACACCAGTCAGTTTGCCTATAAGTAGAACAGGAGTACTGAAGATGCTGCTCTTAGCATTGTTCATCTTGTGTCTAAGCATCTTGAGAAAACTAAAGCCTATGCTCGTATTTTATTTATTGATTTTAGTTCAGCATTTAATTCAGTGCAGACAGATTTGCTTTTAGAGAAGTTGCACAGCATGAGTGTTAGTACTCTTTTAATCAAATGGTTTTATCATTTTTTTAAGTAATAGAACTCAGCAAGTCAGGGTCAATTGGGACACTTTCTGAGGTCAGATATAGTAACACAGGAGTGGCACAAGCTTGTGTTTCATCGCCTATGCTTTTTACTTTGTACACAAATGATTGCAGGAGCACATGTACTAATAATGATATCATGAAATATGCTGATGGCACTGTCATTTTAAGTCTCTTACATAAAGACATGGACTTATCATCTTGCCACAGTGAAATAGAAACTTCCATTCAGTGGTGTGACAAGAACTGTCTTGTTCTAAATGTGAAAAAGACCCAAGAAATGGTCCTTGATCAAGAAGAGTATCTGAACATAAGTCTGTGATAGCAGCTCAGTGATACAGCAAGTGACATCTTACAGATACTTGGGGTTTTATATGGACGGTGTTCTTTGTTGGAAGACACATATTGATAGTCTGTGCACACGAATACAACAGAGGCTCTATTTTCTAAGAAGGCTTAGACTGTATGAGGTGGGTAGCAATATCTTGCTTGTTTTTTTTACCAAGCCATGTTTGTAAGTCTCATTCGCTATGGAATTACAGTTTGGTTTGGAAACTTGTCTGTTCAATTGAAAAACAAATTGGTTCATATACACAAAACAGCCATGCAAATCATAGGAATAAAACAATATGAGCCTATACTGACTTTATATGAACAGGCAATGATGAGAAGGGCAATAAGTATTAGCGCTGATCCCGATTATCCTCTTTTTAGTGAATACCAGTTGCTGCCATCAGGAAAGAGACTGAGAATGCCAATGTGTCAAACTAATATACTGAAGCTTTCATTTGTTCCTGCTTCCATAAAACTATTGAATTCTAATAAGAACAATGCACCGATGGCACATTATCACTTTACTGTGTTTTGCATTTATTTATATTAGACATTGTTGTGTTTTAATGTATGTTCTTGATTGTTTTATCTATTATTATTGTATGTATTATTGTTTAGAGCAGCATTGTAGCACTTTGCCCGAGACAAATTTCCTTTCGGGGACAAATAAAGTTGTATCTTTTTTTTTTTTTTTATGCAAAAGGAGGCCCAACCAAGTATTGAGTGCATAGAAATGAACATACTTTTCAGAAGCCTGAAATTTATGTTTAAAATATAATTTTTTATTAATCTTATGTAATATTCAAATTTTCCGAGACACTGAATTTTGGGTTTTCATTATCTGTAAGCCATAATCATCAAAATGACAATAAATGAAGGCTTGAAATATTTCACTCTATGTGTAATGAATCAATATAACATTTGGGTTTCACTTTCTGAAATGAGTGACACAAATTATTGACCTTTTTCATTATATTCAATTTTTTTTTTAGATATACCGGTATACTTACTATACGGTTAGAGCGTGTTAATCTAATTACCAGTCACACTGAATCAAAATGACAAAACCATGATTCTTATTTTTTTGTGCTGTTTCTCAGGTGAGTGACCCTGTAGCAGCAGAGTTCAGTTTGAACACACAGATGTTCCTGCTGTCAAAGAAAGAGATGTGGCTGTCTGATGGCTCCATGGGCTTTGGAGAGGGCACGGACACTGCCTTCATGGAAGGTACTAGAATCCGAGTGATACAATATGCTTATTTGAATATTAGTTTAGGTGAAAATAGTTGAACTACTAATTCATTCAGTTCCTGCCTTGAGAGTGAAACTTCATTCTGATTGGTTCCCCTGTAGATTCGAACATCTATGGTCGAGTGATGGTGGATCCAGTGCAGAACCTGGGCGACTCTTTCGCCTGCAGCATAGAAAAAGTGTTCCTTTGTACTGGCACAGACGGCTACGTGCCAAAGTACAACCCTACTAATAAAGAGTATGGATGCCTGGCTGACGCTCAATCCTTGCTGTATAGACTCAAGATCATTGTAAGTAATTTATTTTAACCTCATACATTCTTGCTTTACTGTACCTTTCATACAAATGTTAACTATGATTGTAAATCTTACCACTATTTGAATCTTTATTTGATTAGAAAAATATTAAAAATGTCAATGACATAAAGTATCAAAGATTTTATAAATGCAGTTTAAAAGAATCAAAATCATGTGGTTTCACTTCTATAATGTTTTCTTTGTTTAAAATGTCTAAGAATGCTATGTGGTTTAAAAAAGGTGAAAAATATATTTTTTAAAGTATTTTAGGGAGCCACATGACATTTTAGTCTAAACTAAACCTGCCTTGTCATAAAGAGGTCAGATCTGATTCTGTATTTTAGTCACATTTTTTATTTTATGTCCCCCCCCAAAATATCAAAGTTGATTTTAATACAGAAATAAAAACATGCTCATCATAGCTCATGTTTTCGAGTCATTGTATGTAACTGCATGTTAATTGAATTTCTTTCTTGTGTTCACTGAATGTATGGACTTGTTTATCTTTGAACTTTAGGACAAAGCACAGCCAGAAACTCAAGCCACCACTTTTGGAAATGTCAATTTCGATGCCAGCCTTGCTGTGGATACCCCTGGAGCCCTGCCTTTGGTCCGACAACCTGGATCAGATGGTTTCACCCTGTCATCATCTCCACTCTTCCAGGTCAGAGACTCGCCATGTTTTATTACCATAGTAAAACCCAATTTTGAACCAGAATCTTGAGCATTCTTTCATGTTTGATTCATCAGGTTACTGCTGGCCGTGAATGGTTCATCCACACCATCTACACACTCCGTTCTAAAGAGAACGCCAGCCGTGGTAAAAGGAGCCTTGAGTACCACCACGCTATATCCTCCATTGCTGACTCTGGCACCCAATCCCGAAGTCGCCGTGCAGTACCCGACCCAGATGCTTTCGAGATCGGTGCTGAGAATAATCTAGGAACCAACATTCAGCACATTGCCCTGGATCGCTCAAACCGATTACGGGTGAGTCAGCCATGGGGTCGGGAAACCTACCTGGAGCGCCCTCTGGTGGAAGGGATCCTGGGTACAGGGCCTAGTTCCGATTCCTCTCTTCCCGCTGGCATGTCCACATTGCTGGGGTGGCTGGGCTCATCCTGCTAGTATGCCTGGTTGTAGTTCTCGTGGTTCTCTTGATGCGACGCAAGAGGAAAGAGAAAAAGTACCCACCTTATTCCACTTCATCCTGCACAGCTTACAACAAGGAGCCCATGAGACACAATGTGGACAGCTCTGAGGTTTAAACAGCCCCTGTTCCCTGTTCATTAAGACATGCCAAAACTAACTCTCACTATGGTGCTCTTCTTCTCAAGAAGCAGCTGAAGTTGAGTAGATTCTGAGATCTAAAGCCTCAGTTCAAATGACAACATCCAATATGTGGCTCTTTTGGAGGTTTCCACAGCAATGAAGACATCTAGACTCTTCATAATACTTGGTCAAACAAAAGGAAGTTGCTTTTTGCCTTTTTCTTAAGATTAAGTTTGAGCTTCATAGTACTAATGTTATTTTAGTTTGCTTCCATCTGTAGATCTGTGAACCAGAATTGGCAAAAATGAACCTGCTCAGACAAACAGAGCAAATCTGTGCTTCAGCTTGTGTCAAACTCGAATTGAGTTATAGATAAATCAGACATTTATTATAGATAAATCAACTTATTTTTTCCCCAAGTTCAAAAAAGTTCCATTGCAATCAAGAATAAAAGGTCAAATTACTTTGGCATGAATGCATACGTTGGGCATCAAAAGCCTTATTCAACTACCCAGGCAATTTAAACATGTTCAAGATCATTGGCCATTTTTTTTTTTAAAGTCTTCAAATTTTCATTACAGTTCTTCTTCTGAGTGTGTGTGTTAGATTTAAGACAATTGAAAGATGCAAGAACTGGCTTCTTCGAACACTGTTGTAATAAATTATCTATTTTTATATGTTCCATGACATGAAATGCTGTGCGCAAGAGCACAGGCCAGCGTTCCCACATGACCGACATGTTGCTATGCAAAGTGAGCGTGATGTTTAATATTATTAATTTAAAGTTCATAAACTATTCAGAATGTACTTATTTTTATGCCTTTTCCAGGATGTTAAAACGTGGTTCAGAATTACACAATAATTCTGTGTGTACACAGCTGCCTGTTACATATCTGGTGCTAAAAGGTTAAGGTTATCTGGTGTCGTCTCAAAAAAAACTTGAAAACGTGTGAATCACGTACTTATATTCATTTAAAAATCATTACAGATTTACAAAAGTAAAGCAAATAATGCTGAATATGCAAATTATTATTTCAAACTGTTGCTTGGTTTTTTAATTTTAATTTTGTGTTTTCCCAATAGATTTGTATTTCAATGTATTGTTTAATGTTGGTTATTGCTCAGTGTATTAAAATTGAATTGTCAGAAACAAACCAATATTTTGTAATCTATATCTCCTCTGTATTATAATGATGACTTAATATCAAATAACTCCAGGACACAAGTTTTAAACCCAACAGATTTAAAGAAGTCTGTGTCAGCGAATACACCATTAGCTTTGTGTTTGAAAACAGACGTTTTATTAACTGTATATGTTTTTCATTCTTTTGCTGATGAAAATAATTATGTTAAGATAATTGGATCCTGGTTTCATTATAAAGTGCCTTTTAAGATAAATGCCTACTCTATACCCTATGACGAGTTGAATTTCTATCATTTCAGCTGTCATAAGATAAATCAAATGTGCATGATATGATATGATATGAATATGTAACATGTTCCAGGCAGTAAGGAGTACACTACTGATAAATTCCAAGTTCAAACTGCATTGAATAAGGTGTGATTGCAGTTGAGGCTCTCTTACATACCTATCTATAAGGAGTCAGGACACCATATATGATTTAAAGGGATAGTTCACCTCTCGTGAATTTGAAGAGAAGAAATTGTTGAATTAAGTCATTATTTGTGTTTCTTTGCACACAAAAATTGACAGTTGAACCACTGATGTCACATGGACTATTTTAAACAATGTCCTTACTACCCTTCTGGGCCTTGAACGTGGTAGTTGCATTGCTATCTATGCAGGGTCAGAAAGCTCTCGGATTTCATCAATAATATCGTAATCTGTGTTTCGAAGATGAACGAAGGTCTTACAGGTTTGGAAAAACATGAGGGCGAGTAATTAATGACAGAATTACAATTTTTGGGTGAACTATCCCTTTAACATTAACCCATAATATTCCATATAATTGAAATCGCAGTTTTGAAAACACTAAAAATCATCACAAATGCCATTAGTTGCAATGCCAGCAAGTAATCTCCTGAAGTATAATTTTTATTGAGTTTATTTTAAATTTACATTTCTTTCAGATTCATTAAAAAAGATATAAAGCATTAGGGTCTGATGACTCAAAGAAAAGAGTAGAAGGGAAACAATATAGGCACAGCTTTGAATCAAAAGACATGCTTGAAAACCTGTATCGATATATACAGCAGAAGCCACCAACGGTGTTGCAACACATCAACAATGTCTTCTAGGCTTAAGAATGGTAGTTAGTAGAGCTATTTTATTTTACACACACAGTACATTTCTATGCTGATGTATTCTGACATGAGCTAAAATCACTGATCGGATCATATTTACAGCATTAAAAAAAGTTGCAATGGTAAGGCAATTAGTCTCCAAGAAATGCGGAACTCCATCTGAAATAAATTATCGAAGTGGCAATCAAATGCATTGATAGACCAGTCACGCAGAGAATGAAGAAACATAAAACTTCCTGAAACTACTTGACCGGCTATTCCTCCCCTCCATGAAGGCATCTCATACTTAGTAATAATATCTTGCATTGTAAGCAATTTCAAAAGGTTTCAATGAGAACATACGATCTGCAACATAAATCATCTATAGTTGCAAAATAAAATAAAACTGTTAAACCTTTCAGTGAGTACCTGACCTCGGCGCTTTTGTAAATTGATACCGTGCTTTGAAGAAAATTAAAAGAGAGAATAAAACCATAAACACATAAAACACAAAAAAATCTGAGAAATCTCTTCTCTGTTAAAAACTATCACAGTTCCTGATTCCACCAATAACATTTCATAGTTTCTGATACTATCTCAGACCGTGTAGACTTCTATCCTGCAGAATCCACACCTCAGCCTTAACATACTAGATATTATATACAAATAAAGGACACTTTTATTAATGTACATAACACTTTGTACAGTCTGCCTGCTGTCTTTAATGCAAATGATAATAATTTTCAAACAAACTAACTCACCTTAGTAGATTTGCGGCTCAAGCAACTCAAAACCTTTTGATTGCACTACCGAGGCCCAACAGAATAAAACAAATGGGGTAAAAAAATGAAACTTAGATGTGTAAAAGTTTATTAATGTACATAACACTTTGTACAGTCTGCCTGCTGTCTTTAATGCAAATGATAATAATTTTCAAACAAACTAACTCACCTTAGTAGATTTGCGGCTCAAGCAACTCAAAACCTTTTGATTGCACTACCGAGGCCCAACAGAATAAAACAAATGGGGTAAAAAAATGAAACTTAGATGTGTAAAAGTTTCAGATTATACAGAACTATACACAAAAAAAAAAACGTTTTAAGCTTCTAAAACGCATCCTAAAAACTCACCTTGGCAGTTTTGTGAACATGGAACATTGTTAAAAAAAAAAAAAAAATCTTGAGGACAGACAAATTCACCAGACCCGATGCCCCCCTGGCCCATGGAATAATGTGCTTTAACACCACGATGTGGGAAAATCAATATCCAAAAATCTAAAACTGTCTGAGTTGATGAGTTGGGGACAGTGTGTTTCCATGTAGTATGAATAATGCTGCTGTTAAGAGAATTTTTCACTGGGCTTTCAGCCGAAAAGGCTTGGCGAGTCCTTCAGCCCCTGTGCACAGTGCAGTCCTTCCTATTTGGAGTCTGTCAGCTTATACACGAGGATCCCTCGGATCAGCTCTCCCCTTCGTGAGTGCTGTCATCTAGCAGGAAGCAGTGTAAACTAGCTGATCTGGGAGCTGTGACCTAGGCAGGGTCACACAGCTGCATCTAAAATCAAACGTGGAGGCCTGGTAAGAGGTTCAGAGCGTGTGCAGTGTCCTCAGTTCCTCAGCTTCCCGCGAGTCATGACCGTGCAGAAAAGAGGAAAGAGATGGGTGTCATTTGGTCCCTTTGTTGGGGGGATCTTGCTCCGTCAACTGCCGTTCGTCACTCCAGGCCTCACGTGTGCTCTTCAGTGCTTGCGTTCGATGCTGATCCACCACCACATAGTCTACCCGCTCGTCTGATACTGCAATACCAGTCCCGTTACTCTTCTTCTGCAAGTTCAAGATATGAGAGACAGTCAAAACAAGAGAGAGATGCCAAAAGTACAGATATTTGGGTAAATAGTTGATACAAAAAACAAACACCTGCAACACTTTTCTACAGTATTAGTAGTATATAAAATAGACTTTTTAAGATTCTTTATATTAAATAATGATTTTAAAAGTCGAATAAATGTTTCCTTTAGGGATGCACAATGTATCGGTACAATATCGGTTATTGGATGACAATAGATATTTAATTGTACATGCTAAATTACCCTATTTTTACCCTTTGCTATTATGTAATACTCACATAAAGCTAATCTTTAAAAATAATAATAATTTAATATCACTGTTAAAGTTAATATTTAGAAAATGTTGAGATTCCTAAATTCACTTGTAGCATTAAACATTTTTTTCAGTTATTAGTGTTTTACTCTGACATCTGCATTATATTTTTGCATAAAATGTATTTTTTTACAAAAATTGTACTTTATCAGTATTATAATAATTGGCTTATGTCTATCAGACAGAATTCTGGACTCAGTGTATCCCTAGTTTACCTAACAATACTTTTACTTTACATGACATTGTTTTAATTTAATGTGAATATTAATGTTTGACTTATACAAAAATGGGAAAATGGGTAATTTCATTATTAAAAAAGCAAAAAATTTAAAGAGAGTGACATTATTTTGGCAACACTCCGAAACTGTGGACAAGGAATTGAAACAGCTGCCATTAGCTACAGTCTCTTGTCTATAGAAGCCTGTTTCCAACACGGAATAGAAAAGAAAGTTAATTGCAACTTTATATTTCACAATTCTGACTTTTTTTACCCAGAATTGTGAGATAGACTCACAATTGCAAGTTATAAAGTGAGAATTGTGGGATATAAACTCACGGTTGTGAATTATAAAACCAGAATTGCGAGATATAAACTCAGAATTCAGAGAAAATAGTCACAATTGCATGTTTTTTTAATCTCACAATTCTGACTTGATAACATGCCACTGCAAGCGAGATGTAAACTCTCAATTCTGAGATATCTCAATATCTGTTTTTTCCCTCTCAGAACTGTACTTTATAAGTTAGTTTGTATCATGCAATTCTGAGAAAAAAAAGTCAGAGTTGTGAGAGAAAAACTCCCAATTATATATATTTTTTTATTCAGTGGTGGCAGCATGCTTCCATAGTTGTCTGCAAACAATGGTGAGAAAAATAATCTTCAACTAATGTTCAGGCAAAATGCACTGTTAATAAGAGAGGCCAGATAATGACTATATTCCATCAAACTGATAGAAAAGTAGATTTCAGTCCTGCTAATCAATGACAGAAATTCTATAACAGGTGTATAATCATAGAGCCTGAGGATAAGAACACTGGGGTCAACATGTATTATTGTTAATCTTGTCTGACTCCTGATGATAAAAAACCTCACCCAAACACATCCATACATAATATTTTATTTTACAACTTGTCTAATTCTGCTTAATTATTATTCATATCTCACCTTTCGAGGAGGAGTCGATTTCCCAGGGTCCAAGTCGAGATCCAGGTACTCCACCTGCTTGTCTCCTTTGGGCTTCACCATGGGACTGCTACCTCCATCAGCATTCATTGGTGCTGCTAGCTTCATGTTCTGAGATATTAAAATAAATAAATAAATTACAACAAAAAGGTTGCATACATAGAGATAATAATCAATGTTGTAGTCAAAATTAGTTATTAAAATATTTATGCTACTGATATATTAATCTACTACAATGATACTAGATGATGTAAGTGAAGAGTCTGAATTTTTAAAATACTTAATCTAATCTACCCGTCTATCAGTGACATGCTTGTCCCAATTATGTTCACCCAATACTCATTCGAATGATTAAATCGGTAATGAGTAGTGTACACATTATCATGTCTGCAAAATAAGCAGAAATAGGTCTTTCTAAACTCTTTCATATTGATCAGAAACCTTCATAATTAATTCATGATCAAAGTATTTAAACAATATGTTCTATAAGTCCTGAAGGATTCTGCTAAATAAACAACCTCTGCAGATGTCAACCCGACCTCTAAAAGTGTCATTTGCAAGATTATTTACATGTATTTTCATGGTATGAGTCATAAATGTAATAATTATGTATTGCATAGATGTCGTTTTTCTATACAGGTTTCAAAATATATCAAGCCTTATTTCATGCTGCATTATTTAGTAACTAAAACAAATCTAATCATCAAGTGACTGTCTGGGAAACAACAGGTACAATGTAATGCATAGTGTATACAATTGATAAAAAAACAATACAATCATGTATATCTATGATTATCATCTTTGAAAAATATGGAATGTAAGCCCTCATAAAACTATATGCAAGTAATTTAGGTTCCACTCATGTTGAAATAAACAGTTTTTGGACTTTACCAAGAAAAAAAAAAACTCTGACACATATACACTACTGTTTGAAAGTTTGGGGTAATTTGTCCAGTGTCTTCAAAAGTTGTCTCTTATGCTCACCAAGGTTGCATTTATTTGATCAAAAATACAATAAAACCGCAATACTGTAAAATGTTGACAACACTATTTATAAACACTACAATTTTCATGATTTTACACACACGTATACACATATATATATATACACATATATATATATATAAAAAAACACTAATTGTGTTTTCATGTGTTTTCCCCCCCTAGGTCATATGTCATCTAACTTTTGTGAAAGGGATAGTTCACCTAAAATTTTTATTCTGTCAAATTTTACTCACCCTCCAGTTGTTCCAAACCTGTATGAATTTATTTCTTCTGCTGGACACAAAATAATACATTTTGAAACCGCTAATGATCACCATTGACTTCGAAGGTATTTTTAGATTTTCTGTAGGGTGAGTAAAATATGACAATTTTCTGACAGAATTCACTATCCCTTGAAAACACACGCATCCCTTGAGAGTCTTGTTCAATCCACCTTCATAACCCTGCTCACCTCATCCAGGTGGTCTAGACCTGACACTTCTCTCTTTATAGGGGTGATGGGAACTGTACAGTAGAAAGACTCTTCTCTACAGAATGGAGGAACAGGGAGGAGAGGAGTAGAAAAATCAAAGAGTAAACAGGAAACAAATGGCAAAGGCACGATGAGAAAATAGAAATGAAATATGCAAAATATAGATGAGGCAGACAGGAGGAACCACAAAAGAATGCAAAGCATAGAATGTTGGAAATAAGAAAAAGAAAAGAGGTAGAGAAATGTCTCTTCCAAATATTGGCAGTTGAATCCAGTGCAACAAAAGCCAAACTGTGCAGTGTTAACAACAATTTTACTGCTGCATGCTAACATGTTAGCAAACAAAACAAGCCATGCACAGAAAGAGCTCCATATTACCCTAGTAAAAAAAGTAATACATTTAAAATACATTTATTTAATACGACTAGATTATAGTTCAAATCTATTAACATATTTACTAACATATCGTTCGATATAAAATATAAAAATCCTTATTAAACTTTATTTGGAGTACTACTTGTGCACAACGCACATTTCTTAATATTGAGCCTCAAATGTGTTTTGATGTCACTACTGATGAGGATTGTATGATTTTTAAATAATATCGGTCTTTAAACGCAAGATATTTAAAGTGTACCTGAAGTATATTTGCAATAGTTACACTTTAGCACAATCAAATATACAATATATCAAACTATCTTCAATATATAACTTCAGCGCTTCTTCCGTGAAATTAAAATGCATTAAGTACAAAATTAGTTGCTACTATTTGTTTAGTATACCAAAAGTACAATTGCATGGTATTTTTATGAAGTACCAGTACATAAATTGAAAATGTATTTGTAGAATACTTAGTAGGATAAAAAAGTATTTAAAATACATTTTAGTATATTTATTTTTCACTAGGGTATGCATTTAAATTTAAGAAAAAAATTATAATACTAACGTGGAACGACAAAGAAGAAAGGTGAAAGCAAAAAAAAAAAAAAAAAAAAAAATTGGAAGACAGACAACAGAAAATGAAGAAAACCTGGAGAAAAAAAAAGAAAAGTAAAGGTAGAAAAGACTATGAGGGGTCCTTCTATCCAGTCTGTTGAAAGACCATACAATACCACCACCATCAAATTTTTGGGAACCTGCGATTTTATATATATATATCTCATCACATTTTTGGGAACCTGAATGTTCCCAAGGTTCCCAAAAATGTGATGGTGGTGGTATTTTTTCCATATATATGGAAAACATGGTGGAATCAAGACCATGTTTATTTCAATCAAATCTGCAGAAAATAATATGGAAGAAAAACTAATAACTCTAAGAATCACTTAATGTTGCCAACATATATATATATATATATTAAAAAAATATCAACTTATACATTTCCCTTTCCCTTTGAAAGTTTGGGTTCAGTATAACTTTTCTTTTTTTTTAAATAAATACTTTTATTTTGCAAGGATGCAATAAAGTGATCAAAAATATTTGAAAATATGAAATAATACAAAAAATGTATAAAAAAATGTGAACTTTCTATTCATCATAGAATCATGATTAAAAATAACAGTTTCCACAAAAATATTAGGCAAGACAACTGTTTTTAACATTGATAATAATAAGAAATGTTTCTTGAGCACCGAATCAGCATATTAATATGATTTCTTAAGGAACATGTGACACTCAAGATTGAAGCAAATAAATAACAGTTTAAAATGTATATAAAAGCAGTTATTTTAAATTGAAAAATTTCCCCTCACCAACAAAAAATTGTGAAAAAATGTCACGATATTACTGTTTTTACTTATCTTATCAAAAAAATGCAGCCTTGATTAAGCATGAGACTTTTATCAAAAACACTACAAACATCCAGTCGTTAATTCATGTTTATCTAAATTACTTCTATAATTTATACCTGTTCAATGAATTAACTTTATATACATATATATACATATTCCAAATGTGAATGCATTAATTATTTATAATTGAGTGGAACAGTAGCTGTGGTGTTCTTTTTACATACTGGTTCATCTGTAGACATATTAGCGTGTTGCATGGTTACATAATTCTCATCACAGTCGTCGGAGTCGCTGCTGGAGGCAGTGCTATGCCCCGAGGACGGTCTGGGGGCCGCGGTAAACCTAGAGGGGCTGAGCAGCAGGACAATATTTACACTGCCGCTCTCACACACACACACACACACACACACACACACACACACACACAGAACAGCAACACAAACTCTCGCTGTCTGGATTAATGCAAGATCTAAGCTGGATATCTTTGGCTGATAATGTGGAACCCAAAACACACTGGCAGTTAAAAAGACCTACAGTGGCACTGATTCACACACACTTCCAGCGTTCCAGACACATGAGCCACATGGCACCTATATCACTGTATTCATTCAATAAATAATTCAAGAACACAATTCATGCCTTTATTTCACTGTCATCACTACCCACTTTTGTCATAATGTTGTGTTTGGTAGTAATGACAGTTGAATCCCTTATGAACATAAATTATGGCGAAGTTTTACTATCATCGCTAACATTTTACTATTATGGAATGTTAGGACAAGACTACAAGACTACAGGAATGCATGAATGATTAGTTATTTAGCCTGTGGTGTGGAGGCCATGCAGAACCATGCTTAAATAATGATCTGTTTTTGTGGAAATATGCTCAACACTTACTCCCTCGTGAAGGACCTGGTCACGGGGGAACGGACCGGTGCCGTATACTCCTCCCACTCAGTTACAGGCTTGATCTCCAAAGGGGCCGGCTTAACTGCAAAAAAACAAACAGTAGTTTAATGCAGAACAATTTACTTAATGACAGCACCCAAAGGTTTGGCCTTACACATGGTTATTATCAACAACAAAACAAGTAATGATATTAAAAATGATAAATAAATTACAATAAAATGGCGTGAACAAATTTGTGTGTAAATTAGTCATAAAAACATTCCTACATAAACTGTTATTATTAAATAAAGTATTATTAATTAAGATTTATACACACAAATTTGCATGTCATTTATATGGTGGTTCTCTACTTTTAAGCCAGTAGAGAGCGATGTCTGCTATTTAGTACATAATGGGATTCAGAAGTAAAACAGTAATCTTTCTTCAGTGGGAAACAAGTATGTTTCAATTCCTTTTTTACCCCACCTAAGAACAGCCTTAAATCAAATACAGGACCAAGTCATGAGAACTGAAATCACACCTGAGATAAACTGGAAAGGTTAAAAAGAAAGGCCACTGCCAAAGGAGGGTCAAAAATGAGTGATAATCACACATATCATCTCTCTTCCTCTTATCACATATAAGCAGCATCTGACTTAGTTATTGCAGCTGGCCCAAAACTCTGCTGAATTGAGATACACCCAATCTGGCAACTGAGAAGTAGCTATAGCTGGCTGAAACACACACCAGCTGGTGCCAGTGTGTGAGGGAAGAAAGCACAGACTGATATGCATCTCAAGGCTAACTGAACTTTTTGGGCACAAAATGTGGCTTGAGTGAGTTTTTACTAAGTAGTATTGTAATATATGGTATTGTGATTACTTAGAAAAATTGGATCATAAAATGAATTATTTTATTTTTGATGTTTCAGTCTATTTTTTTCATGCCGTCAGAAGTCCAAAGTGTTGATAAACCCATGGTTTTGTACTAATTCAGATCGCACCCATTCACAGAGTTGTGCTACAATCCATAGCACAACTGTTTTCAACACTGATAATTATTTATATAATTTTTTTGCACCAAATCAGCATATTAGAATGATTTCTGAAGGATCATGAGACTCTGAAGATTGGAGTAATGGCTGCTGAACATTCAGGATTTTAAAATTTAAAAACTGTTTTTTGTTCTAGTATTTCACAATATTATTGTGTTTTTGATCAAATAAATGCAGTCTTGGTGAGCATAAGCATGGTGGTTCTGTACCCCCCCTCCCAAAGAAAATACCCTGTTAAAAAATCTTAGCGATCCCAACCTTTTGAACAGCAGTTTATCTTTGGATTACCTGATTGCAGGTTTATCCTGATTCCATTAAACAAAGCAGCACAAGGAAGCTCCCAAGATTTTATCCAGACACCTGGATTGCTCTTCACACTGTGAGTCATAATATGATTCATCCCCTCCTTCAGATCATCAACATGACTCAAAATGCTTAAGCAAATGTGTTGGTTAAGTGTTTATAATGTTTATGACTCGTGGGTCAGTGAGCAGTTTGACAGTTAAAGGTGTTTGTAGAGACACTGATGATTGAGTGTCAAATGTTAATCAGTTAGTTTTACAGTACCTGCGATATCAAGTGTGTTAGATTCCCTCCACCAGTTAAGCACAAGCACCACTCTAACAGAACCTTAAAGCCTCATATATCACAAATTCACATGCTCATTAACCAGCTGACCAACCATTTAAGAAATAAATCCAACTGCCTTCACAGGGGCCGCAGTCTGCGAACACTACAGACAAAGCAGTGAATAAGCAACGGCATCAGTAACTTAAATATACAAATATCTGAGTGGAAAGCCAAGTTCCTCCATACACTGCAGGTAGTGAATATTTGTATGATAGGCTACGTTCACACAGTCAGTGTTTGGGCCGGGAAACCATATTTACAATGAATTGTGTCAAAGTAGCTTGAATAGTCTTTATGTATGAAAGAATATGCAGAATGAATCTCCCTTTTCTATAAAAGTGTAAATAATGCCTTTAACCAGTAAATGCTGAAAAAAGTAAATAACGAGTAATATATGTGGCTATAAGTACAAAACATTTAGCGAAAGTGACATACAGCCAAGTATTGTGACCCATACTCGGAATCCGTGCTCCTGCATTTAACCCATCCAAAATGCACACACACAGCAGTGAACACACACACACACGGAGCAATGGGCAGACTTTTATGCTGCGACGCCCGGGGAGCAGTTGGGGGTTCGGTGCCTTGCTCAAGAGCACCTCAGTCATGGTATTGATGGTAGAAGAGAGTGCTGTACCACCTACAATTCCTGCCGGCCCGAGACTAGAACTCACAACCTTTCGATTATGAGTCTGACTCTCTAACCATTAGGCCACGACTTTAAAGGAGTGAATTTGAGTTTAAAGTGCGGTTGTCACTTTCATTATAACTGAACTATGTGCAAACAGAACTATATTTAGTACTCTAACATAAGTACTAGAGGTGTACCGGCATAAGTATTTTCACGTTATTGGCAATAACCAATAAATGTCTGATATTAATACTCAATTTTGTCTAGATATGTATTTTATCTAAAAAAATATTAATGTAAAATATGTAATAATTATGATTCAATAAATTGATCATAATAAGTAATTAATATTTGATACTCTGTCCAAATAAATTATATTTAGTGGGTTAAAATACTGAAAATTAAAACCAGTCAATTTGAATGCATTTATGTATGATTTATAGTTTCATTAATTTATGAAAATGAAAAAATTAAAACTTGTAGTTCACCCAAACATTTAAATTTAGTCATTAATTACTTATCCTCACGTTGTTCCAAACCCGTAAGACCATTCGTTCATCTTTGGAACACGAGTTAAGATATTTTTATGAAATTCGAGAGCTTTCTGACCCTTCATAGACAGCAACACAACTGTAATGTTCAAGACTCAGAAAGGTAGTAAGGACATCCTTAAAATAGTCCATGTGACAACAGTGATTCAACCATAATTTTATGAAGCTTTTGAGAATACTTTTTGTGCGCAAAGAAAACACGGAAGAGAAGAATTGTTGAATTGCCATTTTCCTTTTATTTGTGCACAAAAAGTATTATCGTAGCTTCATAAAATTAAGGTTGAACCACTGATGTCATGAACTTTTTTAACGATGTCCTTACAACCTCTCTGGGCCTTGAACTTGTAAGTTGTGTTGCTGTCTATGCAGGGTCAAAAAGCTCTCGGATTTCATCAAAAATATCCTAATTTGTGCCCCGAAGATGAACGAAGGTCTTATGGGTTTGTATTTTGGGTTTACTATCCCTTTAAAATAAGAGGAAACAAACAAAAATGTCCCTAATTAGAACCATATCCTTTGCTATGTCAAAGTAGACATATTCTCAAGTTTATAACTTCTATCAATATCTTGACAGCTGTCAATCAAACATGTAGTGAGGGCCAGTTTTTTATTAAATTTGATTTGTTCCATTAGTGCATTAAATGTATCATTCACAATTAGAGCGTGTTGAAACCTTCACAAAAAATAAACCTCAGAACTGAGGAGGCAGACAGTGAGAGTAGCATTCTGTCGAGGTACGTACCCTTACGCCGTCTTGAGAATTCACCTATGGTTTGGGAGTCGGTTCGTTCAAGACCGACTGCTCTGTTTATTTTAGGGCTCTGACCTGAATTGGTGAGAGAAAACTTCTTTGTTACATGTCTCCATTGAAAGAAATCGGCCTTGTCTTCTTCTAAACTTCACACCCATGCAATTTAGCACAATCACAGCCACCTCCATCACTCGTGCCCCTACTCTTTCGCCGAAAAAAATATGTGTTGGGCTGCTGCCATGGCAACAACTCTTCATGCATTTAAGACATGCGATTAACAAGGCTTTCCCACAAAGACAGACATGCACAGGGTTAAATAGACACACGTGGGTGAGTAAAACATTCACACCCACAGACGACACGCCAGCATGTGGCTCAGCCAGACAGAAGGGTTCAGTAATTATTTGTGATATTAGAAAAACCAACTTATTTTTCCTGCTGTATGCATATAGCTGCCACAAGAAAATACCACAATTCAACAGTGATGATGGCCACAATTAAACAACCGGCCAAACACAAAAAGAGAGCAGAGTATCACAATGATTTCCAAGACTGAAGGACAATGTTCAGGTAAAATGTTCGATATAGGAAGAGAGAGAAACAAGGCAGAACAGAGACTAATATAGAACAGCCAATAAAAGGATAGAGAGAGGACAAACACACTAGGACACAAAATACCTAACAACTGCCTATAAAATGCCACCAAAGCCATTTGAATCACATCATGTTCAGAAAAAGCTTGCAAATATGCAACAAATATAATAAGCAGTAGAGCAGTAGAAGAGCAGAGCAGTCTGAAGAGCAGTAGAAAAGACGCTGGGCATTTGAGAATGATGTGAAAACAGTTAGTATTGTGCTTGGCCCATGTTTAGAAAATAGAGAAAGGATTTTTAAGAAGACCTATTTCAGTACCCTACATGCACTATTTTGCCAAAATCATGTGGACACCCAAACGTCACACCAGTTGTAATTTATAGAAGAAAAAAGGAACACCTTATTTCAAGGTACAATTCTCGCTATGAACTAGTTGCTTATTAGCATGCATACTACTAGTATATTGGTTGTTTATTAGTACTTGTAGGCTCATATTCATGTCTTGAATATCAAAAACTTTTCGAATTTGAAGATCAGGGTATATTTGACTTAATTTGTATTCTGAAAACATGTAAGTATCTTCTGTAGCTTATGAAGGGCAGTACTACATGAAAAAATATGATATTTAGGCAAAACAAGAAAAATTATACACATCTTCATTCTGTTCAAAGGTTTTCACGCCTGGCTCTTAATGCATGGTTTTTCCTTCTGGAGCATCAGTGAGCGTTTGAATCTTCTCTAATAGTTGCAAATGAGTCCCTCAGTTGTCCTCGGTGTGAAAAGATGGATCTCAAAATCATACAGTCATTGTTGGAAAAAGTTCAAATACACAAAAATGCTGGAAAACCAAATAATTTGTGGGACCTGAAGAATTTTTCTGAAGAACAGCAAACTGCTCAGGACAAACAAGGGACTTATGAACAACTATCACTAAGCAAAAAAAACAGCTGTGGATCATTCAGGTAACAACACAGTATTAATAATTAAGCGTATGTAAACTTTTGAACTGGGGCATTTTTATAAATTTAACAATTATTTTCTCTTGTGGACTATATGTAAACATCTTTTATGTGAAATATATTTTTTAGGTCAGTACTAAAACAATAGCATGCATTTTGTATGATCCCTCTCACGTTTTGTTATTTTTAAAATTTGCACCTAAAACTATTTTCTACTAAAATATTTGTCTACAAATGCATTGCTGTTTTGCTGGTCATGGATGTCATTGAAATCACCAAATTATATGGGGTTCTCACTGTTATGGCCAAGTGGTGCATATCCTCTGCACGTAACATGCTGTCTCTTGCATTAGCCAGATACAAAATGGTTTCAGATGAGCGCAGGAAGCTGCTGCCATTAATGATTAGATCAATAGTGCTGTCCCAGCTGGCTGCTGAAGATTCGGCCTGCTAGTGCAACTTTCATCACGCCCCCTTTTTCTCTCAGACCAGATTGAAATTCCCCTCGCAGGTCTGGCCATCAAAGAGGTCTTTCACTAAAGCACAATGGGGACAGAGGTGACCGCTCCAGGCTAACGGAGCAGTCAGGCTCCCTCATACCCAGGGCTCAGAGTCTATAGACAATAGCTTCTTTTATTTGTGAGGTCATATGCTAACGATTAAAACGCAAAGGTCATTGAAACAGCAGTGCAGGCTAGTTTGCTAAGCGAGTTGTAAGATCTGTAATGCATGTTATGATCACATGGCAACAAGCAGACTGAGAACTCAATTAAAGGTGGAAGAAATGTTTTATAAGCATGGGCCAGCACCTGTTAGTGTGAAAGGTGGTAATGAGAGTTGCTATGCTGAAGAGACGCAAGCACTGTACACCCTCCTTACACAACACACACAACACAAAAGAAACAAATCTCAGAGCTCACCTTTACGGTCAGGTTTGAGGTTGCGGTCTACGGGTGGCGGTTGGCATTCAGGCATGTGCACCGGTCTACGTGGTGGGGTTTTGGGGCTGGAGCGAAAGCCCATGTGGGCTGGAGGGGGCACCTGTTTTCCGAGGGAGGAGAACTCCACTGTGCCCGGTGTCATGGGTACATAGTTGGTCTCCACGATGGGTTCTGATAGGCTGCTAGAGCGCTGATGTGGCAGAGGGGGGACACTCATGGGCATATAGTTCTCATCCATCTCCTCAGTGGAAACTGCCACCATGCCTTTATTCTTCTACATGCATCCAAGAACAAGGAAGAGACTGTTAGGGATTCTTAAGACATTTGAAAGACAGGACCTAGTTTTAAAATAGATCAAGTTGATTCATTAGGAAAACTTACAAGATAGTTGTTGAGGCTTTCATTAAAATCAAATGAGCAACTTTTATCTGGGGGGAAGGGACGGGGTACATCATAGAAGTCTTGAGATCCGTAATCTGTGAAAAAAATACAAAATAAATGAATGCAATCAAAAGAGAAAACTAATTCACAGAACCATCTCTCTTCTGCTCAACAAGGCTGCATTTATTTCATAAAAATATAGTAAAACAGTAATCTTGTGAAATATTATTACTATTTCAAATAACTGGTTTCTATTTTAATACATTTTAAAATGTAATTTATTCCCATGTTAGTAATTCTGAAATTTCAGCAGCCATTACTCCAGTCTTCAGTTCACATGACTTTCTTGAGAAAGTTCAGTTAACAGCATTTATTTAAAATATAATTGTGGAATCTGTATATCTTTACTTTCACTTTTGATCATTTTAATGCATTCTTGCTGAATATAATAAGTCTATTGTGTCATTTTTAAACAATTTATTCCATCCTTGCTGTATCAATGCATTAATTTATAACATATATATATATATATATATTTATTGTGTATTATTATGAAGGCATGTGTGAAGAAGGGAGTGTACATAAACAATACTACAATACTCCCAAACAACACTAGAGGGACCCACTCATGAATATATGACCCCATTGTTGCAGCATAAACAGTTTGATGGCCTCTTATTGAAAATATATTGAAATAATGATTTTCCAGAAAATAAGAAATAGTAAATACAATTTAGGATCTCAAAATAAAAATGTCCACAATATTGACATTAACATTCATACTGTATATGCTCATGGATGGTAAATAAACATAAAAGTGGGTTACATTTAGTGCTTGCTTTTTAGCATATATTTTTGTCAAATATTTCAAGCATTCTGGCAGACTGTAAGAACAAATATGACAATAAATAAACACAGGCTAGATTTTTGCACAAATTCCCAGTGCTGCCCTTTCCATTATTCCATGTGAACATTAGTCCTTTATCTGCTTTGTTACAGACCATTTTACAGAATTTGTTTTAACTGTCAAACAGGCAGAATGAACAATTGAACGCCTGTAGTAATTACTACAATGTCTTGCAGTCTCAATTATTTATAATATAAATAATTATTTTAAACTACCGTTGATAAGTTTGGGGATGGTACGTTTTATTAAGCTGAAAAGAAGCAGAATTTTCAACAGTCATTACTATAGTCTTTAGTCTTACAAGATCCATCAGAAATAATTGTAACATGCGCATTTACTGCTTAAGAAACATGTCTTGTCATCAATGTTAAAGGGGTAGTTCACCCAAAATGAAAATTCTGTCATTAATTACTCACCCTTACGTTGTTCCAAACCTGTAAGACCTTTGTGCATCTTTGAAATTAAATGATATTTACCTCTCTACAGAATCCGGAGACTACGTGATTGTTACTCTTTTAGATTTATCGGATATTATTTCTCTTCTGTAATTTTTAGGAGGTTAAATCATGCCTCGCCTAAAATTTCCTCTTCCTAAATGAAGTTAGAAAGTTTATCCATTTTTAGATCCTCATGGGTGCGGTACCTAGGAGTTCTTGTTGAGCAGCTTTTAAAATTTGATAAACATCTCTTCTGTTATCGGATCCAGTTTCTATTAGCTTCACTTACTGTCCAAAATTAAAAACTTTCTCACTCCTAAAACTAAGATTGGGTACCAAAACCCGCAATATGGCACCGGTATGTACTAGAACCGAATCAGAATGCAGATATCGGTGTCATGCCTGAGCGATCGATTGAAATATTTGTCCTTTGTTTCTCCGAAACCTATGTAAGAAGTATCATCACCGTTACTGCACGTGAAAAATATTTCCAGACTGAGAAAATGCACCTGAACTCTATTCGGAAAGCTCTAATAATACAAGTCCAACAAATCTTTGTAGTAACGTGAGTGTGCTGTTTTCACATTCTGACTTAAAAGCACAATTCGGGATATGAAAGCATCCGAGGAGCGCGTGAATGCAGTAATTACACTTGCTCTGATGGCAGCAGGTAGCCTTCCATTAACTAGCTAAGCTAACGTACTACAACTCCATAGGCTACTAAAACATCGATTAGCAATGGATTATAAATATACTTAATTATTGTGAAAATACCATAAATGGCTTGAATAACACAGATAAACTATACATTGTCGCAGTGGAGTGTTTATTCTATTTATTTTATCATTCAAAATGTATATCTTCTGTTTACTCAGTTACAGCAATAGCAATGCATTTATCCACATCCCTGAAGCTTCATGAGTGCCTCTACTTCTGTGACTGGATATGTGGATTTCCTGTGCGAGGGCGCCCTCTGGCATGCAGTATGAATGAAAAAGACATCACCCCCCTGTTTTACAGACAAGGCTTGAGCCTAGTCCTAGACTAAAATGTAACTCTTAGCTGTTTTAACTGAAATAAACTTGCACTGACTGATCCTAAAATGTATCAGTGCCTTTGTTTTGTCTCAAGATGCACCCCAGTAATTTTTTTCTAAGCATGTTTATAAAAAAATACTTAAATGTCCTAATTGAACTATGGCCTAATCCTGGCTTAGTCTAAGCCCTGTCTGTAAAAGCGGGCCCAAGTGTTTAGTGCTAATGGCCAACCCAATTATTAATTGGTCATTTTTTTATAAGTATCGGTTCAGGCACCGTTTAGGCACCTGTACCGTTTTAAAAGTATCGATTTGGCACCAGTATCGAAAAAACCCAAACAATACCAAACCCTACCTAATACTCTAGAAAATGCTGTTCAGGCATTTGTTACGTCTCGTCTAGATAACTACAATTCTTTATACTGCGGTATATCCAAGTCTCAAATTGCGCGTCTTCAGCTTGTTCACAATGCTGCAGCCAGACTTCTTTTAAAGTGTCGTAAACATGAACACATCACTCCAGTTCTTAGATCCTTACATTGGTTGCCGGTTTGTGAGAGAATAGACTTTGAAATTCTCCTTTTTATATATAAATCCCTACACAACCTAGCACCTATCTACCTCTCTGAACTTCTTCATCTCTACACTCCGTCCAGAAGCCTACGGTCCTGTGACAAGGCTTTGTTGGTAGTCCCTCATGCTAGGCTTAAGCGTAGAGGAGAGTGTGCATTTGCTGTGGCAGGGCCTCAACTTTGGAATACCCTGCCTTAAGAGATTAAAATGGCCCCTTCTATGTCTGTTTTTAAGTCCTTGCTAAAAACTTATTTGTTTTCCTTGGTGTATTGACTACTGTGATATGGCCATTAAAAATGTTTAAACAGGTTGTACACATTTTTTTGTCTGGTCTGTTTTCTGTGTATGTGGTGTAATCTTGCTCTTCTGTAAAGCACTTTGGTCAGCCTGGTGGCTGTTGTAAATGTGCTATACAAATAAAATGAACTTGAACTCTATAGACAGCAAGGGAACTGACACATTCAAGGCCCAGAAAGGTAGTAAGGGCATCGTTAAAATAGTCCATGAGACATCAGTGGTTCAACCTTAATTTTATGAAGCTACAAGAATACTTTTTTTGCATACTAAAAAAAAAACTTCTTCTAGCACCAGAATTGTTGAATGAAGTCGTTATTTAGTTTGCTGCGCTCTTTTGTTGGTTTTGATTGCTTCTATTGTCGTCATTTGTAAGTTTCTTTGGATAAAAGTGTCTGGCTAAATGACAAAATATATATATTTTTTTTTTTTTGTGCACAAAAACTATTCTCGAAGCTTCATAAAATTACAGTTGAACCACTGATGTCACATAGGATTATTTTGTCAATCTTTTTGGTACCTTTCTGGACGTTGAACGTGGTGGGAACACTTGCTGTCTAGGGAGGATCAGAAAGCATTAATCATCAAATGAATGACAGAATGTTCAGGTTAACTATTCATTTAATAACAGTTGTGTTGTATAATATATATTTTTATGAGTGTGATGTTAACTGACTTGCAGTAAACAAATGTTATTGAAGACCAACCTTTCCAATGGCACATTAAAGGCAGTGCACAGGTTGAAGTTCAGATTCCAAACCATTAGGCAACTTAGACTTCTAGAGATTTTGAGCTTGTATTGTTACTGAACTTTTGTTTTCATAAGGATGGTGAAATAGCACAGGTGACTTGGATAATTGATATCCTCCTACCTTTACGTAGATGTGAAGAATCCATTGTACCAATGGTGTTGCTCCTTAGTGCTTTGTTTCCTCCTGTACTAGATGGCACGCAGTAATTCCCATCAGTCTCAGACACTGACCGTGGCACCACATACGTGTCCGTGGGTGACCGTTCAGGTGGGACTGTTCCCGTGGTCAGTAAAGGCTTAGGCGGACGAGGGGGCGGTACCACATCTGTGGCCCCTGAAACAGCCTCCACCCCAGCAGTACGGGGAATCTGGTAGGTGCAGTTACTTCCAGGTGTAGGTGGAATATCATAGCTAACTGACAAGTTCCGCAAATGGGCCTCTAAAGAGGGTTTACGACAAGGCGTGTTAAAGACATAGAGTTCACCGGGCTCACCCTCAGGAGCATGAGGGGAGGATGCCGACTTTGGCAGCAGCACAGTGTCCTGAGAGTAACTTCGGGGCAGGTGGTAAAGGCCGAGCGAGTCGGTCGACAATGACTGCCCGCGTGAAGGAGGAGAATCATAGAGCCCAGCGACATGCTGGGTAGGAAAGAAACCATTGACCGAGGCGTGCTTGGAGGAGGAGGAGGAGGAAGTGGGCGTGTGGTGGGAAGGGAGGTTGTCATTACAGTCGGGTTCGGAGGAGGTAGACTTGGAGTATTCGCCACGGGCCCTGTAAAGAAGCCCATGCATGAGATACAGGTTATCAGTTAAGTAACTCAAACAAATGCCAGCTAAATATATAAAAACAAACTCGCTCCTCATCAATACAAAGACAAAAATACGCCTTCGAACACATACATGCTACTTTATGCCCTTAAGAAAATCACAATATGAAATCATCTTTGTATTTTTATTTAACTGGCAAGTAAGAGATAATTTCAGTTGGTCATTACTGCGTAATAACTGAATCCTGAAGTGGTTTATTCTGCAATGTTGAGCAGCCAACTATATTATAATTTATTACACAGCAACTTGACAATTAAAGATGCTTTCAGTAGTTTGGTGCAAAGTTAAAAAACACCATTAGCATCAGTGTAATTTACATAAGACTTTTGCTATACGTGATTGTACATTAAAGAACATGAAAACATCTATGACAACTATGCTAAATACCAATTGCACCTTTATAACTGAAAGGACATCAAATATTGATTTGATAGAAGCAATGTGATAAAACAAAAAGACAACACACTACTAGTGCAATGGGGGACATTAAACTAGCAGATGTCGGCAGATTGGTTGCCAGGATCTACGGTCAAATATAGTTTAACATCCTAACACAATATTTGACCATAGTAGGCAATGAATAACCAAACGTTATTAAGTATTCCTGAAAGCTGTGTAATAAGTTTTTCCCTATACAACTAGAGCGGGCAAGGTTAATGCCAAACACAACCATGCAAATCATGTTTCACACAAGTTCTGGTTCAAACTAAGCATAGACACACTTTTAAGCACTGAAGGCAAGAATACATACCAACCCATTTTAGTCACATCTCAGTAGAATTTTAGTAAGTTGTTATAATAAGTGTGCAGATGTTCAAGTAAAACTAACAGTATTTGGCTGTTGCCCATATATGTGTGTGTATTGTTTAGTATTGTATTCTTCACACTGATGCTCTTCACTCACTGACACTCAGGAGGAGCGCTCCTGCTCTCACACTCCTCCAGAAGCAGGTATTCCTGCTGCTCCTCTCCTAGAGCAAGAGGAACCACTGGACTACACCACACACAAAAATACATAAAATGAGCCCCATACATCCAGGATTTCACCCATAGCACCTGAATGTCCTGAAGAGTCTTAGCAAGAAGGGGCGGTCTTCACATTATATAACAGCTGATTTAAAAACAACAGACTCGAAACAGTAACAGGCCTACATTACAAATCATTGGATGAGCCATGCTTTAAAATAGCCAATGCACACACAGCCCAGATGTTGTGTCTTACCTGTTAGGCTCAGGTTTCTTGCTCTCACAGTTGAGCAGCCAAAGGTAGTCCTGAGGCTCATCCAGACTGGAGGAGGACCCCAAGGGTCTGATGCTGACAGGCTGGTAGGGAGGAGGCAGGTTGGCCAGTGCAGAAGCCCCTAAGGCTCCTCCTAGCCCTCCACTAGGGGCCATATCCACCACCATACCCCCTGGCACATTTACTTGGTGAGAGATCTTTGCAGAGTCTGTAGAATGTAGAAGATAGGAGAGATTATCACTGAGCTTCACACTTAATGAGATCATAAGCTTTAAGATGGACTTAAGATCAGATCAAGCTCAGGGCAGCATTGTTTTAATCAAAAGCTTTTACTGAAACCATCCCTTTACAAAACAAATTACTATTGTGAAAGCCTCTCCGCAGGCAAAGTGAAATGGAGGAGAAAAAATAAGTGTGAATTGATCAAATTAAATTGAGAATATGGTTGCGAAATATATTGGATGTTTAAATAAGAAATCAAAAATACTAATATTTGGCACATTTCTTTACTAAATATTATTTACAATATGTGGTTGCAAAATATATTAGATGGAAGTACAAAAAAGTGAAATACAATTTATACATTTTCCAAATACACCTCCAATGTAAGTGCATTATTATAAACACATTTTTCCATTGTTTTTAAAGCTAAAAGTTAGCGACAGCAGGCTAGATCGTGTATGCAACCAAAAGTGTTCAAAGACCCAATGGAATTGTTTGACGAGTGCAGTTTTCCTTCCTATGTTGACATACTTCCTATTGAAACTTTAATGTTGATGTGTGACATATTAAAGGGTGCATTCAAATCATTTTGGCAAGACTGTAATTATGACATCAATTTAATTTATGGCACCTGAATAAAAAAGTAAAAACACATTCTTTAATCACAATTTTGCCCAAGTTTTAAAATCTTAGATTTTTATATTTAGTTATTTTTTAACAGGATCAATGTCTTCCACCAACTTCCACCAACAAATGACTTAAACACACCTGACGTTATAACTAATATTTTTAATTGCTTATCAAGAGGAATTGAACACACCACGTCTTAAAAAAACAAACAATAGGCTTAAGCCAAAACACAATTCATGTGATGATATGCTTCTTGCTAATCAGCTACAGGTGTTATTGAGAGAATAAACAGCTGATTGGACAAAATCATTGAGAGCACGGTATGGCTTGTGAATATTTGTATATTCCCAAAAGAGAAACACTGTCATTTTCAAAATATGTATATCTTCTCAAGGCTAATTTTGCCAGTGTTTAGGAGTACACTAACAAAGATTAGCTTTGAAGCTATATATGGGCTAATTTCATCAGGTCTTAAAGTTTGTATTGCACAGCATTTTACAATAAACTGACTGAAATCATGTTCAATTATCCAGATATGTTGAAGATAATATTCTAATCGAGAGCAGTGATGACCATGTTAAGTGAATATTTGTTTTTGTAAAGGGGCTGATCAAGGTTAAGGCCACCATCCTACACAGGCCATGTGAAAGTGTCAAGAGAAACCCTGAACACAAGACGTTAATGAAAGTGCCACTAATCCATGACGGAGTCTCGTTTTTTATGTGGCATCTAGAATAGCTTGTAAAGCTGTTTATGTTCTTTTAAAAGAGCTTTTCTTTATCACTGACTTTTATTTTTATTTCAATCTCTCTTTGAACAGCCTACTCAAGGTCAGTGGAGTGGCTGTGCGTGTTTTAATACAAGTCTCTCTTCAAATTCTGCTTTCAGTTATTCGGTAAAATGCACACACAAACACATCACTTGTGCGCACACACATTGACACCCACACACACCCACTCACTCGCTGGGTGGATTTGACTCTAAGTGCAGGCAGCTCAAGGCTGTCAGGGCCACTTTGTCTCTTTCGGTCTCTTCACTCTTTTTCCCGTTTTCCTCCTTCCCTCATTCTTCTACCCGCCCCACTCTTGTTTGTCAGGCTTGCTGCTGAATCATCCAAGCCCTGGAAAATCCCCCCTACATATTTGCATTCTCAGTACCCTGTTTAGTGCTGGTGGCTAATAATGGCAGGCTTCTATGTGCATCAACATAGACAAAATTGACAGTTTAAAACTGCTTGGTCCTTTTTTGATATAATGCATTATCAATACAGCAAAAAAGTGAATGACAATGTGACAATTCAACATTTGAGGCGTCACAATACCAAATTCAGTAGTACTCATCAGACTTCATGTATTATTCTGGTCTTATACCTTCAGCCAATTACTGCAGAGGCATTGATCATGAATATTAACTATTACACGATTTTCTCCCAGAAGGCTTAACTTTTTAACTAATTAGTTGTCAAGTTGAGAAGTAGCTCATGAATATTCAGTTACTCGACTGGACTTGCAGTAGGTTACCAAACAAAGCATGCATGGCCAAATTGATATTCAAACATTATTGCTAAATTTTAAATGTAGTAGCAAACACATTTTTTGTTGACTTACATTTACATATAAAGGAGTGAAAAGCAGGCTAACACAGTCATCTGCACTGTAGAGCCATAGATGGATAAAAAAATAATACAACTATTATAACTATTACAACTATTATATATAATAAAAGCATTTTCATTTTGCATAATGGCTTATCCTGACAAAGCAAATCTCCTAAATTAGGAATCAAACATATGGAACAAAATAGAATGGAAGCACAATAATTCTGACTAAAATATACATTTTGCTAATATTTTGGATCAAAGTGGAAGCAATTCAAATATCTTCCCTCATTTACAACACATTATTTATAACAGCTCACTTACAACAGTCAGTCATCACTCACTAAAACGGGGTTCATAATAATTAAAAAAAATGTGTTTTGAATTTCTCCGTCAATTTTTGTGCACTTTTACACCCCTTCTCCTACATCCCTCTCTCATACATTTCCTGTCTTTTCTCGACTGTATCTTTGCAATAAGGTAGCAAAAGTTCACAAAACGGTGAAGGCCAGATGTACAACCACAAGCATTTTCCAAAGCCATAGCTCAAACATGAGCACTTCCTCCTCAGAAACCAACATGAGCATCATTTACCACAGCAGTATTCACAAGCTTCAGGACTTCACATCACTTTAAAGAAGGTCACAGTGAGCCGACAGCATCTGAGATCAATACTGTTGAGCTGATGGAGACCCCGAGGTGCCACAAATTAGTCAATCTTAGGGGGACACTTTGGGCTTTGGCACGATTTAGTATCTGCTGCATTACAGTGAATGATCATTATGCCTGCAGGGCCTGGGAGTGCAAGAATCTAAACCATAAATTTGTCAATAAAATGCTTATTTTTAAAATATAAAGTACTTTAGTAGAGCAATGATGCACTGCATTCATCAAAACCCAAAAAAATTTTGTAAACCAAAAAAAAAAACATTACAAAAAGATAATAAATGCTGAATTAACTTTCAATTGATCAATGTTATTGGATACATTTGTGATGACTTTATGGGCAGGTGTGCATGGTGCCACTTGAGCTCACAAACATTATCCATATAAACATCTTTTGAAAACAAGTATTTATTAATCCATTAATTGGAAATAAAATTTGATTTATTTTCAAATTAAATATCTTCCTCAAAAGCACTAAATAATTATTAAATGAAACCGAGTGAAATCATAATCATTAAATTCCTTAGCGTGTGTATGCATGTGACACGATTTACCTCCCGTATCGGTGGGGTTGAAGCCACAGATATCACAGACGCAGCGCACCCACTTGTTCATCTCCTCTTCAGTGTCTGCCACCAGGTAAAAGATCCGGTCGATAGTCTTGATGTCAAAGATGAAGCTGTGCTCCAGGTCCTTCTTGTTGAATGTGAGACCGGCGTCCACCTGCTCGCACAGGTTCAGATCGATCACGCGGATGGGCTTCTTGGCATGGTCATTCTTGTAATACTCTAGCACATCTGGGTCTCCTGTCAGCCTCCCACTGCGCAGAACAAACCATCGCCTCTTCCATGCCTGAAAGGAGAGAGGAGAACCATTTGATCCATGCACTACAACACATTTAGAAAGTCACATGACTAAGAATCCACTTATTGAATGCTCCTCCTGAACAATTTTGCTAATATGTACCATTGAGACAAGTCAGTTCCATTGACGGCCATCTTGTTGTCAGTTTTGGAAAAAAGTGTCTGCTCAGACATGATGATTTATTACAGCAGCCATACTGACCATTGCGATTTCTACCAATCTTTTTTATACGAGTGGTCCACATACTATCTCCACATGTATCAAATAAATCTGGAGTTCAGACTGAACTTACAACAGGTTCACTACCTACGAAAAGTTCATCAGACTGGCCTCTCTGGAATATTCATGGTGTTATGCAATATTATTACATGATAACTGTACCAAATTAACAGCGACTAACTGTAGGAAAAGCATTGTTAGATGTTTCAGCCCTACAAAAGTGTTGCAGGTGTTTTTGTGACATCTGATCCTATTTATCCGGCCACATGCACTGGACATTGTGGGCTCGCTCTGACAAAACTCCACTCAAAACTCTGTTTGGAGATACTGGCTAAACCCTCTGCAGACAGACTTTAATTTAACACCACCCAAAAGCCTGCAAAGCACTCACGCTAAAAGAGGTAACTGACAATTACAGCTTGATTATGCATGCTTTCTCCTATTTAAAATAGAGGGAACATGGAAATGCTGGTTTTGTATAAAAAGCAGAGTTCAAAATGTCACGGATCTTGACAAAGCGCAGGGGGCAGCAGTTCAGCTCTTAGAAAATTAGCCAACATGAATCTATCAGAGGGGTGGATGTAAAACATGGTGGGAACAAAATAAAAGTGGGCAACATGTGAAAACGAAAAGCACCATAAGAATGAAATGATAAATTCATCAGATGGAGGGAAAAACATCAATTTACAAAAAGATGGAATTAAACTGGATAAATAATACTGTATGGCATAATGGTCGACCAGCAAGATATTATCAATAATCATTATGGTCACACTTTATTTTAAGGACCATTTATTGCCATTAACTAACTATTAACTATGACTTTTGCCTTAATAAACTCCTAATTTGCTGCTTATTAAATAATAGTTAGTAAGGTTGTTCAGTTTGGGTATGGGGTAGGATTAAGGGATCTAAAATATGGTCATGCAGAATAAGGCATTGGTATGTGCATACTAATAAATAGCCAATATGCATGTTAAAAAGCAAATAGTTAATAGTGAGAAAAGGTCTCCAAACTACAGTGTTACCGTAGATATTAATAAAATAATACTTTTGAATTAAGCTTTTTTTGAATAATTTAAGTCAAATAACACTCCAATTAAAATACTCCAATTAAATACTAGTTAAAAATAATGACAAGCATATGATCTTAATATTTTGTATATTTCACAGATATTACATTTCAACACGAGCTCAAATAAGCTAAACATGTTTACAATTAACCAAGACTTATAAATATTAACAATGTAACTTATTTTTTAATCTTGATTTATTTGTAATTTTCTTTGTAAATAATCAAATGTCAGTTGTAGTGAAGAGTACATTCAATTATTTCCAGAACACTATTAAAACATGATTTTAATAGTGTTTTAACTAGAAACTTAAATCAAGTAGTTGGTGCAGAATGAGTATTGATTAGTTGGTTACTTGTGCACAGCCCTAGTAGATACAGTATTCATGAAGTTCCAAATAGGGGAATAAAAAGTTTTTTCTTAGATTTGCCCTTAAACTTCAACAGACAACTCTGTCTTAAACAAGATTAGGAAATTAACCCTGAGGAAAAGATCACAGGCTTCTGTCATTAAACTGCCAGACTGCCAGGAATCTCAATCTGTGTTGTTGTTTATTTTTTACCATCAGGTTTGAAAGGGATTAACAAAGCCGTACTTTACCCCCTCTCAGCTGTTTTTCCATCCACAGGGTTCTCTTTGTTAGAGAGCCAAGATCTGGCCCTCTGGATATCACCCCACCGCACGGCAACACAAGAGGCAACAGCCCCGTCATGCCAAACCAAACACACACACACACACACACACACAACATGAAACTCAACAACTGATCAGCATGATAGACCTAACTGTGCGATGTGACCTAAATTTCCCAGTGAAGTATCATCCAAGCATCATGTCACCCATATTAAACTTGGAAAGCTCAACAGTCTCAGGCTTAACATTTCACTCTGATTGCAATATAGACTCAAAATTAGCTAAAACCACATCAGATGAGTGTGACAGGACAAGTCCTATGCTCTTCTACAACGGTTAAACCAACACAGAGGCCTCTTAGATTCTAGCCGGCGCTTCAAAACAAAGCATTGAAGCTCATATTACACAGATAGTGTGTGCATGTGTATGTTTACTGGCAGGAGAGAGCCCCGGCTAACCTGTTGCACGGATCAGCTTACGTGGGTACAACGACACAGACGAAACAAAAGATCTTCAAGAGAACTGCTTCAGTGAACCGTGAACATTCAGGAGAACTCATGTCAAACAAAAAGAATGCTGAAGTTTAAATCAATAAAATGGGAAGGAAAAATTGAATAAACTAATGAATTACTATTTAAGGGTCAATGACATTATTCTATTTTTTTATCCAAACTATATAAAAAACTATACATTAAACCATACAACAAACATAACAAATTCAAGTCATAGATAAAATGGCTTGAATACACTTTTCATTAAGAACATTATGTTTCTGAAGTTAAATTAATGTCGATTACTTTAGATATATACATATAAAACAAATCAATGTGGCGTCAAGAACTGTCCTATAATAAAGAAAAACTTTTCTTGAAAAGAAAGCCTGGAGTTGTTTAGCATATTGTTACTGTTATTATAGTTAAGAAAAATAAAAATGCATTATAAACAATTGAAAAGCCTTTGTCAGCCAAATCAAGCAACATGATGTGACCAACCAAATCATGTGGTCTGTGGTGCAAACATCATAGAGAAACATACAGGAAAAAATTGAAAATTATATCAGAGAAGACTAACATTTGACCTCCTTATAGCATAGCAAAGTTACTTTAGGTTGTAAAATGTCTCAAGTGGCAAAACCTCTAAAAATTTATGAATAATTATTACATTGAACATTTCAATAAAATTGTATAATTATTTTTTAGATATATATATTTAAATGTCTACACTCAACTGTATTTCAGGTATATGGGAAATTTTGACTGAACAATTAAAATTGAGACATTGAGACATAATTTCAAAATATTGAAATTATAAAACATTACATTTGAAACCTACATGAATACAAATATATATTTATTTATTTAGTATGTTGGACACTCATATATGTCCCTGACCCTTAAAAAGTAAACTGCATTCTGTCTAGACAAGAGATAATAGTTTTAGAATAGACTTAAAAAGCTTCTGATTTTGGAAGCTGCAATAGAGAAATCTAAAGGGGATCGAAATGTCAAACTTGCTTCATTTAGGAGAAGCAATGTCTTCATTTTGGAGGAAAGTGGCCAAGTTGAGTGAGCCATAAACATCACTCTCTCACTTTCTCTCTCTCTCTCACTTACATACAAGGCTGGTATCTAACCGACACACTCGCCTTTGTCAATAAAGTAAGATGTCCTCATTTCAGACAAAAACACTCCCACATGACACCAATCCGGTCATCCTGCTCTGGTTTTGTAATACGTCAATCCTACCTTGAGTCCCGGCTCCTGAATCCAGCGCAGGCACAGGGAGTGTAGTGTTTAGCCACCTGTGGTAAGTGCCTGTTCCATTTTGGTTTAATGTCAGTAAGCCTGTAAGAGCACATGAAGCCAAAGACTCTCAGGTGAAAAATAATCTGAGAAGAGACGCTCTGTTTCCCAAACAACACCGCCACAGCTGATCACCTTTATATTCTAAAATCATCCAAACTGACCCTTTTGCAAAAGTCCCTTGCACTTCTGTAGAGTTTCAAGATCAAGTCCACATCTCCTGAAAAGTCCTTCAGCTCAAGTAGTAGTACGTAAAATGAATGTGTTTATGTATAAGGAGGGAGAAGGAGTGGGGACAGGGTGGAACGAAATTGAAGAGGCCCCTCCAAGTGTGGCAAGCAGCTGTCTGCCTCACGCACACACACACACAAGTGTGATGCATACAAAGGCATAGGGCCACAGTGTCACTGTCTTGACTTAACAGAGATGCCATTGAGGGACAAACTATAGGGGAATGCCATCCGAACTGAATCACTGACTGGTCAGTCTCTCTGCGGATAATTGCTTGGCATCAGACGCAGCAGCGGAAAAGAGAGAAATAAATTATGTTTCGAAAAAATGCCAAGCAATGTGAGACCACAAGCTGTTGCTGTCGTAGTGAAACGGCACGACTCACATAGACAGCCAATGCATCAGCATTTCTCTCATGCCTTAAATTCCAGGCGCATTACCCTGCACCATATTTTAGATGAGGTGCAATCACATTGGGTTTTCTAAAACATGTAGACAAAGTGTTCACTCCACAACATCATCATCTACCATTTTCTTCATTGTTTGAAATTATTGCACGTCTCTAAGGTATATGTGGTTTTGAATGATAAGAAAATAAATACATCACTGAGAAATAATAATAAATCTGAGGCACAAAGATTTGGAAGTGAGAGTATTTCAATTAGAAATTATCTATTGTTGTGTGTACAATTGTTATGTGTAGTTCATAAAACAAGTAACTTACAACAAGAAAATTAATAAAGATATAGCTTAGTCCTATCACAACAGGCTCACTGGAAATACATTTGTGTGATAACATTTCTGCAAAATGATATTACGTTGTTTCTTGCAAGTTTTGCTGCATTTATAAATTGAAATGTCCAGTGAGTGGTGCTTAAAGCATGCAAAGCTTTACCCGAAACAGATGAACATGAATCTGTTACGGTTTCATTACGTTGGTTGTTGTATGCGTTGCAATAGTTCGAGAATGAAATGTCCGTTGAGTGGCGCTAAAAGGTTAATGCTCTATTGCGCTTGAAAATAACTTTACACCATCCTACACTAAACACAGCCGACAGTATTAACAACAGCAAACGTGAGATTAAAACACATTTGCTGAAGCAGCCATGTCATGTTAGCTTGCTTCTACGAGTTTTAAAGCTCTTTTATTGTGACTTGTGTTGTACAGGATGCATAACAGTGCTCTACATTGCAAATGCAATGCTTACCGGGTGAGCTTCTTAGCAAGTTTACTATTTTATACATATGGAACAGATTATGATGCAAAGTTGCAAACTTCAACATACATTACTTTGCAAATTATGCACTGAGGTAAAAGCAAGCTGTAAAGTACTACTGTGCAAGGAACCAGCAAGGTATAAGTATTTATTGATATAGATGATCTGCCCCCAATAATCATAATGTGTGTGAAAAGGAATAAAAGTGACACTAGTGTTTATTTACGCTGGAAACGGCAGTCAAGTTGTATGTAAAGATTTTGCAAAAATGTAGGTAGAGGCACATTTTGGATGAGCTTATGTTGTTTAAATAATCAGCTTCAGCTGCATTTTAAAAGTTTGAACTAAAATTGAGATTTGTGATATTATTCTTGGTTTGAATATTGGTAGAAAATTAATTCAACCATAACCACAGATGACAAACTGCAAAATGTTTTTGCATCGTTTTATGTGTTATAATTTATAAATATTAACATGTCCAAAATTGTGAGACAATACTGTGGTCTAATTTTCAGTGCATATCACACACCAGTAAGATGAGATGGTTCAGTGTTTGTGAACACTAGAAGAGAGTACAAATTAGATCAGTGGTCTCTAAGGAGACCAGAGCTGGAGAGTGTGTGAGAACTGACAGTTGGATCATTTGTAAGTGTGAGATCGTTCCGAGACGGAATAACCGTGACATGTTCGCATCTGCCTGCCAAAGCCACACCATCTTGACTGTACAGTGAAGAGCAGCGCATATCATGCATGTGCTAGACCCATAATGTGCACTTTACTGGAGAGCTACTTGATGGGTGCGTTTAGGCAATGTGAAAGTTAAATGCTGAAAAATATCAATTCTGCTGAAGCAGACGTCAGATCATCTTTGTCTGCATACCACCCCATACTGACAAAATAAGAAACAACCCAGAAAATACAAATATTGAACACCGTGCTATAAGTATGTGTAAATCTGGGCAAAAGTTGTGTATTTTTTATTAGAATTATATTTTTACTAAATTATTATTAGAAATTATTTTTATTTGTATAGGTTCTCACCAATTCTCACTAGTTGCTTTTTTATATGCCTATAATTAACATATTGGCTGTGTATGAGTATTTATAAAGCACATATTCTGCATGACCATATTATACATCCATAATCCTACCCAATACCCAAACTTAACTACCTCACAAACTATTAATAAGCAGCAAATTAGTATTTTATTGAGGCAAATGTCAGAGTTTATGGTTTGTTAATAGCAATAATTCGACCTTAAAATAAAGTGTGACAATTATTATTTGATTTACAAAAAAGAAAAAAAGTTAAAATGATGGTTGAAATATTTGATATTCACATACAATTAAGTAACTTGCATTCATTGCAATGATAATCACTATTACAGCTGCCACACAAATTAGGGATGGGTCAAGAGACTTCTGCTTAATTATGACATTTTGGTAACTCCCTAGTTGCATGCTCTGTCTTTATTGCAGATTGTGAAAAAAAAAAGTTTATGAGTTTCTTCAACAATATTTTAAAACACTGAGATCTGCTCAATGTTATTTATTTAATTTGTTATTATAGGTTTGGTTACATATATGGTCTTATTTTATTGACTGATTGTTTGTTGTTTTGGGTCATGGGTCTCTATCTGATGCTCAGTATCACTCTGTGGATGTTTCTTCTTCATTTGCTCAAAAGAAAGAGTTTTCCTTAATTTATTTTTGGCTTGGTAGTTTGTTTCACCTCATTTTCAAAACAGACTTGCATGTAGCCCTACCCTGCAGTGACCTGAGATAAAGGGGTCATATGAAGCAAACTCAAGTTGTCCCTTCATGTTTGTGAATATATAAGATCCGTAAAGTCACAAAGCCGGGGCAGAGAGGAGCAAGAATAAATGTATGATATGTGGAAAATTATGGAAACATTGCATTACACCAAATACACAAAATAATGTTATTTTTAGCAACATCATATGACCCTTTAAACTCCATGTCACAGTGCTGATTATTCATTGTCATATTTTCATCGGTCACTCCTTAATAGGACTGAATCTATCTGACTTCTTTCTACCACCAACCAATGTAACATGAGGAAACAGCCCTGTGTGTTTGGGTTGAAAGGCTAGCAACCGACGGGATGGCGGCGAAGTGTATAATAATAGAACTGGCCTGTCCAGACCTGAACACATGAAGTCACACATGTGGGCACCTCCCCCTCACCATCTACCAGCTCTCTGCGTGACATCATTCTCTCAAGTCTCATTCCCATCCATCTCTTCACGCTAGAGCCCTGTCTTTAGGTCATCCCATGCACAGTAAACAGGGCTGTCAGTGCCAACTAAGCCACATTCAAAGATGATTAATTTAAATGGATTTGGATTGGCAGAACAAAGTTGATTTCGCACTCATTAAACAGACCAATCAAGATGGCAGAGATCTAACAAGATGGCATCACACGAATGACCTCCAGCAGATACAATGACTTACATTTGCAATTAATGGTGCGGCCACCGGTCAGTGTGTCAGAGTTTGTCAAACCCGGACAAATGTGGTAGATAAGAGGAAGAGTGGGCTATCAGGTTTGGTCACAGAAATAACACACTATGAGAGCATGTGCAAGTATGCATATGTTGCAGCTGAAGTGCTCCAGCGTAAAGAGGGGTGTGTCGGGATGCCTTTCTGCCGAGAAAATGCTGTCAGCTACATGTCAGGGCAAAGCCCAGGTTGGGTCACACCTGCCACTTGTTTGTTCATCATCCAACTCATGCTCTCTCACTTTCTTTATTTCCAGTGACAGCATGAAACTGCAAAACAGCCTGGATTCCTAACGCTGTATAATGTCATATATATATATATAGTGATGATTCAACTGTCTCTTAGAAAGGAAAATTCAGTTAGTGTTTCCCATTTCCCTATTAGCAAAAATAACAGCCTAACAGACTTCACTAGTATTCAGCTCAAGTTTTTATTCACATTTTTAATACCATTTTTGGTAACACTTTATTTTAAGGTGTCCTTGTTATACGTTATATATACTTACTATAAAAATAACAATAAATTATGCATAATTACCTAACCCTAACCATATAGTAAGTAGAGCCCGACTACTATGGGTTTTTTGGGGCCGATGATGATACTATAATTTTGGGGCCGATTTTAGGGACTATAAAGGCAGATGTTGATATATCGGCCGAATATTCTTTATGTCTATATTATAATACAATACTAGGGGTGAGAGAAAGAAAAAAATCGATCCATTCGCGATTCTCTCCAACAATTCTGGATCGATTCTGAGAATTTCAGATTCTGCGCTTCGTTTCTAACCAGATGTGCGATGACGCTGAGTCTGCTTTAGAAACGCCCGTATTCTGATTGCTTCCAATTCCTCACACAAATATTACCACTCGAACCTTCCGTTAAATAATCTTTCATAAAGTTTAGAAAGGTTGAAGCAAATTTCAAGGACATTTATGGGCTTCATAGCACAGGATGCGCTGTGGAAGACACGTGCTTTGCTTGATGTTACACTTGAAGTGTGCGGTCTCGCCCCTTCTGTATTTTCCTTACAAATGCTCTACAAAGTCAACATTTATGTGGTTTGGAATGCAGTGGACTTTTGTATTTAAAATATGAACCTCACTAACAGAAGGCTGCTTTCAATTTCAAATGCTGATGCGCTTTGTTTGTGTAGACTGCTCATGCATGCAGCTGTGCGCGACTGTGTAAGTGGTTTAATGCACTTGCATCTCAAAATGGTTTTATGACGCAAAATTAATGTAAACACAGCCAGTAACAATATGTCTTAAGGGATTAAACGAACAGGACAAACCACATTACTTCTTGTATTTCAAGAGAGATCCGTGAGTGAACGCAGCTTAATAGATCTCCCGCCGTCTATGATGTCATAGAAAAAAACAACAGTAAAGATGAAGAAAAATCAATCACAGTTCTTGAATGGAAAACGTTCAGATAATCTTAAATACTGAAAGCACTCTTTGTTTGCTATTTGTTATATGTTTCTATGCTTCTCTTGATTATTTGCTACTTTCTTGTATGTATCTATTGTTTTTATATTACATCACACATATGGTTTTGTGAATTCATTACACCACTGATAAAGCCAAAGTTACATTTGCCAAAATGTATATTTTGAAGTTATATTAGTTTAAAATTCTTAACATACAACTGTTTTAATAATTTGTTTAAATTTGTAATTATTAAAAAATGTAAGGAAATGTAAATGTAAGGATTTTAAGATTCTCAATTCAGTAAACTAATACTAGTACCTATACAATACTAGTCAAAAGTTTGGACACAAGAATGGGAAGTGTATCCAAACTTTTGCCTGATATTGTACTATAATATAAACAAAGAATATCAGCACTTATAATGATGTGACATAAATATGTAATGGAGGCAGGGTATTTAACAATACACTTTATTATCCAAAATGAGCCTGACATCAGTGCACTTAACACATTTCACCTCAAATATATATATATATATATATATATATATATATATATATATACACATACATATACATATATATATATATACACATATACACATATATATATACACATATATACATACACATATATATATATATACACACATACACACATATATATACATATATATATATATATATATATATATATATATATATATATATATATATATATATATATATATATATATATATATATATATATATACACACGCACACATATACATATATATTAGGGGTGGCACGGCACATGTATTCGTACCGAACCATCACGGTACAGACCTCTCGGTTTGGCTTTACGACGAATACAGACAATTCACCCCAATCCAGAAGGGGGCGCCCGCAATAATGCAACGCTGTTTGATAACCACCAGCGCCAGCAGAAGAACAGTGAATGCCGTGAGTTGCGCGCTTGAAAACAAAGCCCACTAGACAGTGACCATGTGCTGATTCTGAACGTGTCTCTCACATGGACTGACAAAAGCTTCTCACATGGACTGACAAGAGCTTTGTGCTCGAGTATCCTACCGCTCTCATTCTGCACAAATTATAATTATTTGAATCTTTTAATTCTTAACAATACTAATAATTAATTAATTTATTATTATTTTAAAAAGTAGCCTGCTTGTATAAAAATGCACAAAATAAATTTGATAGAATTGTGATGCATTGTGATGTATCATGATATCGAATTGAATCAAATGATTGACATGATAATCGTAATTGAATCGTGAAACCAGTGCCGATTCACACCCCTAGTATTTATATATACATATGATTTGAATGATCTCATATTAGAATGATTTCAAATCACATTTGAAAATATAATAAAAAATAACAGTTAAATACAATTAAAATTATGCTTCTCAAAATTAATATTTCAAATAAATTAATCTCTGTTGAGCATCTGGTGAGACTTTTTAAAAGCATAAATGATAATACAATAAAAAATTCTTACTAACCCCAAAATGTAAATGGTACAGTGTACAGATTTTTAACCCATTCTAACTAATGTTTCCAAGGCATAACGGCACATGATCAATACATTTACACCATTGTCACAATGCAGAACTGCATGAAAAGGGAACGTGACGACTTGAGTGCCACAACCTCTTACACACTTTCTCACTCTCGTATTCTTATTGTTGAGCTCTGCTTAAGACATTAACATAATACTTTGTCCTACATAAACTTTTGCTTTCAATGCTGAGGTGTACGTTACATTTAACTTGTAACGTTTCATTAGAAGGGATCACTTTAATAGAAAGTGTCAGATTTATTTTTATTACAATGTTTCTACTGCAATGCTGTGATACAAAACATTTATACACTGTTAGAAACTCTAATGAAAAGCCAGAAGCAACATGAGAAAAAATAATTAACACCACAGGCTGGTATTAAAATAGTTTACACAGAAACAATGTCTTTGACATCTAACATTCGCCTCTCCAAATGAGTATTTCTTGCTCTGTGATCTCAGATGCATCATACTGGAATAAGATCAGTGCAAACAAACTTTTGTGCTTGATAGCCCTTTGTTGGCCTCAGCAATAATGGTTTCCCTAATGTCTTTCTAAAACTGACCACATGAATCCCACTTACAAGCACTTAAAAGCATGATAGGAAATATTATTTTTGAAAAGCAACGTTTGTCAACACAAACTTTCCCATGTTAACTTGACAGTCTTGATAGGTGGTTTTAAGATATATAGAAGCTTTCTTAGTCAGAAAAGCCTACAGTACTGTATATAGCTTACAACTATAGTAGTTCTACTAAAATAACTTCGTACAGGAACTAGCTAGCACTTCTTTTTACCTAAGGGCTGAAAGCTCATACTCGTAAGTATGGTGCACTGGTTCTAGTTCCTTTCTCCTTCAAAAATTAAAAAGACAAGAAAAGAGAACAGAGCAGCAGATTTGACTTCTCATTTCTCCCTTTTTCCACATACTGTTTCAAATCAGTGTCAACATATTTTGGGCCCACAACCAGCCACTTGAGGTTGATTGTCTAATCAACAAAAAATAAAAACATGTATAATGTCATGATAGGAATTTACCAGTCTATTTTCTGTTAAATTTCCTTTAACCATAAAACCCTACAAAATGCATTGCTTATAGGTATGTGACGAGATCTGATGTGTCTCGCGAGAACGTGATGTTATATTCTGTTGACGAGCTAAAACTAATATCTGATGATAAAAACTAGGGGTGGGCGATATGACCAAAATCGTATATCACGATATGAAAAATTGTATATCACGATAACAATATATATCACGATTAAGTGATTTTTTTCTTTTAAAAATCTTTTATTATATTAAAATCTTTGATACCATATCCTTTTCATAATCCTTGGTCACCAATGTCAATATCAAACTAATACAAGCCTAAAGAGAGAGAAAATAATTGCAAGCAATAGGACAAAAACTACAATAAATTAGCGCTACATTGTGTAAATTAATTAGTCTTCACTGTGTTAATTATATCTGTCTATGATAGATATAATTAACACATTATGTATAGATTCTATACATATTAACATATCATTATTATTGTTATTTTTAATTTATTCTCATTAAAGTTACAAAAGTGATTTAGTCAAGAGCAGTGAGAGATTTTCTAGCAGTGTGCTATTATTAACATTAATGAATATTGGACAGCTTCCCTTTAAGACCGAAGTCCGGATCCAATATAGCTAAGTTACTGTTACATATGTGTTTTCTCTTTCTGTCGTTTACTCTTTCTTAAGACCTAACTCGCTGTGTTTACGAGGATACTTGCAAAGACGGGGATTCTGACTACTAGAAGTGTGTATGTAATTGTTCAAAGTCGGCAAAAAAGAACAAGCGTGCTCCTCTCACACAGAAAGAGACGGTGCACACATATAGGTCTGTTGTTTGAGTTTCAACAGCTTGAAATCGGTTGTTTTAAAACTGCAGTGCTTAAAAACACGTGACCATGCTACAGATGTAGTCCCTCGTTTAGGAACGAGCTCTTGGTTTTGTCCTAGCTGGTCGTTCTCCACCTGCATCTGTCTCCTCTTCACGCCCCGTGGTGGGCGGTAGAGGTCGACCGGTGTATCGGTTTTGCCGATTGATCGGCACCGATAGTTGATTCCCGGAACTATCGGTTATCGGCAAAAATCCACTCCGATAGTTTTTCCAGATTACATCCACTGCCGGAAACGGCTGTGAATGGTCCGTTATCATTATACAGCGCGAGAGCCAACATATATATGGCGAGAGCGGCCTCTAGAGGCGAAAATCACTGAAAACACGTGCATTTATTTTTAAACGTGATACTGCACGCTGCACGGAGATCACACGCTGCCTGGAGAGAGCGCAGTGCTGCTGACATTTCAGATGCACGTTTAAAACACAGACAGCGAAAAGGTATGTATACAGTACACTCCAGTACATTTTTATGCCAATATAAAGTAATTAATTTGTTGACTAGATGCTGCATTGGAGAAAGAACAACGGTATGTTTGCCGACAAGGCTGAGAGGACGCTAACATTAGCAGTATCTCAATGTGGCAAAAATACACGAGTCCGACCCAAATGTTTAACGTCATTAACCCCAGCTGGTCGCATTCGTTAGCCAGCGAAGTTGCAAATTTAAAGCCTGTGAATATTAGGTATGCAGCGATTAACCAGTTTTACTTTTAACCGCGCTTTAAAATGTCATGGTTAATTAATCGTAAAAGCTCCGCTAAACCGAGTGTTTCTGTTGCACGGAACAGAACTGTTGCAGCTTGCGCGAAATGAAAACAAAGTTACACTAACAGCTGTGCACCAGCTTGAAATGCCGAGCTTATCAGAGACACGGAGTCTACTACACACACTAGATTAACTGTGACAGAGAAACCAAAAAGCAATCCTTTTTTCCACCAGAGAATGACTGAAGTTGATAGTGTGGGACCATTTTGGGTGCGCCAAGAATGACCAGGGCGTCATTTAAATATTGCCGTAAAAATAGCAGTTAACGAGTATACATAAGTGATAATGCACGGCTAGCCAACCTGTTCTTGTTGTGAAATACACGATTTTAATGCACGACATGAAGGCAAGGACCACCTGACGCGAAGTTTGTTAGCTCTGGCATTCTGCCCGCTTCAGACAGAGATGAAATAGTGCAGAGAGAGACAGAGAGAGAGAGAGAGAGACACACACACACACACACACACAGAGAGAGAGAGAGAGAGAGAGAGAGAGAGGTGACCGTTGCGTGTGTGAATTAGCCCACCTGCAACTGCGCGTCACTACAAACAATGAATATTTGAGTTTAGTTATTTAAACAGTAATTTTACCCCCTCTTTATAATGTAGCAATCCAGTATCTAAAAGCTATTTTATTAATGAAAGTCGCTGGGCAGCGACCAGGGTAAACAGGTCCAGAGAGAGTGTGCGGGATGGGCTCTCTGCTCTTTCTCCCTCAGTTAACATGCGCACTATCACAAACGCAGCAGTCATTTGCATCACTCATAAATCACATAAACCGATCAAAAATGAATTGTTTAAAACTCATAAGATTTTAATTCATCATCAAACACAAATTAAGATATTTTAATGAAACCTGACAGACTCCTGTCCTTCCACTTAAAGTGCATTACACCAAAACTTTGACACTTAAAAACAAACAAAAAGAAGAAAACAATTAATAATAAGAGTTGAAACAGGTCGCTTACAAATCGGAACTTTTTTAAAGAAATAGTCCTGAGTATAGTTGATTAAAGATTAAACAACTGAATTACTGCTGAGAAACCGGTGAGAAACTGCAACGTGCTGCAACTTATTTTAAGGTGCATATGAAACATGCCAGTCAAGCACTGGATAGTATAACATGTAAACAGTTGTCCACTACCCCAAAACACAAAATATTCTAAAATAATAAACTGCAGTTACTGACCAAAAAGCCAGTAAACTGAACATCATCTTGCTGTGTTGAAATACAGATTTTTATTTGATTTCCTAATGTTCAAGTTGCACAACAGTTCTAGGGTTTCTACAAAGCATTGTAAATATTAGAGTTGGAGCTGAACTTTGCAGGACAGTCGATCGCCAGGAGCAGGGTTGGGCACCCCTGCTGTAGAGGAACAATGCAGTTCTTGAAGGCGTTTCACTCTGGAGCATTAAGAGTTTTTGGCCACCCTGGCCTTGCTAACACGGCGCATGAAGAGAGAAGGACTAGGAGGAGGAGAATCTACAAAGGCCTTCTGTGTTGTTCCAATAGCTCTGGAAAATCAGCCTTTGTTATCGGTGAGAAAAACAAAACAAAAAATATTTCTGAGATACAGCTGTGGCTATTTTACGGTCTGCACTTGTGTCACACTAACACGTTATTAGTGACGGGCACGGATGTTCAAGCGGTGCGCTGCGACCTCATCACATTGGTACATCGTCATAACTGTCGTCATATATGGCACGGGGAGGAGAACTTTGATTTACTGTCCTTATCTTGCACCCTTGTGATGACTTCAAAAGCCAGTGTTCTGAAAGAAACCGCTGTCCTTTCAGAATGAATAGCTGAGCAGACTCTTCTATTAAAGTCCTACATAGTATCGATGAAGCAGAGAGAATAGTTCCCAAGGTCTTTCTTGCTGCATTCCAACTGATAAAACCCTACTCTATAAAGTTTCATATTAGTCTACATGTTTTTGGTTTAAGCTTAGCTTAACAGCTAAAACAGTTCAGTCAAAAATCTACAACCAACAGTGGTGGAGGTAACGAATTACAACTACTCGCGTTACTGTAATTAAGTAGTTTTTTGGGTACTTGTTCTATGAGTATATTCTTAAAGCTTTACTTTTACTTGTACGCAAGTACAAATTAAGCAAAATAATCGACTTCGTTACTTTTACTTGTACGCACAATTTGACTTGATATTCAAACCTTGTACGAAACTTCAGTAGCCAATTAAGATATCCGAATATAAACGGACTAATACAAACCCTGATATCTGAACCAGGAAAAGCCATCGCTGCAGCAGGAGAAGAGCTGATCAGACAGTGAGGGAGCTCAGTGTAACTTATGGACTCAAAGTTTGGTGAAACAAACAACATGGTAGTGTTATAATAAAAATCTATATTTTGATACCTATACTGATTTATCTGTCACAGTTTCATTACTTATTTTCCACATTATCTACAGCGATACAAGCTGCGTCTTGCTCTCTCCTCTCCGACAGCGAGTTTGACATGAATCGCCTCCTCCTGTCAGTTACAGAGTCTGAATGTCAGCGCGGGATTGCAGGTATTCCAAATAATTTTAATATTTAAAATTGTCTGCCATCGTAATCTTTAATCAAAAACTCAAAATGCGCTTCTGCGCTGGAATGGCGTTCTCACTCCGATGACATCAGTTTGAAGTCTTGGGGAGAAACCTCTTAAGTATGACGTAAGGACTGCAGATTCCGGGTTCATGTCTCTACTCATTTCACTTGAGAATACTATCTCAACAGCCATTTATGAGCACTATTTAATTAATATTACATATTTAAGCTAAGCATTTAAAAATGTGCTGTGCACACTACAGTCTCCATGCTCACAGTGTCTCAGGCACTAATGTTTTAGCTGAATCACTGTCTGGCCATCTGGGTTTTCAGTATGGAGATAAAGATTAGGGTTATACATTTTTCAATATTACATGACATCGTGGGTGTATTTTAACAAAGTTTGTTGTTTTCTTGGGGCATCTGGCAGAGCGTTAGGATCCAGAAGTGAAGATATTAATTCATATTTTTTTTGGTAAATCATTAAATATCAGCTAATCAACTCAAAACACCTGCAAAGGTTTCCTGAGCCTTCAAAATGGTCTCTCAGTTTGGTTCACTAGGCTACACAATCATGGGGAAGACTGCTGATCTGACAGTTGTCCAGAAGACAATCATTGACACCCTTCACAAGGAGGGTAAGCCACAAACATTCATTGCCAAAGAAGCTGGCTGTTCACAGAGTGCTGTATCCAAGCATGTAAACAAAAAGTTGAGTGGAAGGAAAAAGTGTGGAAGAAAAATATGCACAACCAACTGAGAGAACCGCAGCCTTATGAGGATTGTCAAGCAAAATTGATTCAATAATTTGGGTGAACTTCACAAGGAATAGACTGAGGCTGGAGTCAAGGCATCAAGAGCCACCACACACAGACATGTCAAAGAATTTGGCTACAGTTGTCGTCAGAGGCGTCTTAACTGGGCTAAGGAGAAGAAGAACAAAGTATTAGACTGTTGCCCATTGGTCCAAAGTCCTCTTTTCAGATGAGAGCAAGATTTGTATTTTATTTGGAAACCAAGGTCCTAGAGTCTGGAGGAAGGGTGGAGAAGTCAAGTCAAGTCAAGTCACCTTTATTTATATAGCGCTTTTAACAATACAAATTGTAACAAAGCACTGTACAATATTAAAATTGGAAAATTGTGTCAATAATGTAAAATGACAGGATTTAACACTCAATTATCTGCTGAATGTATTTCATTATTGAATTTAGTAATGGCATTGTCCAGCTTAGTTCAGTTTATAATATCTGTGCAATCAAGTCGATGATTGTGCTGGAAATGAAGTGTCCCCAACTGAGCAAGCCAGAGGCGACAGCGGCAAGGAACCAAAACTCCATCGGTGACAGAATGGAGAAAAAAACCTTGGGAGAAACCAGGCTCAGTCGGGGGGCCAGTTCCCCTCCGGCCAGACGAATCAGTAGCCCAAGCTCATAGCCCAAGTTGCTTGAAGTCCAGTGTTAAGTTTCCACAGTCTGTGATGATTTGGGGTGCAATGTCATCTGCTGGTGTTGGTCCATTGTGTTTTTTGAAAACCAACGTCACTGCACCCGTTTACCAAGAAATTTTAGAGCACTTAATGCTTCCTTCTACTGACCAGCTTTTTAAAGATGGTGATTTCATTTTCCAGCAGGATTTGGCACCTGCCCACACTGCCAAAAGCACCAAAAGTTGGTTAAATGGCCATGGTGTTGGTGTGCTTGACTGGCCAGCAAACTCACCAGACCTGAACCCCATAGAGAATCTATGGGATATTGTCAAGAGGAAAATGAGAAACAAGAGACCAAAAAAGTAGATGAGCTGAATGCCACTGTCAAAGAAACCTGGGCTTCCATCTCAGCAGTGCCACAAACTGATCACCTCAATACCATGCCGAATTGAGGCGATTCTGAGCGATCCTTTATTGCCAGCGGCACAGGCCATGCACACACTCACAGTATGATATCACAGTCGCGTGTAAGCATGTTGTTTTCGTGTGAGGATTATTCTAATTTTAATGGCATTCAGTGTAAATTGATAATGTATTTATTAGGGATGGGCATTTTAAGCAAAAGTAATATTCGATAATCGCTGGGTATTATTCGATTACTATTCGAAAATCGCAATCCTCCCGCGCATGCACCCGCCCACCCACGTGCACACACACGTATGCACACACACACACACAGAGAGAGGGGGAGAGAGACCATCCAGGCTTTCAATCTGTATGATAACAAACTGTTTAATTAGAGAATAGTCTATCTTAACCCAAGAAAATTAATGGTTGTAAAGTATGAGTGCTGAAACATATTAATATAACATAACCGAAGGACGGCATTTATTAACAGAACAGTCTGTCAATTATCAACTGCTCATAAGGCTAGGACATTTCTATTTTAAAATGAGCATGAACATTCACATTATTAAAAAGAAAATCTTAAATCTGATTAATGCATCAATGAATATTAGGCGTAAAACATATTGCGTGCTAAACAGAATATCATTCTTAAAACATATTACGCGCTAAAACATATTGTGAACCGCCTGAATGACGGCACTTATTATGTGAACATTAATTTTAACGTCTGTCTTCATAACAATAACCTATTTCATATATACAAATATATTAAATGAACATGTTCACATGCTCGGGAAGAAGACGGGAGTGTTGTTCACAATTAGTTCGGTGAACTTTGAATTGAAACAAGGGAACGAATATAGAGCAGAAAAATTCTCAGAATTCTCCGCCTGAGTCTGAGCCCGTCTCTCTCTCTCTCTCTCTCTAGCTGAGTCATTTAAATAGTTCAGTTTTGGTTTTTAATAGCAAATTGGTCATTATTTTGTTTCCTTTCCGTGTGAATTTAATTTAGAAATATGATTGGAACATCTTATTTTTGTTAAATTCAAGTTTTAGTTTTTTTTTAAATACCAAGCGGCCAGCACAAGTTTGATCAGTTTATCCTTCTCAAATAAATAACTAAATAATTAACGTCATAATATTTTAAGAATAAAGTCAAAATTACGATCATAAAATCATGTTACATTGCCTGAAGTTAAAGTGAAAATTACACCTGTATACTCTGCCAAAAAAATAATAATAATAAGTGTGTCATCCAACCTGTCATTCTTCACATTTAACACGAAAAACAGCACAAATATTTTGCATATAAATATAATATATCAACCAGTGGAATATTACGTTATTATTTCAGCAAAAAACAAATAATTTGAATGCAGGGAGCTCGTCACGGCTTCATTAATGGGAAACAGGACGTGAAGGTGGCAAAGAAGCACTCTGTGGAGTGCATCGTTTTGTTAACTTTGGTTTATTATTTTGAGTTGTTTGGGACGCTGTAGCAAACGGCCTTCTCACAATATATTGTTTAACAGGTCTATTGTTCACGCAATCAGGCCTGCACGTATCAGAAGTTCGTTCTCCAGCATGGTTAGCGTTCACACTATAGTGTGTGTATGTATTGTGTACACACTATGTATGTGTGCCCGAGTGCCGATAGTGCAGTTTGTGTGCAAGCACGGAACAGAAGATGCTCTAAAATAAAACAAACAAATATCCTGTTGATCGGTGCATCTGTACTCCAGTATATAAATTCAATATAGATTAATTATTGCTAAAGTTACTTGCCAAGAGGGGTAGTTTGACATACTTCATGTATTTGCCCTTTCAGGCGGCTCGCGGCTGTCTGTGCTCGCGCTGTTCACACAGAGCAGAACACAACCGCGCATGAACTGAAAGGAGTTGTCTTTCACGCCCAAATGCTTTTTAATCGCTTACATTTTTAAACAAACAAGGCTTAAAAACGCATGCAAATGATACAATTTAGTGACCACCTGCAGTGGCCCGATCTGGCAAGTGACAAATCCGAGCGTCCTTCACGCCATCGGACAGTCTTTATTGTCAAGCCCTGGTACACCTTTAGAAAATAATCGCACAACCTAATCGATATTCTATAATTAAATAGAATATTCGAAAATTCGGTGACCCATCCCTAGTATTTATGTCGTGCCAGATAAGGCTTGCACAGCCTGAGTGAGTGTGTGTGAGAGACAGCACACAGACTGTTTAAGTAAATATCAACGTCATGATCCTGCTGTTTCCATCATGCACTTGGGCATGAATAATTAATAAGCCAAGGTAATTTGTTTTTGCTGTTTTCAAGATGCATTTACACTGTATATGGTTCCTTTTGTTGTTAGGTTAAGTAACTTGCTGTTGTGACATCTGGAGTTAATTTGTTACTCTAAATGACCCATTCATTTTCCAACACTATTCACTGATTTGTATCATCATTGTGTTTTGTGTGCCAAGTATTCAGGTCTCGGTGTTCATTCAGTTACTAACTATATTGAGTCAACATATTAACTTTAAAGGAATAATGAGTTGTCTACTTGCTTACATACGTGATTGTAACTTAAACGTATGCATTATTTGGCTTTTTTAAGTTTACAAACTGTGACTGAGTGAAATGTACTTGAGTATTGTAGCAGGGTAAACTTAAAATGATTAAGTTTAAGTTAAGTTAACTTACTCAAACTCTGCCTGGCCACGTTAAATGTACTTATTTCCTTTGCTAATTTTACATAAGTAGATTTTTATATTTTACTTTAAAAATGTGTGCAAAAACGTGCAAAATAAAAGTTAAGTAAATTGAACTTGTTTTTTTCACCCAAAACCTAAATTGAACAACTACCTTACTAACTATTAATAAGCAGAAAATTAGCAGTCTATTGAGGCAAAAGTCATTGTTAATGGTTGTTAATAGCGAGAATTGGACCTTAAAGTGTGATCGAAATACTATTTTCGAAAATAAGAAATCCTATTTGGTTTTTCAGGTATCCCTCCAGTTTGACAACCCACAAATCAGCATATACATACTAATACTTCCACAATAGTACCAATCCAATGGTCTGAGCCCTTTTCAATTAATTTATTACACAAATAAAGTGTGTCATATTCTGATCCTTGACCACAGTTTAGTACAATGCACAACGCTGTGACTTGACACTCTGACTAGAGGCCAACCTTAAGGGTGCACTGCTATAAGAAAATAACCTGAACCAAGATGTCCTCAAATTAGCATGCACAACAGCAAGGCTTTTAGAAAAATAAGCAGTCAAAAGCAATGTGTGAAATTGTCCTTTACTCCAAAGTATGCATGCAGACCAAACCCGAAACAACCCTTCAAGGGTCAACTCAGACCTTAAAGAAATCAACACTCAGTAAGCTTACCTTTCAAATAAAGTTTTCGATGGCAGCCAGGGCTAAGCCGAGAGGGATGTGTCTGTTTATGTGTAGCACGAGTGAGTCTTTATCAAGAATACCAGTCTTTTTACATGGAACTCTGGAGGGACCTCTCCCACCTCTGACTTCCTGTTGTATGGGTAATCAGGCCCTCCCAGAACGCCTTAAAACCATGACCACTAAATCAGAAGGGCTGGGGTTGACTGAAGGCAGACGTAGAGAAAGGGTGTGCGCGCAAATAAACACAAACACACGCACTCATGCTGAGAGAACACTTCAGAAAGAAAAAGAAAGCAAAACATTTTTGAACTTTTTGGGAGGGTCCTCAAGTCAAAACACTTTGAAAGTAAAAAAAAAAAAAAAAAAAAATACACCTAAAGAAAATAAAATTCGAACTATTTTACTTTTATCTTGATCATAAATGACCTTTTCTGTGGAACTTAAAAAAATATATTTTTAAATAATCCCATGGCCATTCTTTTCCTTACAGTAAAAAAAAATGAATAAGGATGGGGACTGGGACTGCCAAGCTCTAAACTGATCAAATGCACTATAAAATTATCATAAAAGTAGTCTTTGGCATTATTATTAATTCTTACACATCTTCTGAAACTGTATAATTGCTTTGTGCGACAAATTCACTGAAAATGTCTCCATCACTGTAGTTCTTAAAGCAAACATGGCACTATTAGAAATTAGATTTGGAACTACAATATAGGATAAGACATGCAAAAACAACTTAAGTTTGGCATTAAATGCAATCAACATGCCATTTTTATAATCAATAAAAGTTGAATAATGTTTTTAAAGATCTGTGATATAACATATTACTCATATGGAAAACCCTTACTTTCTTTAAAAGAAAAGGTCCCAGAAATTCCTTCAAAAATGAATCTTTTGTGTTTCACAGAAAAGTTATATAGTAAAGAAATAACATGAATGCGAGTCAACAATGACAGAATTTCCTTTTGGGGTGAAGCAATTATTGGGTGAAGGTAATCTTCTGTGCAAAAATATTTGGCATGTGTTATCAAGAATTAAATACCTAGACATCACAAACCACAACAATTTAAAATATGTGCATCCACTGAATGTGTGGGGGTGGGGGGATGCTTTATTCCAGTAATATATTTCAAAGCAAATTGATTTTTGGCAGAGCATTTTGAAGCACTCAAGCTCTGCCCCCTGAGCAGCTCACCAGCCCATTACTATCTAATGCTTTCCAGTCCTGTGTAATCGAATCGAATGCGAGAGTGACCCACCGAATGAAGCTGACACACAGTGATTCTCTTAGCTGAACATAAAGACAAGACTATTTAAAGGAACAGCTTTAGTGAGATGTATAAAGCACCTGCCATATTATGAGGTCACCTGGTAAATAGCTTTTCAGGGATGGAGCAATACAGGTTAGACATGTCTCATCTACTTTTAGAAATCTCTACACTCATTTTACAATTTTTGGATTCACTTGTCACATTAATACAAACAAAATAGTGCTTCTCTTTGCTTTTCCTGTAGATTACAAATATTATCATAAGTGCACAGCTCTATATATTCGTTGCAGCTTGTTTGGCCATATTGTTTTAAAATCAGTACTAGGACAGTAGATGTTATAGTTCAGGCTCAGCCAAAAAGACTACACTCACCTAATAAGAAATGTGTGCCTGCACTGCATACTTCTTCAAAAGAACAAAGTCACTAACTTTCACTTTCCATGTGTCTCTCTTTTGCCTGGTGATGTTTTACGTGAATATTATCATCTTTGCCATCACTTTCACCACCTGCAGCTTCAACTTTCACCTGAACTACACTGAAACCAGTGCTTGAACAGCCAAAATCAACCTTAACCGTTAAAAACAACCCAGACAGAGTGAAGTCAGCCAGTGATATGCAAGATCCACCATTGGACCATTAAGCAACATATCATGGATACTTTATTTGTTGCCTAATAAAAAATTCAATAATCTGCTTTATCGTCAACATGTCTGAATTTATATTAAATGACATATTATATTACTGTAGCAAAAATTAACAAATTAGCCTAAACACTTCCTTTCTCTGTTTGGTTAGCTGGTTAAAAAGCTCTTAACTGGCTGTATTTTTTTCATTTTGACAGAAATGTGATGAAGCTCCTTTCCCCCCCTCCTCTGACCTGCACTGTTTAGGAAACTGATGAAAAGTGCAGGTCACACTTCATTTTAAGGTCCATTTCGTGTCATTAACAGACCACTAGATTTTTGCCTTAAACTCTTAATTTGCTGCTTAATAATAGTTAGTAAAGTTTAGGTATTGGGTAGGATTAGGGATGTAGATCATGGTCATGCAGAGTATATGCTTTAGGTACTAATAAACAGCCAATATGTTAATAATAGCATAATAAGCAACTAGTTCATAGTGAGAATTGGCCCCTATGCTAAAGTGTTTCCAAAGTGCATCCAAATAAACTAGAAAGATTCAGATCATTTACTTGCAGATACTGTACTTGCACATTTTCTTTACTCAAATCCAGGAAATATGTTGCTGGGCAGCCGAGAGTCAATTCACACATGAGTAGCTGAAGGAATGTTTACGCAAATAATGAATCAGAAAGTCCAACCTTGAACTTTAATGCCCTTTTCTCACCTACTGTTTCTGAGGAAAGAATCTCATATGATCAAGTGAAGGCAGGGTTTGGTTTCTATCAACACCTAACGCAGTTTGGCACTGTGTGTTTAAATTTTTCCTACAGAACATCAGAGAAAATATGTTTTGCACAAACCAAAGGGAAGTGAGCTCTAACCTAACATGAAGTTTAGACTGCTTTATTCTGGAATCCACATTCAGTATGTGCGGTCTGGAAGGCATGAAAGTAAAGTCCACTGGAACAGAGGTTGAAATAAATTAAAAATCTCAGCTTTCTCCGTTCTTGGATAAATTTCTCCCTTGTCTTCATGCTCTATGACCTGGACTCCAAAACAGAAAGCTAAAAAGAATTGTGGGAGTTCTGGGAGGAAATCTGAAATCCCCCTCTCTGTCAGGACATTACATGAGAAAAAGAGAAACAGAGAAAGTGAAAAAGATAGTTAGTATATAAGTAGGGATAGGCCGGTTGTCCTGACCTTGATTCACATAACCTTGGGAATGATTCAGGCAGCTGTGCAGTCCTGCCCTCACAGAACACCCATTCTCTTTTATTTTTATTTTTTTAATGAAGCCAAGCCCTTAGTATGGTCATCCAGAGAGCTAGAATGCTAGTCCTCACCTCACAAACACTTTAGAATGGAGCTCATCACAACAACCATAAAATTACAAGCTAGATCCAGTCCAGAAAGTACAAAAGGTCAAACTTAATTTGAGTCGGCGCCAATAGCCTCATGGTTAGCACGTCGACCTACAGCGCAACTGCGCTCACAGCGGCCCAAGTTGGATTCCCATCTTGAGGTCTTTTGCTACTCCCACTCCCCTCTCTCTCCTGTCATCGCTCTACTGTCCTATCTATAAAAAGGCATAACGAGCCCATAAAAATAACAACAGCAAAAAAGAAATTCTGATTCACTCAATTCAATTCTGAATTAATTCAGATTAAATTGGTTATTTAAGAGTTATTTTGCATATCTCAGAAATAATCTCTACTATTTTTATAAATCAGTGGTTCTCAATAAGGGTTACAATAAGCCTTACAAAACGTCAAATGGGGCCAGAGGATAACTACAAAGTATTTAAAGCGATTAGGGATGCCACAGTTCTCAATATAATATCGAATCCTTCGGTACGACATCCATGGTTTAATACGTGCTTGTGAATTGCGTTTATTTTATTATGGTTTTGCATTTCCGTGCATTCTATTTATCTCCGAATTGGTGCTGTTTGTGTACCCATGAGTCTTAGATGAGGAAACGCTGCTTATGTGAGCTTTTGAAAAAGCAACAACAACAATTTCTAAACCTGTTGTCCAACAAAAGAGAACATTATACAATTTTTACTCCACAATATAAGTAACATGCTTCCTTTTGTGATCTGATGTGACTATGATCACAGAACAAGGCAACAAATATTATATATACTGTAATAAAGGCTATGCCGATTAGCAATGAATTAAAAATATACTTAATTATAAAAAAAAACAGATGGCTAAATGAACACAGATAAATCAATTATCGCCTAGTCGAGTGTGCATTGTGTTCATGTTTCATCGTTCAAAACATTTATATCTTCTTTTTATTTAGTCACAGCGATAGCTGGATGCCTTTGTCCATATTAGAGATTTCCTGGAGTGTCATAAGTTCTATTACTTCTGTGATGCACATGGGGCGTTTCTGCACAAGAGCGCCCTCCAGCTTTCAGTATGAATGAAACGGACATTTCATGTGTTTAATGCGCTCAATAATAGCCAATGCATCCAATGTTTGAAAATAAAATTGACAAATTGAAAATTAATACTTTTCAAAACATATTTTAAGTAGACATATAATAGTCTACAGAAGTGTACAGGAGTTTTCCTGTCATTAATTTTAGGGATGTGCCGGTCGAGTTGACTAGTTGACTAAACGGTAGAGCTCCAATTAGTCAACACTGAAAACAATAGTTGATAGGAGAGGGAAAAAAACAAAAAACAAACATGTTTTATCATACATCATAAAAAAAAATCTTTCAACTTTTCAACATCTTAACCTTTCTCTTTCTCTCCTTCTCTTGCTAGCTTGTACTTATTTGAACAATGCCTGAGACTTGGTGTTACGAGCACTTCCTCCGTCTGTTTGCCTCTTCAAGATTAATCGTTTTATGTATTCCCCAATTGTAAGTCGCTTTGGATAAAAACGTCTGCAAAATGACTAAATGTAAACGTTATCAAAATAATACATAATGGGCAGAAACTACATTTTTACCTCAGACCTCACATGCGTTTTCATTGTGTCTGTTGCGGCAAGCCCAAAAATGATCACGCAAAAGACGAGCAAGGTGCGGGATTATTTTGAATCAGAAGGAAAATGAATTGTAGAACGTTATACGAAGATGAAGATTTCTGTCAGGCTATTGATTGATTTTCCATTGTTCTGCATTGCCCCAGCTGATTTGAATAAATAAGCTATGCATTGGCTGATGTTGTTCATGTGTTTATGTCCACTTCAGTGTGTGTGTGGTAAATGAAAACGCGCGTCTCTGCCATCCATTCATACATAAATATGATCGCGCACTATGAGTTAAAGCTCGTCAGATCACGTAAATCAGTGGGAAATGAATATAAATTATGATTCGGTGTAAGGAAACATTAAGTGAACATGTATAAAAATATAAAACCCTGGCAAAGCTGTATTATCAGCGAATGTGAGCAGAGCATAGCGGGGAGCAGATCAGTGAAGGAGATTTTACCAGCGTTGCCCAGATCAGCTGTACCACAGCATGTCACAGCACAGCAGCACTACTGCAAACAGGTACAAGTTAGGGCTGTAGTACTCGAGTCCGGACTCGAGACGTTTTTCTATAGTCTCGGACTTGTCTTGGACTCGTTGGTATTTGGACTCGGACTTGTCTCGGACTTGGTCATCGGACTCGCCAAATGTTCAAGTTGGTCCCGACCGAGTCCAGCAATATATGCTTTTTTTTCTCTTTCAAAACAAAGACTCGCTTGTTCCGCAAATGGGTAATGCAATTGCCATTGGTTTAACTCCATCTAGAACGGGCATTGTCATTGGTCCATCTAGAACGGGCATTGTCATTGGTCCCCTGTTAAATGCACAGCTGCGTCATATGAGTGTGCGCGCTGCGTGGAGGCATAAATTATCTTTATTTTGGCCACAGACACGCTGTCGGCAAGTTGCATTATACAGTTTGGTTGTACAAAGTTCGTTGTAGTTTTCCCTCTCACTTTCCTTCGCTTTTAAATACCTTATTAATGCCCGTGCGCATTTTGCTTTCACTTTCATTTCAGGTCTATTGCTTATCTATAACTTACAACGACACATTTTCTGCAATAAACATGGGACTTTAATTAACAAAACGAATAAAAATACACCATTACCATGCTATAAGCCTAATATAAAATTACAAACTTGCAAAATGTTTAAATGTAAAAAAAAAAAAACTGACAATCATCAAACGCCGTGGCACCAAATGAATAAGAAAAAGAACGAATATGAGCAAAACGAATAAAGCCTGGAGGCATGGAATACAACTGGATGTAAAATAAAATAAATAAATTCCACAAAAATGTAAATAAAGTAAAAAATAAGCAAACACTGTGGCAATGGCTGGGCGATTTATCAGATTTTATAGATTAATTCGAATTTAATGTTTTGCCACAATTCGATTTTTTATAAATCGAGGAATCGTGATTTTGAATAGAAATATTACCAAACGCTAGAATTAGACACTTTGATAAAGAACAATCCAACCGCATGTTGGTGCACATGATTAACCGCTCACGTGTGATGCTCTCTAGGTGCCCTTCACACAGAATGTGCTTTTGTGTTGATGCGGGCAGTGGAATAGGAAAAATACAAGAAGATGTGAGTTAAACATCTTTTAATAACTAGAGTGCCGCGTTTTTAGAAAGCCGTTTCATGCACGAGACGCTGCACGAGACGCGAGCGCAACCGTCAAACGCGTCCATGTTTTAACTATACTGTATATCTGATATTTCAAGTTTGCATCCCGGTGACAGGCTGAAGACTGCTGTTCATTGTTTTACAGAGTCTTTATAGTTAATAATAGCACTCTAGGTGTTATACCTTCAGTTTTTTGGAGCATTTGTCTTGTATTATTTCAGAACATATAGCCTAATATACATAATATAAGTTTGTACAAGATGTAGTTGTAGTTCATCTTTTCTGCAAAGATTTTTAGTGATTTGTTTCACATTTACATCATGAAGACAACATCATGTGTGGTGCACTTAGAATATACTATTCTTTAACTAGAGGGTTAATAAAGAGAAAGTTTCTTGAATCATGTTGTAGTTACATTTTCAAGTTGACTAGATAAAATCTTACAAAATCGAGAATTGGTCAAATATAAGTGAAATTGCTAAACCTAAAATATCTAAAAAAAAAGTTTTCATGTCATTACATTGTTTAGACCATAAGAATTATTATTATTTTTTTAAACTCTATTTTATTCATATTTGATTATATGTCCTCTGTAGAGGACTAAAATTAAATGGCATGAATAGAAAACGGCAAAATCAATGGGAGTTTTTTGAAATCACCAAATACATTTTTAGGTTTCAGGATTTTTTTATACTAAACTTTGTTTAAGGATGATTCTCAACTATGTTTTAAAATGTATAACAAAATTATTTGATATACCATTTTGTTTTATGCAATATGTGTGTAAAAAATTCCATAAACTGGTTTCCCATTAAACACAGTGCATCTATACACTATATCTAATTTGCGTATTAATGTGTTGCTGTTGGGACAGAACGTTGAAAAAAAATCATAATGGGAGTAATACATGGCCAGATTTTCATAATAATATATGATATTTCATAAGCAAACTGATATATAATTTATTTCCCTATTTAATAGCTATGTCTCCCAAAATGCATAATAAACATGCTTTTAGTCCTGGTGTCCTCTACATTGAACATGTATGAAATGATGTCCTGTTTCATAACAGCAAGTCATATTTGAATTTGAAAACCCATAACATTTTCCTGAGATGTTGCTTTATGACAAACAATCTGAAAATGATTCAGATTTAAAATACATTACAGAATATAATCATATTTCCATAAGGATGTACAATTTTTCACTAAATTAAATATAGCCATCTTTAAAGACGTAGGAGAGGGTTTAAAAAACATTTAGTATCTCTATAACGCCCTGAATGTGCTCTGTACAGGACATCCAGGCTTATAACTGTGACATGTGAGGTCTCAGAGAAACACACTCAAATATAATGTCCACTACAGAGACAAAAGCTCCATAGCTGGGTCTCAGGAGGATAAATAAAATAGCCTAATTTGATCCTACAGTGTTGCTGCACATACTTTTAGATCATTACAAACAATAATTCAAAATTATTATATTAGAATAGAAGATATGCCGTCTCTCGTATCACATAAATTATCAATAATTAAGTATGTGGTTTTGAAGATGATTTTTTTCTTTCTCTGTTTTGTCTAAAATCGGCCGGCGGATCATTCGGTCGACCTCTACTTGGCAGTGCATCGACATATAGTATGTGCACTATTGCATCCCGAATTCGAGTCTCAGCTTGTGGACCTTTCCCGATCCTGCCCCCCTCTCTCTCCCACTTCGCTTACCTGTCAATACTTGCTGACCAATCAAAAAAAAGGCACAAAAATATATAATTTTTTAAAAGGTTTGAAAACTAGCAGCTTTGTCATATTTACAACATACATACTGAAAATGTCTTAGCCTACATGGGAGGGAGCTTCAAATATCGTTTTGGACAATTGATGCCTTTAAATGAAAAGGTTGAGAATCTCTGCTATAAATTTTAAAGGGGAAGCGATTTAAATTGACTCTGATGCACTTATAGAATACTAATCCATCCTCTCCAGCAATCCTCTCCAGTCATGAGCAATCCTCTACAATGCCAATTAACCACTCGCATATGCGACTAAATAGTCTCTATCAAAACATTTCTTGGGTTTGCTTTTCTATGAACACAATGATTTAAGACAAGGCAGTTTTCCATCCCAAACACCAACTGTGAAAGCAGCCTAAACAACTCCAGCAATTAGCAGCAGAAGATAATGTAATACAGAAAACATCCTATGCAGCTGGACCAGCTGAATAGATAACCTGCACTAGGTTAGAACATAACACCAGTTGAAACAGTCAAAATAACAAACTTGATGCGCAAACCACAAACTACAGTTCACACAAGCACTCGTGTTTTTGGAAGACAGTGGTTAGGACTTTGATAACCGGAGCATATGGCTGCTCAAAATGGCACACTTCAAAAGCAACAGCGAAACATGACTCAATAATAAAACTATGCATCGACATTGATCTCACCTTGATCCTGGAATGATGCGTCTTCTCTGGGAAATTCTGATATTGTGAAACTGCACCTACTGATCCAATATGAGAAGCACGCAAGATAAAAACAGTCTAGACAGTCCCACAACTCTCACAAAACTGCACTTGGTCCTATCTCCAGGTGTGTGTGCGCAACATCAGCGTCACATTTAATGCAAATGATTACAGTTTAACCAGGAGACCCACCATCCACTGTCCTTAAAATCCATTCTGGCTATGGCTGTCCTTGGATGTTGTGCTAAATTGCTGAGATGGATGTCCGTCTCTTATTCCACACTGCTCCCTTTCCAAATGACCGCCAAAGTGGCACATACGCAGGAGAAGAACAGCAGCATGTTTCCAAGCTGAGGTCATTTCATATCAATCATTAGGGCAGAAAAATAAAAAATAAATGAGAGAGAGAGAGAGAGAGAGAGAGAGAGAGAGAGAGAGAGAGAGAGAGAGAGAGAGAGAGAGAGAGAGCGAGAGAGAGATCAATAGCCCTTAACAATAATCCTAGTGGAATGGCCTGGTTTCATTTCCTCTCTACAGTTGGTTTAGTTTCTTTATCTCTCCTTCTGCAGAAGAAATGTGCTCTAAGAGCCAGTACAGATGCAGCGACTTGACCTCTAAAAGCAGCACAGAGATGGGATTCAAACATTAACCAAGGAGCATGAAATAGAGTGTGGAACAGGGCAAAAATGTAAGCAAGAGAAGTTGAGAGGGGCTTAATCATTTACAGTTTACCATCACACTTGGCTATGGGACAACAGATGAGCAACCGGTCTCAACTGGGCAAAAACACAAAAGACACAAAGTGGAAGTTTCCACTTCGCTGGCACTTTTCATCTTCCTGGTCATCTGTTCCCAACACACACTTTGAGAAAAAGACATCCTGTTTTTCCTCCATTGTCACTCATTCGCTACATGGTTGGTCACAACTAAGTTTAGACTGGTTTATGTTGGTGGGGGAAGGGGGGGCTACATTAAAGTGTCCAAATGCAGGAGGGTATCCTTAGCTTCTTACACATTAGTTGCAACAACAATAATGATTAACATGCAGTTGCAAATGGAACACTGAGCCATTTAAGTTACAGTCTATTTCTAAATATCGTGCAGTGACACTTTTAAGTCAGAACTAGCAAAGAGCAAAACGTTTGTGAGCTGACTTATTATGTTGCATGTTATTATATACAATATGTTATTATATTGTGCAAGGTGACACACAACATGATTTTTCACTATATATGAAACAAATGTCAAATATATGTGTACTTTGTTTTCCAAGTAAAATAAAACTACAATGTAATCTTTGCTGTACGTCTAATAATTAGTTTCTCTGTTTTTTGCAGACTTCTTTACTGTTTCTTTATGTTTCTTAAAGAAAAACTATGAAACATGCTGTGCTTGAATGTTAAAGGGATAGTTCACCCAAAAATAAAAACTAATACCCCATGATTTACACATATTCAATCCATGCTAGGTGTATATGACTTTCTTCTTTCAGACGAATACAATCGGAGTTACATTAAAAAATGTCCTGGCTCTTCCAAGCTTTATAATGGCTGCGAATGGTGACGCAAACTAAAGTGCATAAATCCAGCATTAAAAGTGCTTCACACGGCTCAGAGAGGTTAATAAAGGCCTTCTGAAGTGAATCAATGCATTTGTGCAATAAAAATATCCATATTCCTCTCATACATCTCTCATGAACGTGCGTATGACAGCGGAAGCTAGAGATTGCAGTTTATATAATTTTAAATATGGATATTATATTAACACAAACACATCAATTCAGCTCATAAGGCCTTTATTAACCCCCCAGAGCCATGTGGAGCACTTTTTAAGATAGATTTATGCAATTGTATTTAAATTCATAATCTTAAACCCCATTCATTGCCACTATTAAGCATGGAAGAGCCAGGATATTTCTTAATATAACTTGATTAATCTGAAAGAAGAAAGTCATATATACCTAGGATGACTTCAGGGTAAGTAAATCATACGGTAATTTTCATTTTGGGTGAACTATCCCTTTAAGAGAGTATGTTCAAAGATATTTTAGCTGTGACTTCATTATAATTTGATACCAATTTTTTTAATTAGCTGGTATCAACTACTAATCTCTGGGTATCGATACAATCTCTAGTATTGAGAAAAACTGCAAAGAACGTATTTTTTATTAATCTGTTTCTGTTTTATTATCAATTTCTAACAATAATAATAAATAATCATTATTTAGACATTTTAATTAAATTATTGAACTTAATTATAATTATTATTACTAGCAATAATAATCATTAATATTTCAGAAGGCTTCACAGAATAGTCAAAGTTTGATGGTTCACATTAAGTAGGCCCACTGAGAATTAAGTAGAAACCACTGAATCTTTAGCTTATTAGTCACTTTTGGAACTAGGCTAACCAAAACAATTTAATCACCAACCTGATTCACAAGAGGTGATGCAGGACTGGAAGGAGCAACATGGTGTTTTAATTTACATCTTTTCCTGCAGAGCTGCAGTCCAGCGTTAATATGATTTGGCCATGGCCATATTGGCTAATGGTAAAAGAGGTTCCCTCTCTCCATAAACCAGGCTTTAATATGGCTGCGCTCAGGAAGCCCACGAGTTACATAAGAGACATTTCAAAACAATTCCAACCTCTTCCGATTTCTTCCACTTCTGGTCACGAGACTGCAAAGCCAGTAAACACATCAGTGAGTGCACTAATGCACACACAAAACCGCAATCGCTCGTAAATGGACTGCAGAACAAGAGAGACCTCTTCGAGCAAGACCAGAGGAAAAACTCAATATAAATACTATGGCTTTTCGAAAACAGGATACCGTCTGGCAGACCAAACTGGAAAGAGTCGGAAGCATAAAGCAGCATCATTCCAACAGCCTGTCTTACCTGTTGAGGTTGACTGTTACTAGTCCCGAGTGTTTGGCAAACTGATCTTGCCCCTGTGGTGTTGATGTTCTGAGTATATGGAAGTTCTGTCTCACTTTTGCTCCACAGCTAGTCTGCAACTCCCTACTCCAATAACCCCTGACCTACAGGAAGTAGACACAATAGACTGAAAATAACGAGAGGCCACCTTCTCCCCCTTTCTCCCTCTCTTATTTTTCCTGCACTCCACCTTCCCTTAGATGACAACAACAGCTTTTTCTACACTGTGAAGAAAGGCTGCAGCCACTCCAGTGATACCTGTCGAGACTCAGCGCTTTGCTCTGTATCTCCGCCAGGATTGCACTAGAGCTCACTGGGTATTTTCCATACACGTCAAGACAGAGCCAGAACAATATACCTATTAGAAAGAACATTCTGCTTTATGGCTGCGACAAACGATTATTTTGATAATCGATTAATCTAATTATTATTAAAATGGTTTATCGACCAATCGTCGATTATTCCACTGTTTAATCAGTAGACTTTGATTGATTATTCAGCTTTTGCAAATAGTTAAAATATTAAATTATACATATTCTAACATAAATAAAGGTCACTACAGCTTTAGAAAACATATTAAGTAATTTAAATTATCATACAATTAATTGGTAACACTTTACAATAAGGTTCACTAGTTAACATTAGTTAACGAACTAATAATAAACAATACTTCTTCAGCATTTATTAATTTTAGTTAGTTAATTTCAGCATGCACTAATGCGTTTATAAAAAAAAAAATCACAACTTAAAATGTAAAATTGGTAAATGCACTGTGAACCGCCGTGAACAAACAATGAACAACTGTATTTTTATTAACCGACATTAACAAAGATGAATACATAAATGTAATAAATGCATTGTTCATTTATGTTAATCAATGCATTAACTAATGTTAACAAATGATACCTCATTGTAAAGTGTTATCAACTCCTTATACAAATAGATTTATTTGTCACAAATACAATGAGATGCCAGACAGAGACACTCTCTCACGGTTTAATTAAAAACTAAATGACATCATTCATCCTAACATCTCCTTCTGTAACGCATATGGATAAGAAACAAAATAAAGGTAAAAGTGATAAGACGCTTTGAATAAACTATTTTATTCATAACATAATGTCTTAAAATACCTTATAGGGTTATGATAACCAAAACAGTTCTTAGCTAGATCATGCTTTGATCTCTGTAAACTAAACGGTCCCTTTAATAAAATTATTTTTCCCCACTAGTAAAAATATTTGATAATTTGCTAGCTCCACACTGGAGAGCTGCTTTATAACAGAAAATCAAGTTGTAATTCTAAGCGACATTGACTCTGTTTTTTCATATTTAATACCATAAAGCTGCTTGAATTGAAGCTATTGCATAAAGTACTATATAAATAAACATAATATGACCGGACTTTACTGGAGTGACGTTATGTTAATGAAAAGCTCTGCTTTTCATTGAGTATATATAACATTTATGTACAATATACACAATATTACCGTTTTACTGTATTAGCTCTCTGTTTTATTACTGCATTTTTGATTAATTAAATTAAGCCTTGATAAGCATAAGTTATACATTAGTTTAACATTAAAACAAATCTGCAAGCTGTTGCAAGGTAGTATACTTTGTTGTTGTTTTTCGGCCAGATAACAAAAATCCGAATACTTGTTAATGGACACAGATGCATTTTGCATAACAAGTACTATTAGAATGTACTAGCAAGATCCAGCCATTCTAAAAAAGTACTGGCTTACTTACAAAAAAGTTTTGTAAGATCACAGCAGAATTCATACACCTTTGTGCATGTGTGCACTTGCAGTCTTTCTCACTTCTCTCCAGTAGCCTCTTGTGATAATATATGTCATCCAAGTCACCCAGCATAATCTAATCTCAGGCCAAGGCTAACCACAGCAAATCACATTTAGTGCAGAGACCACAATTGATATGGGCCAAATCTAATTGTCCCTATATACCAAAAGAAGCGAGATGTACAGGAAATGGAGCCATGGCGTAGTGGAGATAAGGAAAAAGAGGCCACATCCCAGAGCATCCTTCACACGCTTCTCTTGCACTGATTAGATAAGTCCCAAACAATACCACGTCTGATGTTTGTCATTCAGTTATTTATGACTGCAATAACTCTGCAGCAATGGAAGACTTCTTAAATGGCAAATACAACGCATGAATGACTTGAGCATTAGTGTCGCAAAGGACCGCGAGAGGTGTGGGTCGCTGGACAGAAGACTTTTGATCTGTGTTTTCTACTATAATCTAATCCACATCATAACAGCAGAACTGGATCTGAAAAATCTGTTCCTGTGGCTCAGTGGTAGAGCATTGTGTTAGCAGTACAAAAGGTCATGGATTCAATACCCAGGGAACACACATACTGATGAAAAAATATAATGTATAGCCTGAATAAGTAAGTTGCTTTAGATAAAAGTGTCTGCTAAATTAGAATGTAGAAAATTCACTGAGAGCTAACTGATAGATACACAGACAACTGAGAATAATTATGTCTTGCTAAGAGCTATATTATATGATTTGCTAATTGAATGCTAAATTTTTGATAAGAGTTTAAATTTCATAAATGTAAATAATTTATTTTTAATATTTTTAAGAAAAATTAATAATGAATACATTACATGATAAATTATTGCACATTGTGGGTAATAAAGACTAAATAACAGCTAAAGTATAGTATACCGTTATATCTGTATGTATCTATACTCACAGTATTTTTGAGGTTTGGCCTTAAGAGAATAATTATTACTGGCGATAAACAATAAATACTCATGAAATATTTTTTGATTACGAAGGCAATACAAAATTACAATACAATATTTTTTCTATGTATTTTGGTTTTCACTATTTTACGGTGGCCTTGTTACAATACAACAGTACATTTAAGTACTGAGTAATAAGTAATGTGTTTTTACGATGAGATTATGGTTAGATGCATGTAATTCTGCATAATTTACTGTTATGACTATAGTAAGTACATGTAACATGTTTAACAAGGACTCCGTAAAATCATGTGTTACTGTATTTTTGATTCAGCCAGTAAAACTATTCAAGTAAACAGTAAAATAATCTCTGATTTAAATGTAATTATTATAAATGCACTGATATAACAAAAAATTAAGTATGTTCATGTTATGAAACTCAGTGTAAGAAATGTGCTCCTGATCTTTTATAAATATATACTTTAAATGTATATGTAATAATAACATATATAATAAAAAAATCTAAATTAATATTAAGTTACTTGGAATAAATTAATGAAAAATAAAAGATAATTTATACAATAAATTACATTAACAGACATTAAAAAAAAAAAAAAAACTTGTGGCTGTGCGCACACATAAATTACAGTCTTGTTAAAGTCTGAGCAGGTGGTAAAGGGTGAGAGGTGTGTACAACACATGATTTCAGCCCATTAGAGCAGTGACCCCCTGCAGAGAACATCGTGTACTGGAGCAAACTGGGAGAAAACATGCCTGCAAGTCACTCCTTAACATACGTGATGATTTAATTAACATATGGGAATGGAGATGGACATTAACTTTCTCTGAACATTATGAAACTTTTTTAGTTGTACTGATTGTGATTTATGAGTTTTAATTACAACGTTTCCTGACATTTTAGGTTAAAAAATAATTAACAAATATTGTGCTGATCTTGCCACATGTATCACCAGTATAACGATATTTGTGTTGTTAATGGACACAATGGAAACAGCAGATTGTGCTAAACAAACACTTATTTTGTATTTCCCTTCTTGTTGATTCTATAGATAAAGACAGTGCACTTAATCACAGCCTCTCCCATGTGCCACTCAAATGAGTTTGCCACAGTTAAAAGTAGTTCTGTGAATACACAGAAGCTGTCTGTGGTTCACCCTCACTTGCACTGAAGCACTGTATGATGCGTTATGATAAGAGACTTCTGAAGGTCAACTAAACTGTGACTGCTGTACTACGGTGTGCTTGTCAAAGTAGAAACCACGTGACTGATCAATAGCTATTAACCCAATGTAAAGTTCACTGAGGCTTCTGATAGATACACAGACAAGTTTATAATTAAGTATGTCTTGCTAAGTAGCTATATTATATAATACTTGATTAGTCTAATTGTGCTTTAGGGTAACCAGAGTTCAAATCCTTCACTATGATCCTATTCACCCTCTTTCTCCAACTATCCTGTTTGAGCAATAAATTAATTAATTAATCAATTTAGTAATAAATATTTAAAATTGTAGGGTTTTAGGGTTTCACGGCCCCATCACATATTAGGACATTTTTGTTTGTTAACTATGATTATTATTTGGTTGTAAATTGATATAAAAAAGTAATAAACTTTATGATATGTCTACATTACTTTAAAAATAATCACTAATTTAACGAATTGTAACTATTTTTAGTTATCCAAGTTTTAGTTATTGCAATGTAAAAACTTAATAAATACAAATAATTATTAAAATATCTGTAGTATAAATATATTTTGTTTTACAAGCACTTAGACGTTTTTGCAGGTGTTTTTTTAAGCCTATATACATCAAAAAGCTAGCCAATTTTATTTTTTGGATCGCTTTTTACAGCATACTGAAAACCATTTCCGTGACTTTATTTAATTTTTCCGTATAAAGGCTCAACTTTTTCTCAACAATTAGTGATTTAATTTACTCTGCTTGATCGCATTTGCTATACGCTATTCATATAATACTAATATCCAGAAAACCCTGATGTATGTTTATATAATATATAAAAATGACTGTCTAGTGGCTAAGAAAGCACTGTCCAATAATATCATTATATTGGCCAATATATCATGCCTGACCACTTGCAACACTTTGAGACTAATATGTATAATAATGCTGACATTTAAAAACAAAGGCACAATAGTTTGCAAGCGTATTTATGAGAGTGAGTGAGTATAATGCCATCTAAAAGACATTTTCAAAGGTTACGGATTACGTCTTAGCACTAGCTGTGGAACACCAAGTGGTAAGGCATGGGCTAGTCATCTGACCATGATGGAGAGAAACAAAGGGGCATGACATCAACAAACTCAGAAATACGCAAACAGGGTAGGCAGGCACAGTCTTTTCTTCAGTTCCCTCTATATCTGCTCTGTGATGCAAGGGGCGATAGTTACGCTGGCATAAAAAGGTCAACGGGGTGGCACTTCGCCTGCATGAGTCAACTGCCCTCCTCCCTGATCCCCTTTCCTTTCCATCTATCACTCTCAAAGTCACATGTCTCCGCCAAAGCTGCGTCATTCACATTCAACACATTCTTATGGCCTTGGCAGCCTCTCTACACATGACTGGAGCACTGCTTAGGTCTCTACGACCGCCTACCCAAACAATTCCCTCTTTTTAGTACCCAAAACACCCTGTGCACAGGAAAGCAGGGCCAAAAACGGACAGCGACCTCTAAGATTCAGGTGTCAGGAAGAAAACCCAGACAAGCCTTTCTAAGGTTTTCAGCTTATTTGGCTAGTACACCAAAGTTAAACATGACTGCTAGAAAAGATTGTAACACTTTAGTATAAGAACCAATTCTCACTATTAGTTGCTAATTGACATGCCTATTATTAACATATTGGCGATGTTAGTACTCAGAAAGCACACATTCTGCTTGACCATATTCTACATCCCTAATACCTAATCTTAACAACTACCTTAACTATTAATAAGCAGCAAATCAAGAGTTTCCTGAGGCAAATTTCGTAGTTAATGGTTTGTTAATAGTGAGAATTGGATCTTAAAAATAAAGTGTGACCAAAAAGTCTGAAAATATGCAAACCACAAAATCCAGTTTTAACACCTTTCGAACTTAATCGTAGAAATTCACTTCCAAAGCATGTCTTTCCTGTTATGCATAAAAACACAACTGCACTCACAATGAGCAACTTCTCCCAAACAACATTTTTCATATTTCACAACTAAAATGATTCATATCGAACATTTACATTTTCCAATGTCTTATTTTTTTATTTCTCTAGGCCTATTTTAAAATGCCTTTATATTTCTATGACCATTAGAACTCTACAAATCATACACCGAAGAACACTGCAAGTCGATTTTTTAGGGACGGGACAAAAAAAATCGATTAACCTATCGCAATTTTTTTATTTACAATTTTTAAATAATTTTTTTTTTATACCAGAATATTAATTCATATTAAATCAATTTTTAGTCCTATTTTAGTCCTAGCTTATATACGAGGTGGAGGAAAGTTACCTCTTATTTCAGCAGACAGCAATGTGTTGTATCGGTGAGTATTAGTGTTTCTCTACTGATGAAAAAATGGGTCACATGGTGTATGGCCAAAGAAACGTCATCATCTACAAAAAAACTTAATTCTTAATGTTTTTCTGATGCGAGACTTTTATTTTAAAAGACGTGCATGAAAGCAGTTGACACTTCTGTCAGATGCAGTTTAAGTAAAGAGTGCCTGAGAAAAACGTGCAGTTCTGATTCAGTATCTGCAGTCAAGATGATATGTTGACAGGTTTAATGTCAGTGTCATTATTCTATTGGTATTTTCATAACTTATGAAATAAAAAGTCTCTCACCTCAGGAAAAAAACAAACAATCCTGTCCTGTCAGATGTTATTCTGTGCTGGTAGCGTGCAGTCTTCTATAGCACGTGTGAACGCAGCACCACGCTGTACATCACTTCACTAAAGCGCAGAAACTATGAGCATGCAACAGTACAGTACAATAAAAGTACAGTACCAACAAGTGCACTAGGTGTGTTAGCTTGGAAGGATTTGCATGAAGGTAAGATATTCATTCTATTTAGGAGAAGTTTCCACATTTCATTAACAGTTCATGTAGGGCTGTGCAATTAATCAAAATTCAGTTTTGATTTCGGCTTCCAACGACTATGAAAATACAGTAGTCGAGATGAAACGATTGCGCCCCATTCCACCGGTGCTCTTTTGTTTCTCCATAAAATGCTAATTTCATGTGCAAATCAGTAAAATCATGTAACGAGACTTCAGTAAAATGGGACGTGCTTGATTTATTTAACTTGATTAGATGTATTTGTTTTTAAAAGCGTGACAGAGAACATGCACTCCCTCAGAAAGATCACGGACATGTAAAGTCATCTTTTAGCGCCTAAACGGTCAAATACAAGCAAAAATGTCAAAATGTGGCACTTAGTGATTATTCATGTAAACCCTCGTCGGTTATGCAATAAATGAACGTAAAGAGTTGAGGATTAAAATACTTGTTACACAAGGTTCTTTTCATCCTCAACTCTTTACGTTCATTTATTACATAAATAATAATCCGTGCGGCTCTTAAAGTGACAACGGGCTATATTCCTGCTGCGACTGTGCTTTATATTAGTAAATCAAACAAAAAAAGAAATTCAAAATCACTCTCTGCTCTTGACTGAAGGAATTTTGTAGCTTTAATAAGAAACAAAGGATGTTTAATTCTTACAGGGAAGACTATGCTGTTTTATTTTACATCAGGTTATTCAATTTCTCTAGTAGGCTGTTAAATGAATAACTACTTTAGACTTGCATTAAACAGTTTGTTCTATTTGTATCTTTTTATTCTATTGTATTCCTTTGCTTTTATATTACTGGCAGTTTAATTATTTTGAGGACCTTTTTGTTGTTGTTTTTTCTAATATAAGTTACTCTGGTATTCTGCTGTGAAAAACATAATTTTTTATACGTTTAAATGACTGTGGTGGTTCAAACAAACTTAATTGTATTAACAGGAAAAATGACAGCTAAGATGTGGGGTTTTTTTTATTGTGACATCTGTATATTAAGTGTATCATTCAACTTTTTCCCATCGTCTAGAGTAAAAAAAAATTTAAAATCTCAACAGCAACATAAAAATCACAATACTTGCAGAATATAAATTCTTAAAAAACAATTGCAATAGATATCGTATATCGCACCCAAGTACCGTGATAGTATCGAATCAGGAGGTAGGTCTATCGTCGCATCCCTATTGTTTTTTATATTAAAGTTGCAACATAACAGATATTTTCTTCCGTATTTTGATGTTTATCCAAGTGAAATTAAAAACTTGGTTCTATCCATCAGTTGTTGATTGGACGGAGGGAGATGTGAATGCGAGTTTGCAGTATATTGTAAGAAAAAGGTGAAAAATTAGAAGGTAAAATAAATAAAAAACAAAAATAGAAAACAAAACGTGTATGGATAAATCAGTCATAAGATCAATAGCATGCATTTATATAATAGTTAATTTAATTAAAACATTAATAAAATATAAAAGTTATTTCTGAAGGGTACAAAACGCATAATTTATTTGCCGCTGGCATCATCAAACATTTCCAAACAGGTTTTTCGAACACTCTAATGGTTTCCGTTGGTTGGTCAAACAGACAGTCCCATGCCAACTCATTCTTTGAGCCACTGCTCTCAAACAAACACTAATGTTTTGATAATATCATGGAGCGTCAGTGTCTACATCATTTAAGGAAATCATCCTACAAATACCCCTTTTCCACCAAGGCAGTTCCAGTGCTGGTTCGGAGCCAGAGCCTAGTTTCAAACCGGTTATTTGTCTTTCGACATCCAAAGCACCAGCGCCGAACCAGGAAAAGCAGTTCGTAAGTAGCATCAAAACATTTCTGGGCTAGAAGGAAGAACCGCTTGCGTCAGGGGCTGGGTAACCGTGACCAACAAGATGACAGATACTTTGGACCGCCATATTTGAAATAGCAGCTAAACACGAACAGGTTCGCAGTGTTTGAATGCCGATTTAGTTTTGCAAAGCCATGAACATCAATAGCAACGTAACGTCCGCCATTGTTGATAGTTTGTTTAGGCTTGTTGGGGATGGATCGGCGCTGTGCGTGGCATCGGGGTGCTGCGGGAGCGACTGGAAAGTAGACGGCTCTTTATGCTTATGGATCGCTCTCGCAGTGCTTAAGTGTGTTATGTGCCGATCGATCAATCTGCGTGGCGCAATTGTACCTCGAACAAGTATGTTGTGTTTGGCGCTGGCACTGGTGCGGCCGCGTTAGTGAATCGGAAAATTTTAACTTATTCAGTGACGTAAGACCTGGCTCTCTATTGGCTCTCTAGCCTGTGGAAAAGCAACCGGATCTTAAAGGGCTCACCAGTCGAACCAACTAAGAACTAGCAATAGCACTGGCTCTGAACTAGCACCTGGTTCCTGCTGGTGGAAAGGGGGTAAAAATGGCTCACTTACAGTTTTTCAATTAAGTAGAGATAGGTGAAAGCAAAGCAACACCGAATAAATTTAAGCTTTCACACATGCAGCGGATGCAAATATAAATTGTGTGGGATAAATCTGTAAATGGTCATCATCAAACATAGAATATAATAACCCAATGAATGGTTCAGGTTCCAAAGTCAAGCATACACACTCTCCGCAGTAAAAACACCTGCAGGCTGTAAGCACCAGCTCATATAGAGACCACAACAGAAACTCTAGAGCCACTCATCTGCAGTGTAAGCCAGGTGTCTTTCTCTAAAACAGTAAGATCAACAAAACGTGCAATTAGGACATTAAAGGAATTCGTACTGACCTTGAGAGCCGAGCAGATTTACTGGAGTGAAACTTAATCCAAAGTTAAAAGATAATGAAAGTTACTAAACTAATAATTAGGAATCAAATGAAAAGTGGAAACAAGACATCCCGAATCAGCACTCCTGGAATGGACAAGGTGTCCACACCACTGCATTCACACCAGAAACAAGCCTGTGGTCTGCATGGTCTATTGGTGGTCTTTTTCCTTCTCACAGCTATACACATGAACATTATCTCTGTTGGCACGATGCCAGGCTGGAGATATCAAGCCACATTGAACAGCCCTTCTAATGCAATCAGGAGAGAGAGCACTCTCACAGACTGTCGCTTAGAACTCACTCGCAACGAGGGGGAAGGGTACCGTCCAATGCGAACCAGGCCACAGCAGACTCACGGTAACCTGAGAAATTACACGGGGCGGCGGCGGCATTTCACAGCTTGTATCCAGCCTGACCCCTCCTACACACTAGTAACCCACTGTGATCCTGAGTAGGGACAGGGAGAGGCTGGGAATCATTTAGTCCGAAATCTAGAAGCCCCTCGTCCACCTCTTTGTTCAAACACCATAACTGATCTTAACCATTTTAAAAATAGGTAACATTGTACAATAAGTTTCTACTTGATAAAGAGTTAGTTTACTCAAAAATGAAAGTTCTGTTATAATTTACTTACCACCAAATGAGTTTGTTACAGTTAGAGTTGAGTTTTCACTAACCATATTTAATATGCTCTTGCATGTGTTTGTGGGTCAGTGTTTAAACGTGAATAAGAGCCTATCTGTTCATCATATAAAGCAATTGTGTCTCTTCAGATGACTTGGATTACATTATTCATATATACGTTTTTACAATCTCTTTATGAACATTTTGAGGTATCGAAGTTTTGGACTTTCAATGGAGGGAAAGAAATCTAATTTTTATTAGAAATACCTTAATTCTTGTCTCAAATGTAAATAAAAGTCTTATGGGTTTGGAAAGACATGAGGTAGAATAAAGTATAAAAAAATGTAACTTCTCAAGATTGTCTTTTATTAATCTACGTTCCTCTTAATTTTTAAATACACTGTTGTTCATTGTTAATTCATTCATAATAAATTAACTGATGTTAAAAATGTAATATGGAAGATATGTTTTGTGTTTAATTATTCAGTATTGCTTATTTTTAGTTCAACGTACCTAATGCATAAACTTCCTACAAAGTGTTATCAAAACTGTAACCAAAACCTACCAATACCATTTTAATATTTTAAATAACATTTTATATCATAATATGACAAATTATATTTTAAAGACATAAAGGTAACACTTTAGTATAGGGACGATTTCTCACTATTAACTAGTTGTTTATTAGCATGCCTATTATTAACATATTGACTGTTTATTAGTACTTATAAAGCACACATTCTGCATGACCATATTCTACATCCCTAAACCTACCCAATACCTAAACTTAACTACCATACTAACTATTAATAAGCAGCAAATTAGTAGTTTGAGGCAAATTTTGTAGTTAATGGCTTGTTAAAAGCGAGATTTGGGCCTTAAAATAAAGTGTTACCGAAATAAATTATTGTTAATAATTGTTAATATTATCGGACCAATATTGGATTCGTCTGATAGTGGCTTTAAATGTAAATATCGGCATCGGACTGATATGAAAAATTATGCCGGTATGTCTTGCCGATCGCTGCATTTAATCTGTGAAAGCACATGCAGAATTGACGCGTTCGGTGTGTGATAGAGTAAACAATAATAGCACGTGCCACGGGCAGCAGTGACAGCCTCCCCCGGGTCCTAACGCCTGTTCTGTAAGGAGTTTTAATCTGTAGGGGGTCCTGTGGGCCTACTTCTAATTCAATTTAAAGTAAAAGTAACATTTAAACTGTTTCTGATTAAATAAAGCAGTAATTGATGTCATAAATTGAAAAACAAAAATATCGCCATATCGTATATCAGCAAAAATCCAATATCTTACTATCAATACATATTGTGTATCTTTAATTGCATATATCATATGAACAACTAGTTAGTAATGATACCGATTCAAGTTTCACAACTTAAATTGTATCGAACCTTGCATAAATATGGAAGGTTCGAAAATCTGTCTGTACACATACTGAAGATTACCTTTATATTGAACATAACCAAAAGTATGCTTTCATGAATCAACAGCAGCGACTAGTATGTTTGTTTTTGAGTACAGCAGATAAAGAAAGTTTAACAGAAACAAACTTCTCATCAACATTTTGCAGGTTCCACTTAGACTGCTAACTCGAACGGAGTAAAATAAAATTCATTTTGCCATGGATGCAGTGAATAGTAAAGCAGGAATCACTGCCATAAACCTTCAGCATGCCGTGCAATTTCAGGGTACTATTTTGCCTTCTAATTGTGCATTAACCCCTATTCCTACATATTATTAGTGCATTAATGAAGATTGTTTTTCCATGCTTGCACAGAGATTGTGATTTGCCTAGTGATATAGTACAAAAAAAGAGTCTGTCATGTGAGAATGTAGAGAAGCCAAATATTTGGTTATGGCCACTGGCCAATCATTTTCATTTAATTTTGGTGCAGCACAATAAATTAATCCAGATTGCATACCTCTGCTGTAATATTCACAGGGCACCAAGGTTTTCTTTTACAGTAAATTTGTATTATTATGTCAGTCATTCTGGAGTGTCACTACAATAGCCAAAACTGATTCTTCAATCCCACACGGGTCTGTTTTCCAGCACAGCTCCAGCAGCCTACTCATTTCGTTCTCTCTCCAACACCTCCTCTTAATGTACTCAGGCCCATAACTAGGCATTATTCCAAATAAAGAAAAGAGAAAGAGCTTTCTACAGCCATCTGGGAAGCATCAGCAGCGGTAGCACAACAGCACAGGAAATAGTCGCCATGCTGCTGTCAGGCAGCTCGGTCTGCAAGAGAACGACACGTCAGGGAGCAGAAGAGCAGCTGAAGAGAAAGCTGGAGAAAGACAGAGAGACAGCGCAAGGGGGCAGATGAGGAGCCTCACAAACTTACACTCCTGTGCATCATGGGACTCTGGGGGGAAAAAAAGAGGCTCTGAAACAAATCTTGTAAAGTTTACATCTATGCTTTTCTCCATGTTAATACAGTATATTATTATAGTCTAACCCATGCTTAAGCTCAGGGATTAGCCTAAAATAAAATTGGCTTTATACTGCAAACTTTTAATAATAATAATAACATCATGATCTTCAAATTTAATAGTTACAAATGTTTTATTTTTAACATTACTAAGTTATTATAATTTTAATGTATAAATATTATTATTAATAAAGACTAACAATTTGTATTTTTTTTCATATTATTAAAATAATAATAAAACAATGCTTATCATTAAAATATTAATAATTACATATATTTATTTAACATTACTAAAATATATATTATAATTGTTATTTATTTATTTATATTATTAATTAGTAATATTATTGACTAAATTAGATGTTTATTTTATAAATATTTATAAATAGCTTTAAAATAGTTATAATTGGTATATAATGTTATTAATATTACCATTAATAATATTGATTGAATAATAATAATTATTATTATTATCATCCTCAGAATTATTAAATGAAACAATCACTCAGCACAGCAGTGTTATTTAGATGGTCTTACCTGCATACAAATAAAAAACTCTGGCATTAAGAGTGCATGATGCATTTCAGTCATTTCAGACACAGTTCAGCCCTAAACATTCCTTGAACAAACCACAGGTACCATCTTCGGTTGTTAGTGTATGTTTATGGGGAAGAACTGCGGCCTTGAAATAGCATCTTCCAAAAAAAAACTGGGCTCACCAAAGAAATCTGCAATCACAAGATTTGCCAACTTGAAGAACTAAATGTCTGCTCCACTTCCCCTCTAAAATGTATTTTCATCAGCTGCTAACTTCTTTCAGTAAAACTATTTATTCAAGAATGGACTAATCGATGAGGTCGACTTGATCCTTTAGCGCTTATTCATAGTGATTTAAAGGGGAAGAATTAAGAGAAGCAACCTCAAGTTAGCACTTTTGTAGTCTCAGCCTCATGGACTGTTGGGCTAAACGTCTGATGCATATGGTACACTTATCTGGAAACAAGAGTGTCAAAGTCGTCATCGGATTGGTTGAATTATACAGGATTTCCGAGAGACGTGTGTGTCACGTTCTTTTGAGACCGTGACACCAAACCCCCTAACGAAAGAAGAAAGCCGTCATGTTTACAAATGTGATGGCGAACGCTTATCAGAGTCAACTAAATGCTGGAGTTTCAAAAGTATGTGAAATATTTAAAGTTCGCAGCATAGAATCTTTAAAATACATCCGAGAGTTTCACACACCGGTTTGTTATTGTGGCGACATTTCAACGCCCTGAAACGTGACACTGAACAAAACAAGCTGTGATTGGTTGTTTGACATGTCTGTCAAACTCATGGGCGGGCCTTGACCAATGAATGCAGCCATATATTCCAGACCTTCAGCCGTCAGTCTGAGAGTCTGGCTACGCGAGACTAGTACTTATGTAATAAACTGACTAACTTCAACAATACTTTGTGTCAAGAAAAGTACTAAGCTAGTGTTGTGCAATAAAACATTATATGTAGCCTGTTTATTTTTTTGTAATATCTATGAGTAGAAATGGCAGCACATTTTATATTCCCTCTAGGGTATTTTCTGAATGTCATAAGACTTGATTTGCCATATCCAATATATGATTAAATATTATATAATATATTGGATAAAATATTTCACAATATACTGTAGTTTTGTGCATTTTATTCAGTAAGTAATGCATTGAAGTAAAATATGCTAGTATACAGTGTAAATCTAATGGTGCTGACAAACTCATAGCACCTACTTAAGGGAGACCGAGTCTAATCGATATGGCTTGTAATCAGGGCCAAGTCTGCATTCAGTTTAATCAAATAACTCTAAAGCCTCATGCAGGGCATTGTGAAAGTACAGAGAGAGTGAAAAAATGTTTATAGAAAAAACAAAACCATGTTATATGCAAAACAGAAACCAAAATATATATATAAAAAAACAATACTAAGAAAATGAAAGTGTGAGACTTCCATTTCCATCTTATCTAATCTCTGCATGGGAAAGAACAAGACTGAACAAATATCCCCTGCAAGTAAAAGCTCCCATCTGTTTACAAACTGCCTTTTCCTGTAAGCCTCTCATTGCTGTACATACTTTGGCATTTCAGCACTTAGGCCAAAGGCTAATTCAAGATCAGCTGACCAAACAACGCTAGTCTAGATATGCAGACAATGACACATACAAGAATAAAAGCTAATCAAACGTGTTGTGAATCAGATGTCTAAGGTTTTGATAGCAAAAGGCCACTGAGCACTACAGCAGGTTATAATTAGCTAAGCTCGTCATGCTCAATCTCTGAGCACTTCAAACAAACACTACAGATAACACTAGGAGCACATGACTATAGCGGAAAAACTGTGACATAAAACCACTTCTAGAAAAACTGACCAAGACTCATAATAGGTGCTACCATGAATACAAATAATGTAATTCATTTAATGATCCTGAGCAACTAGACTGGGTCTATTAAACACATTCGTCATGGCACAACAAAAAAATATTTTTAGCTGTTCCAGTCAGGCCAGTAGTTTTTTTTTTTTTTTTTTTTTTTTTTACTGCTTATATTGTATCTTGTTCAATAAGATATAATATAATATAAATCACATTTTATTTTTAGCAATGCATTTTTGTGTGTCATGAACAAATTTTGATAAAAACACTACATTCACTAAGCAATCAAAAATACAGTGAAAACAGTAATATTGAATTAAGTTAAAATTAAGCATTACTCCAGTCTTCGGTCTCAAATTATTCTTTAAAAATAATTATAATGTGCAGATTTGCTGCTCAAGAAACATTTCCTATTATAATCAATTCAATAAATCAATTCAATTTGGGGGGGGGAGCAAAAAATTATACATTTATTGAGCAAAGATGCATTAAATTGATAAAAACTGAAAGTGAAAATGTACTAAAAGTATTCAAAAAATATATATTAAGCAGCCAAGTTTTCAACATTGATAAGAACCATTATTAAAACATTAAGCAGCAAGTCAACTTATTGAGAATAATTTCTAATCGATCATATGACATTAACGTTGCAGACTTTTTGCAGGTAATTTTCATGCTGCTAAGAAACTGAATATGGAGCTGACAATTTAGGTAGCACTAATTTCTTATGCATGAAACAGCAATAAACAGGAACATAGTTCTCAGCTTATTCTGGATGTGTAACCTACTTTAAGTTTGAAGCATGCAGCTACCACTCATAACAAATTCCATTCAGTGGAAATAAAAAAAAATATTACAATATTAACATAAACTAAAATGTTTGCAGCTTTACTCTGGAAGTGGTTTAATAAAATAACAACAACAACAGGAAAAGTCAAATGCAACACTGTTTCCAAAATAGTTTCCCACCAATAAGGAATGTAAATAGGCTGTATATAAAGTTTTGAGCTCTGGATCAAACTGATGGAGCCCTGGTGAATAATAAACATCTCTTGAGCTTCCCAGCAAAAATAGAAAGGTCATAGAGTAAAGGGAGAGACTATGTATGGTTGTGTGTGTGTGTGTATTAAAGGGGCAGGTCCCCATCTCTGCTCCCAGACAGAGGCTGCCTTTGGAGGCCCTCTAGAGAGCAGACTGTGTGAAAGAGTTATGACAGCTGAGGTCTGTTCCCTCACCACTGGAATCCTAAAACACACACCATCCTGCCAATAAAATCAAATCAACCGAGTAACAAATGCTTATCCAATGCTAATGTAATGCTCTCGTGAGAATCTGCATACACCTAAGGCTCTAGAGCCGCCTGACCAAATCGCACAGAATGCAGCTACATGATCGTACGGATTCCAAAATGTCAGCATCATTCCAGTAGTTTCCCATGAGGTCTAAAACATGCTCTCTAAAGTTTCTGAATAGGGTAAAACTAGAGCCTTTATACTTTGATAATATATAAACAACTTCCTGTAACCACTGATCACTTCCCAAAAAAAAGTGATTCCCTATATCATAATAACTATATCAAACAAAAAACAAATTTGTGTTGTTTATGCATTTTTTGAACAAAAGTATTACATTCAATAGTTAGCAGACAAGGATGTTAGTCTCCCAGGAGTGCTTTTATGTGTTAGTTAAAGGTTAAGCAAGTGATAATTTTAATATTTTTTTTATATTATAACTAGGGCTGCCACTAACGACTATTTTTATTTGTATTAATCTAATGACTAATTTATCGATTAATCGACTAATCTAAACGATTAATTTCCCACAAAAAAATCTACAATTTTACTTAAGAATATTTTATTAAATCAAATGAAATCCACATTTCTATGAAATCCTTTTTTTAAATCAAAATTAGCGTGCAACATTGAGTGCAAGAAGCAAGTGTCCATCTCATAGTCCAAATCACTGAAATCAGTTCAGTATCAGTAAGAAAATCCAGAATTTCAAGAAAATAAATGAAACAAGGAAACCAGAATTTTGTACAGATAAAACTGTAAAACTAAATGAATTAACCAGGCTTTTTTATTAATAACATTTAATTTTACTATTAAAACAGAGTATAGAAAAATGTTAATTAAAAAAAAGAATTTTGAAATAAAAATACATAAAATACATATGTAATAGCAATGATGCAATAATAATTAGTTCAAATGAAGTATCAAAAGCAAGAAATCATATGGATGTATTGAACAAATCTGTTTACATAAACAATAGAGCTAATGTTCATTACACAACAAAGACCTGTAGGGGGTGCTGGCCGCATGATAATTATTTCTACACATTACTGCGATATCTAATCCTTGTTTAATATTGACCACGCACCATTTAATTCAAATATCCACTTAATCTTTAATATTTCGCAATTTCTTAAGGAAATAAATGTCATAGCCGCTGTAATTAAATGAATATGTGGACATCAAATGTGTAAACTCAGAGTGAGTGTTTGATCTTTTATTTTAAAATTGCAATGTATCCCTGTGTTTGTGTAGGTTTATTAATTATTTACCTTACAAATCTGATGAAATGGCGCACGTTCCGTTCCCAGATGAACGTTATAATAAACAAACTTACAACAACATGCCGAGATGGAGTTTGAGAAGCTCCACATGTAAATGATAACAGTTTCTGTGGAACTACTGTGAACGGAGCCGCTGTGTGACGCACGTACTTAACCTACATGCATGTGAATAATTCAAGCGCATATAATTATTGAATTAAATCATAGCATTTGTTTATTCACTTATTATGCTAATTTAATTAATTTAATTGCATCAGACTGCAGGTAATTGGAAAACAGTCTAAGAATACTGAATATGGAGCTGACAATTTAGAAATAGCACTAATTTTTTGCCATTTAAACGGCGTGAGCAAAATTAAGTCGCGATTATTTAAATATCGATGTGTAACGTGACAAGTTTGAAGCATCGACAGCTAATTATAACATAATATTAGTCACTCCACAGCTGTTCCAAAATCCAAAAGTACAGACGAACCTATTTGTTATCTGCCTATTTTATGAAAAGTTTCAATTGTATCCTCTCTAAAAACCATTCAGACCGTAATCACAGCCATTAGGATGTGCTCGCTTTTTATATGCTAAGACTAAATGACTGAAATGCACTTCACTTAACCAATGTTTATGTAAGCCTTTATTTTCTTTTCGAAATTGCTTATCAGCTGGGCTGCAGAAGAAGCACAATTGATGCAGATTAGAACTGTGACAGCTAACGATGGGATTGGCCAGTGTTTTCAATAACAATACTGAGGCATTATATAATGTTTGATTCTGATAGTACTACTATTACTACTACTAATAATAATGTTATTTGTGACAAAAACTAATTTAGATCAGGCAAATCTAAGTGTGAAAGAGTTTCAGCTGAGGTCAAAGCATCAGCCACTGGAAAAAAAAAATGGCCTTTTCAGCCTAAAATGTCAACAATGTCAGCTGTTACCTTAACAGCTGATTAAAAAAAAGTTGCCAAAAAAAAAAAACAGGAAGAGTGAGGCGTTTGGTCACCCGCTTGTCCGCTTAGAATAAATGTATTCCCGACCCGACCGTTCCTGCTAAATTTAGATTCCATTTCCAGAATCTCACATTTAAAGGTCTGTTGAAAGACAGAGACAGACTAACAAATTAAAGTTTAGTCTGCACAAAATTTTATTTGTCTTGTCAAGAGTCTTGAATTTATTGACCGCAAAATGTCAATAACATGTTGCTGCCAACAGAACACAATAGAAAAAGGGTCAGAGAGACAAGTGTTATAAAAAATAATAATCCTTATTTTTATTCGTCTTGTCAGGATACAATTTGTTTAGGCAAACATTCAGCCTACAACACAGTAGGAATAAAATTTAGCAGAAGAAAAAAAAAAAGTAGGTTTAACCTAATAGCTACTTTATTAGTCTTGTCAAAACAAATTAATTTAACAATAGGAAAACTTTAGCAGAAAAAATATGAATAAATTTGACAGTCTGTCATTTAAAATGACTAAGGCTAGGCATAATACAAAAAAAAGAAAATTGAGTTGAACGTCCTTCAAGGACAGCACATCTACACTTTGCTTCATCCTTATTCTGCTCGGTCACTCATCACAACCTGCCTGTTCTGTCTGAGAGCCATATATTTACCATTGGTAGGCTAGCGGCTAGCCTGCTCTGAGCATCTTTGCACATGCTGTGTACAGACCCTGCAAATAAAACGAAGCACTTGTTCATGCATGCATGCATAACAGTCCTGAGTGCAGGCTGTACTGGTGCTCCATAAGAATAAAGAGCAGATATGCTGTTCTGAAAGGATGAAAACGGGATATAGTTAGACCGCCTGCTCCCATTCAAATTGCACCAGATTTACCAACCGCAACTGCATTGTATTCGTGAATTTAATCCCGCGGCACAAGAAATCTGGTCGGGACAGCCCTAAGGGACAGTATGGACCAAGTATGGTAATGCAGACCTAGACTGTTGTGATCCACGACTGTCGTTCGTTCGGTGCGCCGCATTGATCAGCCGCGTTCAGTTTTAATTGTAGTGTCCTCTAACTGAACTAAATTATTTCTAGTAAAAACTAAAGAATTGCAATTAACCGGTGGAAAAATCGACCTGAAGTCACACCGGTTATAACGGTATCACCGTGGTGGGGGGGTCGTTTGAGTTTTCCCTCTTTTCCTAGCTTTCCATAGGTTTTAAAAACCCTGTAAGCGCAGTGGTTTATTAATTATTTGACTTTAATATCAGCGATCAAATGGCAAGCGTGTTTAAAGTTATAATAAAAAACAGCAAATACTGTGGAACCAAATAAATGAGAAACTAATGTTATTTATTTGTATTTTTTTTTAACATCACATAGATCAGGGATGCCTAATAGATCGATCGCGAAAACAATGTTGGAAGATCGCCCTTTAGGTCAGTGTTTCTCATCCAGGGGGGCGAGAGATAAAACTACAATATAATATATTCACTAATATTATGACTCGCGTGTTAAGTCATGTAAAAAAATATATTCTGTGTTTCGGAGGAGAAATACGGTTCTCATGGCGCTGTGTGAATATAGACTGAACGGCGGCTCAAAACCTCTGTATGAGCACATGATACGCAAACTACAGCTCTCGGCTGGATAAAAGAAGTCACACAGTAATTATAGACAAGTTTTGATGGACGACTGTAAAATCAGGGTAAAGTGATTACAGTGGCATGATCGTGCATCTGCCTATGTTATGTCCGTTATAAATGATACGCAAACAAACTGTATGTGCGCTCGATCACTCTAACCATCATATTGCTGCTTGAATACAGCTCAGTATATTCGACATAGTTGACTTCACTTAACCAATGTTTTTATACGGATGCTCGTGTGTGTTGGAGAAGTTTGTGAGGATCAGTGGTGTTCATACGGGCATCAGATGCTCCAAACAGCTTGTTCTTACAGAGGAACTACTGATGGCGTCGTGAACAGTGAATAATATTAAACAAATATTGTATTTATTATTATTAAATTAATGCAACAAAGATGCATCCCAACAAGCCTTTTTAATTATTTATTTTATTTAATATGTATTTTATAATTTATTTACTTTTCACTTGGTAGATCTTGGTGAGTTTTTCATTTGTAAATTAGATTGACACCCTTGACTTAGATTAATGTCAGACTCAGAAGTCAACGGGTTTAAAACGGACGCTTTTACATTTCGTTTAGAAACTCTTCCGCCATCGTCTTGTCTGTCTCACCTCACTCTTCTGGTCAGTCATCTCTCTTCACGTGATAAATTAAATCTGATCTGTGATGTAAAGGTCTGCGCGGGACTGTTTGAGGTTTTATTCCGCACCCACCCGCTCCCGCGATATATTCACTGTTTGTTCACATTTCTGCTGAAAGTCCAACAAATAAAAGTTTAGTCGGCACAAAATTGTATTTATTTTATTCGTCTTGTCAAGAGTCTTGAATTTATTGACAGAAAAATGTCAATAACATTTTGCTGCCAACACGGAATAAAGTGTCACAGAAAGAAAAAAAAGTTATACAAAAATTGTAATCCTCATTTTTATTCGTTTTGTCAGGATACAATTCATTTAGGCTAACATTTAGCCTACAACACAATAGGAAAAAATGTAGGTTTACATTTACATTTACATTTAGTCATTTAGCAGAGGTTTAGCTTAATAGCTATTTTATTAGTCTTGTCAAAATACTAAATTAATTTAACATCTTGCTGTTAACACAATGAAAATTGCAGCAGAGAAAAATAAATAAAATCGACACAGTCTGTCATTTAAAATGATAGGATAAGCATAATATACAAACAAAAGAAAAAAAAAGGAAAGAGAGTTAAACGTTCTACAAAGACATCTACACTTTGTTCATCTTTATTCTGCTCAGTCACTCATCACAACCAGCCTGTTCTGTTTGAGAGCCATATATTATATCTGCTAGCCTGCTCTGAGCATCGTTGCACATGCTGTGAGTGTGCTCAGACCCCGCAAATATAACATGCGTGCAGCGCACGCACATAACGGTCCGAGAGCAGGCTGTACCGGAGCTCGATAAGAATAAAGCGCAGATATGCTGTTCTGAAAGGACGTCGGGAACGGGGTAATGTTAGACTGCCCGCTCCCGTTCAAATTGCACCAGAGTTACCAACCGTTTCTGCGTTGTATTCGGGAAATTAATCCCGCTGCGAAATCAGTTCGGGACAACCACGGCAATGCAGACCTAGACTGCGGTGATGCAAGACTCTCGTTCGGTCAGTGCACTGCATTAAGCAGCAGCGTTCAGTTTTAATTCTAGTGTCCTCTAACTGAACAAAATTATTATAATACTATAAAAAAAATCTAAACAACGGTGGGGGACCACCGTGGGCAAGTGACATAATGGTGTTGCGGCTTAACACCGGTATAACCGCCATCACCGTCTACCACGGCAAGCCTACTACCCAATAGAGAAAAGTTTTGCTCAGCAAGAAAAACAAATTGAGGGAACATTGGTCACAAGCCTCCCGGTTTTCATCTGAAATATCTTAAATGGTGTTCCGTAGACAAACACAGCTTTTACAGGTTTAGAACGACATAGGGGTAAATGAACTATCCCATTAATTCTTGATTTATTTCAGTGTATTTTTCTCCTTTCTTATTATTTGGAACTGTGGGCCGAATCAAAGGTCAACACAGGCCAACTTTGGGCACTTCTTCTATACTGCAATCATTTCATTACAGGTTTCAAAAAGCAATTTTTCCACAGAATGCACAACTTTGAACGGTAAAAACTTTGCACAACTTTGAATGAATACTTTGAATGGTTATTTAAAAGAAAATGCTTTTTGTTGCCAGGTTATGTAAACTGGACATCTACCACCAGGGGCTAACTGGACCACATGAAGATTCGGTGTGCTGAGACTCTCACAGAAAAATACAAACAAACTAGTTTGTATTCAGTGTGTTTTTGCACTTCCCCATGCCAAACTTAACATACAACAGTCACCCACTTGGTCAGGCACAATAATAAAGAATGATAAAGAATAAAGCTCACCAAAAAAGAGGAATCTTTCAAGGCAGAGAATGCTTCTGTTACTAAATATACCGCTCCTTTGGCGAATTAAGTGTAATATTAATGTATGCACATTATAATAGTGTTAAGAATCAACATTCAAAACAACACAAATTACAGCACATTAATATTGCAAACGTTTTTTTTTCTTATTTGTTACAGTTAATAATTTATAGCAGAGGCAATCCATTACCAGGGCCCCTCTCAGCCCTGACAGAACTACTCTGGACACAAATGACCAGCCGGGGTGGGACAGAGACCGGCAAAAAGAGGGGGAGGGGAAGAAAGTGAGAAAGACAGAGAAAACAAATGAGCAAAAATGTCTGCGCCAGCACCTAGCTAAGCCGATAACCCCAGGCCACAAACACTGTTTGTTTCTGTTCTCCGCGGATGTTTGTTTCAGCAAAAAGTTGCACGATTATGTTTCCCCCACCTAAGCAGATTTAATGAATCCCGACTAAAATAAATAATTCAACCGCCAAGTAAAGAACTATTCTTTTGTTTTTCTGTGCACCCCACTGAATTCAGCACAGCAAGCTTTTAAAATGCAATTGCATGCTTACAGGCAGTGAGCGATGGCAGCCATTGCATAGCATTGCTAATGGCTTGCTAGCTCGCTGTGCTTATAAAATGCTTAGAGCACCTAGTGGCTTGCTGAGTTGCATTAAAACAGAAGGGTGGAGTGTGTTCTTGATTAGATGGGTTGAGCTGCACAGGTCAAATAAGATTCCAGAATTTTTTTCCTCTGGCTCTCTTTCCCTGTTTTGCGCCAACCTCTCTCATCTTCATTGACGCTTATTGCACTGTGGAAAGCCGCTATATACTACCAACAATAAACAATAATTTCACAATCTCAAAAACAGGCAACTGCAAAGCAGAATTGAAAAAGCAACAATAAACACAGGAGGTGCACATTGCTGTAAGTGAGACATATTTTGGTCGATACCACTGTCACACATGAAAGACTCTTGAAATAAATCGATAAGCAGTTTTCTGTCGTGTGGGCATTTCCTATTCAAACAGGAAGTTTGGACACGACACACACAAGCTTATCTCTTTTTTTGGGATGTACAATGCATGTTTTATTCATCAAATCAATCAATAGAGGATTATTGGATATTTAATTAACTGAATCTATGAATAGTTAAAGATCCAATGTGTGTGTTCATATTTACATTTTCTGGAGTTTTACATCTGGACAAGCATCTATACCACTCACATTAATTTAATTCTTAAAAAAATGTTAAAATAACATTTGTTTGATAACATTTCAGCTAATCTCACAAAGAAAATCCATGTTTCATACTGTACATTATAATGTAATGATGTAGTTACTTAGTTGAAATACTTGTAGTATTTCAAATGACTGATTTGAGTTTAGCATTTTTGTTTTGGTATATAATTTACAAAATGTATACAATATATGTCATTTTAATATTATAACTGCCTATCAATCATAACATGAAAATTAACTGGCTTATTAATTGTTCAGTAATTTTTATATTAATACATCTACTAGTACTGCCAAATCACTTAATATATGTGTGTGTATGCACTGTGCATAACAAATCATATAAATATTAATATAGTTAGATGTAATGCGTGTATTTATATATACATATAAATATACACAGTACACACACATATTATGTAAACACTAACTCATTTTGGATGCAATTAATCACGATTAATCGATTTGACCGCACTGATCTCTACATTTTTAATTAGCCACTAGGTTTAAGTTACAAGAACAATAATTGGCTAGCTGAAGGGGGAGGGACATTCTGATTTCCAAGAACGTTTGATTGGTTTAAATTGATTAAATATGCATATCTTTTAAAAGTGAATTGTAAGCGTTTTTGAAAACACACAAGAACATTTTAAACAGAAATTGACCTTAAAAAATACAAATATACATAAGCAAGTACAACCCAGATGAGCTCCATGTAAGAAATCACATGAGATGAAATAGTCTCAATAGCAGAAGTGAGCATTAGCACTCCAGGCTTCAATCTAAGTTGCCACATTACTGTACCGTACCACGTGTTCCCAACTTCATTTGGCTCTTTCACAATTAGTCTCTCCAAGCATTATGAGAAGGGTGAGAAAGAAGAAGTTTACAAAGAAGAGAGGATGAGGTCAAATGGAAAATGCTAAGACACTAAAAAATGAGCCAACAGGGACATTTTTAACTCACGTCATAGTCCAGTTTGAGGAATATGGTGTGGCTATTGTGGGGAGTAATAACTTATGATCTTCTGATGCCACCAGTCACGTCTCACATGGACAGGCCATGCAAGAAAAAAAAACTTTTTATAATCAGGTAGCCCCTTTTATTATACTTCTGTTATAGTAGCTTGTTTCCTAAAGCACTGTGCTCTTTGAGCCATCAAGAACAATCCCTGCAAACATTCAAGTCAAATGGTCTGCTCTGCTCTTGAACTGTTGCCAAACGATCAAAGACACATCAGACTTTTGACCCTATGCCGCTAAAAGCTTTGCAACACAAGCGGATTCAGAGAACGTGGATTCATTTATTTATTTTTCAGAAAAATCTGCTGATCGGTTTTCTTTTAGTCCATATAACAGTGTGATTTAGAACATAAAATACAAAAACTTCTGGTGAGAAGCTAGACACCATTTCAGATCTTTCATATAATGAAACAAAGTGCTATAGTGTCATTTCCACTGTTATGATTTCATAACATTTTCAAAGCATTCAAATTTCCAGCTGGTTTCAGATGCAAATGATAGCCATCTTTTTAATTATAAAACAACAGAGTGGATCCAGTTTTGAGACTGCTGGTTGCATATCTTTTCTGATTTTCAGAAGTGTTCCAATCATGAATAGGACATAAGCTACCTAAAAACTATCTTCAAAGACTCAACAAGAGCTCCATTTAATTTAGACATAAGAGGGAACAGAATGAGGGTTAATAAGCAATGGATTTAGAGCAACAAACACTAATGTTCAAACATTTGAGGTCAGCACGTTTTTTTTATACTTTTAATGTTTTATGCTGGCCATGGCTGCATTTATTTGCTAAACAAATACTGAAACAGCATTACAATAAAAAAAAAAACAGTTCTCTATTGTGCAAAGTGTCACATGACATGATCCTTCAGAAATCATTCTAATATGCTGATTTGCTGCTCAAGAAACTTTTCTTTCTCAATTTCTTTTTAAAAACATTTACCAACCTCAATTTTTTTAATGGTAGCGTAAATTTTTGGAGGATGTCTACGAGTCATCTGAAGCAGACAAAAATGACAGGGTTATCTGAAGTTTATCAGTGTAATCACCATATAAAATAATTGCAATATGTATCTAAACTTGATGTTGATCAATGCATAACTGGTCAAAAATAGATATAGAATCACTAATAGGCCCATACACCTGGCATGGGGCTCCTCGAGGAGAAATATTTTAGTAGCCACCCGGCTCCAATAAAAACAGTCTGGACCTAATCAGCCACATGTGAAACATTAAGACAACTTCACCTTCATGCACCAGAAAACAGGCTGAAACCAATGTTGAGGACGGCGCTTCAAAACTATAGTAAACCTAGATTGTAAACTTACTGCAACAAGGATGGATGGATAAAAGGAAGGAAGTTTCTCATCTTACTCTAAATACCAACTTAACAACTACAAAGTAGGGCTGCACGATATATTGCATATGAAAGCTTATATAAAACAGCTGATGGAGATTTACGGCTAATCACAGAACAGTCTTTACTGACGAGTAGGGATGGGTCACGATTTTCGAATATTCTATTTAATTATAGAATATCGATTAGGTTGTGCGATTATTTTCTAAAGGTGTACCAGGGCTTGACAATAAAGACTGTCCGATGGCGTGAAGGACGCTCGGATTTGTCACTTGCCAGATCGGGCCACTGCAGGTGGTCACTAAATTGTATCATTTGCATGCGTTTTTAAGACTTGTTTGTTTAAAAATGTAAGCGATTAAAAAGCATTTGGGCGCGAAAGACAACTCCTTTCAGTACATGCGCGCTGTGTTCTGTTCTGTGTGAACAGCGCGAGCCTGTTCTGTCTCTGACACGCGCGAGCCGCCTGGACGGACAAATACATGAAGTATGTCAAACTACCCCTCTTGGCAAGTAACTTTAGCAATAATTCACCTATATTGAATTTATATACTGAAGTACAGATGCACAGATCAACAGGATATTTGTTTGTTTTATTTTAGAGCATCTTCTGTTCCGTTCTTGAACACAAACTGCACTGTCGGCACTCGGGCGCGGCACACATAGTGTGAGCATTAACCACGCCGGAGAACGAACTTCTGATACGTGCAGGCTGATTGCGTGAACAATAGACCTGTTAAACAATATATTGTGAGAGGGCCGTTTGCTACAGCGTCCCAAACAACTCAAAATAATAAACCAAAGTTAACAAAACGATGCACTCCACAGAGTGCTTCTCTGCCGCCTTCACGTCCTGTTTCCCATTAATGAAGCCGTGACGAGCTCCCTGCATTCAAATTATTCATTTTTGCTGAAATAATAACGTAATATTCCACTGGTTTATATATATTTATATGCAAAACATTTGTGTTGTTTTTCGTGTTAAATGTGAAGAATGACAGGTTGGATGCCACACTTATTATTATTATTTTTTTGGCAGAGTATACAGGTGTAATTTTCACTTTAACTTCAGGCAATGTAACATGATTTTATGATCGTAATTTTGACTTTATTCTTAAAATATTATGACGTTAATTATTTAGTTATTTATTTGAGAAGGATAAACTGATCAAACTTGAATTTAACAAAATAAGATGTTCCAATCATATTTCTAAATTAAATTAATAAAGAAAGGAAACAAAATAATGACCAATTTGCTATTAAAACCAAAACTGAACTATTTAAATGGCTCAGCTAGAGATAGAGAGAGGCTCTGACTCCGGCGGATAATTCTGAGAAGCTGCAGGGCTCTATATTCCTTCCCTTGTTTCAATTCAAAGTTCACTGAACTAATTGTGAACAACACTCCCGTCTTCTTCCCGAGCATGTGAACATGTTCATTTAATATATTTATATATATGAAATAGGTTATTGTTATGAAGACAGACGTTAAAATTAATGTTCACATAATAAGTGCCGTCATTCAGGCGGTTCACAAATTATGTTTTAGCGCGTAATATGTTTTAAGAATGATATTCTGTTTAGCGCGAAATATGTTTTACGCCAAATATTCATTGATGCATTAATCAGATTTTCTTTTTAATAATATGAATGTTCATGCTCATTTTTAAAATAGAAATGTCCTAGCCTTATGAGCAGTTGATAATCGACGGACTGTTCTGTTAATAAATGCCGTCCTTCGGTTATGTTATATTAATATGTTTCAGCACTCATACTTTACAACCATTAATTTTCTTGGGTTAAGATAGACTATTCTCTAATTAATTAAACAGTTTGTTATCATACAGATTGAAAGCCTGGAATGGTCTCTCTCCCCTCTGTGTGTGTGTGTGTGTGTGTGTGTGTGTGTGCGTGCGTGCGTGGGTTGGTACATGCGCGGGAGGGGTGCGGTTTTCGAATAGTAATCGAATAATACCCAGCGATTATCGAATATTACTTTTGCTTAAAATGCCCATCCCTACTGACGAGATGCACATAACTATCGCATGCAAAATATTGTGCAGTCCTACTACAAAGGCTTTTGTCCACAATCACTTTGCTTAAACATGTTTCAAGTTAGAGGAAATCTAAAAATTACTTGTGAGAACATTCTGTTACAACAAAGCACTTGTTCTTTCTTGGATCTAATCTTATTATAGCATTGTGTGGATGCGCTCAGAAATCATTTTAATTAGATTTGGAGCCATGAACTATTGTTCATCACATTCAACAGACGACCGTTTACTCTGGAAGCTCAAAGCATGTGAAATCACAGTCACACCCCGTCTCTCAAGCATGTGCATGAGCTACAAGGCCAAATGCAATAGTTGCCATTCAAATGTTCCTACTAAACAATGGCAAAATAAGCCCAATACTTGGCTGTTTGAGTCTAAACCGTGTTTCTGATAACACAATGAGATAAAACATGAATTCAATAGCAATGTTCCTAGCAGAGCTCCACCAGATTAAAGGAATCCAATAAAAAGCATCACATGAGCCTGAAGGAGATTTCTAACATGTTTGGTTGGGGCTCGATAGCAGGCAGAGCTGTAAGTGGGTGATTTCATTACAGATTATTGGTATATGTTACCACTAAGAGGAAGGGAAGACCCTATGGTACACATACAATACGTGAATGACTAAATGCATCGAGTCATCCTGTGCAGACAGAATGGAGAGTTAAGTGTTCAGTTGTCTTGGCAACTAAAGTAGCAGCAAACAAAGGCAATGTAAAATGATTGTGATTTGGTGGAATATTTGAAAATCCTTGCAATCCTTGTAAATGTAAGCTGACAAAATATTTAATACAAAACACTCAAAATACACAGATCGAGGAACCAGCCGTCAATGTAATGATCATCGGTGCAAGCAGAGCAAATTATACCATTAAATTAAATTCCATTTTAATCTATCCATACCAGCACTGTTTTATGCAACCTTGATGCATATAAACAATAGCTTGCAGCTTGAATCACACTTAAAAGTTGTCATTAGATTTCAAAAGAGCCATGCCTACTGCAAACAAATTACTGTCACAGTTTCTTGCATAAAAAAATATTGCTTACAACTTTTGCACAAGTAAACTCAACAAACATGTTTAGATGTAGATGCATGATAGTGGTGTCTGCGGGTCAAGAAACATCATATTAAAACAATAAGCATATAACTAAGGTTTATGCACAGCTGGCTCTTATCGTTTCCAACTGTACCAGACACTTTAGACTTGTCTTATACTGACTCATTTGCAATGGATGCATGAAGTGTGTCTATGCTTTCCCAACTCACACTACATGTATCCACTTATGGACCTCCTTGGATTCAATTCCAAAGTTTCTTGGCATGTTATTGGTGGCTAGCTGCACGCACTGACCAGACTACCACAAGTTATGTCTGCTGTGAATGACTGTCCTTGTGTTCTGTTTACGCTTGTAACTACGTATATGTAGGCCTACTTGTATGTATACACCCAAACCTGTAGCTAAAAGTGTTAAATTAAGCAAACATGATTTTTGTAGTTTTTATTTTTCGTACCTTGGTCAATTATATCATGTGATGTCAACATGGCGCCGCCCAAGAGAGGGCGACCCACTCCGTTTAGAAGAAAACAGCCTTTTTACAAAACTAGCACGTGAGAGACTCGTAGCGTACATTATTAAGTGATATTTCTCAAAAATTATCATAATTTGAGTGTAAATCTTTTAAATCAGAAAAAAATACTTGATGCTCCTTTAAAAAAGTGGTCTCCCAACACAGGTAGGTGTGTCCAACAACCGATCAAGACGCCACAAATAAGGATTATGCACATGCGAATTTCACAACCATTCCAGTGCTGTGAACACACAGACAGTCTCCATACACTCACTCACTTTTTGAGGAACTGATCCTGTTTTCAAACTATTCCTGGATCGTCAGCATTTTGAGCGAAAAAAACCCGACAGATCACGAGCAGTGATTGAACTGCGGTTGTTGGAAAGCGTCCTCTAAATTTGCATGAATCTTGCCCCAACAGTCCTGCGGTTACAACACTGTCCGTGCATTTGAATAAGATTAAAACGTTACTTACAAAACGCCGTAACTTTTTTTCAGGTGGAGACTTTCTGAGCCACCCCGAGCACACCACATCTCCTCCGCTCATTTTCTTCTAACCTTCCAGGAAAATACGCGCTTTAAGTTTCGTGTTTCAACCTGCAACATATGAAATCAACGTCCCAAAATAAGAGGTGGAAGTTTCGCCCAAGTGTTTTCAATGCGTTTATTAAAACAAACACAAATACCGTCACTGCTGGTTTCCAGCACGTCCACGGACAGGGAAGAGCTTCCCGACAGCGACACAAACTCCTCTGTGAAGTCAATATATCAAACACAGCAATATCCGTCTGTAGTTGAGCCCTTTTTCAGTTTATACACTTAGTCGGTGGAAATAATCCGCTGGTTTGTTTTGTTTTTTCAGCTGAAATGCAACGAGGCAGAGAGTGATAGCCTACTCGCAAAGTTCGGCGTAGTTGAAAGCTTTGCTTGATTACGTTACGTTACCTTATTTCAAAGTAAACCAAAACAGTTTCCTTGAAAATATATACAGTTTTTCCTTATTTTTCCAAAACATTGTGGTCGCATTAGCATTGAAGTGCTTTTTGGACTAGAAATCCGTCCCGATCGTCGACCTTCCCTCCAGTTTCACTCCCCACGGCTCCTTGCTGATTGACAAGCATAAACGTCGATACTTTCCCTAAACTCAGCCTCTTCTGGCCTATGGAGGCAGGGAGAAGTCGGTCAAGACGGAGAATGAAGAGCATTACATCATGGGATATGTAGTCTTGGAGTGTTGCCCCGTCAGAAGGAAAACACTAGGACGGTGGCTGGCTCCTATTACAAAGAATCGGTGTAAACAAATCTCTCACACACGTCCCAAATAAAACTAGCTTTAGTCCGGACTAATTGACTGCGATCATAAAGTAGTGCTGTTCTTTTGAGTCTGATATGTTTTAATGATTCGACTAGCCGGTTCACAAACTCACTCTGAAGGATTTGTGTAAAACAAAAAAAGAAGTTTATGATTATTATTATAAATATTTCTATAATAGCTTTCTATAAGTATTATTTTATCTCCCAAAACTTTAAGAAATCTAAACACGTGTTTAATGTGACTGCAAATTATATTTTAGGTAGCCTACTAATTTTTATATTGGCTATGTATTTGTGTGTGTTGAATCATGCTGCAATAAACTGAAAGGAACATTGCAGTAAACACCACCATTAATAAAGCCCAAAAAGTTATGAACAGCCAGGCGTGTCTAGATTTAGCTTTATTAAATGATTAGAGCATTTAATATTCAAAACATGATTACGTAATTACGTAAAAGAATCACTGAATTTGCTTCTGAACTGAATCTTTAAATGAACTGTTCGAACGAATCGAATCGCAGAAGAGTCATACAGAGACTTCCAATAAAAAATATAGCTGGTACGTTGCAAGCGAACGTCTTGATACAGACTACTTACTTACCAGAATTTACAAAATGTATGATGCTAGTAGAGTTTTATATATATATTCATACATACAGGAGTTTACTGTACACGTGCTATGCATAGGATATTTATAAAATGGCAGAAATGCAGACAGTGTTTAACATAAACAAACACCAAAAAGCATAGGTGCTAAAGTTTATATCACTGATAATTGGCAATATAATGATGAAAAGTGAACAGTTTCTTTCAGTAAAGAACGTTCATGTTTGTGGGATTGGTATCTTTGGAATGTTATTGTGATGCTAAACGCCTTACTGGTTATATCTGAAGCTTTGTGCCTACTCACTGCTGTGATTCGCAGCTCAGTGCAAAGGATTGATTTAGTTCATTGCATCATCCTATAATCTTTCATCATGTGATTTCTGGATGTGCCTATAACTGATATTAAGTTTCTTTGACATAATTATAATCAAAACCTTGGTTGTTTTCTTCCATTATTGATCTATAAGACCCAAATATGATATAAGTGACGATTTATTTGATTATTACAATATTATAATAATTTTCAGGTCACAAAATAAATTGTCAGTGAGAGTGGCCTAAACTGTAGCAAAGACGTGTAGATCTCAGTTGTTGAATAATTCAGAGTCATTGATTTTATCAAATGGTTTTAGAGACTGTGTGATTGGTGCAATGCTGTTATAAAGCGAATGCCTCTGGGAGGGTTGAAGAACTAAAGGTGCCCACATTTGAAAACCACAAAGCTAACTTTGTGTGTATTAGTTCACCATTTAGAAATGTTAATCTAAGGAGTGCTTCACCACAGCCTTGAGTCTATTCTAAGCTAATGCACAAGGACAATGGTGTTGTCCTGATTTGAACTAGACTTCATGTTCAAAAACAGAGTTGTGTTAGGGTTCACCAAAGGACAGGAGTGCAGTGGTTTAAACTGAGGATGTTGGGGGTGGACTTTTGAATTGATAGCCACGAGGTGACTAACAAAGGTCTCATGCTCTGATAGACAAAACAGAACTCAGCTTGATTGTTGTCTTAGAATATGTATTGAGCATTGAATATACACAGTATTAGCACTTGTTTTAATTGTTGTTTTGGAGTTCAGTATGTATGTGTATATATATATATATATATATATATATATATATATAATGTAAATTTATAGTACTTTTTATATATTTTTGCATTTTTTATAACTTTTTAAATATGTCCATATAAATTTTAAGTTTTACTTAAATTAAATAAAAGTAGCATTTTATATTGTTTTAAGTAATGAAAATCTATCAACGTACTGAAATCAATGTGTCTGAAATTTCTTTTTTTTAATATATCACTGAGCTTCCATACTATATTCACCTCTCTAAGCTTGAAATAAAATAGGCGGTCTTTCAAATATTTTAAAATTACAAAATTTGTCTGATAAATTGTAACCTGCTTTTTAAATAATAAAATTAGACCATTTTCAGTTATGAGTCTTTACTCTAGAGCAAAACCTTCATTACATATTAACAATGTACATCAAGAGATGGTGTTTTTTGTGTAGCTAGTCCAATAATTGTGTAAAATCTGAAGTATTAGAAGGCACATCAAATTCACTTAAAAAAACTTCAGCATTGAAAAAGTTAAATAAAAAAAAGTATTCCCTGAATGAATAAAATAACTTAATTTTAATTAAATAATTGACAAAGCAGATCCTCAAACCTGAAGTTGAAAAACTTCCAATTAAAATATTCATGCAAGTAGTTCACTGGTGTGGTCCAAAAATATTTGCTTTCATTTTTAAAACCACTCTGTCTAATGATTTCTGTTTGGAAAATGAAACAATTAAGATTCCAGGATGAGACCGTAATTATTACTGTATTCTGTACAAATTTATTGCATGCCCATTTCTGACCTATAGTACTCAATGTGCTTCATTTAATTTCAAATGAACGTCAATGTAAAGGGGAAAAAGCATGCGAACCAGAAAAATGAAGACACATTTGTTCTATGATGGCACACTTATCCACATTGTGGGCAATCAGGACAAAAAAATTGAGTCTGGTGTTGTCAGTAGGACTGTCCAGTGCTCTGAGGCTATGCCTGTGACCCTTCTTTAGAAGACGAGTCTGCTGATGGTATTGAAGCCCCCTCCTCCACCCCCACCTGAGGGCCCACAGCTACCAGGAGGATCGTTGTCATCAGAACCATTGGGTCGGAATGAGCAAGAAGCAGAGGTTGCTTGAAGAGCTCGAGCTCTGGCATTCAACTCCTGCTCCTGGAAGGAAAAGGAACGGAGGGTTAAATCCATGACAAATTATAGATAAAAGGAAAACGTTTCATATTTAGTTTCATTTTTTTTTTTTTGACAAAACATTTATTAGAAAATGTCATATGGAATATCAATTAAAAAAAAATGTATTACACCTTGAAACAGTAAGAGTATATCTTAATATATTCAACAAAGCTTAAAATGTAAACTATCTGATATTTTAAGAGATGTATTGAACTTAACACAGATCCATAAGGATTTATAAAATAATTTAATGTCTTCTGTTTTTCCCCCTTCATGTTTTCGTACCATATTACTTTCAGCTTTCATTTGTATTTGTTAAAATGACTTTAATTTGTGAAAATATTACTATTAAGGTTTTCGTTCTTTGTGCTATTCTTTGCGACAGTTGAACCAACACAAACATTCAGAAATGCTGATAGAAAATGTGTATGCAAGTATTATGAGAAATTAATTTACTTTTGAAAAAAAGAAACCGACCCAGACAAAACAAATAAGTTTTATGCCACTGACAATATAACAGATTATACGTTACAGTGCAAAAGCCTTTTTTTTCTTTTTTTGAAGGGGGGGTATATCTTTATTCATCAAAGATGCATTAAATCCACAGTAAAAACTTATAATGTATAAAAAGATATTTTAAATAAGTGTTGTTCATTTGAATTTATTTTCCACACAAAAATATTAAGTAGTGCAAATGATTTCAATACTGATTATAATGATAATGATCATTGAGCATCAAATCAGCATATTAGAATAATTTCTGAAGATTGTGTGACATTAAAGACTGGAGTAATGTAATGGCTGTTGAAAATTCAGCTTTGCATCACAGATAATAAAATATATGTTTAAACATTAAAATGTTTAAAACTGTTATTTTAAATTGTAATAGTATTTCAAAACATTACCTTTATTAATTGTATTTTGATCAAATAAATGCAACCTTGGAGAGCATAAGAGCACCACAGACAAAGTACAATATTCCCACCTGTAGGAAGAGTTTGTTGTCTTTGGTAATAGCATCCATCAGCTCCTTCTGCAGGGGCGGCTCTCCACTCAGTCTTGAGCCATTTACAACCGGCCCAGAATTGCTTGGTTGTCCACTGACCTCTTGTTTCCTGTAGATCAGGACATAGGCTGTGTCCTTAGGGAAGCGACAGGTGACGTTCTGCAATGACTCAAAGTTTGTAAAGGTCACTCGACTGTCATTAAACAAGAACCAGTCCGTGGACTTGTGATCAGCGCATCCCATTTCCTCCTGTGAGGCTGTCGATCTCTCTGATTGGCTGGAGTTTTCCAGGGTCTTAGAACTTGGGTGAGCTACATAACTATCAGTGCTACTCACATTACTTCCATACGAGTAGTAGTGACCGCTCTCAGAGGACATCCCAGAATGCACTACAACAGAACTCAAAACATACGGCACTGACAGCATCTCCGAATCTCTGTCATTTGCCTCGCTATTTGTTCTGTTTTCTGTCATCCCATCCTCTTTTTGAGAAGGCTTGAGCTTCTTGGCTAGATTCTCACCACCCTCGGGGGATTCAGATGAGGAAGACGTAGCTACAGTTGAGGAAGATGATGAAACAGAGATACTATGTTGGCGTAAAGGCAGGCTCATGTGCTGCGGAATGCCTACATTGTCCAGGATCTTGCGACGGACGTGACAGGTGGCATCGTACGAGAAGCGCAGCAGAGTCAGAATGAGGTACTCAGGTGCCGCCACCACCTGCATGACCTTCTCAGCCCTCTGCAGTGAGCCGCAGCATTCACAGAAGTAGCAGTTCTCGTTCTCTAGGATTTCTGGAGCTAGGAAGTAGTCGACCAAATCTGGAACAGACAGTGTGGGCTCCACCACCGGCCTCCATCCTGGTTCCTGCACCTTCTTTTACTGAGCCCTCTGAGGATTCACTGCCTCCATTCACTGCCCCTTGGCAGGGTCCCACAGAGGAGGAGCTCTTGTGCTCTTCAGTGGGACCATGGCACTTGGACATCGAGGGACAAAAGGCAAGAGAGAGGTCTGTAAATGGCTCCTCTTTTTCTGACAGACTGTGGCATTCCAGGCAGCGGATGGCTGTAGAGAGTCGACCACCAAACATGCGCTCCACTAGAGTGCGGCCATCTCCCTTGGATGCCACAGGATCTGAATGCGATTGCATATCAGCAACTGGCTGACTTACAGCATTATGAAGAGTTTCAGCAGAAGTGGTTGCAGGTTCAGGTTTTGGGCTGGTCACCTGAAGAGCTGAGAGAGTCTTCTCTTCTTCATGCAACCTTAATTTCACATAGGAAGACAGAACAAAACAAATACATGAAATGCATGAACTTCCCTTGCTGTTGTATATGCAAGGAATAATTGACGACGGGCCGTTGAATTATTAGAAAAAATATATATTTTTAAAAATATACCACCTCGGTGTGCATCATTTTTCTAATAATTAAATGGCTCGGAGTCAATTATTCTGCATATACTTCAGTTGACACACCTCAACACATCGATCAGATTATATATTTCAAGGCATTCGTCCGGTTTTTCTACTTCAATCGCTATTGTGAGGATTATTTATTTCGCATCTCATCCAATGCCTCCCTTGCTAATTCCAAAACGTTATTTTAAACCGTAACGGAGGCTTGAGCTGTTGATAACAGACTAATGCAGTTAATAACTAAGTTATGAGAGAGAGACAGAGAGAGAGATTAATGTTACCTTTGTGAGTCAGTGATCGGCAGCGATGTCGCTTGTGAGAAGTCATGTAGTTTTTAAGTTCTTAAACTATGTTACTGATAAAATCGTCAGAGTAGTGCTAACTACATTAGCGCTTATGTTAAGATGTTTGTAAACTATATGTGTTTCTGGGAGGGAGAGACCGAGAGCGGGAGAGAGAGAGAGTAGGCTATGTGCTTTCCGTACATAATAAAACTTAATTTTGTGGCAAAAACATGGAAAATATCTGTCGATTTTATCCTTTTGTTTACTGTATTTATTTGTTTGGCCAGTGTCGTTGTGGGTTTTGGTTATTTTTCCTGTTGTAAGACCTTTGAAATAACAGAAATCATTTGGCGAAGTGATATGGTCATGTAATGTGGTCAAGAGAGCTGCCTGGAACTACGTTTGCCGTGCGTTTCTCTGAAAATAATTGCACACCTCAGAACGTTCGTCAGCCAATCAGATTCAAACATTCAACGGCCCCGTAGTATAAAATAAAACACATTATTGTATAGTTTTAGGGCAGTAATCAATTGAAATACTTAAATCACGATAAAGCTCATATTTATTTGTAGTTAACAAATTATTAATGCAATATAATAAACATAAATGTGGTTTCATTGACACTCATAGTAAAACTTCAAGACAACAAACATAATTACATTTCACTGGACTGAAAGTCTGCAGTTATTAATATAGCCTTAATTGGAAAACAGTGTAAAAGTAAATATTTGATAAAACAAGTGTCAACTTTACTCTATGAACCCAGAAATGCATTTGTCATGTGGTCAGTCATGTGTAAAAAATATATATTATTATTACTTAGAAAGTAATACATTAAATAATACAATATCCTATGTTTTATTTAAATATCCCATCTAATAGAAAACTTCTTGCATTTTCTCTCTCAAAACGATGATTGTTATTTAAAAGAAATGACACACAACCTTATTTATATAAGGTAAACATCTGACCCAACAACTTGGTTGACTAGTAAAATGATCGCTGCGCAAAACCTAATATATATATAAAGCATTTTATCGCATGCTTGTTGAAACCAGAGTAATAACAGATTTCAAAAGTTTACATTATTTTGTTAACTTTTTCACTTGCAATTCTTAACAGCTCCTATTCCCTGTAGTGGAGCGGTGACATATTATTCTTATAAACAGTTTCCAGCAATTAAACAATAATAAAAAAGTCCATATTTAAAATGTATGCACATTACAGTGAAGCGCAACATTTACCATATGTTTATTGCTGTAGAGAATCTATTTTTGGATTACTCCCTCCTTGTAAACTCAAGAGATGTGGACTGTGTACACGGACTGTGAATTTGTATGTGGGTGGCAGGAGAAAAACAGACATTCTGGATTATAGATGGCACTAAAATCATACTAACCCATGTAAATGAAGAAAATGTGTTACTGCCCAATGAAAAAACAATCACACCGAAACTTTCCCCACATTTTATGGACTTATATTTGACCAGCTTATATTAAAACTGAATGGCTGTCCTTTGACGGTCTTCTTTTAATGTATGTACACATGAATGTGTGTTTGGCTTGTACTTATAGTTCATAAGCTTCAATGATAATTATATAAAAATAAATGAAAAATTGTATGTATACATACACACACACACACACACAGGGAAAAAAAATCTCCTGCTCTCCTGCTGATTTTGTATGTTTGTCCACTGACAAAGAAATGATCAATCTATAATTTTAATGGTAGGTTTATTTGAACAGTGAGAGACAGAATAACAACAAAAAAAATACAGAAACATGCATTTACAAAAAAGTTCTAAATTGATTTGCTTTTTAAATTAGTGAAATAAATATTTGACCCCTTCTCAAAACATGTCTTAGTACTTGGTGGCAAAAACCTTGTTGACAATCACAGAGGTCAGACGTTTCTTTTAGTTTGCCACCAGGTTTGCACACATCTCAGGAGGGATTTTGTCCCACTCACCTTTAAGAGAGTGCTCCTAATCTCAGATCCTTACCTGTATAAAAGACACCTGGGAGCCAGAAATCTTGCTTATTGATAAGGAATCAAATACTTATTTCACTCATTAAAATGCAAATTAATTTATAACTTTTTTTAAATTTAAATATTTTTTAAGATTTTTTTGTTGTAATTCTGTCTCTCACTGTTCAAATAAACCTACCATTAAAATTATAGACTGATCATTTCCTTGTCAGTGGGCAAGCGTACAAAAACAGTAGGGGATAATTTTATTTTTTTTCTCCCACTGTAGCTAGCAAGGGTATTTTATCTCCTGACAAACAGAAACCAGAATACTATTGTGTATGTGTGTGTCTATCAAGTGTATGTGAATATGTATTGAATACTGATGCCTGCTGGTACTCTTGCAAAAGTGTCAGCTTGTTCTGAATGGTCTTCAGGAATCATGAAACAGAATGAATCAGTTATAGTGTCAAACTGAATTAATGTGTTACCTTAAACTGCCCTAATAAAATTTCAAAATCAGCGCAGTCTGGCATTAAGCATTTACAGCAAAACTGTATGCCTAGAGCAACTCTTAAACAAACATCTTTCTTATAATTACAGGAAAGGATGACATTTTCTGAGTTTACCTGTCCAGCAGAAAGCGCAAATACTCTGAGCAGTCTTGCTGGGATCCAGCTGTAAACCACGGCGGCCGAGAACCCTCTAAAAAACTCCTTGGAGAATATGCTGCTCTCTGGTGGGCAAACAACATGATAAATAAATCACCAGCAGGTATGATTAATTCTCTCATTTAGCACACCTACCCAGCAGTGCCAATTGCTGCAATGTTTCAGAGGACAGACAGGAAACTGCACAGAAGATAAATATACCTGTGTGTGGGCCAAGAAGGCAAAAAGAAGCTGGAGATTTTTCATGAGGGTGCTGCTGCCATTCAAATGCAGAGACATAACATGCCGTCTGAAACTGTTAAAGAGAGACTGTTATAGAGCTGAGAAAAAGCTTGCAGTTGAAACAGTATTATAAATATTTGAAGGCCTGTGGATCATTTTATTATGTTTTATAATATGTTTACATGCAATCATTATAAAAATAATGGTATAAAAACGTAATAGTATTTGCATATGGAGCATGCTATTGTTGGATCAATTACAGTAGAACCGTTGAAAAAGAGATCAGATAATATGCAATAGATTTAAAACTTACTCAGTAGCCGTAAATAAAATTTGGATGATGCTGTTCATGTAGCATGTGTTGCCCAGATTCAGAAGTCCCGTCTTCCCCGTTTCTGATTTTCCTGTGATCTTAAGCAGGCCTGAGGCAAATGAATTTGACTGAGAGGTCCAGGCACTTTGGTTCAGAACAAATTTGATCTTCTCCTCATTAGGTTTAGGTAGTTCCTACAACAGAACCAGAGGTGGATATAAAACAGATGAGGCAGTGAAATACACTACTGTTCTCAAGTTTGTATTCAGTAAAACATGAATGTTTCTTGAGCATCAGATCAGCTTATTAGAATGATTTCTGAAGGATCATGTGACACTGAAGACTGGAGTAATGGCTGCTAAAAATTCAACCTTGCCATCCCAGGAATATGTTACATTGAAAATATATTAAATATTGTGGAATATTACAATTTAAAATAAAAGTTTTCAATTTTGAGTTGTTACTGTATTTTTCATCAAAGAAATGCAGTTTTGAGGAGCATAATAGACTTCTTTCAAAAACCTTTCAGAACCCATACACATGTGAACACTGTATAAAATGTGTTTTTACAAGCAAGGACAACATGCTTAATAAATTCAGCAGTAATACATAAAACATGTTCTTTGTTTTGCATACTTAAGTTAGATCATAAGGGATAAAACTGGAAATTTCCAGTATATCTTACTTTAATGGATTCAAGAATGCTGTCATAGAGGTCTGGGAAGCCGGAATATTGGTACATCATGCAGTGGATGAGTTCAGCAAACTGCAGAAGGAAGGTTTTGCTGTTGGGAAAGCCATCGTTCTTCAAAGACTTTATAAGTGGAACTATATGAGGAACCACCTGGTACAAATGACAAGGGTAATAGGATTCACATCACACTGAAATTATTACAAAAATTAAAATTATAAAATCAGATACTAAAACCCACAGCTCCTTAAAAGCACTACAAACAATTACAATGTTCTAACTCCTTTGAATTTTAAAAGAAAAATAAGAAAGTGGAGCAATGTTCATAGTGGCCTTACTAAGTGGAAGGCTTCAGGAGAGTGCTGGAAACTAAGCAGCATGTGTGAAAGAACCATCAGTGCTCCCTGTCTCACAATGGGATACCAAAGACGATTAAAGACCTGTAAACAGACAAACAAAAACACAGTCATACACATAAACAAACAGGAAAGCCTTTACCAGGCAGGTCTCACCAATCAATTTTAGGTATCAAAGGGGAAAAAAAAGTTATTGAACTCAAATAATCAACTAAATTCTGATCCATTCCTCTTCCCAATACTCGCAATGCTTGTAATTCTCTTAATAAGTGACTTTTAAAGCTCTTTTATAAGTACATACACACAAACCTGTTCAATTTTGAGCAGTGTGACATCTATGAGGATGGTGAACTTTTGAACAGCAGCAAGTCCCTTTAATAAAGCAATGACCCAGGTGTCTACATGATTGGCTAGAGGCCAGGACAACCAGTCAATCATCCTGAAAAAGATAAATAGAGAGAGAACAGGGTCAGGACAGGCAACATATAAAATAAAAGCCTTACATAAGAGTAACAGCGCCACAAAAAAGAAAACTGCCATTATGTTGACCTCAACATTCAACCCTAGAAAACAACAACAACAACACAAACACTACTCAATTAAAATCTGTTGAGCCATGATGAACACTACACTCTTTCCAAATTACTTGCATGAATGCAATTACCACATACTTGAAGCACACAAGTACTAGAAAAAACAACACAATGGCAGTTGAATCAAGGGCTTAGTCTTTTAAACAGACACAAAAACACTATTCATTAGCTTTACACAGAGCGCGCACACACACACACAGTCTTACCTGCAGAGTGCTTGTGTCATACTGGCATCTTTAACATTCTGGTCAGTGGTGAGGCTTTTGATGAGGACTGTGATCATTTGCAGAGGGATGTGCTGGACCAGGCTTGCTAGAGCAATGGAGGGTTCAAATGAAGGGTCTGAAATGAAAAACACATTGTGGAATGATTATTTGGGAACATTACATTATGATTTCATATTTTGTCATGAGCATGTACCGGATTTAGGATTTTTAAAGGGTCATTTAAAACGTGTATTTATTGTTTGACTGATTTCTCTTGAAAGTCCTCTTAAGTTTCTAAGCCTTTTGCATTAAAAAAACAGTTGTAATTCAGAAATTATTTCAAAATGCAAGACTTTGACATATTTAAAAAAAAAGTGAAAAAAGCAGAAATAGTAAATGCATACTTGCCAATTCTCACTCACACATATAGTCTAATCAGGATGATATTAAAAAGTGAGACATTTATTATTATCATTACTAAGCTTCTAGAAGTTCCTCCGACCATTATAAAGAAAATTGTATATCCAGCAGGCACTGGATAATATTACAATGTTTTAAAATATTTATATATATATATATATTTTTTTTTTTTATATATATAAAAACATAAAAAGTAATATTTTAATATAAAAAGTATCATTATTATACTTTTTTAGCATTAACACATATAACAATAATACATAATGTTTTTAAATATTTACTTAAAGTATTTATTTGAAGCAACCCCACAGATTCAAGATTTCAATAATTTACCAAAGCATTCACATGTTCATGGTTCTCTGCTGATGGTTAATGGTTACATGACATGTAAACAAATACAAATTAATTTTTATTTAAATATATATAATTTGTTTTATTATGGTTGTTTTTATTTTAAAATTACTTTTAATTTAAAAATTTTACAATACAAAAAAACTTTTGGGTAAACCTTGAAATATGAAAATAAAAAAATGTCATCATTTACTGACCCTCATTCTTCTACTACGGGCATTTTTTTATAATATTTTATAGTGCTTCTGCATTAGTTTTAAAGCTCCATTCCCAATCCCATTAATCCTAATTTCCATAATTAAATTATCATCTCAAGAGGAATCATATCTTACTGACCTATGGATGAGATGATGGCAAACACCTCCTGCAGTGATGGTAGCAGCATGGCCGGCTCGGCTTTCCAGATGCCCTGCAGCAGCACACTCACCCTGGTCACCTGGGTCACATACTCCCGCAACTCCCGCTCTTCAGTGGCAGGACAGTGGAAATACGCAAAGGTGCGCACAAGCTGCTGACAGAACAGAACTCCAGCCTTCTCTCGAGGGACGCACTGAGGGAAGTCCGTCAGTATGGTGGCCAGCTTGGCACAAGTTGCTGGTTCTGGCCGTTCACAGATGATGCGTAGGACCTCCGTCTGTAGCAGGGGTGCCAACTCCAACACAGCCGGGCAGCTGATGAGCAGTCGAAGGGAACCGTGAATAAAGTCCAAGATGGCAGGGTCTCTGCAGTCTAGAGCACCATAGCCCTGCTGCAGGAGACCAAGCACATATTCCTTGCTGAAGAAGTGTGCAAACTCATCGCGATGGTAACGTGCGTACGCTTCTTGCACTTGAAGGCCAACCTTTCTCTGAAAAGCATCCTCGCCCAGGAGAATAAGGCGGGTGGTGAGATGGTACAAGGCCTGGCACTGCTCCTCGGTCACTTCCTTTTCTGCAGCTTCCATCACTTTTTTCACAATAGCCCGTTTGACAGTCAGAGGATGGGAGGAGCTGACCAGCGCTTCCAAAATCTTATCCATGATTGGACTGTATCGCACCACAGGAAAGGTGAGGTAGGCCAATTGAGCTGTAACAGTAGATGACAGAGTGATATTATTTATTGTGTCAAAGTATTAGTCATGTCTGACCATACATCATGTGAGGTAGCTTTTCAAATAACAATAAAAAAGTTGGCGAAATTTGATTCCACATTTAATAGATTTTTTTAACTTTTACCTTCCTGTAAACTTTTTCTGAAACAATAAATTCAGTGATACAAATTTTATTCCACCCCACAACAGTTAAGTTTTTTTAAAATAACTATAGCGAAATATACAAAAAAATAATGAATATTAAAACAAACATTAATGGGAGTATTTTACCCAATTTTAAAGAAGTAATAACAAATAAAAACTCATTTATTGCCAAACTTCTATATTATTCTGTGTACATACACATACATACACACACATATACATGAATTATTTAAAGAACCCTGTGGCTTGTTGCTTGAATTTAATGTAATACTTAAGATAATGATTTAATATAGCCCTCTTATGACCATCTTAGTGTCTTTATGCTTTTAATGCTGACAATTATTGGCATTAATATAACACTAACATTAATATTCAAATTAAAGATTTAAGTTATAGCATGTTTAAATTAGTTAAAGATAAAGTAATGTCTTTAAGCACTAAAAATGACAAAGCTTCTAATATGAGAGAACATTCCAACTGCTAATATTATTGAATCTCTCTTCGATGTAAAGTAAACAATGTTTAACAATCCTAAAAAATGTGTATTTATTGTGTGTAACTCCCCTGGACAGAGCATTTTTTGAAATAATCAATATCGTATGATATTGTTTGTTGAAAGTGTTTTCTCTAAAGCTGTCATTAAGATAAAGCTACCTGCTAACTACTCTGCTAGCTAGCTTGGCTAATACAAAGAAGTAAACCAACCATTTAGTAGGACGACACAATAAATCACGAATCAGAAAAAATCGCACACTGTTTACACGTTAAATATCGGCTTTGTTACTATCGTTATGGACAATATCAGCAGTGGCTGATTCGGAATCGAAACAAAGCAGACACATACAAATGCCACAGCACTGACTTAGCAAAAACAAGAACTACTCGCCTGTCCTTTCTCAAAGGTGTCAGCAACGATCGACACTCACCAAGTTACGTCATTCCGAAAATGTCTAGGTACAGAACTGGAAATAAATTACATCAAAAGCCGAAATACATATTTTTATGAGATTGAGCTGCTTGGTAAACTGCGACCTCTTTCAATCAGCTGTTGAAACACACATACGTCATCTGAACGCGCGTAAATAATGTTAGGACCCCACACTTGCGTCCAACATATTGCCACACTGACACATAAATCGTTTATTCTTAGAATAATTCACCTTAATAATTATTATTAATTAACCTTATCCAGTTGGCTCAATCTTCATTTTTTATCTTCAAGTGTTCCTCGTTATTCCAAATAATAAAGAATAAAAAAGTATTATTATATTGAGTATATGTTATTTAAGTAACATATGTCTAATTGGCTATAGCTATCTCACATGTCTTGTTTATTAATTCCCATACAGAAATCTGTACATTATACAGTTTTGCTCCCATTGATGATGTAGACCTATATGTTCTGAAGGAATGCAGATAACTATAGGCATTACAATTTTCCACAATACTCATTAAAATCTCTTTACATTTTTTTTTTCAGCATAAGTAGTTATTGTGTAAGGGTTCTGCCCTGGCAGACTTGTATTTGTTTAATGTGTCTTTAAGTGTGTTCGACTTAAGCGGCGCTGCACAGAATGATCAGTGTTTGACACCAAAATACAGCGAGAGCGATCCATCTGCTCTCTTATGGCTCTCGCGGTAGTTTGATGTCATACACTGACCATTTTGCGCAGCGCCGCTTCAAGTCGAACACTTTACCACTCCCTCTTGTCCTTGAGTCTTTGTTAGTCTATTACTCTCACCTGTTCCTCGTGTGCCTTCCTCCCTATTTATAGTTCCCCTTACCCTCTTGTCTTTGCCGGTTCATGGTCATTCTCACCCGTTCTGTCACTGACTATGTTAACATGAACAGCAACACTCCGATTTTAATATGATTAAGACAATACTCTGATTAAGAGTCTACCATGTAAACAGAGATATTTGATTACCTTAATCCGGCTAAAGTCATAATTGAAGTAAACACAAATCGAATTGAGACATGTAGAGTATTCCTATTTTAGTCACATTATTGAAGTGCAGTACAGACATGTAAACACCTTAATCACACTATTGCCATTGTGTAGGACTATTCGCCACATTTTGCGATAGGATACACAGACGGCAGTGATCAACCTTTTGAAGGCAAATGAAAGAGCTTCAACACTGCCGTCATCTGTATGCACGTACAAATAAATAACTGCACTTGAAGCGTTCATAAAATTACAAATGAACTGTATCATTATAATATGTTTACATGCAATCATTATAAAAATAATGGTATAAAAATGTAATAGTATTTACATATGGAGCATGTTAATGTTGGATCAATTATAGTAGAACTGTTGAAAAAGAGATCAGATAATATGCAATAGATTTAAAACGTACTCAGTAGCCGTAAATACAATTTGGATGAAGCTGTTCATGTAGCATGTGTTTGCCAGATTCAGAAGTCCCGTCTTCCCCGTTTCTGATTTCCTGTGATCTTAAGCAGGCCTGAGGCAAATGAATTTGACTGAGAGGTCCAGGCACTTTGGTTCAGAACAAATTTGATCTTCTCCTCATTAGGTTTAGGTAGTTCCTACAACAGAACCAGAGGTGGATATAAAACAGATAGGGCATTTAAATACACTACTGTTCTGAAGTTTGTATTCAGTAAGGGTTGTTGTGTTTTTTTTTTTACAAAAAAAATTCCCAGGAGAGCTTCTTGATTGACAAATGCCCTGCCCCTTTCTGTGATTTCAGTCACATGACATCCATGCTAAAAGGTGTGTTCGACTTTAAGCGGTGCTGCACAGAATGGTCAGTGTATGACATCAAAATACCGCGAGAGCGATTGCTTAAAGTCGAACACATTTATAATAATAATAATAATTTATTACATTTATATAGCGCTTTTCTGGGTACTCAAAGCACTTTACATATAAGGGGGAAATCTCCTCAATCACTACCAATGTGCTTTATCCACATGGATGATGCGACGACAGCCATATTGCACCAGAACGCCCACCACACATCAGCTTATTGGTGGAGAGGAGACAGAGTGATGAAGCCAATCAGTGTAAGGGGATGATTAGGAGGCCATGATGGTCAGAGGCCAATGGGGAAATTTGGCCAGGATGCCGGGATTACACCCCTACTATTTTTCGAAGGACATCCTGGGATGTTTAATGACCACAGAGAGTCAGGACCTCGGTTTAATGTCTCATCCAAAGGATGGTGCTTTTTACAGTATAGTGTCCCCGTCATTATACTGGGGCGTTAGGACCCAGTATAGTGAGTCCTAACCGGTGAGACCACAGGGTGAGCACCCCCTGCTGGCCTCACTAACACTTCTTCCAGCGGCAACCTAGTTTTCCCAGGTCTCCCATCCAGGTACTAACCAAGCTCAGCCCTGCTTAGCTTCAGTGGGCAACCGGTCTTGGGCTGCAGGGTGATATGGCTACTGGTGAGTATTATTATTATAGTAAAAGTCCTGTTGACTAAACATTGTAAGAAGAAGAAGAAGATTTTTTTATTTGTCACATACACAATTATACGGAGTATAACCAGCAGTGAAATTTGTGCTCTGCATTTAACCCATCCAAGTACACACACACACCTGGAGCAGTGGGCAGCCAACGTTGCGGCACCCGGGGAGCAGTTGGGGGTTCGGTGCCTTGCTCAAGGGTCTCACCGCAGTCGTGGACAATTCCTGCCGGAGCCAAGATTCGAACCCACAACCTCGGGTTACAAGTCCGATGCTCTATCCATTAGGCCACGACTACCCCTCGAACAGGAAATAAACACACTGGAGCTTAAGTGTCCCAGATTACCCAATATCCCAGATTACCCGAATTTACCTGTAGAGCCTCGTCACACAGAATGATGACTTTTCCTCCCTTCATTTGCCAACTCATAAATGCCAACCAACTGAAAAAAAGTGGTGCCGGTCCATCTGGAGCACTCCTTTTGCTAATATCTGTAAACTGACCTTTGCTCCCAGATCCTCTTAGGAAGGAATTCCTAAATTCTTATCTTGAAAAAAATAAGACAGCGTCTTATTTCAGCGTCTTACAGACACTCCCAGAATCCCCTGATCGGTTAATGCCTAAATTTATGATTTAATCAACCAACACGGGATTCCCGTTGATCCCAGATCCCAAGGGACTGACTCTCGCATGACCTCAGAGCCCCTCCTTCCCCTCCTCGAGCAGCTCCAGAGCAAGCTTTTTCGTTGTGAACAAAGAGACTTAAACCTGCATAGAGAATTTCTAAGGGGAAACTCGTGGTTATTAAAACAATGTACTCAAGAAACAATATATATATATTAATGTTGTACTCTGTCTTTCATATGCTTGGTGTGATTATTTAGAATATAGGATGTTTTAATCTGTGCCTTAACCTGTATAGTGGAACCTATGCCATTTGTCTTAACGTGTTTAGATTCATACAGATGGTCGCGACAAATACGAATCAGAGGTACAACAGATTTGGTGATATTATAAATGGGTAAACATGTGATAACACTTTATAAGTGTTAAGTATTAAAGTATTAAGTATTAAACTCTTATTGTTCGTCACATGGAAGAGTCGACTTGGTATGCCCCAAAAGACACAAGAACAATCTGATTGGGACAGCCGCCTGTGGGTGGGTCCAAATCGAGCCGCTTAAAATGAACAACAAAAGCTTTTAGCTTCAGTTGGCTTTTTACTTGCTCGCTTGCTGACGAACCGGAAGCTTCGGCTTCATCTTCACTGGTCGTGCTGGACCACCACCTTGCCATCAGGCTGAAGCTGACAATCTAAAATAATTCACAACTTCAAGCAAGCAGCTCAAAAGCTTCCGCGTTCCAACAAATAAACCAAGACCGCCAATCGCAAGAGGGTTTCCCCTGTGACGTCACGCAACAGCGACGTAAGCCAGTGGAGATTTCCAGGAAACACGAGGAAACGGAAACTCAGCTGAACGCAAGTAATTAAACAATAATCTCTGATATTACTTAACTGGCATACAAGATGGCGCCGAGGATGGCAGCCGTGTTGCGAGCTCCGGGAAAACTTTGCAGTTTTTCGTATGTTTTATTTGTTTTTTTGTTGTTTTACGTGTTAGATGTTGTTAGTATAACTGTCTACGATAGAGACACGCTTTTGAACATTGGTTCCTCCGTCGCGCAACGCAAACCGGACTTTGAGTTTTTGAATGCCGGTGGACTGTTCACAGACACGGTATCGGAGCCCTTTGTGTGGGTTGCGAAATCGACACGCCGCCGCCGACGCCGAAAAAGAGGAAGGAGAGCTGGCATTCTCGTCAGACTGAGACGCCGTGCTTTCCGAACTCCTCTTCCAACCATTTTACTGGCCAACGTTCAGTCACTGGATAACAAACTCTGTGAACTGTGTGCGCGCATCTCATACCAACGAGAAACAAGGGACTGCTGTGTTATTTGCCTCACAGAAACCTGGATGTCTGCTATGGTTCCAGACTCAGCCATCGAGCTCACGGGCTTCTCCGTGCACCGCTCGGATAGAACAAAGGAGCTCACAGGGAAAAGCAGAGGGGGAGGCATTTGTTTCTATATCAACAACTCATGGTGTAATGAAAGGAACATACACTCTATTAAATCCTTCTGCTCCCCTGATCTGGAATTTCATACGCTTCTGTGTCGACCGTTCTGGCTACCGAGGGAATTTACAGCCATCATAATCACGGCTGTTTATATCCCCCCCCCAAGCCAATGTAGAATATCAAGGACCAAATCAGACAAATCAAGATTCGATCCAAGCATGGTTGAAACATGAGGAGCCGAATTCCACAAGACAACAGCAGAAAGTCATAAATCAGACCCCCAGCCCACCTGAATACACCCCGACCAGGTTTCGAGGACAAAGGCTAAAATTCCTGGGTTCACAAAACCTGTAGAATCATCTTAAAATACTTTCATTCTCATGGTTAATGAAACTAATCATTTCTATGCATAGCTGCATATTATGTATGTGACCCACAAATTGGAATATCCTTGTTTTAATCATTGTGTTTATCGTGCTTTTAATTAGTATTGACTAGCTAAGCCTTAAGGGTTAATGTCATGTTTGGTATGTATGAGTGTCATAAGTATAGCTTTAATCATTTCTTTTGATGGATTTCCTGTCAAATGCATCATATTCTGGTTATAGAAATCACATTCAAAAGGATATTTTGCAAGAGAATGTAAAATTCGGGCAATGTGACTGAACATGACATGTTGATTCATTGAGTGGGTGAAGAAACAAAGAGCCAATATGGGATCCAATTGGTCAAGACAACCATTGGGAGGTCCCTAAAAGGCCGAGAATAAATACTAGGACACCCCCTTGAAATCGCTCTCTTAACTCTCTCTTAACTTCTCCTCGCGCTCTTGAATGCTCCGTCCTCTTGGACCTCTCTCTCTCTCTCTCTCTCCGGAAAAATGAACTCTCTCTCTCGCCATGTGCTCTGGACCACACTCAGCCAGTTGCTACCATGAAAAGAAGAAAAGCCACTTAGTCTCTTTACATCCTTTTATTCTTTTACTTTTGTTTATTTTCTTTCCGTTGAGTTCGTGTGTTAAGTTACGTTTGCCAGCGGAAACCAGCCCAAAACTCTGCAGGGCCAGCCACGAGCCAACGCCCACTTCAACGACTCCTGAACTCTTAGCCAATCAGCGACTTCGAGAAACCCTTTCCGCAAAGACGGAGGACAAAGGAAATCTTTAAACACAAAGCTGCAAGTACAAACCCCAGACTTTGCTGTAACTGGTGTAATATTGAAAATAGATTTTAGCCTCATTGAAAAGTCAATGCGAGTGTTAAATCTGTGATTGATGATTGTTCAGGTTTATGCAATTGCACATATTGCTGTAAACGTGGGATATCAAATTCTCATTCTCTTAATCTAATCCTTTCCTCACTTTCTCTCTTTCTGCAACGCGTGAATGTGTGAATGCTTGTGTTCATGTGTAGATTAGTTTACATGTCTTAGATTTATATAAATAAAGTCTTGTTTATATTGAAAAGAGAAATATCTTGTGTTTTGTGCTCATAAGTTAATGCCTTAATCTGTCGATTTTGTTACTGTGCTATTTAATAGTGTTTTCACTATATTTCTGGATTTTAATATCCAGTGCAGAGTTTGTTATACGGCTTGTTCAGTGAATCGCCGTGAAACAGTGAGTCTGTTCAAATTCCCTATAAAATCATTAATGATTCCCTTTGAGCTAAATTGACCTGTTTCCCTTATAACAATATATATATTATATGTTATCATTACATATTGGTGGAGATGCGCGGGCAGATTAATCTAAATTATGAGCATAAACCAAGTTATTTAATCTTTTATATTCTTACGGATGAGATCTGAGATCGAGACTGGTGTGTGTGTGCGTATGTGTGAGTGACGTCAGCAGCGCGCGCCTCCTTGAATGAATGAGCACAGAGAAGTCTGTAACTCGAGTCAGCCTCTCCTTTGTTCAACTGCAGTAAGGGAACTCAAAGTTAACATTTGAGATCGGAGAATAAGGTCGGAGATGAGCGTGTTCCTCTCTTCTTGTAATGCCTTGTTTTATAGCTGAATTAATTTCCCGTGTTCCAGGTCATCTAATAGCTATAACTTACTCCATAATCTCAGTAACTGTTAGCCGCATGAGCTAAACTGCAGCATTTAAAAGGGAAATAAATCAGTGGATAAAGAATAGTTTTGAGCGTGTTCCTCAATTCTTTTTATCAAAGCCTTATTATTCATAGTTTGATCGTCAGTGCGTGTTCCATTGTCAGATCATATATGCTATGACTCCTGGGTTAAACATTAGAGAATAATGCTTGCCTGTTTGTGTACACTGTTCACAAAGTGAATTAAATCTCGCTAAACACTGCGTGTCCGAGAGTGATTTGAATGGGAGCTTTAAAAGCTTTATCAAGTAAAGTTTACCTTTGAACCAACAGCGAAGAAACCCTGTTGTGTTTATGTCCATATAAACGGACACGGGCTTGTGATTCACTGTTTCCTCAACCGCAGCACGAAGCTATTATTTGAATAAGGTTTAAGTTTAACTCTGAACGAACTGAAAGTTTAAGCGCCACATCGCAGAACAAGCGGTGTTGTTATTTGTACAGTGTTGAGATGCGCCAACATTTAATGTAACATGCTTAACTGTATTTGTAATGCAACCATTAATGTGCTAGCCACTAGTTTGTTTCGGTTGCCACAGATACGATTGTGACACGAAAGTCTTAACATACTTCGAGCAACTTTGAACTGCGCGCGCGCAGTACATCGATGCTTTGTAAACTCCATGCTGTTGCTAATGGCACGGTTGTGTTTACATTGAAGTCTATGCTAAAGCCATTAGCCTCAAAGGTTAGAAGTTAGCATTAACCCCAATGGTTGAATAAAGTGTGTGTTTTGAAAAGCTAAAGTGGTTTAACCCTTCAAACATTTAAACTAATATACTTGTTGGTCTTTCTCTTCCCTATTTCTCCCTTTTTACCACTTATTTGTAGTTCTACTAGAAAGGAAAATACTAGTTCAGAATTATTAATTGTGCCAAATTTAATTAAAACATTAAATTTATTTGGAATCATTCTAATTTTCCCCCTCATATTATTTAATATGATCCTTCCTTCTAGTATTCCCTTTTGGGCATAATCATTTTAGGTACAAATAAGTATTGAACTTTAAAAGTTTAAGTAAACTTATTCTACCTAATTGATTTATTACCCATTTAAGTAGATTCTATTCAGACTTATACTCACTCATTACTTTATTGCGTTTTACCCCTAATTCTTCCTGTTTTGGTTATAAACATAACCACTATTTTATTTACTTATTTCCTCATTTACTTAATTTCATATTTGCTTATTTTGCCTGTTTATTACTTTACAATTTTACTTTGTCTTACCATTTTCTTTCCTCTTCACTTTTCACATTTGTAGGGACCTGTAAGAACCATCAATCAATTCTAAGTGTATGAGATATACAATCCTGTCAAAAGGCGAATCATCCTAACGAATTTGATTGCAATCAAACCTACTTTTGTTCTTCCTAACCTCCCTATATTTAAAACGCAATCCAAATTTTAACACCTCATGCAACACTGAGATCAATTTTAATAGAGATAAGTGTTGAGCAACTGTCGCCTTCGCAGCCTCCCTGGTGAGCGGTCCCAACTGTAAGGTGTGCGTTGTCAATTCTGTCAGACTAAGAAAAGAGATATCAGAATTATTATTATATTCGTTTGTCTAAGACAAAGATTTAATAATATTGTTTGCCTCCTTGATAACAACATTTAATAATAAAAAAATAATTTTCTTTATTTAAAAAAAAATAGAAAAGGAATTGTTTATTTTAATTAAATTTGTTTTCTCTTTTCCTCTTCCTCATTAGAGTGACGAAGTCTTCACATCGCTAGTCTACCTAGATACTCTGAGACCAACACAGTGATCACCACACTTCACCAGTGGTTCAGAATCACTGACATAACACTTAGTTGTCGCACCACACAAGCTTCCACTCCACACAGATCTGTGTCAGTCTCTCTTCTCCCAGCGTGCCAACATGCCGCAGACTGCAGACCCCCTGGCAAAAGGGGAAGAGGTGAACACTTGGCTGAGAGGTACAACAGACAGCCTCACCCCCAAGACGTTTGAACTGTTATTATTTTTAATAATAATCCTAGGTCTGAGAAGATTCCTGACACAAGATTCAAGCCAGAATAACAACCATGAGGAGCTAGTCAAAATTGCCAGCTCCCTAAGCTATGCCTTCACGACCCAGCTGAAACTGAGCGACAAGCACATCACCCACCTTCAAGAGGAACTGACATGTGCTCAACGTCGCATAGACAAGCTGGAAGTGAAAGTTCAAGATCAACTCAAAGCACCCAACGAGAGCGAGCAGGAAACAACGGAACAAGTTAAGGAGCTCCAAGCAGCCCTGACAGCAGCTCAGCTCGACCAACAACATGCAAAGGCTGCCCAGGAAGACCTGGTAAACAGACTTCAGTATGCCAACCAGCTACTAGAGAAAGCCAAGCATGACATCAGCAACAAGAATGCTGAAATAAGTGCCCTGAAGGACCACCTTGAAAGGTACAGAATTGAAATGGACAATCTGACCCCACAACTAGACGATACCAATGATCAGCTCTACATGGTCAGAAGAGGACTCAAACATGCTTATGCGCAGAAGCAAGAGCCAAAGCGAGAGAAACCACACTCAGCCTCACCACTGCTGAGCAGAGCAGAGTCCCATGCCCAAGAACTCGTATACAGCGAAGAAGCGAAGGGCCACAACCCAAAACCTCACCTGCCTTCGCCACAGAACTCTTTCCTGTCAACGAAAGAAAACCTCCCATCCAAGCAGACCTTGAGCTGCACCTGGGATGACCATCAAAGACCTCGACAAGCTGTCTAAAACATCAGCAAGTTCAACCCGAACTCCACAGGGGCCACACCATCCAGGCCCACCTTCAAGATGTCAATTTCTATCTAGAAATGAGACCTCACGTGACTGACAGAGACAGGTTATACCTCCTTAGAGCCACGTCCAGTTCCGAGTGTACGAAACTTCCTAGATCGACAGCCCAGTCGAACGAAGTCAGACTACCAGCTACTTCGTGAGGTCCTGATTAAAGAGTTTACCGACCCTGACTCCGAACATGGACTGTTAACTGCCTTAGAAACCAAACAAGGTCGACAAGAGGCTCCACAAGCTTACTACAACCGACTCCGACAAGCCTACTTTGGTGCACACAACGAACCTGACCTTGAAGAGGATGTGAACTTCAAAAGCCTCTTTCTAAGAAATCTGCACCCTGGAGTCAGCCACCATCTAGGCGTCATGGCCTGTCCACGCTCCATGACCATCCAACAGTTGCGTGACCTAACACAGAAGGCCTACAACAAGCAGAAGATGGCCTCAAAGAAAGGTAACAAAACATCCACACTCTTGAACTCTGTCAACAAAGACTCAAGCCTTGCACTGGACGACACCCAGATGCATCACAATACCAGAGTCATCCATCAAGAGCACAGAGAACGTGATCCCCATGTCCACGAAAGCTATCAGCCCAACTTCTGGAAAAATCCATGGGACCAGCCACGCTTCTCAAGAAAGCAAAAGATAGCAACAACTGGAAACCTAACCAGACATCCAAAGGTAATCGCCTGACTCATCCAAGAGCATCTCGTAGGGTTAGCGACAACGAAACCCACCTCAGCATTACTCAGACATGCACAGTGCTGAGTATGCTCCAGAACCATACAGCTTACCGTCAGAAGATATGGAACAAGTCATGAGCCAACTGAACGAGTTCCTTCAAGATAAGCTGAACACGGATGACTACGAAATTGAGTCATGCTCGCTGTGACCAGCGACAGAACGGAAGGCCGATGATCGCATGGTACACCACCATATCCGAGATGACAAGCACCTGTTCAACAACCACACAGGACGAGCAAGTCTCTCACGGCCAACCGTTGATGAAAACTGAGGTACCAGAGAACATCACCTCACTCACCCATCACTCACTAGCAAACTGCTAAATGAACTCCAACTCCTAGAACCACATTCCCGTCTGTGCAACAGCAACCACCAAAGCACAGAAGGTCAGAAAATCTGCCACATCCAGAAGGTAGCACAAGAGGAATGCAACAAAGGAGACAAAGTTTGCAGCCCAGCTTCACACAGCCATGCCAAACTACCTCCGACTGTCTGCTAAAGAACTTCCTGCCTTTCTGGACTGATCCCCATTAGATCATGGATATGCCCACATCCAAGCCAAGGATGAAGAGAGCCAGTCTTCATCAACATACCTGAAAAGGGGCGACACAGACTGGAACAGATCTGACCACACATACACTACACCATTAACACACACAACATTACCTACACCCAGAGGTAACCACATCTACTGATAACACATTCAACAAACATATTCTTCCCACAAGTAGAATATCCAACTTTAGCACAACACAGTTACATACACCACCATGAAGAAACATATAGCTATCCTCACAAGAGTTAGAACACCTGACACGAAGTTAAGGTGCATGGCCCCTAGCTGCACATGACATCCTAGCTCAACAGTAGTTGCAAATCATGCTAGGAAAACCCACAGCAGTTTTGTTTTGTTTTGTTCTTCTTTTACCTATCCTTTTCCTTCCCCTCTTTCTTTAGTAGGTGAAACACCTAGACACCCTGCAAGGGTCAAAGGTCTGATATTAGGATTGACTCGCTACACCTAATATCCACAAGCCACTCTAGACTGAAGGAAAGCCAGAGAGCTCCATGCACGATAGGTCGATTCATTTTACCACAAATTAATTCACTAGAAACTAAATGTGAACTTTCTTAAGTTAAGACAACTTAGAAGAAACACACAAATCTAGTCGCAAAATTTGATCGAAGAATTAAAACAATAATTTCCAAAATTGAATAGCCCGAATAACCTAATGCCCGGCAACAGTAAAGTAACTGTCATGGAGGTGTTGTCTTGTTGTTTGCTGTGTTTTGTCTGCTTCTTCTGCCTTTGTTTTTCCAGCGCTCGACGATGTCTTCTGCTAAACACCTCGCCGAGCGAAGGGGTGTGTAGAATATCAAGGACCAAATCAGACAAATCAAGATTCGATCCAAGCATGGTTGAAACATGAGGAGCCGAATTCCACAAGACAACAGCAGAAAGTCATAAATCAGACCCCCAGCCCGCCTGAATACACCCCGACCAGGTTTCGAGGACAAAGGCTAAAATTCCTGGGTTCACAAAACCTGTAGAATCATCTTAAAATACTTTCATTCTCATGGTTAATGAAACTAATCATTTCTATGCATAGCTGCATATTATGTATGTGACCCACAAATTGGAATATCCTTGTTTTAATCATTGTGTTTATCGTGCTTTTAATTAGTATTGACTAGCTAAGCCTTAAGGGTTAATGTCATGTTTGGTATGTATGAGTGTCATAAGTATAGCTTTAATCATTTCTTTTGATGGATTTCCTGTCAAATGCATCATATTCTGGTTATAGAAATCACATTCAAAAGGATATTTTGCAAGAGAATGTAAAATTCGGGCAATGTGACTGAACATGACATGTTGATTCATTGAGTGGGTGAAGAAACAAAGAGCCAGCATGGGATCCAATTGGTCAAGACAACCATTGGGAGGTCCCTAAAAGGCCGAGAATAAATACTAGGACACCCCCTTGAAATCGCTCTCTTAACTCTCTCTTAACTTCTCCTCGCGCTCTTGAATGCTCCGTCCTCTTGGACCTCTCTCTCTCTCTCTCTCTCCGGAAAATGAACTCTCTCTCTCGCCATGTGCTCTGGACCACACTCAGCCAGTTGCTACCATGAAAAGAAGAAAAGCCACTTAGTCTCTTTACATCCTTTTATTCTTTTACTTTTGTTTATTTTCTTTCCGTTGAGTTCGTGTGCTAAGTTACGTTTGCCAGCGGAAACCAGCCCAAAACTCTGCAGGGCCAGCCACGAGCCAACGCCCACTTCAACGACTCCTGAACTCTTAGCCAATCAGCGACTTCGAGAAACCCTTTCCGCAAAGACGGAGGACAAAGGAAATCTTTAAACACAAAGCTGCAAGTACAAACCCCAGACTTTGCTGTAACTGGTGTAATATTGAAAATAGATTTTAGCCTCATTGAAAAGTCAATGCGAGTGTTAAATCTGTGATTGATGATTGTTCAGGTTTATGCAATTGCACATATTGCTGTAAACGTGGGATATCAAATTCTCATTCTCTTAATCTAATCCTTTCCTCACTTTCTCTCTTTCTGCAACGTGTGAATGTGTGAATGCTTGTGTTCATGTGTAGATTAGTTTACATGTCTTAGATTTATATAAATAAAGTCTTGTTTATATTGAAAAGAGAAATATCTTGTGTTTTGTGCTCATAAGTTAATGCCTTAATCTGTCGATTTTGTTACTGTGCTATTTAATAGTGTTTTCACTATATTTCTGGATTTTAATATCCAGTGCAGAGTTTGTTATACGGCTTGTTCAGTGAATCGCCGTGAAACAGTGAGTCTGTTCAAATTCCCTATAAAATCATTAATGATTCCCTTTGAGCTAAATTGACCTGTTTCCCTTATAACAATATATATATTATATGTTATCATTACACCAACACAGACCAGGCACTCAAGGAACTGTACAGGAATATAAGTGAGCAGGAAACCGCGCACCCAGATGCAGCTTTTATTATCACGGGGGACTTTAATAAAGCCAACTTCAGAACAGTAGCTCCAAAATACTTTCAACACGTCACCATCAACACGCGTGGAGATCGTACACTCGACCATTGTTTCACCCCCTTCCGGGACGCATACAAGTCCCTCCCCCGCCCACCTTTCGGCAAATCGGATCACTCTTCCGTTCTGCTCCTGCCTGCTTATAGGCAGAAACTGAAACGTGAAGCACCCGCCCTCAGGACAGTTCATTGCTGGTCCGACCAAACGGACGCTATACTACAGGACTGTTTTGATCACGCGGACTGGGACATGTTCCGGGCAGCGTCTGAAGACGACATAGAGGCGTATTCAGATACGGTCACGTGTTTCATCAGGAAGTGTATAGATGATGTAGTTCCGACCAAAACAATCCGTATCTACCCCAACCAAAAACCGTGGATTAACAGCGATGTTCGATCAGCCTTGTCAGCGCGGACATCTGCCTTTAAATCCGGAAACACTGACGATCGGAAACAAGCCAGTTACGATCTCAGGAGATCCATCAAAGCAGCCAAACGAACATACAAAAACAAAGTTGAAGAACACTTCAACAACAATAACCCAAGAAGCATGTGGCAGGGCATCAACAACATCACAGGCTTTAAAGGAAATAAACCAGCTACTGTGAACATTGCCTCCTCTCTACCGGACGAGCTCAACACCTTTTATGCTCGGTTCGAGGCTGATAACACCGCACACACAGAGGCGCTGCCGCGCTGCCACAGAAGAGGTCAGTCCACTCACGCTTTCTGTCGCGGACGTAACCCGATCCTTTAAACGGGTGAACATCCGTAAAGCCGTAGGCCCAGATGGTATACCAGGCCGTGTGCTCAAAGCATGCGCTTTCCAGCTAGCTGGGGTTTTTACAGACATTTTCAATCTGTCCCTCTCTCTGTCTGTGGTTCCCTCGTGCTTCAAAAAATCCATCATTGTGCCCATACCGAAGAAAAATAAAATCACATGCCTGAATGACTGGAGGCCCGTTGCTCTGACCCCCATCTTCAGCAAGTGTTTTGAGAAGCTTGTCAGAGACTACATCTGCTCTGTGCTGCCTGCTTCACTGGACCCACTACAATTTGCATACCGCAGTAACCGTTCCACAGACGATGCTATTGCCTTCACCCTGCACACTGCTCTCTCCCACCTGGAAAACAAGAACACCTATGTGAGGATGCTGTTCGTGGATTATAGTTCGGCATTTAACACCATAGTGCCTGCCACACTGGTTGCGAAGCTCCAGACTCTAGGACTGAACAGATCTCTGTGCAGCTGGATCCTGGACTTCCTGACAGGCAGAAGTCAGGTGGTCAGAATGGGCAACAACACCTCATCTCCCCTGATCCTCAACACTGGTGCACCGCAGGGTTGCGTCCTCAGCCCACTCCTGTACTCCCTGTACACACACGACTGTACAGCAACACACAGCTCGAATGTCATCGTCAAATTTGCTGATGACACAACGGTGATAGGCCTGATCACCGACAACGATGAGACGGCCTACAGAGAGGAGGTGAGTACCCTGAATAAATGGTGTCAGGAGAACCACCTCTCACTCAACATCGCCAAGACCAAGGAGCTGGTGGTGGATTACAGGAGACAGAGCAGAGAACACACACCCATCACCATCGACAAGACACCTGTGGAGCGGGTGACCAGCTTTAAGTTCCTCGGCGTCCACATCACCGAGGATCTCACATGGTCTGCTCACACAGATGCAGTGCTGAAGAAGGCACATCAGCGTCTCTTCTTCCTGAGACGGCTGAGGAAGTTTGGAACGAGCCCCAGAATCCTCAGGTCCTTCTACACCTGCACTGTGGAGAGCATCCTGACCGGCTGTATCACCGCCTGGTTTGGAAACAGCACCGCTGGCAACCGCAGGGCTCTGCAAAGGGTCGTGCGAACTGCCCCACATTGTTGGAGGTGAGCTTCCCCCTCCAGGATATCTACACCAGGCGGTGTACAAGGAAAGCCCGGAGGATTATCAAAGACTCCAGCCACCCGTCCCACAGACTGCTCTCTCTGTTGCCCTCAGGACGACGTTTCCGCAGCATCCGATCCCGCACTAGCCGACTGAGGGACAGCTTTTTCCCTCAGGCTATCAGGCTAATGAACAGTCAGAAATGACCCACCCTACAACACACTCCCACTCACACAACATGCCATGCACTGCACTTTAACACAGTTTAACTGGACTACACGCACACACTGCACTAACACAACATATCTGCTATCACTGGACACCATACAATGCACATCCACGACACTGCATATGAATAATCTGTTGCACCTTTGCACATCTATCTGCTGCTCAACCAATCTGCTGTTAATTTATAATCTGTTGCACCTTCACATTATTACTATTTATAGACTACATTATGTATAGATAGTGTACATAATGTAGATGTGCCCATACGGTGTATAATGTGTCGCTGATAATTGAGTGTGTCTTTATAGTACACTATGTGTACTGAGTATATGTATGTGTATTTTGCACATTGTCTTCTGTACAGTCTGTAAATATGTACTGTCCATATGTAAATTGTTGTTGTTTTTTTTGCACTGTCTGTCCATATGTAAATTGCTGTTGTTTTTTTGCACTGTCTGTCCATATGTAAATTGTTTGTTGTTTTTTTGTACTGTCTGTCCATATGTAAACTGTTGTTGTTGTTTTTTTTGCACTGTCTGGAGCACGCTCATAAGAATTTCACTCACCAAGGCACTTGTGCTGTGTACAGAAAGACAGCAAAGTCTCTGTTTGTGATCTTCCTCTCGTAAAGTTGCAAGATAGCACGAGTGCTAGCTTAAACTTTCTTCTAACCTCAAAACTCTGTATGGGTGTGTGTATGTGTATGTGTGTATATGTGTTTTATTAAGTTTAGTCCATGTATTGTAGAATGACAGTTAGCAAATAAACCTTGTTTCACTTATAAAGAATTATGTCTTGGGATGTGCGATTTTAAACTATTTTGCCATAGATCACGTTACCTAGCTCAAATCGGATAAAGCCCTTTATTTTGTCTTATTGTTGGCCACGAGACAAGATAAACAAAATTGTTAAAACTATACTGATGTTAATGGTCACTGGACGAGTCATTAATAAAGTATAAATCATAAGTTAAAGATTAATATCACTTTAATCAAAGCAATATTGAATCTTTAATAAATGATTCCCCGAAGCTGAAATAATAGCTTCATCGATTCATTACACACCCTATATCCTTTTGGCCAGCAGTGTTTTTCATGGATCTTCACTTGCAGAGTTTAACCTTCAATCTTTTAGTAACCATCCTGATACTTATATCCTATATAAGCACTCTGTCCCTCCACTTTTCTGTCAGTTCTTTACTAACCAAAGGATATTCATGATGCTTATTGCCAATGATTCCCATGAGCATTAATATGTAATGAATGCCATTGATCTTCAGATTGGTATACCACATGAATTTTATGCACAATGAATACAAATGCTCTTTCAAGGTTAGAGAATACAGGTTAATGTTCATTTATTTACGTGCAGAAAGGTATGGTGAAAATGCAAATGTGTGCTATTTGATTGATTTTATTCAAGCTAGGCAAACAACACAAAGAAAACAGAGATTTCAATATAAAACAATGAACAAATATCTCCCGAAGAACATGCAAGAGAAATACAAAATTATTAATGAGAATAATATACTAATTTACTTTTAATCATTGCTTTTATGTATTCCCTCAAATGTGAAAGTTGACACATTTCATCTACAAGAAACTCTCTGGTCAAAGCCACATCAACTTTGATTGACAGTGACTGTAAACGATCCATAAAGTCATAACTGAAATATCATACACCACATAATTTTCAAATAATGAATGTCCAGTTGTTACAAGTATTGAACTAAACCAATACAGTGACTTTTTACTGCACCCATATTACATGCAGGTGACTGTGAGTTATGAGTCATGGCTTATTTAAGGTAATCCAACCCCCAAGCAAGGTATTGTTGTACAATGAAAACAGCAATTAGATTAATGTAAAACATCAATATGACTCAGAAAAACAAATTACGGCATTTGTATTTTTCCATTAATTTAACCATTCAGAATCCCCTGTTCAAATTATAAATATTAGTGTACTTATATATTAATTATATATTATACTGTACTGTACTATATTTAAAAAAAGGTTATGTTTATGTATTAAATATATTTGTGTATAATATAAATTGTATAATTATAAATATAGACATGTAAATATATGTACATTTTTTCAAAATATTTACTGTATGTGTGTGTATTTATATATACATAATAAATATACACACATACATATATTATGTAAATATAAACTTTTATTTTTGGATGCGATCAATCGCAATTAACTGTTTGACAGCACTAATATATACATTATATATATATATATATATATATATATATATATACGTATATATGAAGAGTTCAGATGCAATTTTTTTATATAAAATAAGCATTTTTATCAGGCTCCTATGTTTATGTTACATTATTTCACTTTAATGGCAATGAAAATAACCTATTGTCATTAGAGTGAAATTACTGAAATTACAAACAGGAGTCTGATAAAAATGCTTATTTTAGAAGAAAATTTGAAATGGTACTAAGAGGCTTTTACATCTGAACTACATGTATGTACCAGTCAGAGTGGATATGGCAAGTAAATGTGTATATCCTGATATAACCCATTGTTCTCTGTGATTATTTTTTATTTCTCTTGCTTGCTCTTCGGGAGATATTTATTCATTGTTTTACTATTGATATCTATGTTTTCTTTGTTTTATCTAACTTGAATAAAGTCAAACAGCACACATTTGCATTTTCACCATACCATATATATACTGTATATATATTATATACAGGCATGCAGATCTTCAAACCACACATCCGAATGGGAAAGAAAGGTGAAGGTGACTTGTTAGTCTAGTCTGAGTATTTCAGAAACTACTGGGATTTTCACAAACACCCACCTCTCTGGTTAACAGAAAAAGGTCTAAAACAAGAAAACAAGAAAAGATAAAATAAAATAAAATAAAATAAAAATTCCAGCAAGTGGCAGTTCTTTGGTTGAAAAAACCTTTGCTGATAAGAGCTGTCAGGGGAGAATGGCCAGACTCGTTCAAGTTGAATGAAAGGGACAACCAGGGTTGAAAAACGTACAACACGTCTTGTCAAACTTTAAAACAGGTATGGTTGGAATATAACTTTTTCATCATGGATGTGTAGTCCACAAATTTGCAGCATCTGTCATGTCACTATGGATTGGTTTACAGCACCTCGTTGAATCAATGCCACAAAAATGTAAGGCAGGTCTGAAGGCAAACATGGTATCAAGGTAAAAGGCAGTAAGTTTTCATGTCCTTCACATAAACAAATCTATGCTAGGCACTGCCGTATCAGTACTACGTTGATAATGATGTTAGGATTTGCATGTTACAAGTCAGAGCCCCGGCAAAGGAGATAAACTGTTCAGTGCTCAACCATCCTTAAACCAAAGCAGCTAACTACAGCAAAGATGAAGAGGACTCTCGTTGGACTTTTCCTGTTTGTCCTTGGACTGAATGCAGAAGAATATTATAGAGCACACATTTATGTGTCCACTCCAATGGCCTGGATTCAAGCTTATAATTACTGTACAACACACTATACAGACCTGTCCGCCATCACTAGTCAGGAGAAACATCAGCTCTTGGTAGCAGCCGCAGGAGGAACATTTTCTGAAGCTTGGATTGGTCTGTATAGACCAGCTGGAAATCCAAACATCTTGGAATGGTCTAACGGACAATCGTATAGCTTTACTAAGTTAAACAATAATGACAAAGCTGTTAGCTGTGTATATGCTACAGAGCTTGAATGGTATATGGGTTCTTGTCAAAATGAGTTTCCTTTCTTCTGCCATTTCGATTATGAATTGAGACTTGTGGGGATGATAATGACTTGGGAAGATGCTCTTGAGTACTGTAGGAATTGGTCCGCTGATTTGGCCAGCGCAACAGACCAGTATCAGTTGGAAGTTTTGCAAAATAAGAGCAAAGCTTCCACAACAGAAGGTGTATGGACAGGACTGCGTTTCCTGGCGGGAGAATGGCACTGGGTGAGCAAGACTTTCAGACATATTCCATTTCTGGACTCACTGCCGTCATGCCCAGAAGAGCCGTACCGCTGTGGAGCTCGCAACAACAGAACAGCGCAGTGGGAGATGAGAGACTGTGAGGAGAAGCTCAACTTCATCTGTTTCCAGGTGAAAGTGAGTACCAGAAATGTATTTATATTTTTTTCCCTCCTTAAATTTAACAGTAATAAAACATTAAATGTGTTTATTCCTTATTAAATGTATGAAAATGCTTATAAGATTGGGTTTGCTTTCCTGAATTTACCTTAATAATAATAATAACAATGATAATGAAGCTTGATTTAATGTCACTCTTAACAGTAAATATGGGTGAGAAAAGGATGAAGTTCAATTTCACACAGGTTTTCCAGCAGATCAACACCACATAACTATGGACAGCTTTTGTCAACTAGACCAGTTTTTAAGAATTTATCAGTTCTTTAATAATTGTAATGTTTGTTTTCAGTGTAAAACATTGCTTAAAAAGTGTTTTTATGCTTTGTTTTATATTACCAGCATGACATACAGTTGAATATATTTAATGTTTATGCTGTTTAAGTGTTCAAATGGTTATAAAATGTACCACATTTATTAATGTAGGTCATGTTGATTTAAATTTATTTAAATCTAAAATCTATTATTGTCAATTCACTTTCATTCATAATACACAATATTATGTTAATGTATAACTTGAAATGTTTATGGTGTATTATTTGTAGAAATGAGTAGAAACATTAACCTACATTAATAAATACAGTACAAGTAATTTATTACATTAGCTATTGCATTAACACTATGGAGCCTACAGCATATTTGATGAACCAATCTATTCTTCCAAATTTGTCAAAATGTATCTAAATTAAAGTCCTCCAAATTATCAACATGAAAAAAAACAGCTGATAAAAACTGTATACAGTCTACTGCATGCATTCTGTCATATTGTTTAAACTTTATTAGGATTTAAATGTCCTTTAAATTAAAAATTTTTAAATCCCACGTTAAGTGACGTCTGTGAAGTCTTTATTTTTATAAAGTAAATGTAAAAAATGACTTTTATATAATTAGTAATATTTCAAGATGAACATACTGGACTAAAACAACTTAGATTTACCTGATTTAGAAAAATCATGGTAAAGTGAAATTCATTCAATGTGATAGATCAGGGTTTTGAGGAGCATTTATTTGTTTATCTATGAAGCATCATCATGTTGCATTGAATTATGTTTTGTCCCCTACAAAAAACATAAACAACAAAAACAAGGACAGAGCTTTAATTAAAAATTAAGAAATTAAATATCATCTTACTGGGACATATAGAGAGATATAGAGTGACACTATTTACATGCATTTTATGTAAGTACTCCACTGTACTGTTATACAGATTTGACTGATTTACATTAAAGCTCACAGAATTTGATATTACTCTTTGGCCATATGAATAACCATCTGCACCAAACTGCATATTTTTGGACCCCAGATATATCTGAATATGAGGCTCAAACTCAAAGAGGAAAATAGCTGTTCGTTTTAATTTATTTAAAGTTTTTTTATTTAAATACTTGACGATTTTAACTAATGTCCACGAGTAGAAGCTTATTGTAAAATCTCACTTACACACTCCTACAAGTTATTTGAAGTATACTACAAATACATTTACATATTTGTGTACTTAATAAAAAAAACTGCAATTGTACTTTTAGTATGCTAAACTTAAAGTCTGCTAAATTGGAACAACTAATTTTAAGCACTTTTGTGTGTAATGCACTTTAATTGTGCAGAATTAAGTCCAATGAATCCCTCCAGGTCACCCCTTGTGTCCTCTTGGGACCTCTCTATCGTCCTAGCTGGACTTCAGAGTGGCCCCCTTGAGCCGCTGGACTCAGTCGAGCTGAAATTCCTGTCGGCTAAGACAGCGCTCCTGACCGCGCTCACATCCATCAAAAGGGTCGGGAATCTCCAAGCGTTTTCGGAAAGCAAAGAGTGCCTTTTGTTCGGGCCGATCTACTCTCACGTTGTCTTGAGACCCCGGCCTGGATAGGTGCCCAAGGTTCCCACCACGCCCTTCCGCGATCAGGTGGTGAACCTGCAAGCACTGCCCTCGGAGGAGGCAGGTCCAGCCTTAGCACTGCTGTGTCCCATAAGAGCATTGCGCATATACGTGGACCGCACCCGGAGCTTCAGAAGCTCTGAGCAGCTCTTTGTCTGCCACGGAGGTCAGCAGAAAGGGAAGGCTGTCTCCAAACTGAGGTTGGCCCACTGGATAGTGGATGCTGTTGCCTTGGCATACCAATCTCAAGCCGAGCCATGCCCCCTGGGGGTGAGGGCTCACTCCACTCTGAGTGTTGTTTCCTTCCATGCGTTGGCGCACGGCGCCTTTCTGGAAGACATCTGCAGAGCTGTGGGCTGGGCAACACCGAACACCTTCGCACGATTCTACAGTCTCCGCATTGAGCCAATCTCTTCCCGTGTGTTGGGTAACAGGTAATGGGCGGGAAGAACTGGCCGGTGTCATGCTTGCTGCGCCATTCCCCCTCACCCGGGGATACGAGCACCTTTTTCTCCTCCAGCTCAGTTCCCCCGGACGGTGAACCCTGGTGGAGTCCTCCAAGCACCCCTGGCAGTCAGACTGGGAGGAGCAGTCTGATGCTGGGCCCAGTACTGGTGTTAGCTCGCCCGGGTCTCCGGTCAGCCCCTGTACAGGGCTAGGTGTCCGTATGGCCTGATTCCCCTTCGGGTAATCCCATATGTGTATTCTTCCATGGTAAGGTTTCCCGCATGGAAACCTGTGTCTTCTCTTTGACAGAGCTCTCTGTCAGGTTCTGCTGGCAGCTCTCCTCCCTACACCTAGGTAGGATCTGCCCCAGAGTCCAGTCGTATGTAGTACTGCCCCAGGCCTGGGTCAGTCCATATCAGTGTCTCCACATGTTACTTCCCTTCGGGCAGGATGTGGCCTCCGTAGCGCCCTACTCCAGAAGGCTTGCTTCCCTGTCGTTACTGCCAAGTTGTAACAACAAATAGGAAAGACTTGAAGCCGTCTTTCACTGAAGGTTGAAATCCCTTCTGATTTCTGTGGGGAAAGGAACAGCGGCTTGGCTATCTCCAGCAGCGATGTACTCAGTGGTACGTGCTCGTTTGTCAACATCTGCATGCCACAAGGTTGTGACGGGGTTCAGCTTGTGGCGCTTTCCATAGGACCCCTATGTCGTCACGACATAACTCGTAGTGACCGACAGATGGGAACGTCTAAGTAACGTAGGTAACCCCCCTTCCCTGATGGAGGGAAAGGAGACGTTATGTCCCCATGCCACAATATTGAACCATCGCTGGTTGCCAGGGACTCGTTCTCGGCTCCTTAGCGTAAAACCTAATGAGTGGATGCACCTGTCGCCCTTTTACACCCGTATGCATGGGGAGTGGCTCAGGTATCCAATATCCACTAGCCAATTTCATTGGCATTTTCTCTTAAAGTCAGAGATGATCGGGGCTTCCAGGTAAATCCCCTATGTTGTCACGACATAACGTCTCCGTTCCCTCCATCAGGGAATGGGGGTTACGTACGTAACCTAGACGTTACTGTTCCTTTGTTATTAAAATGTAATAACCTTTCATTAATATATTTTTAGTTTGAACTTGAAACCTGTTTTCTATTTTTTTTTTATAATTGTGAATATATTTTATCTGTCTTTTATAACAATATGAGTTCAGATGTCAAGAATGTATTGCATTTATCTTTCAAAGACAGAAAGTAATATTATCCAAAATTTGTCATATGTATTTTTTTTTGGACAAAAATTACAAATAGAAGAGATGTAGGTGCTTCAGAAAATTACACTGTGTGCATATAAACATACAGTACACTGATCAGCCACAACATTAAAACCATTGACAGGTGAAGTGAATAATATTGATTATATCATTATGTCATTATATGTGTTCCTGTGGCTCAGTGGTAGAACATTGCGTTAGCAGTGCAAAGGTTGTGGGTTCAATTCCCAGGGAACACACATACTAAAAAAATGAATAGCCTGAATATGTGGCTTTGGATAAAAACATCTGCTAAATGCAAAAATGTAATGTAAATGTAATATCATCACCATTGACAGGTGAAGTGAATAATATTGATTATATCATTACATCATCACAATGGCACCTGTCAAAGGGTGGGATATATTAGACAGCAAGTGAACAGTCAGTTCTTAAATTTCATGTGTTTTATGTAAAACGGTCAGGCAAAAAATCCAAGTGGTCAAATAGTGATGACTGGGGAAAGGGTTTGGGATGATCAGGGCATTTTTTATTAAGGTTAGATGGAGGTGGTTTCCTTAAAATTTTGCCAAAAGCAGTTTGTTATTTAAATAGGCATTTTCAGTGTGTGATTAATATTAATATAAAACTGAAAACAGAGACTGAGAGGAGATAACAGAGAGAGTGCATTCATTTCCTGGCAAATTTCTGTGCCACCTGATCAAGAAATAAAATAATTACTTATAATTACTTATCACTCAAGTCACTAATCGTCATCAGACATGCAAAGTGTTGTGAAATGTCCTATCATGAATTTTAAAACCATGTAGATCAAGTTTGGTTGGTCTGATATGTCATGTACATAGGATAAAACATAAGACTAAACCATATTATTAAAAAAAGCAAAGAAATAATCGGAATGCCGCCCTCCTTCTCCCAGTTTATCACTGATGTCACAGTTTAAGCAGATATCTATTAAAAAAAGATACATATTTTAGTAGATATCCAATGTATTCAATATATTAACCCAAAGTTGATGTGATTTGCCATCAGTAGAGCACCTAGAAGATCCAGCCTGCTCCAGTTTCTCACTCTGAGCTTTCCCGTCCTGACCAGCTCTTGGGCGAGAGAAGTGGAAACCGGCCAGCTTCCTCCAAAACCTCCTTTTCTTCTTTATCGCCCTCTTATTTTCTCTCACCTCTCTCCTCTGCCTTCCTCAGCAGTACCAGCACGCCTCTTTTCAAGCTTTCTTCACACAAGAAATATGTTGATCCATGATCACACGAACACACTGTCTCTCCAAACCCACACAAGTAATGAAGTATTTGAATTTCATGTCTTACATACCTTCACATTCCACAACTGTAACAAACTTTTTAAATTCTGACTGATAAGGTAATTGCATAGAGCAATTTATCACAAATATTAAATCTAAATGTTGTATATTTTAATGTTTCATGAGACAAGTAAATTAGGCTACTTTAATTCATTACTTACTTCAACAAAAATTGTTTTTTGAAGTGTATACAATAACTGTTTAAACCCAATACTGCTAATAAAGAAATAATAAGTGTATGAATTTATTTTCATAAATTAGATAATAGTTGTGAGGAAAGGTCTAGCATCAGTTTCGACATGATTTGATAACTCATCTAATGAGCCACATTTAAATCCCGATTCAAAACTTATCTGTTTAACTTTGCATTTACTGAATGAGCACTGAATCATATGTATCATTTATATTCTTAACTGTCTTAATACATTTTAAAGCAATTTGTAATATTTCCCTTGCTTTTATTGTTATTTTATTTCTTATGAATGCAAATTTGTATTTCTTATCCACTACATCTGTGATTATTGTATGATTATTTTCAATCCTGTTTATGTCTAGCGCTTTGAATTATCTTTGTGTATGAAATCTACTATGAAATAAATGTGTACATCGGTAAATTGTACATGGTAGTTACAATGAATGAATAAACCCAAATAAATAAAACATATAGCATAATTTCAAATTATTATTCTAAGACACCAAAATTCTGATATTCTGACATTACACAAGAAACTGTAACAATCCCTTGATAAAGATAATCCTATATTTGCTTTCAATGAAAATAAGCCCAATGAAATTTGATGATATTTCCCAGCAAAATTGAATTTTTAATTGTTGAAAATGAATCAAGACCATCTGATTGTTTTCTTTGTTTTGTCTGTCACTTTTTTGTAGCTCATTGAAATGTTTCTCACTTCTCATTCATTAGGTCTTATTTTTTTTAGAAGAAGTTGCATTTCCTCTCACAACACACACCAACTAATCTCTTCTGAGGTGAAATTCAGAGATGAAAAAAGTGTCCTTTCCATTCATCATAACCATGAACAATGTTTCTTTGATCTCCTTAAAGTTAGTAGAGAAAAGGCAAAATTGATAGGCTGATTATTTAGTGGCCACAATGTTCTGGTCAAAAACAGTGTATGGCAACAATAAGAATGGAAAGTCAATGGAGCTTGTATGAGTTTATTAGAACAATCAAAGGTCAAAACCAGTAGATCAGTAAATACAGAAACCAAACCCAAAACAGATGCTAAAATAGGCATAACGAAGTGGAAATAAATGCTAACCAAATTAAACAAAACTTTGCAAAGTCAAGCAAGAAAATGTGTTCCCTTTGCTTGCAACAAACAGCTGTAGTGCTGCCGTGTTGGTTGTTACATTCTTACAGTACATGTAAGAAATACAGAATGTGAAAAATAAAACCAAAATGTTAGATCGTAAATGTTCATAATAGAATCAGTGACTTCCTCTTTGTTGCTTTGAAATGTGTCTGTGCTCATTTTCTGTTAAGGAAGACATATTTGTAAATTGTAAACAACAGTATGCATTTTATTTTTATTGTATATAATTCATAACTTTAGAATCAGGCATAATCTGCAAAATTAAAGTTAAAGTAATTTTCACGGTATTTATCACTTGCCTTTAATTATAGAGACAAAGAAAGTTGAGTTTCTCCTCACAGTCTCTGTTCTCCCATCGCTCTGTCATGGTGTTGCGGGCTCCACACCGGTACGGTTCAGTTGGGCATGAAGGCAAAGGGAGGTTGTTTTGAGCATTTATCACATTCAGCCAAAACCAGTTTCCATCCAGAAAGTGCAGGCCTGTCCAGACCCTGTCTGTCTTGGCATTATTAGTCTCACTTTTAATCTGATTTACTGGCCAACCAAAATGAAAAGAAGCCAGATCAGTGTAGCGAGACCTGCAGTACACCAGAGCTTCCTCCCATGTCTTATTCTCCTGCACCAGAATAAAGTTCACATGGCAGAAGAAAGGGAAGACATCCGAACATGATGTTTTTTTCCACTGGTCCTCATAAGTCAATGCACAAGCAGGTGGATTGTCAAGTAAGTATTGTGCAGCTTTAGTACTGATATCCTCAGACTTCAGTGCTTTGCAAATGTTTTCCTGGCTGTTTATCCAACTAAAATTGTATGTTCCTCCAGCAGCTTTTTCAAGCATCTTTAGATCCTCATAGTTAGAGACTATAGACAGGTTTTTATAAAACTGTTTGCAATAATTCTGAGCAACAGCACAGGTCACTGAAGCGGTCATGTGAATGTGCACTTTAACTCCAGTCTGACCTGTTGTTAGTCCATAAAGGACAAACAAGAGAAGTCCAGTAAGAATCATCTTCATCTCTGCTGTAGTGAGCTGCTTTGGTTTAAGCATGGTTGAGCACTGAACCGTTTATCACCTTCACTGGGCTGCTGACACAACATTCAAATCCCAGGGCAGATCTATTTTGTTTAGTTAAACAAGCTGGGAAGTCAAATGTAGCAGCCTGAAAAGACTTTAACATTTTTGAAGTAAAGAAGTCCAAATAAAAGAGAATCTCTGTCTATATTATTGAGTATAATATCTAAACGAAACCCTTCACACAAAATAATTTAAATTAAAATTTTAGTTTATACACTGATGCAAAGATGAATCTACGAAATTAAATGTTTTAATATGATTTGAATATGAATATGATATATACAAAAGAATCTAAAGGGAAAAATAAATCAATAAGGTACACCATCAAATAGACATTTTTGTTGGGGGAGTAAAGAAAACAAATTATTGCTATGAAAAGGTGCCTCTACAAAATGTTAAAATTAACAATTATACTGAATAAGACATTTATGTATAGTTTGTACATTTCTCATTTATAACTTTATTTTATGCACCATAGAAAGAGTAACACTCCAGACAATAGGCATACTGTATATTTATACTGTAAACTGGCCGCATCGATATTATTACTATTACAATTACAAGGCTCAGGATTTATAATGCAGCACGTAGAAAATAGCAACAGCAAACAGTTCACAAATCATAATTCTGGCTAAAACAAATCCAGGCACTTCAAGCTTTTTATTTTGAATGAAACTGATTTTAATATAGTACACCATTTAAAAAACAAAATGTTAAACAACAAATGATACAAAATTACAATACTCTAAAAGGTATTACACTAAATCAATGTGTCAAGCTACTGTACATCAAGTCCTATCCAGCTGATTTGAATTCTCTGAAGCAGAATGGATGGAGAAATGTAAAGAGAATTTTCTGAAAATTTTAATAGATCAGCCTCGATCAAGTTACTATCATCTCAATGTTTGACTGCATTTGTCATTCAAACACACACAGCAGTGGCATTGCCCTGAACAACACATTGTTTGTCAACCATCAACTGAAAAACGGCAAACAAATGTAGCTGTTGTTTGCATGGTTTGTCATCCAATTCTGCATGCAAAGAAAATCCACATCAACAATCATTCAAATGAAAGAAAGGATGATTTGCCTTTGTCTCCTTTTCTTAGAATGAGCATGATGTTATCAATTATTGCACCAGAGATACATATTAAGTGCTGACAGACTGATTACTTATTCAGATACGTTCTTATTGAGATATCCTTTGCAGTGATGAAGAACACACACACATTATGTTTTAATTCTATGGATTTTTTGTGTGTGTTTTGTGTGTGTGGGTGTGTGTGTGTCAGCATGATGGTGGCAGGTTGTAGGCCACTCGCTAGTGCAGGTGAACGCCAAAATGTTGTTCGGTAAACTAAACAACCCCACCTGTTGTAATTGCCATCGTTAAAGCAATAGGGGCAGATAAGATGCTTTGGCAACTATTGTGGACTATGTGCTTGATTGCAACAATCAAGCTTGCATTCAAACAAGCATTACCCACCGGGAGAATTTACCAACAGCCGCTGTTACCTCATGATTTCTCCCATGGATTCCATCTACCGGGAGAAGAGCTTTTCCAGCACTATGTTTGCCCGCTGTCTGAGGATCAATGGAAGCACTTTTCAGTCTCATGAAAATAATCTACAGAAACCATCTGAACACCAAACACCAGCGTGATAAGCAATTTGTTTCCTTCGGTGATCCAAGTGGATAAAGTTAGCTACATTGCTGAACGGGATATTTTTTTAAGAATGGAGTTTTTACAGCGGAAAGCCACAATGGTAAGCCCTTTGAGTTACAATTCCTGAAGTATGCGGCGAGAGTCCTAACTGGCCCTGGCCCTGGCCCTGGCCCTGGCCCTGTAGCGGTGCGTGGGGACCGAGCGTCTGTTCATATCAACAAATCACGTCTCTGCATTTCTATCTTATGACAGCCAATCACCGTGGCCCTTTTCTATCTTGAAGCTGGGATGCAGGAGCATGCGCATTAAGTCCGTGTCCCATCGCTTACAGCGAATTATTTTATAATATATTTGTGAATTATTTGGGGGGGAAAAGCCGCCGTCAAGTCCGCCTTTGAACTTATAGCGATTTGGGAATTTAATCCATCCGGGTAAGATTCCTCAATTGAATTAACTAGCAAGCTAATAATAAGAATAACCATAATGGAGTTAACATTTAATAGTTTTTTAAATAAACTTTTACATGTTTTAGATAACATAAGGTGTTGTTTTATTTAGTTCGCTAGCTAGCTAGTTAGCTATGAATGAATATAGCTAGCTTACACGTATTTTCGACAGAGAATCAAAAGATTGATATTGTTATAAGTTAATTAGTAGGTTATAACGTCGGTATACCGTTGGAACAATACCTGAAATTGTATTCCCTTTTAACAGCCAAAATGAATGAGTTTTGTGTTGTATTCTGGTGTTTATTCCCTTTTTACACCCAAAATGAATGAGTTTTGTGTTGTATTCAGGTGTTTATTAAATTTTTACACCCAAAATGAATAAGTTTTGTGTTGTATTCTTGTGTTTATTCCCTTTTTACACCCAAAATGAATGAGTTTTGTGTTGTATTCAGGTGTTTATTCCCTTTTTACACCCACAATGAATGAGTTTTGTGTTGTATTCAGGTGTTTATTCCCTTTTTACACCCAAAATGAATGAGTTTTGTGTTGTATTCAGGTGTTTATTCCCTTTTTACAACCACAATGAATGAGTTTTGTGTTGTATTCAGGTGTTTATTCCCTTTTTACACCCAAAATGAATGAGTTTTGTGTTGTATGCAGGTGTTTATTCCCTTTTTACACCCAAAATGAATGAGTTTTGTGTTGTATTCAGGTGTTTATTCCCTTTTTACACCCAAAATGAATGAGTTTTGTGTTGTATTCAGGTGTTTATTAAATTTTTACACCCAAAATGAATAAGTTTTGTGTTGTATTCTTGTGTTTATTCCCTTTTTACACCCAAAATGAATGAGTTTTGTGTTGTATTCAGGTGTTTATTCCCTTTTTACACCCACAATGAATGAGTTTTGTGTTGTATTCAGGTGTTTATTCCTTTTTAAATGAATGAGTTTTGTGTTGTATTCAGGTGTTTATTCCCTTTTTACAACCACAATGAATGAGTTTTGTGTTGTATTCAGGTGTTTATTCCCTTTTTACACCCAAAATGAATGAGTTTTGTGTTGTATGCAGGTGTTTATTCCCTTTTTACACCCAAAATGAATGAGTTTTGTGTTGTATTCAGGTGTTTATTCCCTTTTTACAACCAAAATGAATGAGTTTTGTGTTGTATTCTGGTGTTTATTCCCTTTTTACACCCAAAATGAATGAGTTTTGTGTTGTATTCAGGTGTTTATTCCCTTTTTACAACCAAAATGAATGAGTTTTGTGTTGTATTCAGGTATTACACCATAACAGGAGACTTTGTGTTTACCAACTGATAATAAACTTCATATGATTGTACTAAATGACTTATATATGTACTACTACTATGCATTAATATATTATACACTGAGGTGAAGTGTGCTAGAATTTGCTGATTTACAAATGCTATCTATATACAGGATTTTTATAGTAGTGAGTTAAAACTACCCATGTTGATATGGTTATACCATGTATTGAATAGTTACAGATTTAAATTTAATAGTTACAATTTGATTTACTCTAGTAATGGAAGATGGCGTCCAAGCTCAAAAAGCACAGGGCTGTGGGCAACGAGGAGTGGATGTCACACCTGTCAAAGTTTGCTGCTGTAGGGGTCTGGCCTTCTGAGGCAAGAAACACAGGCCGGCACCCCGCCAGAGAAAGTGGCATGACATGTATCTGAAGGGAAATTTAGATAAAGTGATGTGTGTACAATCATACAACATAAAGCTATGTCATATTGAAAGGGGTCACATTTTTATGATTCACTGTCAAACAATATTACAGATTGTAAAATGTCCAGTGCAATTGAGGGGAAAAATGTCTTTGTTTGGAGAGACACAGACATATAGTTGTGTATTCCATACAACAAAGGTGTCAACAATATTTTCCTAAAATTATGAAGTGTTGGTGTTGTATTCTCTATTATTAAGTTTAATTTAATTTTCTCTTAATCTGTAGATTACTGTTTTTGTGTGTTGATTTTATTTGTATGTTTTTACCAGCTGACCAGAATCTTCTACTTATATTACTTTGTGTATTTTGTTTATTTATTTTATATTTGTATTTTATATATAATTCTTCAATTTCTTTGTATCTATGATATGCTTACTGTGTGTGTGATAGAGAAAGAAAGAGATAATTCAGATTTTGTAATAAATGTTTAATATATTTAAACAGCAAGGCCTTTATCTTTATTTATTGCAAACAGTCACTCAGAGAAAACAATTTCAAACTTTCAATTCTAATTCCTTTGACTTATAAATTAGATTGGGTATTGGGTATGTTTTCTAAAGCAATGTAAAACACATGCATACATACATATATACAAACAATACATGTGAATATAGTAATAATAATTGTATATATTTTAGTCAAAACAAAACATACATGTGTAGGTGTCCGCTAGTGCAACTAATTGATAGTAATATTTATTGCATTATGTAAATTAAGTAAATTATTATCTATATCGTTGTCACATACATATTTTCACTTAAGTACATATATTTTACTGTATGACTGACATTAAAAATAAGCCATTGTCATATTTGTATCAATTAATAGGCTATTAATTAAACGATTTGTAATATTTTAGTTAGAGTTTTTGGTTAGAGATGCCTGCTCCAGGCGGGGCTCGAACCGGCAACCTTTGGATCTACAGCACCCCATGCAAATTGTAATCTATGGACATATTTCTCAAACTAATAATGTAATTTATGTGTCCTGTAGCTTTTGACGGGCAGCAGAGTCAATATTAACTCTCATTTCACTTAATTTTTTCTCTCTCTTTCCTCCTTTTCTTCTTCTTCCCCCGCCTATTCAGACTATTGTTCCCCAGCTTTATTGGGACCATTTGACCAACCAACCAACTAAGTAACTAATTAAATAAATAAAATCAAGTAAAATAAAAAATAAATATATATTTACTACAAATGCAATCAAATTAAATTAAGAGTGTGTTTGTGCAAAATCAATCTCAAAACTATGGCAAAAGTAGGTCTGTTGACCTAATTTTTAGACATATTTTGACAAAATATTTGGAGTCACTTCCTCTTGTTTGCAGACCTCTTTGTACTCAGTGTTCTGTTAAGAAAGACATAACTTGTGGTCAGAGTAACTAACATCCATGGTGCATTACACGCTTTTAACACTAGAACTGCCATGCAAAATTTACCCTTGGCCCTTTTTCAAATGAACATAACAGATTTTCAATAAAATATCCAAGTTTTCTAGTCACTGACTTTAACTAAAATTGTGTTATTTATAATACCCTGTTGTTGAAAATTGTTTCGTTAAAACACTTTAACCATCAGAGATCGCTGTATACCTAAAACCGCCAGCGGGTAAAATTTACCCATGCACATGACTGCTGATATGGATAATATGGCAAAAAAAAAGACTATACTAAAAAAACAAGTAAATACTATTATGTCACTGTATTATGCCACTGTCTTCACAAAGTAATATCTGGAATCATGAATTGGTTATTTTAGTCATCAACTATGTTTCTGTTCTGTTATTTTATGTTCAATAGACAATAATGAGCAATAATTATTCACCGCACTGCATATAATGTATGATGCAACGACAAATTCAAGTGCAAAACTGTACAGTTTCATCCAATTAATTGTTTGTTTGTTAAGTTATATCATTTATAATTTGACTAAGAGAACAAAACCAATAATAGTCATAAATCATTATTTATTATTTTTTTTCGTAACACAGTAGCGAACAATAAATTAACCAAAAATAATAATCAATCCATTTATTGTTCGCTGCTGTGTTGCTATTTATTCTAGTCTGACACTTTTTGGTAAACTGTGTATTAAATACAAATAAATCTGCAATTTTTGCTTGAAAATAATATTGGTTGCTGTTTTAAACATAAAGAGATTTTAAAATGTTTAAAACATTTTCTTTTTCAGGTAAATTGGGACACTGCGTCTGGTAAAGTTGGACACACATTTTTATCTAGTCTGTGCTTACAAAATACAATTTCATACAGCATGACATTGTACAAATAATCTTTTGCAATGTAAAATCTTCGGCATTTAAAATAATAACTTTATAAAAATAGACATAATAGTGGATTGTGTTATTGATTGTGAACTCATAGACACTTAATGTTTATTGAATTAAAACATTTACATTTACATTACATTTAGTAATTTATCAGACACTTTTATCCAAAGCGACTTAGAAGTGAGGACAATAGAAGCAATAAAAACCAAAGAGCTACAATATGCAAGTGCTGTGACAAGTCTCGGTTAGACTGTCTTGTGTGTGTTTTGCTGCCCATTTGTTCCCTGTGACCCAGTTTCTCCCTAACGTTGATTAGTGAATTGATTCAGTGTGTCTCGTCTTCATCCCTAATTCATTCAATCCCGAACATAGGAGACACAGGAACACATGGGATGACGTTCAAGAACCGACAGACACTAACTGAATGGACAAGACCTTAAATGTCTGTGTATTTACGATCTTGTCCATTCAGTTAGTGTTTGTCGGTTCTTGAACGTCATCCCATGTGTTCCTGTGTCTCCTATGTTCCTCACTGGACTCCTGTTTGTGAATTTCTCATCTCCTTGTTCCGTGTTTCCGAGCTTCCTGGTAAAGTGTGACAAACACAGTAGACGGAGCAAGTTTTATTTTATTTTTATTTATTTTTTAGAAAAAAAGTAGATAGAATAGAAAAAAGAAAGCTAGTATTAGTGGGTCAGAAAGATAGAAAGAAGACTAATAGATACAAAGAACAACATTACCCGCTGGAGGTTTTGTGTTCCTGTGGCTCAGTGGTAGAGCATTGCGTTAGCAGCGCAAAAGGTTGTGGGTTAAATTCCCAGGGAACACATATACAAAACATGTATAGCCTGGATGCACTGTAAGTCGCTTTGGATAAAAACGTCTGCGAAATGCATAAATGTAAATGTAAAGAAGACAGATACATAAAATAGAATTAGAATAGAGAGTGCTAGAGTTAGAGGGTCAAATAAAGATGGAAGAGATGTGTTTTTAGCCGTTTCTTGAAGATGGCTAAGGACTCATTTGCTCGGATTGAGTTGGGCAGGTTATTCCACCAGGAGGCAACAGTTAATGAAAAAGTCAGTGAAAGTGATTTTGTGCCTATTTGGGATGGTACAATAATGTGTTCTACACTTGTAGAATGCAAGCTTCTAGAGGCTACATAGGTCTGAAGTACTGAATTTAGGTAAAGGGGTGCAGAGCCAGTGGTGGTTTTGTAGGCAAACATGAATGCCTTGAATTTAATGCGAGCAGCTATTGGTAGGTGTGACGTGCGTTCTTTTCGGCTCATTAGCGATTAATTTTGCAGCAGCATTTTGGATTAATTGTAGATGGAACTGGCTGAAAGACCTGTCAAGAGAGCATTGCAATAATCCAGTCTGGACAGAAAAAATTTTTGAACAAGGAGTTATGTTGCATGTGCTGAAAGAAAGGGCCTGATCTTCCTCATGTTTTATAAAGCAAATGTGCAGGACCGGGCAGTTTTAGTAATGTGGTTTAGCAAAATATTCAGCTTATCATCAATGACAACTCCAAGGTTTCTGGCTGTTTTTGAAAGAGTTGTGGTGGATGATCCTAACTGGAAGGTGAAATTGTAATGAAGTGAGGGGTTTTAGCCAGGTTGAGTTGAAAGTGATGTCCTTCATCCAGCAAGAAATGTCTTATAGACATGCTGAGATATGAGCAGCTATCGTCGGATCATCAGGATGGAATGAGAGGTAGAGTTGAGTGTCATCAGCATGGCAGGGATATGAAAAGCCATGTTTCTGAATGACAGAACATAGTGATGCCATGCAGACAGAGAAGAGAAGTGGTCTAAGAACTGAGCCCTGAGGCGCCCTAGTAGCTATAGATGTTGTGACTTGGATACCTCACTTCGCCAAGATACCTTGAAGAACCTATTTGAGAGGTAAGACTCAAACCACTGGAGTGCGGTGCGGTGTTAAAACACACCAACATAAGCAAAAATGTGAAGAATTAGCCTATTAAAGCAGTACAACATAAGTACAGATTTGAACAATTAAAACACTCCAACAGAAGGACAAAAACAAAGAACTGAATCACTTTAACATAAGTACAATGAACTGTGTTGTCTAAAAATGCCATGATGTCATCTATGATATTGTCAGACTTTGTCTTCCTTTTCCTTGTGTTTCCACACCCTTATATGGTCCTTCCTGTTTCCTGTCATTAGTTCATTCATCCCCATCTGTATTTGATTTGCTCCTCACCTGATGCTGTTTCCCGTGATTATGTTATGTGTTCATAAGCCCTGAGTCTTTGTCCGTCAACTCGTCTATGTGGTAGTGTATCCTGTGTTCTTCATTAAAACTCTATTTGTTTACCTCACCCCTCGTCTCCCGCGTCCTTCCCGCAACACGACCGTGACAGATTGACGGACTCAAAGGAAAGATGGAGGAGCATCGCCGCCGCCCGCAGCTGATCTTGGTCTGCCGTTCGCGGGGGTCCTTCGACGCCGCCCACGGCTCGCCCAGCCCGCCGTTCGCGGGAAGTCAGCGGCCGTTCGCGGCTCACGTAAGCCCGCCGTTCGCGGGAAGTCAGCGGCCGTTCGCGGCTCACGTAAGTCCGCCAGCCACCGCAAGCCCACCTCCCGATGCTCATGTGCCCCCGGGCTTGTTGGTGACATACGAGGGGATGGATTGGAGCCCAGCCCCAGAGCCTGCTCCTCGCCAGCGCCCTCTGGTGCCTACTCCTCGCCAGCGCCCTCCGATGCCTGCTCCTCGCCCACGCCCTCCGGTGCCTGCTCCTCGCCAGAGCCCTCCGGTGCCTACTCCTCGCCAGCGCCCTCCGGTGCCTGCTCCTCGCCAGCGCCCTCCGGTGCCTGCTCCTCGCCAGAGCCCTCCGGTGCCTGCTCTAAGTGCTCTCAAGTTTCCCGCTGGTTCCGTCCAGCACTCCAGAGCACCCACGAGTCAGCGCCGCTCGGCGCCCACGAGTCAGCGCCGCCCGAGCGCCCACGAGTCAGCGCCACCCGGCGCCCACGAGTCAGCGCCACCCGGCGCCCCGAGTCAGCACCACCCGAGCGCCCACGAGAGTCAGAGCTTCCAGGACGCCCCCAAGAGTTGGTCCTGTCCAGCTCACCTTTACCTCCGCTGGTCCTGTCCAGCTCACCTTGGCCCACGCTGGTCCCGTCCAGCTCACCTGGGCCTCCGTTGGTCCCTTCCAGCTCACCTTTGCCTCCGCTGGTCCCGTCCAGCTCACCTTTGCCTCCGCTGGTCCCGTCCAGCTCACCTTGGCCCACGCTGGTCCCGTCCAGCTCACCTGGGCCTCCGCTGGTCCCGTCCAGCTCACCTCTGCCTCCGCTGGTCCCGTCCAGCTCACCTTTGCCTCCGCTGGTCCCGTCCAGCTCACCTTTGCCTCCGCTGGTCCTGTCCAGCTCCCCTTGGCCTCCGCTGGTCCCGTCCAGCTCCCCTTGGCCTCCGCTGGTCCCGTCCAGCTCACCTTGGCCTCCGCTGGTCTCGTCCAGCGCCCCTTCTGCGCTTCCTGAGCGCCCCCGAGGTTCCGCGCGACCCGAGTGCCCGCGAGAGTCAGCACTACCCGAGCACCCACGAAAGTCTGCGCTTCCAGAGCGCCCCCAAGAGTTGGTCCTGTCCAGCTCACCTTGGCCCACGCTGGTCCCGTCCAGCTCACCTGGGCCTCCGCTGGTCCCATCCAGCGCCCCTTCTGCGCTTCCCGAGCGCCCCCGAGACTCCGTGCGACCCGAATGCCCGCGAAAGTCAGCGCTACCCGAGCGCCCACGAAAGTCTGCGCTTCCAGAGCGCCCCCAGGAGTTGTTCATGTGCAGCTCACCTGGGCCTCCGCTGGTCCCGTCCAGCTCACCTGGGCCTCCGCTGGTCCCGTCCAACTCACCTGGGCCTCCGCTGGTCCCGTCCAGCTCACCTTGGCCCACGCTGGTCCCGTCCAGCTCACCTTTGCCTCCGCTGGTCCCGTCCAGCTCACCTTGGCCCACGCTGGTCCCGTCCAGCTCACCTGGGCCTCCGCTGGTCCCGTCCAGCTCACCTTTACCTCCGCTGGTCCCGTCCAGCTCCCCTTGGCCGCCGCTGGTCCTGTCCAGCGCCCCTTCTGCGCTTCTCAAGCGCCCCCCTGAGATGGGGAGCTTCCCCAAGAATTTTTTTTTGGGGGGGGGGCTACCCTCCATGGCCTCCCAAGCTTCCTGCTCCGCCACGGAGGCATCCCAAGCTCCCTGCTCCGCCATGGCCGCCCGAGCACCCTGCTCCACCATGGCCGCCCGAGCACCCTGCTCCGCCATGGCAGCCGGAGTCCCCGGAGTCCCCGGATCCGCCATGGGTCCCGGAACGGGCACCGCCCTGGAGGCCACCTGTCCGGTCTCCAGGTCCTTGAGGCCTCCAGAACGCCCACCCCCCCTCCCCTTTCGATGTCGTACGGCGCGGGACGCGCCTATTGGAAAGGGGGGGGTAATGTCAGACTTTGTCTTCCTTTTCCTTGTGTTTCCACACCCTTATATGGTCCTTCCTGTTTCCTGTCATTAGTTCATTCATCCCCATCTGTATTTGATTTGCTCCTCACCTGATGCTGTTTCCCGTGATTATGTTATGTGTTCATAAGCCCTGAGTTTTCCCTGAGTCTTTGTCCGTCAACTCATCTATGTGGTAGTGTATCCTGTGTTCTTCATTAAAACTCTATTTGTTTACCTCACCTCTCGTCTCCCACGTCCTTCCCGCAACACGACCGTGACAGATATGCCTGCTTGTGTGTGTGTAATGTGTTTGTATCTAACTGTATGCTTAATTATGTGTGTAACACATGCTTTCATATTTGTGTGTTAATTTTGTATGTGTTTAAGTGTGGGAGACAGCAGGCACACGTTTGTTTTCAAGCATTTTTTATGCACTAAAACCTAATATTCACAAATTTCTATCATTTAAAAAAATATATATTTTATGGGATATCCCACTTTAGCAGAATGCTTCTGTCCCAATTTATCTAACATGTTCAGGTAAATTGGGACAGTAACAAAACAATATATATTTTTTTAAATAGAGCGAAGAAATTGGACACCATTGCATAATATTAAATGATTACGCGAATGGATGTAATACACATTTATATTGTAGTTTGAATTACTGTTATAAATATCCTAAAATAAACCTTAACAATTTGAATAGACTTAAACACTACAGGGACTTACCATGCACTTTCTCAGACCTTCCAACATTTGAGTGGTATCCACACCCATGTGATTTACATTTGACTAATCAAATGTTGATATTCAAATTAAGTACTGTTATTACAACATTTCAAGACCACCCATTATTATCAGATTTTTTAAAGGAGCACTACATCAAAAGCTTATTTGTCCCATTTTAGTTGATGTCCCACTTTTGCTGACTTCCCCTTATGTATTTACTTTTAATAATTTTTGTCATTGCTGGCTGGTTTAGCCAATATAATTCTTAAGAAAAGTGATTAGTGTAGCCTGCTTAACATAGCCATAAAACAACAGAACAAAAACAGTTGATGACTAAAAATAATAATTTCATGACTCTAGACATTACTTTGTGAAAACAGTGGCATAATACAGTGACGTTTTTTAGCATTATCAACACAGTAGTCATCTGCATTGGTAAATTTTACCAGCTGGAGGTTTTAGGTATATGGCCCCTGGTGGTTCTAGTGTTAAGTGCTTTTAGGTTTTTGGGTTATCAAAATGCATTCAAAGTCAATCATAATTTGTAAATGAAGTCAAAACAATACTCACATGATGCTTCATTGCTTGTCTTTTTCTTTAAAAACAAAGAAAATTGAGCTTCTCCTCACAGTCTCTGTTCTCCCAATTCCCTGTCTTGGCATTGCGGGCTCCGCAACGGTACGGCTCAGGTGGACATGAGGGGAGAGCAATGCTGGTCTCAACATTCTCCTTGCTGACCCAGAACCACATTCCAGCCAGGAAACGCAGGCCTGTCCACACACTGTCTGTTTGGGAATTACTCATGTTTGGCAGCACCTTAGGATCCATGTAAGCCAGATCAGTTTCGTGAGACCGACAGTACTCTAGACCTTCCTCCCATGTCTTTTTCTCTAGCGCCAGATTCAAGTTTTCATAGCAGAAGAAAGGATGCTTACTTGTACACAGCCAAGAAATCCCACACAATGCAACCCACAGAGCTGGGATTCTGGATTCCTCATAATTCATTAACGTGCACGAGTTTTCAGTTTCCTCAATCAGCGAGCTGAACCAACTCTGACTGTAAGCTCCTCCAGCTGCCATTTGTACCATCTGGACGTCCTCTTCACCGCTGATTGTAGACAGGTCTGTATGATATGCTTGGCAATACTTTTGAGCTTCTTTGCAGGTCATTGGAGTGGTCACATAAACATGCACTCTGACTGAACCTGTTGTTTCTCTATAAAGGACAAACAGAAAAAACACAGTAAGAATCATCTCTGCTCTGTTCTGGTGTGTGCCAGATTGGAGTTTAAGGATGGTTGAGAACTTTCACTTATCAATCTCACTGGGTGTTGACGTACAAAATGCAAATGCTACAGACTCATCATTAAGGCGGAATTCTTGTACTGGCATCATTGTGCAAATCACAGCCACTTTATTTAATATGGAATTTTCAATGTAAACCCACTGAAGATAGTCAACGCTGATTTTAAACACTTAAAATGTTCAGTGATGTATTTTTGATATTTAAATCTTCTATATAGATTCACATATTAAATATAGTAATGTTGCAGTAGGCCTATATGTTCCTCCAATAATGAAAAAAGAACATCATATGTACTGAAATCATAATATTTTGGTTATTGAAATGTTTGGACGCCTCATTGATCATAACTAGCAGGGATGTCAATTAAATAAACCTGAACCAGCTAATTAGGGTATTCAGGATTCATTGAATACAGGTGGGTTAGAAGTAAACTCCAGGGCCCCCATTTATCAGCAATGCGTAGAAAAGGTTCTTTATTTTGTTCTACAAATGAAATTTAGAATGTGCCTAAGTACAATAAAAGACGAAAAACGTGTGCACGCAGTTCTTACGCACACCAGTAAGTGATCATTGTTGATAAATCCCACATGTGTGTAAGTACCATGCTGGTTCACGTTCGTGGTCATTTGCATTTGGAAACGCCTCCAATTGAGCCATATATTGTGACAAGACTTCCCTTTAAAATCATGTGATTGAAACCCTAACCCCTAATTATAAACTACTCTGTGTTCTCGCCAAGCATATCAGTACGATCTTTGAAAACGCGTTCCCTGTGGAGCGCATTGTTTGCCAAGTCTTCCAATAATGCAAGATAAGCCATTGCACTGAGACAAACATTTGTCACAGCTGTCTTTTAAATGGTTTGACACCAATTATGCCACTTGTCTGTTTAAAACAAAAAAAATGATACATTTAGTTTTTTTAATATATTTAATGAAAGGAAACACGTGGATACAAAGGAAAGGAAAGGAAACAATATGTGGATTGATTAAAATGCTTTTTATGTGTAGTTTCGCTATTCTACCACTAGATTCTCTGTGTAAGCATACTCAGAGGTGTGCTTATATTTACACACATTTCTACACATAAGTACAAGTTGGTAATTTCTATACTTTACGAGAAACTGTTCTTACGCACTCATTACGCACATATCTGTGCATACGCACAGTTGATAAATAAGGGCCCAGGGGTTTTGACTTCCTTTCACTTTTGTTTTGACTTCTTTTAAGGTGGTGCTGTCCAATCCTGCTCCTGGGTAGGTTTGCACTAGCTGTGCACAAGTTTTTATTCAAACGGGGACATAAAGTCCACACTAGAGGCTTAATAAATATTACTTTAGTTTGAGCTGAAAGTAGTTTATTGTTCCGTTTGTCTCATTTTCAAGGACTTTTGGCTATTTTTATTAATTCCTATTTTCCTTTGTTGATTTTCCCGGGTCTAATGTGTTGATACGGATATTCATTAATCATGACAGGCAGGGCCTGAAACCAACTTTTTGCCACACGTGCCAATGGCTGACGTGAGAAAGTTTACCAGCCAAATTTTCTTTTTTACCGCCCATGAAACAATTTTTGCAAAAACAGGCAGTTATTACTACTACAATGGCTAAACTTTTTAAGAAAAAAATAACAAACTGATTTATTGATTTATTGATCAATGTTCATTAACATTTTCGAGTTTTGTTTTAATTATTTATTTATTTGGTCCCCTAAAAGAAAAGTAATTGTTGAGATTATTGTCCTTTGCATGACATTTTTTGTAATTTTCCGTTTAGCTCCTCTTCCGAAAAATGCACTAGTTCAGGGCGAATCTAGCCGAACATGCACTTCTGTGCCGGCATTTTTGTGAAACAGAAGTCATTTAATGTGAAGTTCAAACTCCATCAGGTGCTTTTAGACACTTTGACAGAAAACAAAACTTTGTTTTTTTTGCATAGTTTTGTCCAAGACTTTTTAATTGAAGTACGTTTTATTTGTATTTGTATTTGTATTGTATAGAAATAGAATTAATGTAGGCACTATTTATATAATAGTTGCTTAAAGTTGTCTTGTGTTTGATGCAGAATAAACCCATATCTCAAGATTTTTTTAATCAGTTTGTACATAAAGAAATTATTAATTCATCAACTTATTCATCACACGAGAACTCTTGTACCGGCAAATTCTCACTCACCTGTGATTTCCAAATGTTTTAGAGGAAAATTACTCCTCGTTGCCCCCTGTCAGGTGCGCCAGCAGGCAGTAAAGGCTCACGGAGTAGAGGCAGGCGAAAGTATAAATCCAGCTTTAGTTGTAGTATTAAATACAAGCCAGTCTCTCTTTGATCCATTGTCTGTGAAACACCATAATTTCTTAGTGAAAAACTGAGAACCGTTATGACGTTCTGATATTTGCTCATTATGTTTCCGTTCCATTCCGACGTAACCCCAGGTATATGTCTCCACATTCTTACACTGTGTCTACACCGGAGCCGAAAGTTGTTGTGTCGAGCCCGCCACAACAGTTAAAGTCTGTCTACACTGGATGCGACAAAGCGACAGTTGAAAATGAAAAAAACTTTGTGTCAATACGTCATAAATAGAAATTGGCTATGTTTTGCCTTTTTTAAATGCAGCTGGATTTTCCTATTTTCATCTTCATTGTGTTTCTGTCTAGTGTGACAGTAGCAGTCAACTTTATACAAAGGATTGAAGTCTGTGAGAAAAAAAAGACTTATGGATGCAATTCGGTCAATCTGCTATATTCGTTTATACATAGGGTAACGTTTCAAGTTTAATGGGGCAACACAAATTTAGTGTTTATTTAGTGGTGTAAGTGTTACAGACAAGCGTATAGCAGAGTAGGGGATCCAAGTCCAGGCCTTACTAACACAGAGCGAAGTCAAAATAAGCAAGGTCCAACACCAGCAAACAACAGTGTCCAGGGACAAGACAAAGGGGTACTCCACAAAAACAGGCAATGGTAAGATCAGGCAACAAACAATCACAAAACACAAGAATACAGTCCAAGATAAAAAACACAAGCAAGGTAAGAACAAGGTAAGAATAGGCAAAAAACAAGGCAAGGTAAATAAGAAAAAACCTTGGTAATGTCCGCAATGCTAAACAATACTTCACAATGTGTGTTTGTAATTAGTTCCTAGGAAGAGGATTATGGGAGATAATCTGGTAGAGAATAATCTGAATGTGATAGAGCCTTCTGGTGGTGAGTGGGAGGAATGACGGGGACTGGATTCATAAAAGAATCCCCCTCTTCCAGACACTCCAAAAACAACACAGTCCAAGATGGTTGTGGAGTGGTGGCGGAGCGGGGAGGGATGGAGGGCTAGGCCCATGAACAGGAAGTAGGACTGAAGAGTGAGGTGGAACGGGAGCTAGGGTGGAGCTGGAGGAGCTCGAGACCAGGGCAGGGCAGGAAGCCAGGGCAGAACCAGTGGGGCTGAATCAGAATGAGAATCAGAATTAGCTTTATTGCCAGGTATGTTTGCACATACAAGGAATTTGTTTTGGTGACAGAAGCTCCACAGTGCAACAGAATGACAGTGACAAGACAAGACACAGATAATACAAATAATAATATACAAATATACAAAATAGACAATGTGCAAAATATCACAAACACAATATACAAAATAGACAATTTAGTATGTACAAGTATGTTAGGTGCTAATTTGAAATGTAATAAGTATGTGTGTTAAATAAATAAAGGTTTGATAGTGTTTTGTGTTTCATGTTTATTGTTATGTGTTCAAATGTTCAAATGTTCATGTGATGGATTGCCTGAGGGAAGAAACTGATCCTGTGCCTGGCCGTTCTGGTGTCAAGTGCTCTGTAGCGTCGACCAGATTGTAACAGTTCAAAGAGGGAGTGTGCTGGGAGTGATTTTACCAGTCCTTTTTCTCACTCTGGATAAGTACAGTTCTTGGAGACTGGGGAGGCTTGTGCCAATGATTCGCTCAGCAGTCCGGACTACCCTCTGTAGTCTTCTGTGGTCAGATTGGGTAGCTGAGCTGAACCAGACAATTATTGAAGTGCAGAGGATGGATTCAATGATGGCGTTGTGTAGAACTGTTTCAGCAGCTCCTGTGGCAGGTTGAGTTTCATCGGCTGGCAAATGAAATACAACCTCTGCTTGGCCTTTTTGACAATAGAGTCTATTTTAATGTCCCGCTTCAGGTCCTGAGAGATGGTGCTGCCCATGAATCTGAATGACTACACTTTTGTTTCAGTGCTGTCGATGATGGTGAGTGGGGGGATTGCAGGGGGGTTTCTCCTGAAGTCCACGATCATCTCCACTGTCTTGAGCATGTTGAGCTCCAGGTTGTTAAGACTGCACCAGACAGCCACTTCCTGTCTGTGAGCAGACTCTTCACCATCCTGAATGAGGCCAATGAGTGTGGTGCCATCTGCAAACAGAAGTGTTCCTAGATGTGCAGGCGTTGGTGAACAGGGAGAAGAGCAGTGAGGAGAGAACGCAGCAGTGCTTAATTTGTACATTTCGAGGTCTCAGAACAAAGCGGGCTGACGGATCCGGCATGTGATTAGAGGAGGAGAGGTAACAGAGCATTCAGCTGATCACATTGGTGTGCCATTTTAAGTGATTAACAGCGTGCATCAGTTGCTTTTATAAGGTTTAGTACATGAAAAATCTGAAAAAGCCATGACATTTTGAAACCGCAATTTACAGGCCTGGCAAAAAAATTAATTATGGAATTTTATTTCACAAACCTCTATGATAGAGTTATAATTTATCCTGTCCAGAATTTTGTGGGGATTGTGTATTACATAGTTCACTCATTCCCGCAGCTTTCAAGTTTATAATAAGGGAAAATCCTGCAAACATTTATTCAATATAGCAAGTAGGTTATATGAGTAAATAAATCCACACAAACTAGCAGATTAAATCAGTAATTTGAAAACAGTGTAAGTGATTGAGCTGGACCGCATCTTCTTTCTTTCAATCTCTCAAAGCAGCTTCACATCAGTGCATCTCGTCTGCAATACAACGAGCTGCAGCACGCTGTTGCTGATCCAAGACTTTCACTCGCATTTCAGGACAATTGACAGAATTGTCGCTTGCTTAATCGGGTCATTGTTGAATCGTCACAAAAATGTATAATTTGCAGGTCTTTTTACTCGCGCGCTCCAGAGGCTGTTTCAGGCTGAGCGCTCAGTCACATCCAAAGCCGCCTAACGAGTATCATATTGAGTTATTTTTTGTAGTTTGGTGTTGAGCTTAAGTGGTAAATACACACAAAATTACGCAAAAATTGCCGTCCTGGCGATTATCCAGGTTTTTTCTTAAGTAAATGTGAGCAGTTGAGAAAGAAAACGAATGTGGGTCAGCACAAACTCAACTGCCGCTCTAGGCAAAACCCTGCCGTGCCGCCCCCACTTCACTCTCATAATTAAATACAATTTTAAGATGCATGTGAAAGACTGGAACATTTGTTTATTGATACAACTGCATTAAAATAAAAGCAGACACAGGCATGTTTTCTGATTACTAACTTTTCCCCTACTGCAATGTTAAATGAATAATAATACATAACCACTATTAAAGCTGCAAACACAAATCAAGTGTACAAGCCTGAAGTGGCCATGAGAAGATTTGGGAAAATCCTCAGTCAGCAGCGCAAAACAGCTGGTACGCATAGTTATTTGTAGTCAGGGCTTAATCTGAGCAAAGCCGGTCCGGATAAGCACCTGCAAATTCCGATCATCTCATTTGGCGGATACCCTTCCTCCAATGAAAGACGTTCGTGTCAGGGTTATTATAGTTTAGCATTTTTTTTTATATTGCTTTAAATTGTTGCTATAAATTTCTGTTTATTTTTTATAATTTAATTAATTTTAGATTAGTTTTTCAGTTGTGAACAGTTTTCTACCCTATACAGGTTAGTTTCTGTTTTAATTTTAGTTTTAGTAATTAAAGTTAAGCATAATTAAAATAACACTTCTAGAGCGCAGACCAAAGACATTTTAATTTAAGCTTATTGACGCAAACCACTAGCGACACAAAATTAAAGCATGCTGAGATTAAATAGAAAATTGATATACATTTTCCATTATTTTATTTAGTTGCTGTTGGTTTCGTTTTGTTTTAGTTTTTCATATATTTTGACATTTTTTTAATACTCTTTCTTGCTTAAATGCCTTAATTTTCGTCAAATAAAGTTATTAATACAACATATTTTATAGTTTAAACATGTATACAACATTTTTTATATTTAAACTCGTTTAACAAGCATTTTAGAAGTAAAAATGTAAAATGTCATAGTCTGAAAAAGACCAATGTGGCTCGTTTAGGTGACTTGGTTTGCTTTGTATTAAATAAAATGGTTTATTGTTTTATAGATTAACTGAAACAAACCTATATTTGACCCCCCAAAAAAGTGGCACTGGGAACTGCTCTCACCCGAAGAGAAGGCTAAATATACGCATGCACTCAATGCAAACGCAAACTCTGGGTTGCTGTCCTATAGCTGGGTTACACAAAAACTTTCCAAACACTAAATAAAACGTTGCAATAAAATAACCGTAATTTTTTGAGTACATGTGCACACTATAATATCAACTGGTGCAAGCTTGTAATTACTAAAGTTGGTTAACCAAGTGATTGCGCTGTAATGCAATTTTAAATGAAGCTATTGTTTCAGCTTCAGGAATTATTTATTAAAGATTAAATATTGCTTTGATTAAAGCAATATTAATCTCTAACTTAATTTATGCGTTAGTAAGTGCTCATCCACCGATCACTAACAACAGTAAATCTTATTAATCTTGTTTCTCTTGGCCTGTGGCCATGGTAACAATAAAACGAGAGACTGATAATATCTCAAATTCGAGCTTAGGTACCGTTATCTTGGTGGCAATAAGGATAAAATACTTAAAAATCACATTCCAGAGACAATTCTTTATAAAATGAAACAAGTTTTATTTGTTATACTGCTTTTCTAACATAAATGGATTAATTAATGACACATACACATACGTACATGGGTTTTAGTGAGTAAACTCAGCAAGTTAAAATTAGCCCTTTTAGCTGTTTTAACACTTACACCAACCGGAAAAGATCACGACAAATGCCTATGCTTTGTTACTGCTTTCAGATCATTTTTACCAGTTCAGTTAGAACTAGAGACTCAGTTTATGGTACTTGCTTTTGTTGGTAAGCAGGCTGGATGTTTGGTTTCGTTTTCCCCGTGAGTTCAACGTGCTGATTCAGTTCTTTGTCTCGGGTGTCACGTGGTCAGTTCGTGCTTCTCCGGTGGCTCTCGGTTGGAAACACGTAGTATCTGGAAGCTGCTGCGTGATGTCACGGGAAAGCTCTCCTCTCATCTGCAGTCGTTGAGTTCGTTGTTCTGTGATGTTACGGCCCTTCTATCCTATGAATTTGACTAGATGGTTGGTTTAGTCGGTGTTAAGGCCAGAGTCCAGCAGACTGGCTTTCAGGTCGTCCTTGCACGGAAACGATGAAGGGTAGGAGTAAGAGCAAGAGAGCGCGAACAGGAAGAGAGAGAGGGCGTTTTGCGACTGGCGCGTTGTTTTAAACAGTCCGATTTGGCCCTGCCCGCAGGCGGCTAGTCGAATCCGATTGTCCGTATGGGGCGGAGCCCCGCCCATGTCCAGGCTTTCTGGGGTTGAATCCACGTGATCCAATATTTCATTCATTCCGTGGAAGATACAAACTTACAGATTTTATATATGTTTAGTCACACATGATGCTAAAGTTTAACGGTTATCAACATGATTTGTCACTTACGATGCCAGCTTTTTTTAGAGACCAAACATCGCATTTTACACACACACACACACACCTATTACACACTTAAGGCACGAAGAAAAGTCATCCCACATTCCTTAAGTAATTCATATTCACCCAAGCATATGAGAGAAAGAGTACAACATTAATATCCATATATTTCTTGTGTAGATAGTTTTTTATAGTCGTGAGTAGAGCTGGGCGGTATGACCAAAAATCTATATCACGGTATTTTTCTAAATTATACCGGTTTCACGGTATATGACGGTATTAATTTTTTTCATGCATGACCGGGTGTTAACCACATTTTCTACTGACTGAGGAAAAACTGCAGTAGATTGACTTAGAATGCCATATTTTAGTGTCATGATGAGTGAATATTGTAGAAAAGGTCCACACTAAATACAGGGGTTAAAGCAAAAGAAAATCTTTTGACTGTAAATATTTCCTCGGCCAAACCCCATTCCACAGCCATACGGCTACAGTCACACACACAGTTTAAGAGCTGTGTTTTCTTGTAATTAGAGCGCTTGTCCTCCTAATTAAAAACATAGGAGTACCTTCTGATCAATAAAAAGATTCTGAAAAATTCTGATAAAAAAATTAGCCTTCCGAATACGAGGTGACGTTTGACTCCTTAAAGTGACTTACAGGGGTATTTTATTTTTACCTTTGCAATAGCATCATTTACATCAAATTCAAAAATGTATGTTTATAAGCTTTTTAACAATTATATTTAAAAAAATAGAATAAGTACAATACGACAAATAAGTTACCAATCATGAAATTAGTATTAATAAAAAAATAATTTGTATAATTTGGCACAGAACACAAAAGTGGCTTGTACGTACATTTTCAGACGTTTAATGAGGCTTAGAGGTGGCATGAGTGCAATTACATTCATAGATTCATGTGGACATTAATGTTTTACATATAAATTTGCTTTTAGTGATGCACAACGGCTCAGCTGTTACTTTATTTTGAACTATTTTCGTTGATGAAATAGAACAAAATAATGCAGTACTGTTTATTGATCTTTGTATTAAATCAATATATCACATTTGCAAACTCCCCTTATAATTATTAAAAGCTGTCACTCTCCTGATCGCGATCTCTGGGCGCAGACATTGAGAGCGCGTGAGTGAGTTCTCAAGAATCAAAAGCACGTGCAAATGTGATGCATTCTGTCAGAACCTGTGGGAATGAGTATAAGTATTATTAATAGCCGCAATTCCACGCCGAAATTCAAGTTCTGCTCGGTGTTCTCTGCTAAGAACCCGACTGAATGATGCGAGTGGCGTTACTATGTTGTTTGCCGAGGTGGGGATGATTTTTGGTGTTCCGCAGAACAACAACAGTGCGCTACATGATTCCTACATGTTTCTTTTCTCTCAGTAATCCCTGATAACGTTTAAATGGAGTGAACACAGAGCAGTTTTTCCGTGAGCGGGAATGTAAAACCCGGAGTGGATCCGGAGCGGAGTGATTACAGAACGCTTAGAGCGGAGAGAGGAACGTGCTTTAATCCACTCCAGGCTTTGATCACATCCCCCTCAACAAACTGAATGCACCTCGTCTTTCCTTCATTTAAGACCTATTCAAGCTAAAATCAAGACATCTATAACACTATTTGAGAAATGTAAATGTATTTACGGTCTTAAAGTTATGAAAAGTGAATTTAAGAAGGCGGGAACCCTGCAATTGACGGGAATCCGTCGTATCGACGGAGAACTTTAGTGTGTGAGAGACGCGGGAGCTGATGCAGCGGACGGTGGATATTTGTGGCGGTCAATGTGGATATTGTGGATGACTTCTTCTCTCTCATCACATTCTACGAGTGCTTCAGTTTCTGAACGTTCACGCTTAGTAACACATACAGCTGTATCCTCGCCAAAATGCAATAGTGAAAAGAGACCCCTCTCTAACAGTGTCGCGTTTCAAACGTTATTTAAATGACACCGGTATTGCGGTATTTTAAAAATTCATATCGTAAGAAAAATAAACACCGGTATTCGGTATGAACCGGTATACCGGCCAGCTCTAGTCGTGAGTGTACTAAATGTCAGGAATCCTCTACGTGGATCGCGTTTCTTTGTCTGTCTCGTTGAAGAGGGCGCGATCTTGTGCTGGATGAGAGGGGGGGGGGAGAAATGATGCTTGGAATGCAGACACAGAGGCGTCTTGATAAGTTAGTGCCTTGACAAGTCAGTACCCTAGGTCAGATAACCATCTCACTCTCTGCGGACAGGGGATCCTGGAGTAATCAATAATGTCGGTTTGTTTTCAATTCTCTGCGTGTGTGTCTTCATGCTGACATGGTGTTACAGCGCGAATGATCCCTTTATTACCTCTCCATCCTCTGATGCCGGATCCGTCACCCTGCTTTATTCCACAAATTAAACACTGTATATGATAAAGGCTAAATATGTAGTATTCTACTTGGCTAAAACTAAAAGCGGCATGACTATGAAGCAAAGTTAATTTAGATTTAGAGTAGCTAAGGGGTGATAACTTGTTGATATGAGTGCATTAAATCCAAACGAATGCCCAAAATATAAAAAAAAAATCTCTGTCCTTTTTGCCGCCCTGACTGTGTTGCCGTCCTAAGCGACTGCCTAGTCGCCTATATGCACGCGCCGGCCCTGCATTATGTCTTGTGAGAGCAGAGCAGTTCACATGTCACGTCTTTTGCGTGTTCTAGTTCTTTATTTAAAATGTGGATGTGCTGCAAGCATGGTCTTTATAGAGGATTTTTCATATATGCGCACTATAGGTCAGCACAAACGTCTTTCATTGGCACGTGAGGAGGGGGATTCAATAAAATTAGGTGCCGGATCGGATTTCGGTGGTGCCGGCACAAATTAAGCCCTGGATCACAGCCATGAGGAGCTCCAGTGCTGATCGCACAGGTGCTTGGATGTGAATTGTCCAAGTTTTACTAGCTGCTGCCTGTTTGTCAGGAAGCTGTTGATCCACTGACAGACGGAAGTGGGCACGGAGAGTTAGTTTGGAGGAGTGAAGGGATGATCATGTTAAAAACTGAGCTGAAGTCCACAAACAGGATCCTCACACAAGTCCCTAGTCTTTATAGATGCTGCAGGATAAACTGCAGTCCCATGTTGACTGCATCATCCACAGACCTGTTTGCTCAGTAGACAAACTGCAGGGGGTAGAGTAAGGGTCCAGTGATGTCCTTCAGATAAGCCAAAACCAGTTTTTCGAAAAGCTTCATGACCACACATGTCATGAGTTACAGGTCTGTAGTCAGTAAGTACAGTAATTTTGGGTTTCTTTGGGACAGGGGTGATGGTGGAACATTTGAAGCAGGGAGGGACTTCACACAGCTCCAGTGATCTGTTGAAGATCTGTGTGAAGATGGGGACCAGCTGGTCAGCAGAGGATTTCAGACAGGCTGGTGTCACACCGTCTGGGCCTAGTGCCTTTCTTCTTCTTTTTTATGAAGACCTAGCTCACATCATCTTCACTGATCTGGAGTGCAGGAGGGGGTGTGGGGGGTTTGGTTGCTTGAGCTGTTAATGGTGTTTTTCAAACCTGCAGTAGAATTCATTCAGATCGTCTGCCAGTTGTTGATTCTCCACAGTGCTGGGGGATGGTGTCTTGTAATTGGCGATGTCTTTCAGATATTTCCATACTGAAACCATGTCACTAGAAGATAACTGGATCCTCAGCTTACCAGAATAATTCCTCTTTGCCACTCTGATCTCCTTTTTCAGTGTGTATTTGGCCTGTTTATACAGTAATCTGCCCCCATTCCTGTAAGCATCTTCTTTGGCCTGAAGAAGCTGTCTGCATTTTGCGGTGAACCACAGTTTGTCGTTGTTGTAAGTTAGATGAGTCCTGGTAGGAATGCACAGACAGGTGCATCTCAATAAATTAGAACGTTGTGGAAAAGTTAATTTCTTTCAGTAATTCAACTCAAATTGTGAAACTCGTGTTTTAAATAAATTCAATGCACACAGACTGAAGTAGTTTAAGTCTTTGGATCTTTTAATTGTGAGGATTTTGGCTCACATTTAACAAAAACTCGCCAATTCACAATCGCCATCTCAACAAATTAGAATATGGTGACATGCCAATCAGCTAATCAACTCAAAACACCTGCAAATGTTTCCTGAGCTTTCAAAATGGTCTCTCAGTTTGGTTCACTAGGCTACACAATCATGGGGAAGACTGCTGATCTGACAGTTGTCCAGAAGACAATCATTGACACCCTTCACAAGGAGGGTGAGCCACAAACATTAATTGCCAAAGAAGCTGGCTGTTCAGAGAGTGCTGTATCCAAGCACGTTAACAGAAAGTTGAGTGGAAGGAAAAAGTGTGGAAGAAAAAGATACACAACCAACCGAGAACCGCAGCCTTATGAGGCCTGTCAAGCAAAATCGATTCAATAATTTGGGTGAACTTCAGAAGGAATTGACTGAGGCTGGGGTCAAGGCATCAAGAGCCACCACACACAGACATGTCAAAGAATTTGGCTACAGTTGTTGTCAGAGGCGTCTTACCTGGGCTAAGGAGAAGAAGAACTGGACTGTTGCCCAGTGGTCCAAAGTCCTCTTTTCAGATGAGAGCAAGTTTTGTATTTTATTCGTAAACAAAGATCCTAGAGTCTAGAGGAATGGTGGAGAAGCTCATGGCCCAAGTTGCTTGAAGTCCAGTGTTAAGTTTCCACAGTCTGTGATGATTTGGGGTGCAATGTCATCTGCTGGTGTTGGTCCATTGTGTTTTTTTGAAAACCAATGTAACTGCACCTGTTTACCAAGATATTTTGGAGCACTTCATGCTTCCTTCTGCTGACCAGCTTTTTAAAGATGCTGATTTCATTTTCCAGCAGGATTTGGTACCTGCCCACACTGCCAAAAACACCAACCAAAAGTTGGTTAAATGGCCATGGTGTTGGTGTGCTTGACTTGCCAGCAAACTCACCAGACCTGAACTCCATAGAGAATCTATGGGATATTGTCAAGAGGAAAATGAAAAACAAGAGACCAAAAAATGCAGATGAGCTGAAGGCCACTGTCAAAGAAACCTGGACTTCCATACCACCTCAGCAGTGCCACAAACTGATCACTTCCATGCCACGCCGAATTGAAGCAGTAATTAAAGAAAAAGGAGCCCCTACCAAGTATTAAGTACATATACAGTAAATTAACATACTTTCCAGAAGACCAACAATTCAATAAAAATGATTTTTTTATTGGTCTCATGAAGTATTCTAATTTGTTGATATTTGTTGAGATAGGGTTTTTGTTAAATGTGAGCCAAAATCATCACAATTAAAACAAAACTAAGACTTAAAACTTTTCCACAACATTCTAATTTATTGAGATGCACCTGTATCTTCATAGAAACTGATATAAGATGTTACAGTCTCTGTGAGCTCATCCAGATCGTTTGCAGCAGCTTCAAAAACACTCTAATCAGTGAGGTCGAAACAGGCTTTTAAGTCTTGCTCTGTTTCATTAGTCCATATCTTTACAGTCCTTAATACAGGTTTAGCTGATTTCAGTTTGTGCCTGAAGGTTGGTATAAGATGAACCAAACAGTGATAAGAGAGTCCCAAAGCTGCCCGTGGGACGTAGTGATATGCATATTTTATTGCTGTGTAACAGTGATCCAATATATTACTGTCTCCGGTGGGACAAGTAACATACTGTCTGTATTTTGGCAGTTCACGGGAGGTATTTGCTTTATTAAAGTCACCAAGAATGATTAAAACAAAGTCTGGGTGTTGTTGTTCTGTGTCTGTGATCAGATCAGTGAGTTTCTGTAAAGCTGAGCTCACGTGCGCTTGCAGTGGAATGTAAACACAATGAACGAGCAAAATTCATGCAGCTAGTAGAAAGGCTTACAGTTAATGAAGCGTACTTCCAGATTAGGACAGCACATCTTCTTTAACACAGTTACATCTGTATACCCCCTTTAATTGATGTAAAAGCATGTCCTGCCACCACGCGATTTCCCTGTTGATTCTGTGTCGTGGTCCGCTCTAAACAGCTGAAAGTTTGACAGATGGAGCACGCTGTCCGGAATGGCATCATTCAGCCAGGTTTCCGTGAAACACAGAGCAGCAGAGTTTGAAAAGTCCTTGTTGAACTGGGAAAGCAGGAGTTCGTCCGTTTTGTTGGGTAGAAAAATCCAAAATCTGCGCTGTTTAAGCTTCACGAGCGCACCGGCTCGCTTCCCCCGTCTGTGCATTCTGAAGCGTCTGAACACCGCAGCTGCTCCATTGACTACTATGTTCAGCAAAACATCAGAATAATTTGAAAACCGGAAGGAGATTTTGTGGTGTACTCTGCCGAAAGTTCAGCAGTTCATCCTTGGTGTAACTGATTGTGTTTGACAAACAAAAAAACAGGACTAACAAAAAAAACTAAGAAAAACTAAAACAACTGGAGAGCCAAGCACCATGGCTGCCATGTGCGGCACCATCTTGATCTGAAGACCATCAAGGAGCAGGCAGAGATGAGGACCACTTCAGCAGAGTTAATGGTGCAGGGGACCACCAAGATGGCTCAAGCTGATCAGACATCCACCAAAGTGGAGCAGGCAAGGCAGGAGACCACCAAGGTTGATCTGAAGGCAACCAAATTAGAGCAGACGGAACTGCAATAGACAGCACAGAGAGGTTGGAAGACCTCTGGAGTGGTCTCATGGGCTTGAGCGGGCTCTGGAGGAGAGTCATGGACAGGAGCAGGCTAACGAGAGGATTCATGGACTGGAGTGAGCTCTAGGGGAACAGTCTCTGTGACATCCAGTGCTGAGGCCCTTGAGATGCCAGCCCCTCTGGCCGAAACTTGTCTTGCGGAGAGACTCAGGACTGTTGGCCATGATGGGACGAGACTCTGGACTGGTGGCCATGATGAGACGATACTCTGGACTGCTGGCCATGATGAGACGATACTCTGTACTGGTAGCCATGATGGGACGAGATTCTGGAATGGCAGCCGTGACGTGAAGAGGCACTGGACTTGGGTGTGTTGAGACTTGAGATAACCAGACTAGTAATTATAGAAGGACCAAGCTCTGCAGTCACTGGAGAGGGAGATGATTATGGTAGATGGAGTCTGGTAGTGAATAATCTTAAGGGAGGGACAACGTTCTGCAGAGTTTAGCTTAAACCCCAGATAACACACCTGAACATGTCCCAATCCGTAGGGAGTTGAGAACGAGGAGGCGATGAGTTCATCAAACACAATATCCTTTATTGTATTGAACACAGGAAAACATGGAGTAGGACAAAAATGAGCATTAAGACTGGACACAGAGTCAGGGAATCACAGGACTTATAAACACTTGGAAAAACTAGATAATTAGGGAAAAATGGCTTGGGAAAAATAAACGCATTATTAACACACAGACGGAGACTAATGAACTAACAATGAAGTGAGGGATTTTAATCATTTTTAATCATTTATATTAATAATCAGTTTTAATAACTTGTTTATGTGTGTAATCAATTTTTCATGGGATTTCTTATTAAGGGTTGTAGATGTGTTGTTTGTTGAAAGTGTAATTGCTATGTGCTGATGTTAAACGTGCTTGCTGCCAGATGTGTGCAGGATAGGAGGTCAGCAACTAAAGTGGGGCACGGTGGAATGTGCACACACACACATAACAAGATCAGATTACTTAGAAAAGCTAGTTTCTAGGCAGAAAATGGAATGGGTGGGGGTTCTATCACAGCATGTTTTGCAGGGACCAAGAGACAAAGGAGTGGAAGTGGAAGCGGATTGGAAAGTCTAAGGACGGATCCCCATCCAATAAGAAGAAGAGACACGTCGACACATAACTATAATATTGTGTGGGACTGGATTTCTGGGTTGGTTCTTTGTAAGACGTTGTGTCTGAGACAACCCAGCGCTGTAACTTTGGTGATTTCTGATCAATAAATTTCAATATTGAATATAGATTGCCTTCCTTCAATTTTTGACCACGCAGGACATTTGAAGTCCATCAATTGGTGACCCCGACGTGATCGGAGAAAAAAGGCATTAAAGTACACCGTAGAAGTCCGGCAAGGGCCGAAGTTCCGGGACGGAACGAACTCGGGTTCAACACACGGTCGACCGATAAAAAAAAGGTAAGCAGAAACCTGTTAAATCAAACTTCTGCAAATTGGATATTCTAAATTTCATGTGTTGAATTTGAATTGTATTCCGTTCCATTTATTAGTAAAATATTGATATCTGTTGATCAGAAAAAATTGTGAAGACGGTGGGTTAAAGTCCCACCGCAAGACGGTGGGTTAAAGTCCCACCGCAAGACTGTGGGTTAAAGTCCGCACAGCATTTTAGCAAGACTGTGGGTTAAAGTCCTACAGCATTTTAGCAAGACGGTGGGTTAAAGTCCCACCGCAAGACTGTGGGTTAAAGTCCGCACAGCATTTTAGCAAGACTGTGGGTTAAAGTCCTACAGCATTTTAGCAAGACTGTGGGTTAAAGTCCTACAGCATTTTAGCAAGACTGTGGGTTAAAGTCCGCACAGCATTTTAGCAAGACTGTGGGTTAAAGTCCTACAGCATTTTAGCAAGACTGTGGGTTAAAGTCCTACAGCATTTTAGCAAGACTGTGGGTTAAAGTCCGCACAGCATTTTAGAAAGACTGTGGGTTAAAGTCCTACAGCATTTTTTGAATATAGAGTGTTAGATTATTGATGTGTATTGTGTGTGTTGTGTAAAATGTCTGAATTTGAGAGAGAGTGTGAGGAGTATGGATGTCCCCCGACAACAACACAGTGGGGCAATGTAGTAGATATGTTACTGGCTCAATCGGAGCCTAAAAATCATAAAAAAGAGAAGAAAATTTGGGAAAATAAATGGAGTCAGATATGTATTGAAAACGGGTGGGATAATCCCGACAAAATGTCGGTGGCATTAGCACCAAAAATTAGAGCTATGGAAAAAAGAGCTCATGTAAGACTAAAAAGACATGTAGAAGGGAAAAACAGTATAAATTGGTTGAGTAACAGTAAATATTCCAACCAAGAAGAAGAATATAGAACTGAGGTCAGGTTGTGGACAAGAATAGCACTTACTGCAACCGCCCTGAGTCCCACTAAAAAGGGTGGGGGGGAGCATGTGAAGGCAGAGAAGTTAGAGAAAGGAGTGACAAAGAAGTCAGGAAGTACACAGGGTAGTACTTCTGATCAGACAGCGTTCGCCCGCCTCCAAGCTTATATCCGGATTTACACTCAGTAAGGCCGCCCTATGTACCAAACCAAGACTTGCAGCAAGTTCAAGTGACTGTAAAAGAATCAGCAGTGGAGGTGGAAATGGCTGAGTTAGATATGATGAAAGAACAAATAAAACTACTAACAGCACGGCTAGATGGCGCTACAGGGTTAGACCCACATGAGAGACCAGGATCACAGCATAGTGAGCAGGAAGCAGAGTATGGGGAGGATGACAAACAAAGCGTTCATAGTGAAGGGCCATGTGCATCTGTGCATAGTCAACAAGGTTTAGAAGAAGTGAGACATGATGGGGCTACACATCAGAATGTACTTATTAAAGGGACTATGACATCATCCCCCATAGCTGCAAGAACAAGAAGCCATGTAGAGGGCCAATTTACGCCCAAGGGGGGGAGAGACTGGAATACTTCTTACCCCCACCGAGATGTGTATCGAAAAAGGGATTGTGAGGGCGATGTAGAGAGTGGTTTTGTCGTGCATGACCAACTGCGCGCGGGGATAAATATGCCATTAGTGCAAGGTAACCGGGGTGCTAAATACCAATCCTGGAGTCATAGTGATATGACTGCAGTATTAGCAAAACTGCCCCCCATCACCTCTGGAGGAGGTAGATGGCTGACAAAATTAATGGCTCTGTGCCATGGAACCACATTGGCAGTAGGAGACTTGAGATGCCTTCTGGGTCAAATTTTTACGGCTTCACAGATGAGGGATTTTGAGAAAAATGCAGACATAGAGGGTGCAGATAACGATGTGGTGTTTATAAGAGTGAGTAGTATGGTAGGTAGGGCATTAAGAGAACAGTTCCCCACACCCCCAACCACGTATCAAAACATCAAATTTCGCATCAAACCTGGTGAGACTGGATCAGGTTATTATTTCAGATGTGCCGCAGAATGGGAACAAATGGTTGAGGAAAACAGTTTAAACAACCCCATAACACGTGACATTTTCAGATCAGCAGTGATGTCAGGGGCCCCCAATGGCGTAAAACAGGCCATGGAAGGTAACCCCGATATACCAGTAGCAACCAATGAAGTATGGGAAAGACACTTAGTATTTCACATTGACAGGACAGTTGATAAACTGCACAAAGATGAGGAGGAGCTAGAAAAGACAAAAAATCAACTATTAAAGCTACAATTAGACTTAGCCAGAGCCAGTGGCCCAAAGAAAACCAAACAAATGTCCCAACAGTCTGTGAATGACCCACCTACCCCTTCAGTTATTCCCCCATATTTTGGGTATGATCAGGGAGCAACATACCAAACACCATGGTCACAGATGGGTACCTGGGGAGGGCATAGAGGCCAGAGGGGTGGGAATATGGGATTTAGAGGCAGACGTGGTAGGGGTGGAGGGCGGCAGAGGGGTGCTTGTCATCTGTGTGGTGGCACTGATCATTGGAAAATGAATGTCCCTCACAGCAGGGGACGGCCAATTTACAGGACCACCTGCAGGGGATGGGGTCCTCTCAGAGGTGGACCTGGTGGTCGTGGCAGGGGACCACACGCCTCACGATACCGGGCAACAGCACCCGTCTCCAGCCAACCTACAGGCGCCTATGCACCCAACATGGGGCCCGGAGGAGACGCGGGATTGTTGAAGGACCCACAGAGGACCACCATGAGGGAATGGCTGAACCCCTCATGGAAATAGTGGTTGACAACAAACCACTAAGAGCTCTGGTAGATACCTGAGCAACATACTCCACTGTAACAGGGGGCACAATCACAGATAAAGATCTAAGTGATAAAACAGTGGGAGTCATGGGTTTCTCTGGTGGGTTAGAACATTGGCCAATGACAAAACAATTAACCGTCCAGGTTGTGAATCAGAGCTTACCGCACTCATTCCTGTACTCTTCTAACGCTCCTGTACCTCTACTGGGGAGGGACTTACTTATTAAATTGGGGCCAGTATTTTATGTTCACCACAAGGGGTAATAGTGACTTTTCCAGATGGCACACAGGTTGATTGCTCACAGACTGCACCAACAGGTTTTAGACAGAATGTTCTGTTAGGAGGACCATTAAAGGAGGCAGCTGACATTTATTGGGTAGAATTAGACATTTCCCCATCCCTAATGAGTGTAGTGACCCTGTATAACAACCACCGACCATGGATAATGGACATAGATGTTTACTTACCACCCATTGACCCACTACACTGTACATTGTTTACAGAAATGACACAGTCATGTACCAAGAAATGTTTAACAGCATAGAAGGGGATAGATGGCGTCTCACAGGAGATGGCATATTCGTAGGGAAAGAAGGAGTTGTAGCCCCCATTGTTTTGACCCCAGAACAGCTAAAATGGTATGAGATGACAGATACTCCGCCCACACATCTCCATGGCATTACACCCAGGCCATGAAGCTAGAGAGTTAGGAGGTATGACTAAAAGGTTAAGGGCTGTTGCTGATTGGGAGCCTACTGACATCAATATGGTATTATATTCTCACACTGCTAATTCATATTGGGTTACGGAAAAAACTGAAGATATGGGCGTGTTAACACATAAACAGATTTCAAGGAGTCATGGAAGAGAGCAAAGCGGATGGCCCAGGTGCTGAACAGTTGATTGCGGTACAACCATCTGACTTATGGTCACAAGGGCCAACGGATGTTGGTCTATGTAATATTGCACCTGTAACATTTGACTTGTCATCTAATGAACCAATTTGGGTACCGCAGTACCGTAACAAACCGGAGGCGGATGAGGGTATTGCATCAACTGTTCAGGGGCTCCTAGAGAGGGGAGTTATTACCCCATGGAAATCTCCATGGAACACTCCTATTTTCCTGTGCAAAACCAGGCACTAACAAGTACAGACTTGTGCACGACCTCAGACGAATCAATAGCATGGTAGTAACTCCAACATTGGCTGTCCCCAACCCATACATCACCATCTCAAATTTGACCCCAGCTCACCAGTGGTTTACATGCATTGATCTGGCAAACGCATTTTCTGCATACCATTGTCTGAAGAATGTAAGTCATGTTTGGCGTTCACCTACAGAGGCCGCCAGTACTCTTATAACAGATTGCCACAAGGCTTTATCTTGTCACCAGGGATTTTTAATCAAGTTCTAAAAAAGCAGTTACAAAAATGCACACTTCCCCCAGACTGCGTTTTGATAATGTATGTTGATGACCTATTGCTTGCCGCCACAACAAATGAAGAGTGCCTACGGGCGACTGACCTAATACTGCAACAACTGTATGTTTCAGGGTTCAAGGTCAGCAAAGAAAAATTGCAAGTCAGCAGGCCATCAGTTACCTTTATGGGAAGGTTAATCACAGCTCAGGGCTCCACACTCTCCCACCGTCAACGTGACAGCATTTTATCACATCCCAAACCACTAACAGTGAAGGACATGCTTTCCTTTCTCGGCCTCACAGGTTTCAGCAGAAACTACATCCCTATGTACGTCTCGCTGACCACACCGTTAAGGCAGATTGTGAAGGAGCAGGGTATGAAAAATCTAAAGGCTGAATTGACATGGACCCCTGAGGCAGAACAAGCTTTCATTGCCTTAAAGACAGAAATGGCTCATGCAGCTCATTTAAATTGTGCAGACTATTCACTGGGTTTCTTCCTGGATGTCTCTGAAACAGGAAACAGTGCACATGGGGTCCTATTTCAAAAACTGGCAGGGACCAGAAGAGTTTTGATGTATGTCAGCGTCCTGCTGGACGGTATTGAACAGCGTCAGCCTACATGTGCTCGGTTTGCTGCAGGTCTGGCTAAAATAATTGAGAAAACATCACATATTGTTATGGGCCATCAAGTAACGGTTCTTACCACTCATTCCGTCATGTCATTTGTAAATTCAGCAGCATTCACCTTTTCACCTCTGCGGCAATGTAAATTGGCTAAATGTCTCGCTGCACCCAATGTCACATACACACATGAAGGTGTCAACATGGCAGACCTTTTGGCTGACGGTTTGCCCCATGACTGTGCACCCATCACTGAATTGGTTTGTCGTGTGAGGTCAGACCTTTCTGCCTCACCATTGCCGGACGACCCCAGCAATTTGACATTGTTTACAGACGGATGTTGTTACAGATTAGAAGACGGCACACTGATATCTGCATTTTCTGTAGTTCAACAAACAGACCAGGGCTTCCTTACCGTTAAAGCAGAGAAATTGCAGGGAAAACAGTCAGCACAGCGAGCAGAGTTGATAGCGGTAACTGAAGCATTGAAATTTGCAGGGCCTAACAGAGTTAACATTTACACTGATTCAGCATATGTGGTTACCGCAGTACATGTTGAACTTCCAGTCTGGCAACGATCTGGTTTTGTCACAACATCTGGCAGACCAATCACTCATGACTGTGAGATCAGACTACTGTTAGAGGCTCTGATGGTCCCTGCAGCTGTGGCCATCATCAAATGTCAGGGCCATTCAAAAGGTGACTCATTTGTCTCCAAAGGCAATGATGCTGCAGACGCAGCAGCAAAATTAGCTGCTGGGTATAAAATGCAGATGACGGTACAGACTAGTCACCTTGTTGACGACTTGTTACCCTCATTTAGCAGAGAATATCTTGTTGCAGAACAAATGTTCCCCAGAAGAAAAATCTGTCTGGATGGAACATGGTGCTTTGCGGGCCCCAGACGGCCTCTGGCAGGCACCAGACGGCAGACCAGCATTGCCCACTGCTCTGACTGCGTCCATCTTAAAACAGGCCCATGGACCTGCTCATGTGGGACCCAAACAAATGATGAGAACATTGAAACCATGGTGGCATCCTTTTCTGTTTGCTATGGTGTCACATTTCGTTCTGACCTGTGACATTTGCCAGGCACATAACGTCAGACCGTCACTTAAACAATTGCAGGGCACATTCTCACCTGTCTGCGGCCCAGGGAAAGAAATTGTGATCGATTTCACTGACATGATCACAAGAGTTCAGGGAAAACAGTACTTATTGGTCATTGTGGACTATTTCACAGGATGGCCTGAAGCCTACCCAACCGGACGGGAAGACAGTACCTCCGTAATAAAATGTCTCATCAATCACTATATTCCCCACCATGGCTTTCCCAGACGTATCCGTTCGGATAACGGAACTCACTTTAAAAATGAACATTTGAAGGTGGTTGAACAGTCTCTGGGGCTGACACATTTTTTTGGGGCTGTCTACCACCCACAATCTCAAGGGAAGGTCGAACGTATGAATCTTACGTTGAAACTGAAATTGGCTAAAATCTGTGCACAGACCAAATTGACATGGTTATCTGCCCTTCCATTGGCTTTAATGTCTGTACGTTCCTCTGTTAACAGGATTTCTGGCTTTACACCCTTTGAGTTGCTTACAGGTCGTTCTTTCCCTGGACCTTCAACGCCACTGAGACCTGACCAAATCACACCTTTATCACACTGTGTTTATTTTGATAAACTAACTGCTCTGATTAAACAATTTTCCCAGCAGGTCACTCCAGACACTGAACCAGAACCGATTCCCCCGCCAACCGAGTGGGTCAGACTGAAAAAATTCCGCAGGAAGTGGAACGAGGCCAGATGCAGGTCTTTGGCACAAACTGCAGTGGACCTGAGGTCACAGGTCCAAGAGAGGGAGGGTGCTGGGAGTGCTGGGAGTGAAAGTGCTGGAAAATTACAGATTGTACACAAGAAAGGTGACATTTTTTCAGATTGTACACAAGAAAGGTGACATTTTTTCAAGCCCACCACAAGAACCTATGGCACATTGTGTAATCACAGATTGTGCATATGGTGCAGGTATTGCAGTAACATTTAAAGATAAATATGGTGTGGAGAAAGTGAAACAACAAAACAAAAAACCTGGTGAATGTGCAGTGACACAGGAAGAAGACGGCAGAACAATTTTTCATTTAATCACAAAAAGAAAGTGCACTGATCTCCCCACATACGGAGATTTTACTAACAGTTTAAAACACATGAGAGATTGGTGTGTAGAACATAGAGTGAAAAGTGTTCCGTACCCCGTCTGGGGTGTGGTCTGGACAAACTAGACTCCCAAAGAGTCCGGAACATTTTAAGTAAAGTTTTCACAGGAGTAGACATAGTTATAACCATATATTCATTATAATTAATTTCACAAGTTTTTATGAGTTTTATTTAATTTCATATAATCACGTTTTCATTAATTACAAGTGTATGATTTAAGGTTTTAATGTTTTAATTTTTTATACTGATTTTGTGTTTGAAGAAGGTACAAAAAATGAGACTGTGGGAAAATTGGCCATGTATGGGTTTCCTCCTCATCATCTCCATCACTATCGTAGGTATAATATTAGGCATAGAAAAATTGCAAAAAGACTCAAACGTAACCAGGCCTAAGAGATCACTAGAGAGGGACACGTGTCTGACAAAATATGGAGGTATAGAACTTGACTATGAAGAAGATTCAGCCACGTCGTTTACATTTGATATATGTTCAGTTTTTAATTGTCAGGGAAAGAATAGTTCATGGAGAGGATATGATGTATACCTATGTGCTCCTCAGAGGTGGAAAGAGTACAAAAATATTCTACTCAAGTAAAAGTACCATTACATTACTGAAATTTTACTTAAGTACAAGTAAAAGTACCAGTCTAAAAATATACTCAAGTAAAAGTAAAAAGTAGCTCATTTAAAATTTACTCAGAGTAAAAATTACTTAGTTACATTTTAACAATGGGAGGGAGGAAAAATGGGATAGACCAAAGGTGTCAAACTCAGTACCTGGAGGGCCACAGCCCTACACAGTGTAGATATAACCCTAATTAAACACATCTGATCCAGCTAATCTAATGATTTAGGCTTATTTGAAAACTACATGGTGTGTGTTGGAGCAGGGTTGGAACTAAACTCTTTAGGGCTGTGGCCCTCCAAGAACTGAGTCTGACACACCTGGGATATGGGCCTATAAATCTCAAACTAGGTGTTTTTAATTAAAGGAATCAGTTAATTAGAATTATAAGACATTTGGGCTGTTACCAGGCAAATTAAATCAGTATCAACAAAATTAATCTTTGCAATGCAGAGGAAACGCAGAAGCTTCATCTGAAGTGTTATAGATGTATTACACACTGACATGAATGCATTTAGCCTGCAGTTACAAATGCAGAAATAATGTTTTGATAAATAAGACATAAATGTGACCCTGAACCACAAAACCATAAGGGTCCATTTTCCTAAATGCGATTTATACATCATCTGAAAGCTGAATAAATCATATTTCCATTGATGTATGGTTTGTTATGATCGGACAATATTTGAAAATCTGGAATCTGAGGGAGCAAAAAATCAAAATATTGAGAAAATCTCCTTTAAAGTTGTTCAAATTAAGCTCCTAGTTTTGATATATTTACAGTAGGATATTTACAGAATATATTAATGGAACATGATCTTTACTGAATATGCTAATGATTTTTGGCATAAAAGAAAAATGTATAATTTTAACCCATACAATGTATTGTTGGCTATTGCTACAAATATACCCCAGCGACTTAAGACTGGTTTTGTGGTCCAGGGTCACAAATGTTAAATAGTCATTATAGAAATAAAAAAATAATAGTAATCAAAAGATACTTTAAATGTTAAATTAGAACCACCAGTAGGTGTCAGTAAGTCACTCATAAGAGAGTCAATGCGATTGAACGGAATCATTTAAACGGTTAATTCATTCAGGAACAAAACACCGTCATTGCTCAGAGTCAGAGACACAAAACTGTGTATGGAATTATTTTGTTGTCGAAATAGAGCAAAAACAGGCAATATGGTGTCTAAAGTCTCTTAATTAACTTCTTGTTTTTGAACTGTTGTAAAAAGAAAAACTACAGGCCTATGTAATCATGGTGATTTTTGAGAAAACGGCATTCTTCATGTGATGTTGACTTACTATATTAAATTATATAAATATATACATTTTCTGCTTCTATATCTTCAATTTTGTGATCATTCTAAACGCATTTTAACAGACTGAATCACGCAGTGAAAGAAAGCACTCCGTTAAAACAACAATTATTATATTATCTCAGATGATATTGCACACCCTGCACCACTGTCTTTTGGCTCATTTGTGCAAAACCTTTTGCTAAAAGCTTCGTTTTAACCACCAATGCAATGATGTAAGTATTTACGTTACCTCTACATGTTTGCGAAGGGTTGATGTCGAGATGTTATAAGCTGCTAGTTCGGTCTCGAGGCAAACACAGCTTACACTGCATAATAGAGCATGAATATATGGCCAGGGGTTCACTTCATTTCAATTCAACTTCAGCAGAATATGACGGGTTTGGTTTTCAGCTGGGTCTGCACCATTAGGGGCCGTTCACATATCGCGCCTAAAGCGCATGGAAACGCTAGACACGCTGCTTTCTTTTTTCCAATGCGCTTTCGGGCGGTTGCGCTCGGAGGCGTTTGTCGTTGCTAAGCAACCATCAGCTGCGCTCTCCGTTACAAGAAGGAAATTTCGTCACATGACCTGCGGTGCGCTTGCGGCATTCTGAAAAGTTGAGATGTTTGACGCCTGGAAGAAACAGCGTCGCCGCTTCCATTATGAGCGCATACCGCGGCGTCTACATTTGAAATAACGAACTTAAGCGCGCAAAAGACGCGATATGTGAGCGGCCCCTTAAAACGCCTGTCTTGTCCGTCTGCATCGTTCTTGTTATTTTTAGCGCCAGTTTCTTCTTCTTCTGCCCATTATTTGCTGCAGTTTTTCCACGGAGCGATTTTTTTTTACTCAGTAACGAATGCGTTTTAAAATGTAGCGAAGTACAATACTTCCCACAAAATATACTTAAGTAAAAGTAAAATTACAGATTAAAAACATTACTTAAAAAAGTACAAGTACACAAAAAAGCTACTCAATTACAGTAACGCGAGTAAATGTAATTCGTTACTTTCCACCTCTGGTGCTCCTCCTGCAGTAGTGGATGACTGTGAAAATGGTAATAACCCAAGATATATGACAGTGTGTAGTGATTGGGGACAAGTTACCAAATATTCGGGATCATGGAGTCCAAACAGGTATTGCATTACTGAAATTTTACTTAAGTACAAGTAAAAGTACCAGTCTAAAAATATACTCAAGTAAAAGTAAAAAGTAGCTCATTTAAAATTTACTCAGAGTAAAAATTACTTAGTTACATTTTAACAATGGGAGGGAGGAAAAATGGGATAGACCAAAGGTGTCAAACTCAGTACCTGGAGGGCCACAGCCCTACACAGTGTAGATATAACCCTAATTAAACACATCTGATCCAGCTAATCTAATGATTTAGGCTTATTTGAAAACTACATGGTGTGTGTGTTGGAGCAGGGTTGGAACTAAACTCTTTAGGGCTGTGGCCCTCCAGGAACTGAGTCTGACACACCTGGGATATGGGCCTATAAATCTCAAACTAGGTGTTTTTAATTAAAGGAATCAGTTAATTAGAATTATAAGACATTTGGGCTGTTACAAGGCAAATTAAATCAGTATCAACAAAATTAATCTTTGCAATGCAGAGGAAACGCAGAAGCTTCATCTGAAGTGTTATAGATGTATTACACACTGACATGAATGCATTTAGCCTGCAGTTACAAATGCAGAAATAATGTTTTGATAAATAAGACATAAAATGTGACCCTGAACCACAAAACCATAAGGGTCCATTTTCCTAAATTGCGATTTATACATCATCTGAAAGCTGAATAAATCATATTTCCATTGATGTATGGTTTGTTATGATCGGACAATATTTGAAAATCTGGAATCTGAGGGAGCAAAAAAATCAAAATATTGAGAAAATCTCCTTTAAAGTTGTTCAAATTAAGCTCCTAGTTTTGATATATTTACAGTAGGATATTTACAGAATATATTAATGGAACATGATCTTTACTGAATATGCTAATGATTTTTGGCATAAAAGAAAAATGTATAATTTTAACCCATACAATGTATTGTTGGCTATTGCTACAAATATACCCCAGCGACTTAAGACTGGTTTTGTGGTCCAGGGTCACAAATGTTAAATAGTCATTAGAAATAAAAAAATAATAGTAATCAAAAGATACTTTAAATGTTAAATTAGAACCACCAGTAGGTGTCAGTAAGTCACTCATAAGAGAGTCAATGCGATTGAACGGAATCATTTAAACGGTTAATTCATTCAGGAACAAAACACCGTCATTGCTCAGAGTCAGAGACACAAAACTGTGTATGGAATTATTTTTGTTGTCGAAATAGAGCAAAAACAGGCAATATGGTGTCTAAAGTCTCTTAATTAACTTCTTGTTTTTTGAACTGTTGTAAAAAGAAAAACTACAGGCCTATGTAATCATGGTGATTTTTTGAGAAAAACGGCATTCTTCATGTGATGTTGACTTACTATATTAAATTATATAAATATATACATTTTCTGCTTCTATATCTTCAATTTTGTGATCATTCTAAACGCATTTTAACAGACTGAATCACGCAGTGAAAGAAAGCACTCCCGTTAAAACAACAATTATTATATTATCTCAGATGATATTGCACACCCTGCACCACTGTCTTTTTGGCTCATTTGTGCAAAACCTTTTGCTAAAAGCTTCGTTTTAACCACCAATGCAATGATGTAAGTATTTACGTTACCTCTACATGTTTGCGAAGGGTTGATGTCGAGATGTTATAAGCTGCTAGTTCGGTCTACCGAGGCAAACACAGCTTACACTGCATAATAGAGCATGAATATATGGCCAGGGGTTCACTTCATTTCCTTCGAATTCAACTTCAGCAGAATATGACGGGGTTTGGTTTTCAGCTGGGTCTGCACCATTAGGGGCCGTTCACATATCGCGCCTAAAAACGCATGGAAACGCTAGACACGCTGCTTTCTCCTTTTTTCCAATGCGCTCGGGCGGTTGCGCTCCGGAGGCGTTTGTCGTTGCTAAGCAACCATCAGCTGCGCTCTCCGTTACAAGAAGGAAATTTCGTCACATGACCTGCGGTGCGCTTGCGGCATTCTGAAAAGTTGAGATGTTTTTATCTCGATGCGGCGCGGACGCGCCTGGAAGAAACGAGCGCGTCGCTTCCATTATGAGCGCATACCGCGGCGTCTACATTTGAAATAACGAACTTAAGCGGCGCAAAAGACGCGCGATATGTGAGCCCCTTAAAACGCCTGTCTTGTCCGTCTGCATCGTTCTTGTTATTTTTAGCGCCAGTTTCTTCTTCTTCTGCCCATTATTTGCTGCAGTTTTCCACGGAGCGATTTTTTACTCAGTAACGAATGCGTTTTAAAATGTAGCAGTACAATACTTCCCACAAAATATACTTAAGTAAAAGTAAAATTACAGATTAAAAACATTACTTAAAAAGTACAAGTACACAAAAAGCTACTCAATTACAGTAACGCGAGTAAATGTAATTGTTACTTTCCACCTCTGGTGCTCCTCCTGCAGTAGTGGATGACTGTGAAAATGGTAATAACCCAAGATATATGACAGTGTGTAGTGATTGGGGACAAGTTACCAAATATTCGGGATCATGGGTCCAAACCCACATTATTTGAGCAGAGAACAGAAGGCTTGGAATAACGTATCATTTCAAAGAGATTACAGTACCACACAAACCCAGTCACTTTATCCATATCACGAATTAAGGAATCTTCATACAAAAAGAACAGGGCCTATTTTTTCTTAGGGGTGGACCAAACCGGAAAGGATTCTATGGGACTGATCAAAATAAATATAGTTCCTAAACCTCAACCAAACGTCACAGAAACTAAGAATGTATCGGTTATATCAATGGTAGATAAACATGTAGGTGTAGACTATACTAAATTAACCCCGGAAGACATAATAGAAAAGGCAACGGGATATGGAGAGACTAATTTGTGGTTAGAATGGTTGATTAACACTGCCAAAGAACAAAAAATAGATGACTGTGTAGCATGTGCAGGTGCCAGACCCAGACTTCACATTGAACCAGCTCCCCTGCATCTAAATGATACATGGGGATATAACTGTATGTTGTCACTAACGAGAGAGGTGGGGTCAACCAATTGCACCACATTGGCATCTATATTTCCCCCAATTTCAAATGATTCCCGAACAGGCCCATTTATACCTAGACAAAACAATTACACGTGTTTTAATTTCACACCGTCTAGTTCATCAATTAATTACGGACGCATTAATGAAGAGTGGTGTAACGTCATAATAAGTGACAATGGAACAAAAATAGGACCGTGGGCAAGAGCAGGCCTCTATTACTACTGTGGTGACAGACGCCTGTTTACCAGGGTACCGCCTAACACAAAAGGCTTGTGTGCTATGGTCCGACTAGGAGCACCTCTGACGCTGATAGGAGAGAAAGTAGTTGAAATGAATAAAGGCACGACAGGGCAGTTAACAAACCGAAGAAGACGTCATGTGATAAGAAAACGTGGAGCAACCATAGACTTATCATTAAACAGTCCCACATATATAGATGCCATTGGGGTTCCAAGAGGAGTCCCTGACGAGTATAAATTGGCTGACCAAATAGCTGCAGGATTTGAGAATATACCAGTTTTGTCTATGCTATTTCCAGTAACCCCTAACAAGAATGTTGACAGAATAAATTATGTGCATTACAATGTTATGAGATTAGCTAACCTTTCCAGAGACGCAGTAAAAGGCCTGTCTGAACAATTGCCTCCTACATCGTTGATGGCTGTGCAAAATAGATTGGCTCTAGATATGTTGTTAGCTGAGAAAGGAGGTGTCTGCCATATGTTTGGTGATTTATGTTGTACATTTATCCCCAATAACACTGCTCCTGACGGATCAGTAACTAAAGCATTAGAAGGGCTACGTGTGTTATCAGTAGAAATGAAAGAACATTCGGAATAGACAACCCTGTGGGACAGTGGCTGGACAGAGCTAGGTAAGTGGAAGGCACTGATAATGTCCATTGTGGTCTCAATTGCGGTCTTTGTAGCTATATTAGTAACATGTGGTTGTTGCTGTATTCCGTGTATTAGGTCATTGTGTAATAGTAGCAGCAATTGAGAAAAAGGACATGACACCACCCCCTTATACCATGCCACTGCTGTCAGCAAATCAGTGTTCTGATAGTGGTGATGATGATGACGAGAGAAATGATGTGTGACCTCTCTGAGAAGTCAAGAGAGGGATTGAGGGATTTTAATCATTTTTAATCATTTATATTAATAATCAGTTTTAATAACTTGTTTATGTGTGTAATCAATTTTTCATGGGATTTCTTATTAAGGGTTGTAGATGTGTTGTTTGTTGAAAGTGTAATTGCTATGTGCTGATGTTAAACGTGCTTGCTGCCAGATGTGTGCAGGATAGGAGGTCAGCAACTAAAGTGGGGCACGGTGGAATGTGCACACACACACATAACAAGATCAGATTACTTAGAAAAGCTAGTTTTTAGGCAGAAAATGGAATGGGTGGGGGTTCTATCACAGCATGTTTTGCAGGGACCAAGAGACAAAGGAGTGGAAGTGGAAGCGGATTGGAAAGTCTAAGGACAGATCCCCATCCAATAAGAAGAAGAGACACGTCGACACATAACTATAATATTGTGTGGGACTGGATTTCTGGGTTGGTTCTTTGTAAGACGTTGTGTCTGAGACAACCCAGCGCTGTAACTTTGGTGATTTCTGATCAATAAATTTCAATATTGAATATAGATTGCCTTCCTTCAATTTTTGTCCTGCGTGGTCAAAAATTGAAGGAAGGCAATCTATTTTCAATATTGAATATAGATTGCCTTCCTTCAATTTTTGACCACGCAGGACATTTGAAGTCCATCAGAAGACAGGAACAGGAAAGACCAAATAAGGGCATGGGAACACTGGAAGCACGTGGAAACACAAGAACAAGTCTGACAGAACAAGCTAAGGTTAACTGAATATTTATAGTAAAATAATATTAGCAATTATTTATGTGTTAGTTAAGTATAAACACAAAGGAAATTGTATTGTATTATTGTATCGTATTACTGGCTACCTAGCCATAATTACTGGCTTATTCTGGTAAATAAACTTGAACATCACTTAATAAGTGCTATACAAATAATTAAATAATGTGCAGCCAAATTGTAGGGTAGCACTCCAAACCCTTAATTGTGTTTTTTTGAGCCATTCAGAGTTGGACTTGCTGGTGTGTTTGGGATCATTGTCCTGCTTTTTGGGACTGGACGAAAAATAAGACTCTTTGCTTCCCACTGCCAGCAGCTTACATTCCAGAGACAGGACAACACAGCTGCCGACATTCAAACAGATGAGAAAGAAAATGCCTCTTGTGGAATCTATTTGCTACATGAACTGCCACAGTCTTCTACAAAGGATTGCGGTTCTTGAAACACAGTTTCTTGCTGGACTTCCAAAACAGGCGGAACACACAGCAGACGGTCATCATGGACCCCTCTGCATACAGCTGGTGAGTCCTGTGAACCTAGTAAATCACAACAGTTTATACCAAGTGTAGAGGGACAAGCTAAAACTGACCACAGACAGACAGTGACATACTACAACAGCTCCAAGACTCAACGCCCAAGGACGACTTTCTGGAAAACAGCCAGGGAAGCCAGGAAAACATACCACAGCCACCGGAGACACCAAAGCCAGAGCCCATCTCACCAGACACATTATCCCTCTCTCCAGCATCTCCACTTCTAAGCTTCTAACAGAAAATGGAGGAACTGGTGTATGATGGGACCAAACTCTCCCACTATTCGCTGCAAGCGCCCAGATATCAACTAAAAAACTATGGGCTCCACATCCACCAAAGCCTGTGGGCCCAGTTCTCCCTCCTCCTCCTGTGAGAGCTTTCCGGCTGCTGCCACAATGCCAGGCCCCAAATCCTCCTCTATCTGCTGTAGGTGAACCAAAACCAATTGATAACAGCTCTCAGTGATATGTGTAGGGTCCCCACTATGATAGCAGCAACTGTCACAAATATTTACAGATCAAGCGGGAACCCAGTGTGCCTGTAGCCTCCTCTATTTCTGTTTATCACGTGATTAAAATCAACAGCAGTTCAGAGTATGAAAAGATAAAGCAGTAAAGCTGAGCGGATGTGGTGGAAGAAGAAACTTGAAATTCACTACAGCATCTATAAAGCTTTAAAGAAGAAGACAGCCTTCTTGCTTTCAATGTGGAACTAGCCACAGCTAGACAGACCTTCTTCTGAAAACTTATAAACAGTAAATTAAACAACACTCACACTCTTTTTACTACTGTTGAGAGACTAACAAGACCCCCAAGTCAGATTCCCAGTGAAATCCTTTCCGATAGCAAATGCAATGAGTTTTCTTCCTTCTTTTCTGAGAAGAGCAATAATATCTGAAAGGCAATTGGCACATATTTAAGTTATGCAGAGGTCATACAGATTTGACCACAATTTCAAAAAGAAGTAAACATTTATATTTTTTAAGCAATTGATTGACAAATTTAAAAAGAAATAGTACAGCACCTTAAGCTTAACTGAGCTGGAGGATGCCATCACTAAATTCAATAATGAAATGCCTTCAACTGACAAATGAGTGTTAAATCTTGTACATTTTACTTTATTGACAAACTATGTTCCTTTTTTGATATTGTGCAGTTGCTTTGATACAATTTGTATTGTTAAAAGCGCTATATAAATAAAGGTGACTTGACTTGACTTTACTCACCCTAGGGCACTACACTGTGTTAATCCGGGCCTGCTACGACCAGGCTTCTGTTTCCCTTCCCCCCAAACTAGCTCCAGTCTCTTAGCAGCACGGGCCATAACCTTCAACATCTCGGAAGGCTCCTGGGGGAAGACTGGTGCACTGGCTCAATGATCAGACTTTTCTCGTCATCACCAACTACATCCACGTCCATGTCTTGACTGGATGACGCCAGCAGCTTCCTAACAGCCACGAGAGCAGAGATTAGCCAGATGAATACTTGGCAGCGGGGTCCCAAACCCACACTGTCGGAATTTCACCAGCACACTAGCGCTCTTCCCTCGTTTATGTCTCTTGGAGCGCTTGTACATGATTGCAGATTCTCCGACTACAATATCCAGTAAAAGTCTGAATGTTTAAAAGTCGGGCAAAAGGTTGATTAGTTTGTTGTGTCTGATGTTTAGGAGTTAACCTCTAGTAAAACTAATCAGGAAAAAGTTACTTAAAATGGGACAAACAAACAAAACAGTGGTATATTTTAAATAGTTTCTCTATGTGCAAGGCAACCCAGGTTCAAATCCTGACATTCATTTTTTGTTTGTTTGTTTTTCAAAATGAATTTAACATCCAGTGATCATCAGATTTCAATGTATGCCAAAGAGAAAATCATGAGTTTAGACCAATATGATGAGTCTTAATGAGACTGGCGATTTCTTCCATGTTGTTTTGGACAAACCTTTTTTTTTTTAAAGGTGGCACAAAAATCTGACCTGTGCCATACATTCGAGTGTAACATTGAGTGATATTTATATTTACATTTAGTCACTTAACAGATGCTTTTATCCAAAGCGACTTTCAAATGAGGACAATGGATGTGGGCACTGCACTCAAAATTGGAGGCAGATAAATGTGGGTTTACAGGGACAGATTTTAAGCAGATTAGCTGATTGAAGATGTTGTGGCAATTTCTTTCAAACAAACATAATCACTGAGTAAGAGACAACTCTGAGTCCAAATTATGGTAATAAAAGTATTTATTCTCTTGCAAGAGAGATCTCTCGTCACTAACACACAGCTGTGAGTCAGTCAGGAGCGATAAGGAAAAGCAGTGCCAATCTGTTTTATAGTCCTTTCCTTCAAGGCCCTATTTCTTCCCTCCCCTACAGGGAGAGATACCAGGTTGTTTATCTATTCATGGTTATACTAGAAAAGGGAGGCAAATGCCCCCTTGACCCCTAGACCATCTGCGTTTCCTTACCTCTCTCACTTCCCAATCATAGTACATCATCACACACAGAATGCTTTTCTAACTGCAAATGAGAAAACATATGAGGCATACATCTTGAATCTATGTTTCACTAAAGATCAATACATGCAAAGGAAAAATTCCTTTACAAAGAAGTCCTGCATAAGTCACCAGAGCTTGTCACATTAATTGAAAGGTCCAGATTCAAACATTTTATTAAACATTATAATATCAGAACCTCTTTTTATGAAATGCAAGGATGAATCTTTAGATCAGATTCAATCATCTGAAGACAAAGTCAAGTGGGTGCTGTCTTAGATATGTTCTGACACAAGTGTTTGTGTCTTGCATCGGTGTCTGGGCCTATTGAGCCTATCTTCATTTCCCCTTGTTGTCTTGGTGACAGTCTGTTTGTTTCATGGTTAGGCAAATTTTGCCTTATTTTCTTTTGTTATATTTATAATTATTATCTAATAGAACTTATATACTACAAATAAGACCTGTAAAATGTGCAGTGTTGGGATCCTCTAGGACCAGTAATGAGAACCACTCTGCCAGAAACCATCTGCTGTTGCTCCCAGGGTAGCCTAATAGATTTCTATGCATTGAATTTAAACAATTTCCTGCCACAAAAACATTGTAAGAACTATATACTGTAGGTTATCTGACAAATAGATCTTTGTACGTTCTTATTATACTGCATGAAAAATTACTGACCTCACTGGTGACATTAACAGGATAAAAGACCAACAGTAACATATTTGTATCAAACAACCATTAAGTTAGGCATGAGTAGTAAGGACTGGGTACATACTGTAAAGTCAAATTAATCTAATTTGAACTAAGATTTTGCATGAAGATGAGGAATTTCTTTGCATATAGGAAAAAATGCAAACAGTTCCATGGGTGTTTTCACATTCAGAGTCTCAAGACTGACTTTGCTCATTATTTCACTTTCTATACTTCATTTTTTAGCTTGTGTCCATGTTCATTCTTGTTTTTTATATACATATTAATCAAATAAAAATATTTTCATAATCAGGGATCTTATTTTAAATTCATGCCATCACAGGTGTCTTAGGTTGACCATATGTGCCATTTCTCCCGGACACGTCCTGGTCAGGATTTCTATATTACCTAAAATATCTAGCTTTTGGCTTTGTTTGCGTGTGCAAACCGATCAGTGTATGACATCAAAGTACCATACAGACGATTCCTTATGCTTTCAAAACACTCTCGAGGTACTTTGATGTCAAACACTGATCGGTCTGAGTTTTACTCTGCTTTTAAGTCGAACACACCTAATATGCACACGTAATTGCATTAAAAACAGGAAAACAAAGCACCATCAAATCCTGGCAAGGATGTGTCCGGAAAAAATGGCACGTATGGTCACCCTGATGTGTGTAAGGTTTCATCTGTGGTAGTGTTTTCTCTTCAAGAAGGTACAAGAAGCAAAACATTGCCCTTTAAGGCCATAAAGGGAACCACCATTAAGCAATCACAGATCAGTGGTCAACCTGAAATCCTAAATTGACTCTCCTAATCATCAACACCTTAAACAAATGTAGTTGCTGTTTGCATTTGTTCTACATTTTTGCATGCAAAGAAATGAGCATCCAGAGTCCTCAAGTTGAATTCGTGTACATTTACCTTTTTTTTAGTATGAACATGATGTCACCAACTAAAATGAAGTGATGATTCAAAATACAAACATAAAAACATTTTATGATTTATTGGTATTTAAAGTTTATTTCAACTGTTGTAAAGTAAAGGGACACCACTTGCCACCACAAATGAAGAATAACCCATCTCATAAAAAATGTAGTCTATTTTATAGAACTAAAGTGTATACAATTATTTTATTCAGAAATGTCATGTTTGTGATATTAAAATGTGTTAATTTGGTATTTAAATAAAATAGACATATTTGGAAACAGGTGCAGTTAGTCGCCTGCGTCAGTCACAAAATGTATGAAAATAATCTTTGTGAAGAAGACTGGCGACAGCTGGTCTTAAATTCTTTAGACACCACACACTACACAACTTTAAACACAGAGTGAAAATGCCTGAGCCCAAATTACATTGGCCTAGTGTGTTTCCACTTTACAGAATGAACATGATCAGCCTGCGCTTGGAGCTGAAAAGACTTACCGTTACTTGCAGACTGATGGATAGAGTCTCTCCTGCATCAGTGCGAGTTTTTAAAAGTCCTTTTTACAGAATTATGCATTGCTGCTACTTTTCTAACATTTTCTAAACACACAACTGCAAATTGCAGGCCAACTGGATAGGTTAACACGCACAAATTCACAGGTGAGACATGTCCAAAACAGCCTGGAAAACACATCAAGAATTAGTCACAAACATGTTTTATTTATTTAGCTATTTGAGATTTTACTTTTACTTAAGTATATTTTGTGTGAAGTATTGTACTTCGCTACATTTTAAAACACATTAATTACTGAGTAAAAAAAAATCGCTCCGTGGAAACAACTGCTGTAAATAATGGGCAGAAGAAGAAACTGGCGCTAAAATCACAAGAAAGATGCAGACGGACAAGACAGGCGTTAATGGTGCAGACCCAGCTGAAAACCAAACCCCGTCGTACTCTGCTGAAGTTGAACTCAAAGGAATGAAGTGAAACCCTGGCCATATTCATGCTCTATTATGCAGTGTAAGATGTGTTTGCCTCGTGAGACCGAACTAGCAGCTTATAACATCTCGACATCAACCCTTCGCAAGCATGTAGATGTAACGTAAATACTTACATCATTGCATTGGTGATTAAAATGAAGCTTTAACATTTTAACAAAAGGTTTTGCACAAATGAGCCAAAAAGACAGTGGTGCAGGGTGTGCAATATCGTCTGCGATAATATAGTAGGCCTAATTGTTGTTTTAACGATGTGCGATTTGGCATTATCAGTATTTTACCAGAAGCCAAACAAATCACTCTAAACAGTGTGGCGTGAAATCTAGTAATTAGACTAATCCGCGTGCATTTGGAGTGCTTTCTTTTACTGCATGTTTCAGTCTGTTAAAATGCGTTTAGAATGATCACAAAATTGAAGATATAGAAGCAGAAAATGTATATAATTTAATATAGTAAGTCAACATCACACGAAGAATGCTGTTTTTCTCAAAATAATCACCATGATTACACAGGCCTGTAGTTTTTCTTTTTACAACAGTTCAAAAAACAAGAAGTTAATTAAGAGACTTGCGTTTTAGACACCATATTGCCTGTTTTTGCTCTATTTCGACAACAAAAATAATTCCAAACACAGCCACCATACACCGTTTTGCGTCTCTGACTCTGTGCAATGACGGTGTTTTATTCCTGAATGAATTAACCGTTTAAATGATTCTGTTCAATCGCAATGATTCACTTATCAGTGACTTGCTGACACCTACTGGTGGTTCTAATTTAACATTTAAAGTATCTTTTTATTTATTTTTTTTTTAATTTCAAATGACTATTTAACATTTGTGACCCTGGCATGGAGCACAAAAGCAGTCTTAAGTCGCTGGGGTATATTTGTAGCAATAGCCAACAATACATTGTTATGGGTTAAAATTATACATTTTTCTTTTATGCCAAAAATAATTAGCATATTAAGTAAAGATCATGTTTCATTAATATATTTCGTAAATTTCCTACTGTAAATATATCAAAACTAAGAGCTTAATTTGAACAACTTCAAAGGAGATTTTCTCAATATTTGGATTTTTTGCACCCTCAGATTCCAGATTTTCAAATATTGTCCTATCATAACCAATATCCTATCAGCTTTCAGATGATGTATAAATCACAATTTAGGAAAATGGACCCTTATGGCTTTGTGGTTCAGGGTCACATTGTATGTCTTATTTATCAAAACATTATTTCTGCATTTGTAACTGCAGGCTAAATGCATTCATGTCAGTGTGTAAATACATATATGCCACTTCAGACGAAGCTTCTGTGTTTCCTCTGCATTGCAAAGATGAATTTTGTTGATACTGATTTAATTTGCCTGGTAACAGCCCAAATTTCTTATTATTCTAATGAACCGATTACTTTAATTAAAAACACACACAATGGTTCCGACGCCCATACGACATTATTATTAAAATACAATACTAAATCCAAACTATGTACAGTATATCATTATTAATAACGTGTTTATTGCGTTTGGTATTTTAAAAACACTGTTTTAATTCATTAAGCCACGTTAAGCGTTTTAAAATTTCTGAGCATCTGGAGATTTGCCTAGTGGGCAAACTGACTGAATGTATTTGAATATATTTGCCAATATCTCGCCTTAAACAATACTTCCAATATTTCCCTTACTGTAAGCCTACACAAGAATTTTACATGAAAAATTGAACTTACAGAAATTTGTTATTTAAATAATTGTGTACTGTACATCTATGAAGGAATATATAGGCAAGCAACTCACTGTAAATCACTATAAAAGTAATACAAGCTTTACAGTTTGACAATGTTCTATTTTAAAAGTATTTTGAATTAAAAATACATCGGACATTTTAACACAGTCGGTGGAATTGTCAGATGGTCCCTTAACCATCGAGCACAATATTCTTCAAAATTGTCTCCAGTTTAAATTTACTGCTACAATCCACGTTTAAAAAAATATAAAAAATGTATATGCCACAACACGACATCATTTTTTTTTACCGCCAAACTCAAACACATTATTACTAAATCATGCTATACTGTACATAGTTTGATCTTATAATGTGTTTATTGGGTTTGGTCTTTTAAAAACACTGTTTTAATGCATTAAACCAGGTTAAGAATTTTCAATTTTCAAATGTCCCGGCATCTGGAGATGCCGCCGGAAGTGCCGCTGCTTCCTTTTACACTGAAATGCCTTCCGTTTGCACTGAAAAGTTCACGCACATCTACATATGAAATCACTTGCATACACGTATATACTTAGCTGAAGCATGTATGGGTGTATATGCGCGCAGCGAGTTTATATGTATGTGCGAGTGTTTATAGGTGTATACAGTGGGGCAAAAAAGTATTTAGTCAGCCACCAATTGTGCAAGTGCTCCCACTTAAAAAGATGAGAGAGGCCTGTAATTTTCATCATAGGTATACCTCAACTATGAGAGACAAAATAAGAAAAATCCAGAAAATCACATTGTAGGATTTTTAAAGAATTTATTTGCAAATTATGGTGGAAAATAAGTATTTGGTCACCTACAAACAAGCAAGATTGCTGGCTCTCACAGACCTGTAACTTCTTCTTTAAGAGGCTCCTCTGTCCTCCACTCATTACCTGTATTAATGGCATCTGTTTGAACTCGTTATCAGTATAAAAGACACCTGTCCACAACCTCAAACAGTCACACTCCAAACTCCATTATGTCCAAGACCAAAGAGCTGTCAAAGGACACCAGAAAAACAAATTGTAGACCTGCACCAGGCTGGGAAGACTGAATCTGCAATAGGTAAGCAGCTTGGTGTGAAGAAATCAACTGTGGGAGCAATTATTAGAAAATGGAAGACATACAAGACCACTGATAATCTCCCTCGATCTGGGGCTCCACGCAAGATCTCACCCGTGGGGTCAAAATGATCACAAGAACTGTGAGCAAAAATCCCAGAACCACACGGGGGACCTAGTGAATGACCTGCAGAGGCTGGGACCAAAGTAACAAAGGCTACCATCAGTAACACACTGCGCCAGGGACTCAAATCCTGCAGTGCCAGACATGTCCCCTGCTTAAGCCAGTACATGTCAGGCCGTCTGAAGTTTGCTAGAGAGCATTTGGATGATCCAGAATAGGATTGGGAGAATGTCATATGGTCAGATGAAACCAAAATATAACTTTTGGTAAAAACTCAACTTATCGTGTTTGGAGGAGAAAGAATGCTGAGTTGCATCCAAGAACACCATACCTACTGTGAAGCATGGGGTGGAAACATCATGCTTTGGGGCTGTTTTCTGCAAAGGGACCAGGACGACTGATCTGTGTAAAGGAAAGAATGAATGGGGCCATGTATCGTGAGATTTTGAGTGAAAACCTCCTTCCATCAGCAAGGGTATTGAAGATGAAACGTGGCTGGGTCTTTCAGCATGACAATGATCCCAAACACAGCGCCGAACAGCGAAGGAGTGGCTTCGCAGAAGCATTTCAAGGTCCTGGGTGCCTAGCCAGTCTCAGATCTCAACCCCATAGAAAATCTTTGGAGGAGTTGAAAGTCCGTGTTGTGACAGCCCCAAAACATCACTGCTCTAGAGGAGATCTGCATGGAGGAATGGGCCAAAAATACCAGCAACAGTGTGTGAAAACCTTGTGAAGACTTACAGAAAACGTTTGACCTCTGTCATTGCCAACAAAGGGTATATAACAAAGTATTGAGATGAAATTTAGTTATTGACCAAATACTTATTTTCCACCATAATTTGCAAATAAATTCTTAAAAAATCCTACAATGTGATTTTCTGGATTTTTTTTTCTTATTTTGTCTCTCATAGTTGAGGTATACCTATGATGAAAATTACAGGCCTCTCTCATCTTTTTAAGTGGGAGAACTTGCACAATTGGTGGCTGACTAAATACTTTTTTGCCCCACTGTATATATGCATGGAAGTTTATATGTATGTGCGAGTGTTTATAGGTGTATATGCATAGAAGTTTATATGTATGTGCGAGTGTTTATAGGTGTGTCTGCGCGCATCGAGTTTATATGTATGTGCGAGTGTTTAAAGGTGTATATGCATGGAAGTTTATATGTATGTGCGAGTGTTTATAGGTGTATATGCATGGAAGTTTATATGTATGTGCGAGTATGTATAGGTGTGTCTGCACGCATCGAGTTTATATGTATGTGCGAGTGTTTAAAGGTGTATATGCATGGAAGTTTATATGTATGTGCGAGTGTTTAAAGGTGTATATGCATGGAAGTTTATATGTATGTGCGAGTGTTTATAGGTGTATATGCATGGAAGTTTATATGTATGTGCAAGTGTTTATAGGTGTATATGTATGTGCGAGTGTTTATAGGTGTATATGCATGGAAGTTTTTGTATGTGCGAGTGTTTATAGGTGTATATGCATGGAAGTTTATATGTATGTGCGAGTGTTTATAGGTGTATGCACGTGTTTTATGTAGGTGTTGATAAGCGAAGTTTGATTTAAATCCTAGGCGGCGCCTCATATTTTTATGTAATTGCTTGGACGCCTTTATTGTTAAGCGTGTTTGATGTTGTGAGGCTGCTGATGTGTGCGCTCTGTGGCTGAGTTTGTTGTGGTGGCAACATTATTTATTATTCTTATTTTTTTTTGGCATTAGTGATTTGGGTCCAGCTAAGTCTGTGTTGCTGTTTATTTGGGGAGTCAGTTGTGTGGATGGGCAACTCTTATTATAAGCCATCTGTGATAAAGTGACTGTCTGTTCAATTGTATAACCTGATTTCTTCTTGTTACAGGAGCTGAGTGCCTACGGCAGGGGCAGATTCCTGGTGTTGGTGTTTCTTTCACGAGTGCGGGATTGTGTGTGTGTGTGAGAGAGAGAGAGTCACAGGTATAAGTGAGGGGTGTTTTGCCGATTGTGCCCTGCAGCCAAGCCTCGGTTCCTGTACCTTGATCCTTGGGGGTCCTTGATACAACGATGGGCAACCTGGTTTATCTTGTAAAGTGTGGAATTGAGTTGTTATATGTGAACTGTTGTACTCAGTGATGCTCTACTTTTGTTTTTGGTAAAATGTAATTATTAATTATTAGTTTAAATGTAATTATTTTTTGGTATATCTACGTCTCCTACCAATTTATCGTGAGCTGACCTGTGTTGCCTAAATAAAGGAAATTCTATTCATTATAGGTCCCTGGGCTAGACCCAGGGTGGTGTAGTTGAGCTTAATCTTTAATCCCTCAGCGTTTTGCCAAATAAACATGATCATCCACATGAGTTAAAAGGATTTCAGGCACTTCTTTAGTTATGACGTGTTTGAAAGATTAATGAAAAAGAAAACAGGGAATCTTCTAGACCCTTTACAGTATGCATTTAGGGCTGGCATAGTGGTAGAAGATGCCACTGTAACTTTGCTAAAAATGTAGAAGTTAAGCACATGCCATAATTTTATCTGGACTTTCGTCTGCATTTAATGCCATTCAACCCCACATTTTAGTTGATAAGCATTTAACTTTTGGTCTTGATCTTAATAGAGTTGGGTGGATTTTGGATTTTTTAACAGATATAACACAGCGAGTAAGGGTGAATGGGCGTTTGTCTGAACAGATGTCATCACCGGTGGGGTTTCCTCAGGGATGTGTCCTTTCTCCCCTTCTTTACATCCTTTACACTGATGATTGTCGCAGTCAACAGGATAACAGGTTTATTTTAAAATACGCATGTGATTCTGTTTTATTTAGTCTTCATTCCGATGAAAATGGTCACGGTCCTGTAGTCAATTATTTTGTTAATTGGTGTGATAAAGCGTTCTTACAACTAAATGTTGCAAAGACAAAAGAAATGCTCATTGATTTTAGACATAAATCCTCTGTTTTCAGATTACTGTTATTAAGGGACAGGACATTGAAGTTGTGGAATTTTATAAGTATCTTGGCAGTTTGATGGATAATAAGTTACATTTTGTAGCCAATGCTGAGATGATTTTTAAGAGAGCACAACAACGACTATATTGTCTTTTCAAATTGTCAATTCTTATGTCCCTATTCTACAAGTCTTACATTGAGTCTATCTTAATATGCTCATGTTGGTATGGCAATCTTTGTGTTTAGGCTAAAAACGCCATGTCCAGAATAAAAAAGGTGAGCAGTAAAACTTTAGGCACTGAGCAGAGCAGTCTTACTGACCTCTACAATAGACAGGTGGTGCGGAAAGCCAACTCTATTTTATCGGCCAGTGATCATCCCCTGTACTCAGAGTTTGAGTTTTTACCTTCTGGTTTGCGGCTTAGATTTCCCTTAGTGAAGAGTAATCGATACAGATGCTCATTTATTCCTACTGCAATATTCATGCTAAATGTAGGTAATGGTGATGTTTAGTGGTTAATTGTATTTACATTTTTTGAGGGGTAGGTGAGGTTGTAAATTGTATTTTTAGGGTTGTGTTATTGTATTGTTTTGTGTATGTCTTGCTGCAAAACTAATTGCCCCTTGGGGGACATTCATAAAGTTGAATGAATGAAACTAAATTACACTTGTGAAATCACAATGGTACAATTTACTCAGGCCGACAACATTTTTTGAATGATATTAAAATGATTTTTAGAATAGTTATACATAAATAGGTTAAGCAAAATAATTGTGATTATTTCTGAGAACTTTTAACTGCAGGCAAACTTAGGCCTACATTATGGTACAGTACAAATATTATTCGGATCGGAACGTCCTTTATTCTGTCCCTTATTTTCTTAATTTTCTACAAGAATAAACAGTTTTCTTAAAGAGTAAGATAAAGACTCACAATTGTCCCTTATTTTCAATTTCTGAAGTAAATTGACCATTCCCAAAGAGCTTGATTGACAGGCCACCGCTATCCGTCATCTTCCCTGACAACTACGGCCTGTCTCCATAGAAATACATGTTAAAACTGAATTGAAACTTTTTCAATATAACTAAATACAAATATGTGCGGAGGGTTAAGCTGTGCTGTTGTGGGCTGCCACAGTAATGGGAATAAGCTAAGATATTATTTTAAAGTACTTGTTTTGCATGCCAGAACATCTGTCATGTCCGGCGCTGTGTGCATGGCTTGCAGCACTTAAGTTAAATAAAATAATATGTTCAAATAGATGCTCTTATTATTCTGTGGACAAAATCCCGTGAGCTTCATGTCATCTTCCCACTCATTAAACTATGACAGTTCCTCTACTGCAAAAAGACAGTCACTGCATCACTCTAAAGTGATGAAACTATGGTGCTATGTACTTTTTAAAAACCATAATAAGACTGTAATGACTGGTCAGAGGCGAGTGGATCCACTTGCAGCAATATTTATCAGACAGAATCAATCAGGCAATGGTCAACGGGCAGAACAGGAATATCAGAGGCAGAGCAGAGACAATACCAAGCAGGGGTCGAGGTCACAGGCACAGGTTCAGAGTTCCAAGATCGGGCAGTCCGGGGTCAAACACAGAGATAGCAGGATGAATAACGCTCAGAAATATCAGCCGGGGCAAGAACAAGACTTCGCAGTGAGTGCATGTGAGAGTGCTGCTTAAATGTGTGTGTGTGTGAATGAGGTGCAGGTGTGGTGAGACAATCAAGGCTAATGAGTGAATGGTGACAGCTGTGTGATTGGTGTAATGTTGGATGGGAATGTGTGAGTGCAGTGCATGATGGGAGATGTAGTCCATGGGTGATGTGCAGTTGTAGTGAGTGGCAACCAGATTCATGACAAAGACGTATAATAAAACACAGACACTGGTAACAAACCATGTCTGACAAATCATTACAGAGCTAGACAAATCACTAATCAAGAAAATAACCAGTCAGGCTACAAGTTAAATGTAACACCAAATAAGTTATTGCCTAGAGAGCTTGGTACACACTGGGATGCTGTTTTGAATAAAGCTGCACTATATAACTTTTGTCTCTCTATCGCCATCTCAGTTTGAAACGAAATTTCAAATAAAATGTACTTGTATTTTTTTAATTAGTTGTGTTTCAGCAGAGCTCTGTGGAAGAATCTGTGATCACCACATCAGAGCGGGTCATTGTACATCAATTGATCAAATGCTGAAGATTCATCGTATAGATGTCGTATAGAGGTAAAGAAGACGACTCATTAACAACAACAAAAATTCAATTGGATACAATGTGTATCAGATGCTACGATCTTTCACAGGCGTCTCCGCGACGTACCTGTGCTATCTGGGAACATGACTGTAAGAAGTAGATAATTCTAGACATCCAAATAATAATAAAAAAGAAATCTTTACAAGTCACTTGCCGCTTTGATTCTTATGAACAAAACTGTTCCAGAGAAAAACATAAATGTTTTCAAATAGATCACGTTATTATTGATTTTGAGATCTAAATATTGCTCAGTCAGGTCATAACTAACAGATTTCATAAGTAGCAGTAAGTATTTTTTTATTTACCCCAAAATGAAAACAACAACAACAAGAAAGGAGGATCGATACCTATCTGAATCAAGTGAACAAGTGTGCTAATGTTAACTAGCTACCTATAGAAACAATGAAATGTCTTACCTAATCAGCAGAAAAAGCCACCTCTGCGTCAGTGAAGTGGGTCAAATAACGGGTATGATTCAGTGTTTCCCATACATAGACTTTAGAGACAACTCTATATACAACCTCTTTCATAGAGAACAGGCACACACAAGACACAAACAACATCTCTATCATTGACTGAATCCTGGTGCAGGGTAATTTGGGAAGGAACAAGTTAGAAACTTGAGAAGACGTAGGGATGCGTTGTTTAGGATTATTGGCAATCGGGTCATTCCGATTGGTTTAATTGTTAGGGGTTCGACGAGGTGGTATAGGCATGATCTCAATCAGGTTGGTTGAGTTCTCGGGTTCGGGTTCTTGGTCAGGTTTATCACGTCGGAAAAGGCGCGGGGACGCCTGACGTGCATCTGTTGAAAGACTCTTGAACGGCGTTCACTCGCTTGTGTAGGAGGAAGGCCAGTGTCAAAGTCACAACATATCCTATGATATTAGAGATGCAAAGCACTGTGTCAGCGCCAGACCAAGACCAAATAATTGGCACACCAGCGGGTTGCCTCGATCGGATTTGGCGAGTTGCCTCGATCGGTTGACAACGGTTCTCACAACGAGTTACGACGACTTTATTGAAGGGAGTCAATCTCAATTTCAGGGCCTGGATACAAGGATTGGTTAAGGGAGTTCCCTGATGAGGAGACTAGAGGGGAAAGGAGATTATAGTGAGAGAATAAAGGAAAAACACAAAGTGAGACACGAAAAAAAATAAAAAAATAAAATAAATTTATAAACAAAAAAACTAAACAAAGAGACACATGGACACCGAATGAGGTGAGGCCGCAAACGAGTGTCACATGTGTGGAGTAAATCCTCTCTACTAGAGATTAGTCCTAGCAGTGCAGCGGAGGAGAGAGTACGTGTTGTGTCTAAGCAAGATTGCTATATGTTTTCCTAAAACGACAGTACTTATGTTTGTGTGGTGTAGAGCATATGGTTGTCGGTCTGTGTCAGTGGGTTTGATCTTCCCCCTTTTCCTGTCAGCTGGAGCCCTGGTGCCTCTTTATCTGGTTTCGATGGACCCATCGAAGGACTGGCTCGCTGCGCCCTTGTCTGATTTTGATTCGATAGGCAACAGGTGAGAGCTAGTCTACAATCTCATGGGGTCCTGTCCAGTGAGGTAGGAACTTCTTTGACAGGCGATGGGGAGCGTTTTGCCTTGGTCGGGCTCGAAGCTGTAGTACCACACTTTGTCTCCGACATTGAGCTCATGGTGAGAGGCCTTTCGGTCGTAGTAGGCTTTTCGACTTTCCAAGCTTCATCGTAGTTGCTGTTGCGTTAAGGCGAAAGTCGTTTCTCAGGTACTGATGCAACTCTTCCAGGTACTGGTGAGTGTTATAGACGGTGACAAGGTTCAGGTCACCAGGTTGGTACAGCAGGTGTAGCGGTAGCGTCATGTTTCTCCCTGTCATCAATGTGAACGGGGGTACTCCGGTAGACTGGTGAGGGGTGGCTCAAGCGGCCATCAGTACCAGTGGAAGTTTAACATCCCAATCCCTTTTGATTGGTGGCTACATACTTCTTCAACATGCTGACCACTGTCCTGTTAGTCCGTTTTTACTTGACCATGAGGAAATTGGGTGATGGCTTATATGGAGCTTGGCCTGTATTCCCAGGAGTTTCCACACTTCCTGCATGATTTCGGCGGTGAAGTGGGTTCCGCAGTTAGAGTTGACCCTTAAAGGCAGTCCAAATCTTGAGAAGATGTGGTTCATTAACAGACAGGCTGTCGTTTCTGCTCTTTCATTGGGAGCTGGGAGGCACTCTATCCATTTTGTGAATTCGCAAACCATGGTGAGGAAGTATTTGTTACTCCGTGTTGACCATGGCAGGGGTCCTACCCAGTCTATTTGGAGGTCCGACCATGGGAACGTCATTCCTTTCCTTTGCAGTGGTGCTCAGTGGTTTGGATTTGCCGGTTGGAACTGACAACACACCAGGCATCCTTTAACGTATTCCGCTACGTCTTGCTGCATGCCAGGCCAGTATGCTACTTGCTTGAGTGTTTCATAGGTGGCCTTAACACCATGGTGTCCTGCGCATGGTGCATCGTGTGCGTGTCAGCATCATCCCCTTTTGGCCATGAGGTACTACGAGCTTTGGCGCAATAAGTGGCTCAGGGACATATGTGAGAACACCGTCTCTAAGATGCAGCATGTGCTTGATAGAGTGGAGCGTGCGGAGCTTGGAGGACGTGTTTAGGTCCGAGGTGGAAATGGGATGTGTTAATGGGTCGGAAATGTGAGCTGCCATGGTTCGTAGTGACGAGTCCGCAGTTTGGAGGGTGAGGAGATCGTCAGCAGTGAACTGAGGTGATAGGGCAATGTGGGAGGAGGCAGGGGTGTGAGCACCAGTGGCATGCTGGCAGTGGGTTACTGCTGCCACTGAAGGGTTGGGTGGGAGGGCATGAAATGTCCAGGACTCTCCATGTAATGCACCTGCTTTGGAGAGGGCATCGGTTTGGTCATTTAAGTCTTTGTCTTGTCCTGGTTGACGTGAATGACCTCTGACTTTTTTCCAATAAACGATCATGTCATGTTCAGTGATGATGGCGTCGCTTGCTTGGAAGAGTTCCTGGTACTTGACAGGCTTGTTGTTAGCTGTCTTGAATCCTTTCCGTTTCCATCCAGTTAAATGGCAGGTGAAGCTTAGACGGGCATAGTTCAAGTCGGTACAGATGAGGAGTTCTTTGAGGTTGTGGGATGCAGCCAGTTGTAGGGTGATGAGGATGGCTGCTATTTCTGCATATTGCGATGATTGAGGGCCTAATTTGATTTGTTGCGGTGGGCACGGGTTGTTGTTGAGCCAGACCACACCCGCTCCAGCTTGTAAATTGCCCTTGCGATTGTAGGAGCAGCCATCGACATATGCTGTGGGCATTCCTTCACACACATTCTCCTCGAAGTACCTGTGATTTGTCATTTGCGGTTGTGGCGGTTCTTTCGGTTCCGCTGAGGTGTACAACATGTCCGTTGAACAGTTTTGGCAGGCTGCAAGCCCGTTTCCAAGTGAGGATTTGTAGTTTTGGGCATATCTTGCCTTGACGTCCCGTCCTTGGAGTGTCATTAGCCAGGTAGCTATGCGTGCATGGATCACCACGCCATCTCTGATTCGTTGACTGTTGAGGAAGGTGAATGGCTGGTGACAAGTCTCGTTGATGACTTTCTGTGCACCAATGTAACTAGAGAAACGCTGGATGGCCCACACAGTGCAAAGCAAAGCTTTTTTGCATTTTTAATACTTGCATTCTGGGGAAGCAGCGTTTTGCTGGCATAAGCGACCACTTGCTTGTCTTTGTCATGGAGCTGGTATAGGCCTGAGCTGAGGCACTGATTAGAGAATCCAGCGTCCAGATATAATTATTTTCCTGGATCTGGGTAGGCCAGGCACGGAGCAGAGCACAGGCACTGTTTGAGCTGGCTCATAGCTGTGTCCTGGGCTTTTGTCCAAATGAAGGGTTCATCCTTTTTCAGGATTGAAGTTAGTGGTCATGCAATGTCAGCGTAGTTTTCGATGAACTGTCGTGAATAATAGCACACTCACAGAAAGCTTTGCAGTTCAGAGACGTTAGTTGGTGTCTTTATGCTTTGGATTGCTTGGGCACGGTTAGATTGTGGCTCGATGCCGTTTCTTCCGACAAGCACTCTGACATAGTTCACCTTGGTTTTGCACCATTGTCCTTTGTGAAGGGCGATTTTAGCTCCTGCTGTTGTCAGCTGGTTTAGGACGTGATCGATTTCCTTGAGGTGGTCTTCCACACTTGAGCTTTTCATTAAGACATCGTCTCGTAGATGAGGTTGCCTCGGACTCTGGCGTCAGGGCATGCCTTGTTAAGGAAAATGTTGAATTCTGCTACTGAGTTGGTGATCCACTTCATTGTGGAGGGCATCCGCCTCACTCAAGATCTGTTGAATTTGTGCATTGATCCCGGCGTAGGGTTCTTCTGCAGTCACTTGAGGGGCTTTGGGCCCTGATGGTCACCTTCTGTCGCAGGCTGTGTTGAGATAGCATAGACAGCGAGGTGAGTGTCATCTGTTAGTTCTGAACGGCAGACGGTTTCTCTGGACACCGGCAGAATTGAGGTGATGGCAATGATTTCATTAGGTTTTGTGAATGTTATGGTGTCATTGCAGTCGTCTGACATTAGTTGGTCTGGTATGGGGCCTATGACAGGGACCGTTTGTTCAAAGTCATGGAAAGCCTGGTTGATGAGCCATCCCAGGTGACTGGCTTTGGGAACGTGGATGTCATGGGCCATATAGTTGTTGAACAACACATACAGCACGAGATGACACTTCAATGAGAGGTGTGGCTTCCAGGGTCAGTCCGAGTTAGGCAGGTCCTGGAAGGTTGGAAGAAGCTTAGCTTACTGTTGAGAGTTTGGCCAGGTCGCATGTTGAGGCGGACGCTGACACTCTTGCTGAAGGCAAGTATTGTGGCTTCTTGCTCTGTGATCATATGCATGCATCTGGCAAGGTTTGACCGGATTGGAGGTTCTTGAGGTTGACTGACACTGTCAGTTGGTGTGACAGGGGAGCCCATATGATGTCGTTTACGGAATCAATGCAAGCATTGAGTCGGACCATGATATCCACTCTAATGTAGATGTCATGCGGCAGGTCTGGGATGACGAGGAAGTAGTGACTCAGATGTCTGTTGTTCCATCGTATGTCCAGAGCGCAGATGATCTTGGAGGTTGTCATGGTTGTCGACCATGGACTGAGATGGAAGCGGCTGTGCTTAGCAACATGTGGTAGACTCTGATGTCTTTGCTTCAGTCTTCTGAATAGCTTCAGGCTGATGGCTGAGTTCTCTACCCACAAGGCTAGTGCCGTGTCGGACACTGATGTGCCTTGGACATCTATTGCAGCCATGATTCGAAGGAGGCCTGCATTTGATTCAGGCTCCTGCAATGAGCAGAGGAAAGGGTCCTTTGCTGTTTGTGCTCGGTCCAGATCCTGGCTTTGCTACTGCATCATCGATCAGTGACTTAGGGGCGATGTCGGTGACTTGACACTGCGACTCGTTGGAGTCTAATGACTGACAGGGCAGAGGCTCACGGACTTGTGTCCAAATCTTTAGGTGCTTGAAGTCTATTAGAGGTTTGGGCGATTAAGCAGATCTTTCCCAATGAGGAGTGGATACGTGTTGAGTGTTGACACATATACTGGATGGACGAGGTCCATGGGTCCCACTGTTAAATGAATTGGGACCACATGTTTTAGTTGTAGGCCCGTATGGGAGTATGCTTGGAGATTTAGTTCGCACCTTTGGAGCTTGAGGGTTCCGTTAGTCCTCTTCGTTCTTTCTTGGACTTCCTTGAGAAGTTCTGTAGACATTAGAGTAATGTCGGCTCCCGTATCGAGAAGGGCTTCGATTCTGAGATGTCGTTCGATGATGACAGAGAGGTAAAACTTTCTTGCTATACCTTTCTCAATGAGATCGCCTAGGAGTTGAGGAACTGGAGCTTGGGAGGAAACATTTAGGATGTCAGGAGTGATTTGTTGTTCTTCAGAGGAGTGACAGACGACCAAGACAGCACTTTTGGAACTTGAGTGGTTTCGTTAGCAGGTGTTTGTTGGACGCTGCTGTGATCTGGAGCATTGGGTGTTGAGTTAGTGTTTAACTCTGTTGCTGGGTTTTCAGGTGGGGTTTCATGTCCATCTGAAGTTAGGGTGTTTATTGTTCTCTGAGAGTGAGGTGAAGGAGTGCTGTTCTCTGTGGCTGATTGGGTCAGCTTGTCGCTGCCTTCTCGTCCAACTGCTAGTCAGGCTGAATCTGGCTTCTCTTTCTTTTCCCACTTCTGATCCTCCTCTTTTCGTTGGAAATACGGTGATGTCTTTTCTTCTTGTGTGGATTCAGTTTGAGCTTGGTCAGCTTGGAATCTTTGTGAATTATTTCGTCGATTCCTTCGGCTGATTGTTCCAGGGTGAGTTTGTCGTTTACCCTTGGAGTTTCCATTGAATTCCCATGAGCTTTTCTCTCTTGAGTTTTCAAACAAGCTTGGCTGGTTCCACGATCTCTCCCATTGACTCTCATGAGGCCTTGATTGGTCCCATGACGTATCCCAGTGCCGTCCAGGTGAGCGTTGACGTCCACGCGGTCCATCCCAGCGGTCATACCTCTGTTTAGGTCGGGTGCCAGTGTGTGAGTCTCATTCTTTGTTGGATGGGGATGCATTCCACTCTCTGTGTGACGGCTTAGCCTCTGTCTTGGCGTTGGGTGCTCTCTAGAGCCAGTCCGTGACATTGAGTGTTGAAGTCAAGAACTGCTGGGGTTTTGGCGCTCTTTTCTGAGGCCATCTTTTGTTTGCCGTAGGCTTTCTGTACCAAGTCTCGTAACTGCTGAGTGTTCATTGTTCGTGGACATGCAAGAATGTCAAGATGGTGGCTTATGCCAGGATGAAGGTTCCTTAGGAAGAGAGTTTTAAAGTTCAATTCATCCTACATGTCAGGTTTGTTGCGAGTTCCAAAGTCTGCTCGTCTGAGTCGACTGTAGTAGGCTCGAGGAGGTTCGTGACGTCCTTTTCATGTCTCCAGGGCAGCCACTAAGCCTTGATTGGACTCCGGATCGGCGAACTCTTTAATGAGGGCCTTTTGAAGCAGTTGATAATTAGTCTTTGTATTAGCAGGCTGCCGGTCAAGGAAGCTGCGAACTTCAGGACTGGATGTCGTTCGGAGTAAATAGAGTTTATCTTTGTCCGTAACATTAGGTCGTATTTCCAGATTGAAATCGATATCTCGGAGATAAGCTTGGCTATTTTGGCTATTTGGCATGCTGGGATTGAATTTGCCAATGTTTCTGGTGAGCTTGTCGAAGTCTTTAAGGCCCAAGCTGTGCGACGATCTGCGGCTGGCTGCAGCAGATTCTTTTGGCTTTGTTGTGAGGTAAAGTTCTTCAAAGGGCGCCGGTGAATGTTTCAACACCATCCCCTCCATCTTTTGCTCACGTGTCAGTCCAGAAACAGGTGACCCGGCCCTGCTTGGCAGGGGTGAGGTCGGTGCACGTCCTGTCCTTGACGGCTCATAGCGTAATTCATAAGCGTACTTGAGTTCCTCTTGGAAACTTTCAAGCTCCTCTTTGAAGTAGTTAAGCTGTCGTGTTAGGTGGCTGATCTTGTTTCTTGACTCATTCAAGTGAGCTTCAAGGGCTTTGATTCTGCTGTTTTTGTCCCTGAAGTCAGCCTTTGCCTTCTCGAGTAGCTGCTCTGCATACTGTAGCTTGTCAGCACGGTCAGCGTAGTCTTCTTTGATTTGCTCCATTTCGTGACTAGTAGCTGCTAGAGTCTCTTTTAACCTGTTGATCTCCTCCTCAGCGCCTTGTTCCACCTCATCAGTCCCTTCCTGTCGTTCCTGAGCTTCAAGTTCCAGCTGCTCTATGCGTCATTGTGCGCTTGTCAGCTCCTGCTGGCGTTGTGCAGCATGCTTGTCGCTCAACTTGAGGGTGGCGATGAGTGTGTGACTTAAGGAGCCGGCGATCTTGGCTAATTATTTGTGACTGTAGCTTTGCCTTGGTTCTTGTCCCATGAGGCTTGTTATGTTGTCATCCAGCTGGTCCTGTGTCTGATGTTTGAGTGTTTCAGCAGCCTTAGGGAGGAGGCTGTCTGTCGCAACACTTAGCCATGTTTCCAGATCCTCCCAGTGACCGACATGTTCTGTTTTGTGAGACATGTTCTGGCGGGGTGAGGGAGATCTCGAAGAGAACTGACACAGACCTTGAATGGGAAACAAAGCAAAATAAAAAACAAAACAAAGCAAAACATGGGTGTAAATGTGCAAAGTATAGTGTATGCTAGTGTTGAGTGTGATTCTCTGCGTCTGTGATCCTCTGGTGGGGTGCTTCTAATTTGTAGTCTCTGTAGTATCTTGCAGTCTCAAATTATTGAGCACACATAAAGGTAGCACAGCTGGGAAACAGAGAAAGAAAAGGACACAAGAAAAAAAAGTAATAATTGGATGCTTCACCTTTTCCTGTAAGAGAATGTCTCCTTGTTTTTGTTTTTCAAGGAAGGAGGTGAGTCAAATACAGTCAAGTTGAGGGAGAGTGACAAGAACAAAATCTCTCGTTCTAGTAAGCAGATTTTCCTCTTGTCGCTCTTTTTTTTTTTGTTAAGTCTGATTTAGAAGGACGCTTCTAGTCAGAGGATTGTAAACGGGTTTTCTCTTTTGTAATAGGACTATGATTGCTATTCAAATTTTTCTCCTGGATGGAGGAAAACAATAGCAATGACTATTACTAGTACTGGTCCCTTAATGGCTAAATTTACACCACAATGCTGGTTAGCGTGTCTCTCGTGAGTGCTTAAAATTTTGCCGATGCCTATCTTCTCATTGACCTGCTTTAACTTGGAGGGGTAGGATTTCATAATGGAGGAAAGTAAATAGAAAACAGTTTTGAAACGTAGTTCTCAAGTTTCACAAATACCTGTTCAATTGCGAAAGTTCTCTGCTCATGATCTTCCCACAGGCAAAATCTAAGCAAACAGTAGCAGTAGTCAAATTAGAAGATAGCAGCAGGGAGGAAAGATAAGAGAAGTGAGGATTTACTCCCAAGGTTTGAGTCATTCCTGCAACAGATTCTGTTCAACAAGTGAAACAAGTAAACCATACCTGATATTTACATGTGTTATTTAATTGTTTCTGCTTCTTTCCATGGATTTAAGAAAAAAAAAGATTTAAACCTAAAAAGCTCAGCAGTAGCGGTACAATCATCACCCTGCCTGTGAGTCCTCGGAGCCGGCGTAGACAAAGGAAACAGAAGCGGGGCAAGAGAGCTAGCGTCCAAGCTAGGCTACAGGCTAATCCACACAGGCCAACACTGCCAAGTCTCTTTCTTACGAACTCTTGGTCACTCGTCAAAAAGATGGATTAATTACGACTAAGGATTACCTCTCACTGCATGGATAGCTGCGTAATGGTAATCACAGGAACTTGGCTGGACAGTGCTATCCCGGATGCCGTTATCGACCTACAGGACCTTTCCATTTGCCGTGCAGACAGAACGGCCGATTTATGTGTGCATTTATGTCAATAATGCCCTGGTGCACATCTACGGACATAATTAAGACACATTGCTCACCTTGGCCTAAATTTTCATATTTAAATAGAAATGATTCCTTCATATAGACCTCTTATTTGCAGAACACAACCAGCTGTTAAAACTGTACAAGTCTGGGCGAAGAGGCAATTTCACAGCTGCAGGACTGCTTTGAGAATACAGACTGGGAATTGTTTGCACAGAGCACAGACCTGGAGGAGGATAGTTCATCCGTTTTGGCCTATATAGCCTTCTTCACAAATACTGTGCTAACCACTAAGACCACCAGGGTATTCCCAAACCAAAAGCCATGGTTTGACAGGAATGTGCTTTACTCAGGACAAGGAATGCCGCCTACAGGACAGGGGACAAGCTGGCCTACAGTAATGCAAGGAGAGAACTGAGAAAGGGCATTACAGAGGCGAAGCACAGATACAGCAGCGTATAGAGGGCCATATAAAAAAAACTGCAGAATGTGGAGAGGTAGCACAACCATAACGGACTACATGAGCAGCACTACACTGATCAGCTATGATGCCACACTTCCTAACACCTTGGACCAGTTATTTGCACGCTTTGATAACCATACTGGCAGATTGGAAACTCAGAAAGTACCACCACCCAGGGAGGAGCCGGTATTGGTCTTGGAGTGTGATCAGGTGAGATCCACCCTGAATAAAATCGACATCACCAAACCATCAGGGCTAGACATTGTGTCGGGTCGTACATTGAAGTCATGTGCTGACAAATTAGCAGGTGTGTTTACTAACATCTTCAACCTGTCCTTGCAGCAGGCTGTAGTCCCCACTTGTCTTAAAGCTACCACTATTGTCCCTGTACCCAAAAAGCAAGCAGTCAGATGTCTCAATTAGGGGTGGGCGATATGGAAAAAATATAACATCACGATTTTTTTAGAAATATCACGATTCATTCGGATCATTCCCTGCCACCCCCTGCTGATGCCCTAGGTGTTATTTGGCCCCCACCCCCTATGCTTCCTCCTTAGCCACAGCCAAAAGCTGCCCTTCTCTGCCTCCTCTGCCAGTTCTTTAATGGCTTTTCGACACCCTGCTCCTGTACATCCCATGTCGCGGAGCAGGCGAACCATTGAGGACCCAACGAAGCCCCTGCATCCCACTTCGACGGGACACATGGTGGCTTTCCAGCCAGCCTCTCTGCAGTCTTCTACCAGGTCTACATACTTGGCACGCTTCCGCTCGTTAGCAGCCTCCATGCCTTCCTCCCATGGGACAGTGAGCTCCACCAACAAGATGGTCTTGCATGGCTCTGACCACATGATCAAGTCTGGCCGGAGCTAAGTTTCTACAATCTATACAATTCTATAGTGAAGTTTGCCGACGACACCACTGTAGTGGGGTTGATTTCAGGAAACGACGAGACACACTATAATGAAGAGGTTCAACATCTGGTCAAGTGGTATTCGGATAATGACCTGATCCTGAACACCACAAAAACAAAGGAGATTTCTGTAAATTACAGGAAAACCAGGAAAATGATGCTTCCACCACTCTACATGCATGGAGAGGAAGTTGAAAAGATTAACAACATAAAATTCCTGGGTCTGTATATCACAAACGATCTAACATGAACTGTTAACACTCACTACTCCGTGAAGAAAGCTCAGCAGAGGCTTACTGTTGCAAATCGAGATAAGGAGCTACAGCTTCTGGAGGATGATAAACTACTGGAGGAATATGATCCAAATCAATAAATTGGTTTTCAATAATTGACAATGATTCAACACTGGTAATGCTGTAAGTAACATGACAGCATCTATAAACTGCTAATGAGGATAAACACAGCGTTAGAAGGGTTTTAAAGACAGAAGAGACATTGTAATTGGCAAATTGTTGCCTTAGAATTATAACGTTCTATCTGACATTTGTATCAAAATTGAGTTATTCACATATTCTTATTCTGTGTGACAACAGATGTACATTATGTGATGTTTTTTTCAAGTTTTGTACATTTTAGTACGTTTTATTTAGAAAATCAGCACTCTGAATGCACACAAGAGATAAGGATCAACTTTTTTTGTCATGTCGCCGGACTGCTCCGTAACAGGAGGAAAGATTAAACATTAAACAACAATAAGTATGTGTCTGCATAATCAATAAGTGCAATTCACATTTATTCCACAAAGCGGCACTGTTTAAACGATGACGTGATTTTTCACTCATATCACATGCATAAAACAAATAATATTATCTGTAAAAATTTAACTGGCTTGAATGGCTTTACTGCAGAGCAACTGTACATAATTGAAATATAGCCAAAGTGTCATTGTCGTTTGATGGTGCTTGTGGTGAATAGCGATCAAAATGTTGTTTTTGAAGATGTTATGATGTTGTTTTGATGAAGAATATATTGAGATCGTGAATATGATGCAGATGCTGAATGTATAGTTACTGGAGAAATGCGCTCTGACGATGGCAGTGATGGTAAATCATCTGCTCAAATCGAAACCTTCTAAGTTTCAAAAGTTAAGTAAGTATAGGCTACTTATTTTAATCTTTGTTTTTTTATTGTTCTTAAAATATCAGGAGAGTTCACTATTGCAGCAATTAGAGATACATCCGTACTGGATATAAGTCTGGGTCGCTAAAGACCCGAATAATGATTGGCGAAATATTCGTGCAGTCTAAAGTCTTAAAATGTCTTAAATTTTACAACATTAAGCCATAAATATCAAATAGTCAACAATGTAATTTATGGGGTCTTAGTTACAAATATAAACATTATCTCGACCATACTGATCTAAAGAGAAAGCCATTTTCCCTCTCCCGCTTTTTGTGGAATGAAGTCCTGGTCAGTCCTGGATTAGAGCAGAGGTTCTCAACCTTGGAACTAAAGAAAATTAGGATGCAGACCGCATCTGTGTCTCAGCCATGGAATCGTTAAATCAATCAGTGGGACACCTGCGCTTGCTTCCTTTTATAAAAGAAGCGCAATTTGCGGTTCAATGTTGGACAGCGCAAGTCTCAGGTCATTTTCCACCTGGAGATGATTTCGGTACTTTGTTTTCAAAGCCGTCAATTTTGAAAACCCGCCCTCGCACAGATACGTTGAGGCGAATGGAAGAAGTCATTTTACTGCGGCGTCAGATAACTGAGGATATTCAGCAGGGCCGTGCAGAGACCTTTGGAGGGGCAGGTGCTCAAAATATAAAAGGGGCACATGAAACAAGGCTTTAAATAGGGCTGTGCACAAAATATCATAACAGCAATGTATAGTGATGCATTCCTTGCTGATACGCGTATTGATGCGAATGCTGTAAATACTGTAACAATAAAAGTATGAATAGATTTTAGTCAAATGATTTTAAAAAGACCAGACACTTCCACCCCCATGAAACTTTTCTCCCTCAAATAGCACGAACGAAGTGAACACATGCACCTTTGTTTATGGTGCTGCTGCTGTGTATAACGTTAGAAGTGGCGTTTGCTGCAGTCTAAACACAGCGATTTAAACAAAAGCTGTGCAATGCATGTTCTCTTCACGTTGTTCTTGTAAAATAATAATAATGATAAGTAAACAAGCATACCACTCCGCTGAGAACCCCACTTACTTAAGCTGCAACCGTAGCGCGGACGATATTGAAGTGGTGCCTGAGCGCGAGGGATCGTTCGGATGAGGTCGTCAGGTGAAAGGTTATCATGTGGGTGATTTTATTTACGGCTAAATTATTAATCATTAATTTTACTAATAGTTAGATTGGGCAGGCCTTCACAGAAGGGTGTTAAAAAAAAAAAAATAAATAAATTTCCTCGACAAAAGGGCACTTTGGGCAAAGGGGCAGGTGCTCAAGCACACCACTTGTGTCTGAGTCGTCAAAGCTCTGTAGTGAGCACTTCAAGCCTGATGATTTTGACAGGACGGGTCAGATTTTAGTCTTCAACTTCCCATGTCATCTCCAAGAGTAGGTGTATTTTTACTCTACATGCTAACAGAGATGTATATGATTCATATGTAAAACAAAAGTTAATATCACACTTTGCTAAACATGTTTTTACCGTTCTTTCTGCTTGTTTAGGAATTAGTGATGTATTGTGTATTGCAATACAATGTGGGATACCAAAACCTTTTCAAGTGTTTTTAATGAAGTTGTTTTTAATTATTATGTTTCTTATATTTTAGCCTGTTGTGACTAGGAACACAAAAACTTCAAGGAAAACCTGAAGAAGCCTACCAGCATTTCCTTTCTCAGCATTTCCCTGAAAGTGAACCTCAGCCCAATGATGTGAGTATTTGTAGGGTTATTTAATATGTCCCATACAGCTGTGAGCATCATGGCTCTGGTCATATCAAACTCTCTCCCTTGCTTTCTGCAACTCTTTTCAGACATGCTCACATATACACTTTTTATATGTTATAAATAAATAAATAAATAAATACACACGTGAACACATACACACCCTCTTTCACTGACACTCTCTCTCACACACACACACCCTTTCTCTCTTTCCCATACTCATGGTGCTGGCAGTGATATACACACACACACCCTTTCTCTCGTTCCCATACTCATGGTGCTGGCAGTGATATTACGGGTAAGAAATTAAGAGTGTGTGCCTACACATATGCAGTGCTATGCACCAAAACAACTGTGAGTTGTATGAAATAAACATCACTGAAAATATTGGACTTTCTACTAGGACCACTCAAATGCATTGCCCAATTCTCCTACTTGTCTAAAGGCCAGACTCATTGAAGCTTTGTCTAGAGCGGGAGAAGCAAAATGCAAAGGAGACGGAGAGCAAAGAAAACCGTAAAGAGTCTTCTGGAAGATCTGAAGGAAAAGAACAGTGTGTGTGTGTGTGTGTGTGTGTGTGTGTGAGATAAATAAATTCGAATAAACAAAATCAAACTTGTTTCTTTATTAAAATATACAATTAATTTATATATATGTATCAATATGCTATAGCCTACCATATGTCTTTGTTAAAGAGCATAATACAAAGTATTTTAGCATGAAAGCACGTATTTTTCAATGTGTGACAGCGTCCTGTATCATAACTAAATCTCTGCCGTTTGTAACAAACCAAACCGTGTGAAAATCCGGTAAAAATTCGGGGAGTTATGATTATTGTAGTTGGGGATACACCTTCCTCAATAGAAATAAATGCAGGGGGGCACATTGGGGACCCATCCAAGATGGCGGCCGCGCAGTACGTCAGCTCCAATAGGCAGCGTCAGTCCATGGGGCGTCTACCTATATATGTCTATGGTCATCTAGTTATTGCACAAGGTCGGATTCACACATGCATAATATTGTCTTACACGAATGTTTAGTCAATGGTTGGGGAAAAGGCTGATGTGTAACATTATTTAATCCGGACATTAGTTCTTAGTAGGCTATGTAAGCCCGGTTTCCACCATTGACAAAAAAAAAAAAAGAAGGTTATTGTGACTTTATCTCACAATTCTGACTTTTTGTTCTCATAATTGCATGATATAAACTCGCAATTGCGAGACATAAATTGTCGCAATTCTGAGAAATAAATTCAGAACTGCGAGACATAAACTCACAAGTCTGATTTTTTTTTTCTCTCAGAATTGCTAGTTTATAGGCTATCATGCAATTATGAGAACAAAAAGTCTTGTTTTGTTGTTTATTTTTTTTCTTGCAGTGACATTTTTTGTGGCTATTCAGAGAACATATCACCCCCCTCCAAAAAAAAACTGTTGTTTATATCGAGTTTAGGCTATATCTCACAATTCTGACTTTATAGCAATTGTGAGTCTATATCTCACAGCTGTGGAAAAAAGTCAGAATTGTGAGATAAAAAGGTGCAATAACCTTTTTTTATATTATTCAGTGGCGGAAACGAGCTGTTTCAATGTTAATCAAACATTAAAATCTGTTTTTTTATTTTACTGTTTGTTCTCATTTTTAATAAGAATGATAAAATAAAAAATAGCTATATTAACAAATATTATTTTAACGAAAATAATGGGAGGAAAATATTCAACATTGCTTGATGATTTTGCTTTTGAATCTTCTGAAAACTTAAACTTGATATTTCTCAGAATCAACTCTGCTGACTCTATATTACCTTGAAACTCATAATTTGCTCAGTAATTGTTTTATCTGATTCCAACAAGTCATATAATTTTGAAGGTATTTTAACGGAGAATGTGAAAATAAAAATAAATAATTTTAGAAACATTGCTCATTACCGACTCATTCGCCAGAACAGCTCCCTTTCTAATCACTAAAAGGCTGTCATTCATCTGAGATCATCGCGATGCACAAATGTTGCGATACGTTAAAATAAATTAAGTTCTCTACGCTGCATATTATTCATATTATTATTATGCTCACACAGCTCAAAGTTTGACATATATTAAATGTTCTTTTAGTGTTTACAGAGATTTGTAAAGCTAAACAGGCAGAAGCCTGGCCACCAAAAGCCTTTGCCTGAGGAATGCTCAACATTGCCCCCGACAAAAAGTCTCTGCTTTAAAATGAACCAGATGCATTTATGAAGACTCACCAGCAGATGGAGTGAGTGGTGTCATTATACCACATAACAAAATAGCAAAATAAACATTATTCCCCTGTCTTTGCACAATCTTTTAGCTTGAAATATACAATTTTTATTACTCTGACTCTGCCAACAAATCTAAAGAATATATTTTTCAAATTGTTTATTTTGTTTTGGCAAATTTTTCATCCATAAACAAATGTATGGGCTCAATTCCTACTCTTTTACTTTTTCTGATTGAGGTTGACTCACTGCTCACATCTTTTTGTTTGACCAGCAATACAAAAAATGAAAAATGTATTTCTGTTGACTGATTAAGTTTAGATAGCTTACCTTCATTGCTCTTTTTTAATATTATTAATATTACTATTTCTCCTGTATTGTAAGCTACTTATTGTGTTTTATTTCTCCACTTTTCTTACTTCTATCTTCTTTCTTTGTTAATGTTCTCCTGAAGGTGATTGTATATTTTCATCCAATTTCTTGAATAATAATAAAAAAAGACATTGTTGTATTTAATTTGAAATTAACACTATTGATTTTATAAAAATGCCATTTTGGGCCAACCACTTTTTTAACAGCAGTCTTCCTAACAGATTTGTGAAAAGAACCATGCATTTCTTTCTTATAAGGGATACGATTTAGAAATGTACACTTTCAATGTGTATGGTTACTGTTCCTTTGTTATTAAAATGTAATAACCTTTTATTAATACATGTTTTCTATTTTTTTATAATTGTGAATATATTGTATCTGTCTTTTTATAACAATATGAGTTCAGATGTCAAGATTGTATTGCTTTTATCTTCAAACTATTTCAAAGACAGAAAGTAATACTATCCAAAGTTTTTTTTTTACAAAAATTACAAATAGAAGAGATGTAGGTGTTTCAGAAAATTACACTGTGTGCATGTAAACATACATTGATCCGCCACAACATTAAAACCATTAACAGGTGAAGTGAATCATATTGATTATATCATTATATCATTATGTCATCATAATGGCACCTGTCAAAGGGTGGGATATATTAGACAGCAAGTGAACAGTCAGTTCTTAAATTTCATGTGTTTTATGTAAAATGGGCAGGCGGAAAATCCAAGTGATGACTAGACAATTAGCATCTCCAAAAGGCAAATTGTTATGTTTGTGTTGGTGTTCCCAGTACCTACCAAAAGTGGAGCAGGGAAGGACAACCAGTGAACCAGCATCAGGGTCTGGTAGAGATTCTGGAGTGTCTGTGAGAGGAAAATCTTGGGAGGAGGGGCACTGTAAGACCATAACATATTGGTCAGCGTGGTCCTGCCAGTCCAGCAGCTCACCCTTATTGACTGTCAGGCCGATTTCCAGGGGAAAGGGTTTGGGATGATCAGGGCATTTTTATTAAGGTTAGATGGAGGTGGTTTCATTAAAATTTTGCCAAAAGCAGTTTGATATTTAAACATTCATTTGCAGTGTGTGATTGATATTAATATAAATCTGAAAACAGAGACTGAGGAGATAACAGAGAGAGTGCATTCCTTTCCTGGCAAATTTCCGTGCCACCTGATCAAGAAATAAAATAATTAGTTATAATTACTTATCACTAAAGTCACTAATCGTCATCAGACATGCACAGTGTTGTGACAAGTCCTATCATGCAATTTGAAACCATGTAGATCAAGTTTGGTTGGTCTAATAGGTCATGTACATAGGATAAAACATAAGACTAAACCATATTATAAAAAATATATTATAAAGAAAAGCAAAGAAATAATTGGAATGCCGCCCTCCTTCACCCAGTTTATCACTGATGTCACATTTTGAGCAGATATCTATTAAAAGATACATATTTTAGTAGATATCCAATTTATTAAATATATTCACCCAAAGTTGAGGTGATTTGCCATCAGTAGAGCACCTAGAAGATCCAGCCTGCTCCAGTTTCTCACTCTGAGCTTTCCCGTCCTGACCAGCTCTTGGGCGAGAGAAGTGGAAACCGGCCAGCTTCCTCCAAAACCTCCTTTTCTTCTCTCTCACCCTCTTCTTCTCTCTCACCTTCCTCAGCAGTACCAGCACGCCTCTTTTCAAGCTTTCTTCACACAAGAAATATGTTGATCCATGATCACAAGAACACACTGTCTCTCCAAACCCACAAATAATGAAGTATTTGAATTTCATGTCTTACATACCTTCACATTCCTCAACTGTAACAAACTTTTTAAATTCTGACTGTGACATGATAAGGTAATTGCATAGAGCAATTTATCACAAATATTAAATCTAAATGTTGTATACTTTTATGTTTCATGAGACAAGTAAATTAGGCTACTTTAATTCATTACTTACTTCAACAAAAATTGTTGAAGTTTGTTGAAGTGTATACAGTAACTGTTTAAACCGTTTAAACCCAATACTGCTAATAAAGAAATAATAAGTGTATGAATTTATTTTCATAAATTAGATAATAGTTGTGAGGAAAGGTCTAGCATCAGTTTCGACATGATTTGATAACTCATCTAATGAGCCACATTTAAATCCAAATTCAAAACTATCTGTTTAACTTTGCATTTACTGAATGAGCACTGAATCATATGTATTATTTATATTCTTAACGGTTTTAATACATTCTAAATCAAGGTTTTATATTTTCCTTGCTTTTATTGTTATTTGTATTTCTTATGAATGCTAATATGTATTTCTTATCCACTACATCTGTGATTATTTTATTATTATTTAAAATCCTGTTTATGTCTAGTGCTTTGAATTACCTTTGTGTATGAAATCTACTATAAAATATAACTTGTACATCTGTAAAATGTACATGGTAGTTGCAATTAATGAATAAACCCAAATAAATAAAACATATAGCATAATTTCAAATGATTATTCTAAGACACCTGTAGTAAATTGTGGTACTGTAGTTGTTACTCAACTCCCAATTTCATTGTCATTGAAAATGGCCTATCATAACAAAATTCTAATATTCTGACATTACACAAGAAACTGTAAGAATCCCTTGATAAAGAGAATCCTATATTTGCTTTCAATGAAAATAAGCCTAATTCAGTTTGATGATATTTCCCTGCAAATTAAATGTTTAATTGTTGAAAATCAATCAAGACCATCTGATTGTTTGCTATGTTCTCTGTCTCTTTTTTGTAGCTCATTGAAATGTTGCTCACTTCTCATTCATTAGGTGATCATTCGCTAGAAGAAGTTGCGTTTCCTCTCACAACACACACCAACTAATCTCTTCTGAGATGAAATTCAGAGATGAAAAAAGTGTCCATTCCATTCATCATAACCATGAACAGTGTTTCTTTGATCTCCTTAATGAATGCATTAATCAATTAAGTAATGTTTACATCAATGATCATTGCAGTGGCACAAACAATAAGTACGGTAAAATTCTGTAACATTGGTCTGATGTAATGGCCTATAAGCATCTTTAAAAACCAGTTTGTAACTGTATAACAGGTTAAATATGATCCATGCACTTAGTACAGACTGATAAAAAAAACCTAATGCCCAAACTCTCAATTACTTTTTTAGACATTAGAAATACATTTCAATTTCACAAGGCTTGTTTTTCCAAATTATGGCTATGTTGTTTTTATATATAGTACCGAATTTCAAATATTTTTGATGTTTTATATACTGTACCCACTTACATTCATTAAATTCTTGACACCGTTAAAGTTAAGAACATGTCTCTGAAATGGTTTTAAAAACTGTCCTGAGGTACCCCAGCACTGTCTCCCTCATCTAAAACACCCGATTCAACTCGTCCGCTCATTAGTAGAGACTTTAAGACCTGAAGTGGGTCAGAAAAGGTGAAGAGAGTTTTGAGAAAATAAGATGCGTGTCAGATCCGCATCACGTTCAACAGCAGCTTTTAAAGCAAAAGCAGGCAGCTAAGCTAAATAACCAGCTGCTGTGATGTCTATTAATCCAAGAACAAAAGAAAAAAGGAGGAAATCAATAACATTTATAGCTTTAAGGGGTTCATCTATATGTAATTTAGTGTTTGGTAACTATTCATTTTCTGTAAAAAAAATTTTACGCTCACTGATGCTCCAGAAGGAAAAACCACGCATTAAGAGCCAACTTTTGAACAGAATGAAGATGTATATATTTTTCTTGTTTTGCCTAAATAGCATATTTTTTCATTTAGTACTGCCCTTCAGAAGATACTTACAAGGTTTCCAGAAGACAAATTAAGTTAAACTGACCTTGATCTTCAAATTCAAAAAGTTTTCATGCCCTGGCTCTTAATGCATGGGTTTTCCTTCTAGAGCATCAGTGAGCGTTTGAATCTTCTGTAATAGTTGCATATGAGTTCCTCAGTTGTCCTCAGTGTGAACAGTTGGATCTCAAAACCATACAGTCAACGTTGGGAAGGGTTCAAATACACAAAAATTTGGAAAACCAAATAATTTGTGGTACCTGAAGGATTTTTCTGTAGAACATCAGGCAGTTTAACAGTTCAGGACAAACAAGGGACTCATGAACAACTATCACTAAACAGAAAAATCCCAGCTGTGGATCATTCAGCTAACAACAAGGTATTAAGAATCAAGTGTATGTAAACTTTTGAAGAGGGTAATTTTTTTAAATCCAAGTATTATTTTCTCTCCAATTCCAGCAGCTTTCTGTCAGAATTTGTCAACATTATGTGATTATGAGATTAAAAAATGTCACGAAGCAAAGAAAGAGAGAGAGAGCAAAACTATGTGTAAATTAATTATGGATTACAGTTCTGAAAAATAAGTGATGGCTTTTACAAGAGATGACTGCTTAAAGGAGCTGCTGGAGTATGCGATCTGACGGAACTGAAAGACAGAAAAAATAATGATTTACAATTTCAAAAGTACAATTACTGCTTTAACTACAAATACCACAGTAAAACTACGGTTAATGTCCATAAACAACTTTCGTTTGTTAACTAACTCATTAAGACAGTCTCTTGCTCCCACCTACTGGCATAACAATGTAACCTGCAAGGTTTTTGTTGTTGCATGATTTCAAATAGATTTTGTGGGTTGGTTAAGGACCTGATTAGCTGATGTATTACAATGCTTGATTCAGGTTCAATAGAGGAGCATGTGATTAGTTGAGAAATTGTGCATAGTTAATGATGGCTCTTAAATATTTAAATACAGTTTTATATATATATACTGTATATATAATTTTTTTAAACAAAATTATATATATATAAAATGCAATTTAAATAATAAAAGAATAAATGGCTGCAGAAAAACACGGGAGAGACGTATTATTTTATGGACTGGCCATTAATATTTAGTGCTATAAACAAATGTAATGTGTTCATTCATACTGGAAGCTGGAGGGTGCCCTCATGCAGAAAATCCACATATACGCATTACACAAGCAAAAGAACTGACTCCGCTCCAGAAATCCTAATATTATGGACAAAAGCATCCAGCTATCGCTGTAACTGAATAAATGAATATATAATCGATTTGCCTTTGAATTATGAAATATTAAGCGAATATACACTCGACTGTGACAATGTATAGTTTGTCTGTGTTCTTAAAACCACCTCGGGTATTTTCAAAATAATTAAGTATATTTATAATCCATCGCTAATCGACATAACCTTTATTACAGTAAAGGATATATATTTCTACCTCATTCTGTGATAAGAAGTCACAAAAGATCACCAAAGTAAGTTATTTCTAACATTTCACAGCAGGTTTAGAAATGCTTCTCATTAGGGAAGATATTTTGCTTGTGCTGCTTCTTCAAATGCTCATTATTATAAGCGGGAGGAGCGCGTAGACTCATGGACACACAGCCAGTTTGGAGTGAAATAAAATGCACAGAAATTATTTAAATGAAAAACCGAACTCTTAATTTTCTGTTGCTTGATTTGAGTACTGCGTGTGGACAGAGGCGTAACCAGGGTTCCCTTTCAAGGGAACTCCGTTGCGTCAGAGTTTTAGACGCTAGGGGAATGCCTTTGCGTGATATGTCTTGAAGCACATGTGAAATCAATCCAAGGTGTAATTGGGACGACAGAACGAGTGACGTCACGAACCAGGACGCTATAAAGCCTGCCCAAACGAGGCTGTCACTAGCTTTTTGTGTCTTCACAAGCGCTCTGTGTGAATCTATCTGTCATATTTGGTGTTGTCTGTCAATATTCATTGCAGTAGTTATGGCGAGCAAGCAACAACAAGCTTTTAGGATGTGTGTTCATCCCTGCCCGCATTATTTAACAGGTGGGGATACACACATTCTATGTGTTGCTTGTTTGGGAGAGGAGCATGCACAGTCAGCGCTCGAGAGCGCTGCGATATGCAATACAGAAACTCCGTCCCTGCCGTATTCATATCTCCGGAGCTGCTGAGCAGGAGCAGCCCCAAACATCTAAAGCCTGGTTTGTCACGATAGATCTCAAGGATGCATACTTTCACATATCCATCCATCCGTGTCACAGGAAGTTCCTGAGGTTCGCTTTTGGGGGCAAAGCATACCAGTATTGGGTTCTTGATATGGGACTCAACCTCGATGCAGGCGCGCCTGTCACCGACACGTATATAGTCCATCCTGTCGGTTGTGGAAAGAATAAGGCTAGGCCAGTCACTCACTGTCAGACAGTTTCAGAGACTGTTAGGTCTTATGGTATCAGCATCCAACGTGATACCTTTTGGATTGTTGCACATGAGACCCCTGCAGTGGTGGCTCAGGACCAAAGGGTTTTCCGCGAGGGGCAACCCCTTTTGCATGATGAAGGTCATGCGGCGATGCCTTCGTACCTTGGTGATGTGGAAGAAACCTTGGTTCCTGTCCCAGGGTCCTGTGTTGGGAGCTTCATGTCGTCGCATGATGCTAACAACAGATGCCTCCCTCACAGGCTGGGGAGCGATCTTAGAGGGACGCTCGAGTCAAAGTCTGTGGAAGAACCATCATCTCTCATGGCACGTCAACTTGTCTGGAGATGTTGGCTGTATTTCTTGCTTTCAAGAATTTCCTAGCAGATCTCAGGGGCCACCATGTGCTTGTCTGCCCAGACAACACATCGGTGGTCTCCTATATAAATCACCAGAGGGGTTTAGCTTACCTGGGTGTGTGCCCCAAGGCCTGAAATGTATATGCTTGTAAAATATACATGTGATGCTGAAGTCACTGCACTCAAGTCTCATTCCAGTTTTGATTCAGCACTGGAAATATGGAAGTGTCCATCATTCTTCTGATTGCCACATGTGGACTGACTAATGCTGGGTCAACAACACAAGATAATTGGGCTGATTTTGGGCCGACATCCTTCTGACAATCCCAGGTAATGTCCCGATTATCTTGGTGGATCTAAAGATTATCTTATCAGATTTTTCTGTGGTGTGAGGAGTGTTAAGAGTGAGTGAATCCGCTCGGAAGAATGTTGGCAGCGCCCTGATGGCGAATCGTAAATTTCAATATGTTGAATATTTACGATCAGAAATCCTGCTGTGTGGGGGGAACACTGAGGACAAACGCATTTGATCTGCAGATTATCTCGTAAAACGAACCAATATCCAATCAGAAAGCGAGCTGACAGAAGACGGAACCATAACAAACGCAATATGCCGCAGCACAAAAGGATTTGGATACTATCATCGCGGGAGAGCTTTCTTTTTTTTTCTCAAATTGTTTAGAGCTGTAAATGTTTATTTTTTGTTTATGTTCAATAATAATAAAAAAAGACACTGTCATCGCATTTTCTTCCTGCCATTACCAAAGACTGGGACTTTGCCATTACTTAAAGCCTTAAAACTATTCTTTGAATAATTTGTAATTATTTATACTTGTTTAAGAAAATGTAATTTCTTATTGCTTTTCCTTTATTTATTTTATGTATGTATTTTTATTATTTTTTGTTTAACGTTGTATTTTATGTCATTTCTGTTATTGCGCTTGTATGTTCTTTGTTCTAAAATTGCAACAAAAAAAAAAAATATTGTTTATTCTCAAGTCTCCAGAGATTTTGCAAGGTTTCCCGTGTTCACATTCAGGAATCTTGGTTGAAAATCTGTTGGTGTGTGGTGTGCTGACTTCGTCACTGTCACGAATCTGGTTGCCTCTCACCACACTACAGCTGCACATCACCCATGGACTACAACTCCCATCATTCACTGCACTACGACACACACATTCCCATCCACCATTGCACCAATCACACAGCTGTCACCAATCACTCATTAACCCTGATTGTTTCACCACACCTGCACCTCATTCACACACACACATATAAGCAGCACACTTCCTTGCACTCACCACGAAGTCTTGTTCTTGCCCCGGCTGACATTTCTGAGCGTTTACCATTCCCGAGCGTTTACCATTCCCTCTGATTGCTACTTCTGTGTTTGACCCCGGACTGCCTTACCTTGGAACACTGAACCTGTGCTTGTGACCTCGACCCCTGCCTGGTATTGTTTACGTCTCTGTTCTGCCTCTGATATTCCTGTTATTGCCCGCTGACCATTGCCTGTTTGATTCTGCCTCTGTCTAATAAATATTACTGCACTTGGATCCACACGCCTTTGACCAGTCATTGCAGACACGTTGCAGCACTCCACACACTATAGGAGCAAAACAGTTAAATCTAGGATTGTTTTGTCCTCGTGTTTGTGCTCCCTCACATTTTGAAGATCTTATAAGATTTTTTAAATATTTTAGTGTACCCAGCATAAAGCTTTGATTAGAGAGCATTTCTATGCTGCATAGTTTAGCTCCAATACTGATCAAACTCACCTACCTGTGATTTTCTAATGAAGACTCTGATGAGCATGCTCAGATGTGATTGATTAGGGTTAGTGTCCAAACTCTGCAGGAGTGGGCCAAATTTGAGGATGCCTGACCTAAACTGATGCTTAGAGTTGCTGCAGAAAATATTATGAAGACCTGTCAACCCTAACAAGTCAGGAAGAACAATAATTGTTTTTACAGTTGCAGTAGGATTTTTTTTCTGCAGTAAAAGCAAATTCATCCTGGTGTAGAAGTTGTTTGATGAATTGCTTCAGTACTGCAGGACTCACCACACTGATCTGGCCAGCATCACCACTAAGAGACAAATAAAGCTGAAACAAATAGAGACAAGTGAATGTCAGACAAAAAGTGTGTGGACAGGCCTGCATTATCTGGTTAGTCAATGGTACTGGGTCAACAACAAACCTCAGGGGGATCAAAAGATCATAGAGAGATCATAATATTTTAATTTAAATATTTCTACCCATTTAAAATGGCCATTTTCAGAAATACTTGTTTTCTAAGCTTACTTTTCATGGGTTCACAGAAAAGTAATTACTTTTTTAACCATCATAATCTTACAATAAGTATATTGGGTGAATTTGAGTTTCTCTTATCCAATTTACATACACAAATTACTACAAAAGGCAAAGATTTCACATTTGTGTAATTTGTATGTGCTTTAAATATTGCACCTAGTTGGAAAAGAACATTTGGTGTTTTTCAATAGACTGCCTGTCAGGTCATTTATTTCTCTAAGTAAATGAACAAGGTGTATTGAATGAAACATCCTGTGTAAGACATTGTTTTTTGTTTATGTCATCTATAAAGCACTGATCAAAATTTGTATCAATGGAATTAAGAATATTAAAAATATAAGATTGTTGCATGAACATCATAGTGTAGAAATGTAATCTTTATCTTTATGGTCTGTAACTGGTGTTTTTCTGTTTCCATTTTTGGCACATTAATAACCAGGGTCCACATTCACAGAAAAATCTTAAGGCTAAAATTTGTTCATAATGCGAATTGTTTTTTCCAACTAATAAATTATCACCTACTTAATTTTATTATTTGAATCAATTAATAATATTTTCTTCTTTAACTTGCACATTTAAACCTAGTAATTATTATACCACATGCATGTATATTATACCAAATTCCGGTTATAATGTGAATTTATATTCTATTTTATGAACAATCATTATCCAAAGAATACTAAAGATAATTATCAAATTTATTCTTCCTTCGTTTTTATCGTAAAGAAGTTATTTTATCAGCACATTTTTATAAATACAATTCACTTAATGCATTTATTTAAATTATACTCTACTATTTGTCCAGCATTAGTCTCCTATTTCTCCCAAATATTGACTCCCTAAGTAGTAGAATATATAATGTGTACAAAAAAATCACAATGCCAAATAGCTTGATCCAGTTTTTATCGAAAAATGTCCTAAGCACATTCACTCCAGTCCATCTAGTCCCTTCTTAGGGCTCATACACTCATCCTTTGTCCCTTTATTCATAGGGCTAATACACACATTCATCCCTCTCAGGTGCACCAACAACTACGTCCGCCTCTGCCAGGCCCCACTAAAGGGACGATCCAGGAGGGGGTGGTTCGGAGGTTTTGCCCACCTGATACGGAATTTATTTATTTTCTCATAGAAACACTGTCATTCACACAGACACTGACACAGACACTCAAACAGACTACACTACACTCACTTCCTGAGTAACCTGTCAGTTCTCCTGCTTTTTAACTGATACACTTTCTCAAAACAGTAAAAAGCATCCTGCAGGAATTTTTGCCTACCCTTGCAGACCTCTGCAACCTTATTTGTTTTTAAATAAACAGAGCGGTACCAGCAGGACATTGAACTTATTTTTGCCTACCCGTGCAGACCTCTGTAACCTTATTTTTTTAAATAAACAGAGCGGTAGCTGCAGGATATTAAACATATGTTTGCCTACCCGTGCAGACCTTTGTAACCTTATTTTAACCTTAGGCCTTCGTGCCTTGGTAATGTGGAAGAAACCTTGGTTCCTGTCCCAGGGTCCTGTGTTGGGAGCTTCATGTCGTTGCAAGATGCTAACAACAGATGCCTCCCTCACAGGCTGGGGAGAGATCTTAGAGGGACGCTCAAGTCAAAGTCTGTGGCAGAACCATCATCTCTCATGGCACGTCAACCGTCTGGAGATGTTGGCTGTATTTCTTGCTTTCAAGAATTTCCTAGCAAATCTCAGGGACCACCATGTGCTTGTCCGCTCAGACAACACATCGGTGGTCTCCTATATAAATCACCAGAGGGGTTTGTGGTCACGTCCACTTTGAAAACTGGCGTGCCAAATCCTCCTGTGGTCCCAAGGGAAGTTGTTGTCTCTTCGAGCAACTTTCGTCCCTGGGGCCCACAATATAGGAGCAGACATCCTGTCGAGACAGGGGCTGAGGCCCGGGGAATGGAGGCTCCACCCAGAGGTGGTGGAGCTGATATGGAAGGAGTTCGGCCAGGCACAAGTGGATCTGTTTGTGTCTCGAGAGACGTCTCACTGTCCACTCTGGTTCTCCCTCACTCATCCAGCTCCTCTCAGACTGGATGCGATGACACAGACGTGGCCGAGGCTTTGTCTCTGTATGCATTTCCCCCAATTGTTCTGCTCCCGGGAGTACTGGAGAGTGTTCGCCGGGACCGGGTCCCACTACTTCTTATTGCCCCATGGTGGCTGGGCAGAGTATGGTTCCCAGATCTATTATCCCTTATCGACAGGCCTCCTCTGGAGCTACCCGTCAGGAGGGACCTTCTGTCCCAAGCGGGGGGCTCGATATTTCACCCCCATCCAGAACTATGGAAACTGTGGGCTTGGCCTCTGAGGGGGCCCAGCTCATAGACTCAGGTCTCTCAACCGAGGTTGTTGAGACCATTCTCCACTCCAGAGCTCCATCCATGAGGAAACGTTATGCCTTGAAGTGGAAGGTTTTCACTTCATGGTGTAGTGACCAATAGCTGGACCCAGTTAAGTGCCCAGTTGATAAAGTGCTGGAGTTCCTGCAAGATCGGTTCACTGCAGGGCTAACCCGTTCACTCTGAAGGTTTATGTAGCAGCCATAAGTGCTTACCACATTCCTTTGGGTGGATTGTCTATGGGGAAAGACCCCCTGGTATCTCGTTTCCTCCGTGGTACTCTGAGGCTGAGGCCTGCAGCTCGCACCAGGGTGCCGACATGGGACATGGCCATTGTCCTGCAAGGCTTTTCTCTGGCTCCCTTCAAGCCCTTAAAGGAGGTGCCGGCCAAGCTTTTGAACTTAAAAGCGTTGTTCCTCCTTGCTATCTCATGTCTTAAAAGGATAGGAGATCTACAAGCACTGTCGGTTGCACCCTCGTGCCTGGAATTTGCACTTAGCATGGTTAAAGCATTTCTTCATCCCAGACCAGGTTACGTTCCGAAAGTTCCCGCTAATGTGGCGAGGTCAATTATGCTGCAAGCCTTCTGTCCTCCTCCTTTTCAAAATGCGGATCAGTAAAGGCACAATTTGCTTTGCCCAGTACAGGCTTTAGATGCTTACGTCCACAGAGCTGCCCTGTGGCGCAAGAATGAACAGCTGTTTGTATGCTTTGGACCTCCTAACAAGGGGTCCCCTGCATATAAGCAAAGGATGAGCAAGTGGGTGGTCAAGGGCATCTCACTTGCTTATGAGTCGGCCGGTCAACTTTGCCCTATGGCTGTCCGGTCCCACCCGACCAGGAGTATGGTGGCCTCCAGGGCCCTAATATCAGGAGTTGCTCTCCAAGAGGTTTGTGATGCGGCAGGCTGGTCGTCAGCCACATTCGTCAGATTTTATTCTTTGGACCTGGACTCTACCCCAGGTTCCCAAGTGCTCTCATCCTAATGCTGCTCGTAACACACAGGACAGGCATTCGTTGCTATGGTGGTGTTACATTTCATTCCCCTAGCATCTAAAACTCTGATGTAACAGAGTTCCTTAAAAGGGAACATTCGGTTACGACTGTAATCTCGATTCCCTGAAGAGGGAACGAACGTTGCGTCCCCGGCCATATCTCCTTCGTGCCTGTAAGCGACTTGCTCAGACTTTTAAGCTAGTGACAGCTTCGTTTTGGCAGGCTTTATAGCTTCCTGGTTCGTTCGTCATCCACTCTGACATCCCAATTACACCTTGGATTGATTTCACATGTGTTTCAAGACTTATCATGCAAAGGTGTTCCCCTAGCATCTAAAACTCTGACGCAACATTCGTTCCCTCTTCAGGGAACCGAGGTTACAGTCGTAACCGAACGTTTTGCGTAGTTCAGAGTGACAAATCGTACCAGCGTACTTTGAGGTCAAAATGCGTATCCGTTACGCAAAATGCGTACAGGTTGGCAGGTCTGGAAATATAATATGTTAACAAATGTTAATTAATATATGGACATGTATTGCAAATTACTATATTTGCATAGTCTGATATCTAAATTTATTTACATATAAAGGATATAAATATATGTAAAAATTTCTGATAAACATATATTTAATATATGTGAAAAATATTACAAAGCGGCCAAAATCATATATTTAAATATATTTTTAGTATATATTTCAAAACATATTTACATATATTGTAAACAATACATTTGTATGTACAGAAATGTAATATGTTAACAAATATTATAAATTAATATATATGGACATATATTGCAAATTAATGTATTTACATATTCTGATTTTCAATTGTATTTACATATAAAGGAAATAAATATATGTAAATATCTCCGATAAACATATATTTAGATATATTTAATATATGTGAAAAATATTAAAAAGTGGCAAAAATCAAATATTTAAATATATTTTTTATATATTTTTCAAAATATATTTACATATATTATACAAAATATATTTTCTTCTATTTGAGTTGAAGATATTTAAGATATTTAAATAAATCAAAATATATTTATTAAAAATATATTTCAATCAATGTGACTTCTGTATGAGATAATTTTAGGCCGGTACATCTTTTTCAGCTGTGAGTCCCAAAATGGGGAGTTCTGGCTAACAGGCTAAATTGGCAAGGCTGAAAGATACATGCAAATGATAAGCTGCCATGACCATGTGCAGCAGTGGCCCGTCAACTGTTCTGAACGTCTTTTTAGGCTGGCCTCAGCCAGGCGGTTGAAATGAGGGTCTCAGCCGTGGGCTCCTATAATCGTCTCCACCTTTCACCCCACTAGCTACGGCCCTGTCCATACCTCATCATGGAATTAGACTGAGAGCACCCTGATCATATTGCTCCCACAAGGTGAGGTAGACCAGGGCACAGGTCTGCTTCACTCATTTGGATACATTTCCCATGCTTTAATCCTGGTCTGTTCTGCTCTAAGTGGATTTGATATTGGACTGATTACTTGTACTCTGACCCTCACTAACTGCAGATACATATTTTTATTTAGCTTTCATCTTCTTAACAATAGTAGTAGCATTTTACTGACACTGGTCTAATTCTGCTCTTTAGTCCACTGGTTGTCAATTATAGCCTGACTAAGGTTGTTTGATATATACAAAAGTTTAAAACTGTATAGAAAACTTTGGCAAGACTTTATTTTGACAGTCCACTTAAAACATTCCACTAACTATAAGTAACTTGACAACTAAATGTCAACTACCAGTCATTAGAGTATTAGTATACTGTCTTAATAATATCTGCTAACATGTTGATGGTCCTCTAACAGACCTACTACCAACTATAAGTAAGTTTGCAAGAACATGTTAATTTATTCTACTAACTCTAACCCAAACCAAACAATCTACTAATACTCTAATGAGAGTTAGCTGACGTGAAGTTGCAAAGTTACTAGTTAGTTTAATGTATAAAGTGGACTATCAAAATAGTTTAACCAAAAAGTTAACAGCCACATTTACTTGCATGAAGCAGGGCAGGCTAGACATAAAAATCTGGTGAAATTTTCATGAATGAAAACTAGCTTACCTGGGTGTGTGCCCCAAGGCCTGAAATGTATTTGCTTGTAAAATATACATGTCAAATCAAATCACTTTTATTGTCACATCACCACAGCACATAGTAATAATGTGAAGGTGCAACAGATTATAAATTAACAGCAGATTGGTTGAGCAGCAGATAGTTGTGCAAAGGTGCAACAGATTATGCATATGCAGTGTCGTGGATGTGCTTTTGTATGGTGTCCAGTGATAGCAGATGTGTTAGTGCAGTGTGTGCGTGTAGTCCGGCAGAAATGTGTTAAAGTGCAGTGCATGGCATGTTGTGTGAGAGGGAGTGTGATGTAGGTGAGTTATTTCTGACTGTTCATTAGCCTGATAGCCTGAGGGAAAAAGCTGTCCCTCAGTCGGCTAGTGCGTGATCGGATGCTGCGGAGACGTCTCCCTGAGGGCAACAGAGAGAGCAGTCTGTGGGACGGGTGGCTGGAGTCTTTGATAATCCTCTGGGCTTTCCTTGTACACCACCTGGTGTAGATATCCTGGAGGGAGGGAAGCTCACCTCCAACAATGTGGCGGGCAGTTCGCACGACCCTTTGCAGAGCCCTGCGGTTGCCAGCGGTGCTGTTTCCAAACCAGGCGGTGATACAGCCGGTCAGGATGCTCTCCACAGTGCAGGTGTAGAAGGATCTGAGGATTCTGGGGCTCGTTCCAAACTTCCTCAGCCGTCTCAGGAAGAAGAGACGCTGATGTGCTTTCTTCAGCACTGCATCTGTGTGAGCAGACCATGTGAGATCCTCAGTGATGTGAACGCCGAGGAACTTAAAGCTGCTCACCCGCTCCACAGGTGTCTTGTCGATGGTGATGGGTGTGTGGTCTCTGCTCTGTCCTGGAGATTCGCAACCAGTGTGGCAGGCACTATGGTGTTAAATGCCGAACTATAATTCACGAACAGCATCCTCACATAGGTGTTCTTATTTTCCAGGTGGGAGACAGCAGTGTGCAGGGTGAAGGCAATAGCATCATCTGTGGAACGGTTACTGTGGTATGCAAATTGTAGTGGGTCCAGTGAAGCAGGCAGCACAGAGCAGATGTGTTCTCTGACGAGCTTCTCAAAACACTTGCTGAAGATCTGGTGAAGATCTCCAGTCGTTCAAGCATGTGATTTTATTTTTCTTAGGTATGGGCACAATGGTGGATTTTTTGAAGCATGCGGGAACCACAGACAGAGAGAGGGACAGATTAAAAATATCTGTAAAACCCCGGCTAGCTGGAAAGCACATGCTTTGAGCACAAGGCCTGGTATACCATCTGGGGCCACAGCTTTACGGATGTTCACCCGTTTGAAGGATCGGGTAACATCCGCGACAGAAAGCGAGAGTGGACTCACCTCTTCTGCAGCAGTCGTGTGAGCGCTCTCTGTGTGTGCGGTGTTATCAGCCTCGAACCGAGCATAAAAGGTGTTGAGCTCGTCCGGTAGAGAGGCGGCGATCTTCACAGTAGCTGGTTTATTCCCTTTAAAGCCTGTGATGTTGTTAATGCCCTGCCACATGCTTCTTGGATTATTGTTGTTGAACTGTTCTTCAACTTTGTTTGTATATGTTCGTTTGGCTGCTTTGATGGATCGCCTGAGATCGTAACTGACATGTGATGCTGAAGTCGCTGCACTCAAGACAAGTCTTATTCCAGTTTTGATTCAGCATTGGAAATATGGAAGTGTCCATCATTCTCCTGATTGCCACATGTGGACTGACTAATGCTGGGTCCACAACACAAGATAATCGGGCTGATTTTGGGCCGACATCCTTTTGACAATCCTAGGTAATGTCCCGATTATCTTGGTGGATCTAAAGATTATCTTATCAGATTTTTCTGTGGTGTGAGGTGTGTTAAGAGTGAGTGAATCTGCTCGGAAGAATGTCGGCAGCGCCCTGATGGCGAATCGTAAATTTCAATATGTTGAATATTTACGATCAGAAATCCTGCTGTGTGGTGGGAACACCGAGGACAAACGCGCGTTTGATCTGCAGATTATCACGTGAAACGAACCAATATCCAATCAGAAAGCGAGCTGACAGAAGACGGAACCATAACAAACGCAGTATGCCGCAGCACAAAAGGATTTGGATACTATCATCGTGGGAGAGCTTTTCTTTTTTTCTCAAATTGTTTAGAGCTGTAACTGTTTATTTTTTGTTTATGTTCAATAATAATAATAAAAAGACACTGTCATCGCATTTTCTTCCTGCCATTACCAAAGACTGGGACTTTGCCATTAATTTAAAGCCTTAAAACTATTCTTTGAATAATTTGTAATTATTTATACTTGTTTAAGAAAATGTAATTTCTTATTGCTTTTCCTTTATGTATTTTATGTATGTATTTTTATTATTTTTTGTTTAATGTTGTATTTTATGTCATTTCTATGTTATTGCGCTTGTATGTTCTTTGTTCTAAAATTGCAATAAAAAAAAAATTGTTTATTCTCAAGTCTCCAGAGATTTTGCAAGGTTTCCCGTGTTCACATTCAGGAATCTTGATTGAAAATCTGTTGGTGTGTGGTGTGCTGTCTTCGTCACGTTGCAGCACACCACAAACTATAGGAGCAAAACAGTTAAATCTAGGATTGTTTTGTCCTCGTGTTTGTGCTCTCTCACATTTTGAAGATCTTATAAGATTTTAAAAATATTTTAGTGTGTACCCAGCATAAAGCTTTGATAAGAGAGCATTTCTATGCTGCATAGTTTAGCTCCAATCCTGATCAAACTCACCTACCTGTGATTTTCTAATGAAGACTCTGATTAGCATGCTCAGATGTGATTGATTAGGGTTAGTGTCCAAACTCTGCAGGAGTGGGCCAGATTTGAGGATGCCTGACCTAAACTGATGCTTAGAGTTGCTGCAGAAAATATTATGAAGACCTGTCAACCCTAACAAGTCAAGAAGAACAATAATTGTTTTTACAGTTGCAGTAGGAATTTTTTTCTGCAGTAAAAGCAAATTCATCCTGGTGTAGGAGAAGGTATTTGATGAATTGCTGCAGTACTGCAGGACTCACCACACTGATCTGGCCAGCATCACCACTAAGAGACAAATAAAGCTGAAACAAATAGAGACAAGTGAATCTCAGACAAAAAGTATGTGGACAGGCCTGCATTATCTGGTTAGTCAATGGTACTGGGTCAACAACAAACCTCAGGGGGATCAAAAGATCATAGAGAGATCATAATATTTTAATTTAAATATTTATATCCATTGAAAATGGCCATTTTCAGAAATACTTCAAGGTTCAAGGTTGGTACAATTCAAGGTTCTTTATTATTCGTCACATACACAATCATAATCAGTAGTGAAATGCAAGTAGAATTAAAGAAAAATACAGCATAACTTATACTTAATAATAAATACTTGATTTCTAAGCTTACTTTTCATGGGTTCACAGAAAAGTAATTACTTTTTTAACAATCATAATCTTACAATAAGTATATTGGGTGAATTTGAGTTTCTCTTATCCAATTTACATACACAAATTACTACAAAAGGCAAAGATTTCACATTTGTGTAATTTGTATGTGCTTTAAATATTGCACCTAGTTGGAAAAGAACATTTGGTGTTTTTCAATAGACTCTGCCAGTCAGGTTATTTATTTTTCTGATAAGTAAATGAACAAGGTGTATTGAATGAAACATCCTGTGTAAGACATTGTTTTTTGTTTATGTCATCTATAAAGCACTGATCAAAATTTGTATCAATGGAATTAAGAATATTAAAAATATAACATTGTTACATGAACATCATAGTGTAGAAATGTAATCTTTATCTTTATGGTCTGTAACTGGTGTTTTTCTGTTTCCATTTTTGGCACATTAATAACCAGGGGCCACATTCGCAGAAAAATCTTAAGGCTAAAATTTGTTCATAATGCAAATTGTTTTTTCCAACTAATGAATTATCACCCACTTAATTGTATTATTTGAATCAATTAATAATATTTTCTTCTTTAACTTGCACATTTAAACCTAGTAATTATTATACCACATGCATGTATATTATACCAAATTCCGGTTATAATGTGAATTTATATTCTATTTTATGAATAATCATTATCCAAAGAATACTAAAGATAATTATCAAATTTATTCTTCCTTCGTTTTTATCGTAAATAAGTTATTTTATCAGCACATTTTTATAAATACAAATCACTTAATGCATTTATTTAAATTATGCTCTACTATTTGTCCAGCATTAGTCTCCTATTTGTCCTAAATATTATCTCCCTAAGTAGTAGAATATATGCAGTATAATGTGTACAAAAAAATCACACTGCCAAATAGCTTGATCCAGTCTTTATCGAAAAATGTCCTAAGCACATTCACTCCAGTCCATCTAGTCCCTTCTTAGGGCTCATACACTCATCATTTGTCCCTTTATTTATAGGGCTAATACACACATTCATCCCTCTCAGGTGCAGCAACAACTACATCTGCCTCTGCCAGGCCCCACTAAAGGAACGATCCAGGAGGGGGTGGTTTGGAAGTTTTGCCCACCTGATATGGAATTTATTTATTTTCTCATAGAAACACTGTCATTCACACAGACACTGACACAGACACTCAAACAGACTACACTACACTCACTTCCTGAGTAACCTGTCAGTTCTCCTGCTTTTTAACTGATACACTTCCTCAAAACAGTAAAAGGCATCCTGCAGGAATTTTTTCCTACCCTTGCAGACCTCTGTAACCTTATTTGTTTTTAAATAAACAGAGCGGTACCCGCAGGACATTGAACTTATTTTTGCCTACCCGTGCAGACCTCTGTAACCTTATTTTTTTAAATAAACAGAGCGGTAGCTGCAGGATATTAAACATATTTTTTGCCTACCCGTGCAGACCTCTGTAACCTTATTTTTTTAAATAAACAGACTTTGTGCGCTTCCTTATCCTTTATCTGCTAAAGGTTTATAGATAAACCTTCAAGGCCCACTTAACAAAAAACACAGACCATTGTATGCAATTAGTTATTCTGGAATCAAAACCCCTTTTATCTTTTTCTTTTTGTTATTTAAATTTGGAAGAGCAATTTTAAGTTTCCTTACCACTAAGGGCAGACCAGCAAACCACATAAATTAATTATATAAGCAAAAACTGCTTAACTATTTCTTTAGTGGCCGCCATTTGTGCTGCTCGTCAAAGTCCGTCCAAAGTGGTCGTCCACCCTGCTGCTCCTTTCCAATCCTGTTCGTGATGCCAATTGTAGTGGTTTCTGCCTTTTCTATGAAGAATCACTCTTAAAGTCTTGGGGTTTTGATGCCAGAAGAGAGATTTTATTATCATTAGACAATAAGGCAGAGAAATCCTGTAGAACCTCTCCAGAATGAAATTCTGCGTTCTATTACATACAGTTCTTTCTTTAGGCGTGCTCAATACATTGTATACATGTTTGTTAGTGTATCACGATGCAGTCAGGAGGCAGTCAGGAGGCCTTATTTTTATGTTCCATGAAAACAAGTGTCCCGTTATATACTTTGCCTAAAGGAAAAAGCATGACAAGCAGCTTCCCCTTATGTCTGCACTTCTCATACAGATTTCTATACACACAGGCAATCACATGATTATAATAGTACGATGAGTTGATACATTAAATGGTTATATTCACATTTATTCTGTTCAAATAATTTATATTTTGATTAGAAAAACTATTTTTCAAAAGCCGCTCCACTGGTGAACATCAGAACCAGCTAGCTTGTATGGAGCTAGTTTGTATGGATTTCCTGTCAATGTCAAGTCAAGTCAAGTCACCTTTATTTATATAGCGCTTTTAACAATACAAAATTGTAACAAAGCACTGCACAATATCAAAATAGGCAAATTGTGTCAATAATGTAAAATGACAGGATTTGACACTCAATTATCTGCTGAATGCATTTCATTATTGAATTTAGTAATGGCATTGTCCAGCTCAGTTCAGTTTAAATAATATCTGTGCAATCAAGTCGATGATTGTGCTGGAAATGAAGTGTCCCCAACTAAGCATGCCAGAGGCGACAGCGGCAAGGAAAGAAAACTCCATCGGTGACAGAATGGAGAAAAAACCTTGGGAGAAACCAGGCTCAGTCGGGGGGCCAGTTCCCCTCCGGCCAGACGAATCATTAGTTTGTTCCAACTGCAGCAAAGTCAGAGTGTAAGTGGTCCACTGGTTCCAGGGGTCTTTCCCCGATGGATGTCTAGGTGACGAGGTCCTCAATGGATGTCAATTGTATGGATACCAAGGATATACTGGTGATAAAAGATCACTTCACCAAGTACGCCATGGCTGTACCAACACGGAATCAGAAAGCCCAGACTCTAGCCAGATGTTTATGGGATAATTTTCTTGTACACTATGGATTCCCAGAAAAACTCCATAGAGGTCAAGGTACAGACTTTGAGTCTCGCACAATTAAACAACTGTGCAAAGTGGCTGGAATATCCAAGACTAGAACCACCCCCTACCATCCGAGAGGCAATCGAGTAGAACGCTTTAATCGAACACTTTTACAGATGCTAGGAACCTTGAACAAAAAAGACAAATCAAGATGGAAGGATTATGTCAAACCTCTAGTGCATGCCTACAATTGCAGAAAGAGTGATGTGACAGGATTCTCTCCATACGAACTAATGTTCGGGAGACAACCCCGACTACCAATTGACCTTGTATTTGGTTTACCTATGGATGGACAGTCTGGATCCCACTCCAAGTACGTCCAAGGTCTCAAGAACTGACTGGAAGAAAGCTACAAATTTGCAACGAAAAATGCTGCAAAGGTAGCGGAAAGAAACAAGAAGAGGTATGATAAACATGTTGATATTTCCACTCTTGAAGTCGGTGATCGTGTACTTGTGAAAAATGTTCGTCTGAAAGGCAAACACAAGCTTGCGGATAAATGGGAACCTGAAGTTTACGTGGTGACAAAGAAAGCGGATGACTTACCGGTTTACACAGTTAAACCCGAAAGAAAGGATGGACCTCTGAGAACTCTGCACAGGGATCTGCTGCTGCATTTTGGATTCTGTCAACAGGTGCACCCGATGAGTCTGTTGAAAGAAAAGTGATTCGGAAACCCAGGACTACAGCCAGATGTGCTGAGGAACCTGAAGAGTCTGAAAGCTTGAGTGAACATTCAGAGTCAGACCAATGGTCCAATGGACAATTATGACCCTGGAAAGTTCTTTTGAGAAGATTGAAACCAGAATTCTGCATAACTCAGAACCTATTCTTTCTTCCAAAAGTGGAAGTGCAGTCCACTTACTTGGTGCTGACCTGTGATGGAAAAGGATGAAGGACATCCTATCTCGACAGAACCTGTTGATAAAGGAAACTTACCTGAAGTGGAAACCTCCAATCCACAGGAGGCCGATCATCATACTTTAGAGCAACCGGTAGAGAGCAGCCTATCAGGTCTGCCTGGAGTTGAAGTTCTTGTTGAAAGCTCAGTTGATGAATCTGGAAAGAAAATTGCTCAGAGGACAGATCAAAAGAAACCAGATACTGATAGTGAATCCTCTGAAAATTCAAGCAGTAAAGATGAAGGAAGTAACTATTCCATCCAAAGAGAAAGTTGCATTTCCAAAGAGTCTCAAGAGAACCGCAGTGAATTAACTGAAACTGAAGATCTCAGACATTCGAGAAGACACTGTGAACCCCCAAACAGACTTAATTACCAACTGGGTAATCCTCTCAGTTTAGTTATTCAGTCCCTGTTCTCTAGTCTAAGCACCACAATTACTACCTCTTTAGAAGACCTGAATCCCTCAAGGAAATACTCTCCAGTTGAAACCACCTGAATTCAAGCATGCTGAGGGAACTGCATACATTCAAGAGGGGAGAGTGTAACCCAGATCATTCATCTAGGTCATTAATATTTATAGGAATTATTATTTTATTCTTACTGCTGTAAAATTATTAGACTAGGATACGTGTATGTCATTGTGTAGGTGAAAGGTTTCCTGATGTCAACATTGTGGATCGAGTGGCCCATGGTGGTGTTGGGGTTATGGTATGGGCAGGCGTATGCTATGGACAACGAACACCGGTGCATTTATTGATGGCATTTTGAATGCACAGAGATACCTTGACGAGATCCTGAGGCCAACCTGAACAACCTGTTCAACTCTATGCAAAGGAGATGTTGCACTGCATGAGGCAAATGGTGGTCACACCAGATACTGACTGGTTTTCGGACCCCCCCGGACCCCCCCAATACGGTAAAACTGCACATTTTAGAGTGGCCTTTTATTGTGGCCAGCCTAAGGCACTCCTGTGCAATACTCATGTTGTCTAATCAGTATCTTGATATCCCACACCTGCGAGGTGGATAGATTATCTCGGCAAATGAGAAGTGCTCACTAACACAGATTTAGACAGATGGTGAACAATATTTGAGAGAAATAGGCCTTTTGTGTACATAGAAAAAGTTTTAGATCTTTCAGTTCAGCGCATGAAAAATGGGGGCAAAACAAAAGTGTTATGTTAATAATTTTGTTCAGTGTAGTTGGACAAGAATGTGACAACCCACAGCAGCAGTGCAGCCCAAAGAGTGAGGGTAGTGGAGAGAGCTGCGTTAAGCTAGTGCCGTTGAGCTAGGCATAGGCAGGCTGCCCCGCCCAGAGAGAGAGGGAACTACTTTGGGAGAGGGTAAGTGCATCTCTCCATCCCCCAGAGGAGAGCCGGGTGGATAATCTGTTGTTACAAAAATCTCGACAGGAAGCGGTTGTCTCTGTCTCTGGGTCCCAAGAGGGCACGGAGAGTCATGGACGGATCAACTCCGGACCCCACACATCCTCCCTCTCGCCAGCAGGCAGCAGTGGGTGGTTCGAGAGCGTCATCAAAGGCTACTCATGCACCCTCTGCCAAACTATGGAAGCAGGTAAGCGTGCACCGCACACTCAGACCCCTCCTCGGTCCGCCACGGGCCAGGTCCCTGCGTTCCACCTCGCTGCCCTACTGCGGGTACCTAGGTGCCGGGGAGCTGCCCAGCCATCTCGCTGGCTCCTGTGGACCATCTGACTCGGCTATGCAATTCAGTTTGCCCGGCGTCCTCCCAAGTTCAGGGGCATCCACCTCACAGCAGTGAAGGCAGCTGATGCCCATGTCTTGTGAGGGAATCACTGTTCTACTGGCGAAGGACGTGATGAAACTGGTCCCTCCAGCCGATATGAAGGCAGGGTTTTTCAGCCCTTACATCATTGTGCCCAAGAAAAGTGGTGGGTTACGACCAATCTTGGGTCTGCACATCTTGAACTGGGCCTTTCATAAACCTCCTTTCAAGATGCTCACGCAGAGGTGCATCTTCGGATGCATCCGTTCCCGAGATCGGTCTGCAGCGTTCGACCTGAAGGACCCTTACTTCCATGTGTCGATCTTTCCGCGTCACAGATCAGTCCTGCGGTTTGTGTTCGAAGGACGTGCATATCAGTACAAGGTCCTGCCCTTCGGGCTGTCCATATCGAAAGTAGCGTGAAGTTCCCTGGAGAGAACAGGCGTGCGCATTCTCAACTACCTCGATGACTGGCTCATACTGACTCAGTCTCAGGATCAGTTATGCAAACACAGGGATTTGGTGCTCTCGCACCTCAGCCAGTTGGGCCTTCGGGTCAGGTACTGGTCCGCACGGACAACACTGCGACCGCTGCGTACATCAACCGACAAGGTGGTCTACGCTCCCGTCACATGTCGCAACTCGCCCCCACCTCCTCCTCTGGAGTCCGAAGCATCTGAGGTTGTTTCGCACCATTCACGTTTCGGACTCAACAGGTAGACCTGTTTGCGTCCCCAGAGACTTCTCATTGTCAGTTGTTTTACTCCCTGACCGAGGGAACACTCGGCACGGACGCGCTGGCACACAGCTGGCCGCGGGGCCTTTGCAAGTATGCATTTCCCCCAGTGAGCCTTCTTGCACAGACACTGTGCAAGATCAGGGAGGACGATGAGCAGATCCTGCTCGTGGTGCCATACTGGCTCACTCGGACCTGGTTCCCAGAGCTGATGCTCCTCGTGACAGCCCCTCCTTGGCAGATTCCTCTGAGGAAGGATCTACTGACCCAGAGACGGGGCACCTTGTGGCACCCGCGTCCAGACCTCTGGAAACTTCATGTCTGGTCCCTGGATGGGACGCGGAGGTTCTAGGTGACCTACCCCAAGAGGTAGTCGGCACCATCACTTCGGTGGGAGCACCGTCTACGAGACATGCTTACGCCTTGAAGTGGAACCTGTTCGTCGAATAGTGCTCTTCTCACAGAGAAGACCCCCGGAAGTGCCCGATCAGAGTTGTGCTTTCCTTCTTGCAGCAAGCGTTGGAGCGAAGGCTGTCTCCCTCCACCCTCAAAGTCTATGTAGGCTGCAATTGCTGCCAACCACGACCCTGTTGAAGGGATGTCGTGGGGAAGCATGACTGGGTCATCAGGTTCCTTAGGTTAAATCCTTAAATTGTTTAATTTGGGAAAACTCACCATTTGGTTGTTGCGCTGCTGCAATCGCATTCAATACATTAGGGGGTGGTGCCATTTAATCGGCAGAGTCTGGCACTGCGTCCCAATGTGCATACTATCCACCCTATCTGCCCTAAATAGTATTGAAAATGAATACTATCACATAGAATTTAGGATGATAGTATGTTATGTTGTCGGTATCAACAACATCACAGGTTTTAAAGGGAATAAACCAGCTACTGTGAACATTACCCCTCTCTTCCGGATGAGCTTAATCATTTTATGCTCGTTTCGAGGATCACAAAACCGCCCATACAGAGAGCGCTCCCGCGGCTGCTGCAGAAGAGGTGTGTCCACTCTTCATTTCTGTCGCGGATGTAACCCGATCCTTCAAACGAGTGAACATCCGCAAAGCTGTGGGTCCGGATGGCATCCCAGGCCGTGTGCTCAGAGCATGCGCATTCCAACTAGCCGGGGTTTTTACAGACATTTTCAATCTTTCCCTCTTCCTGTCTGTGGTTCCCTCATGCTTCAAAAAATCCACCATTGTGCCCATACCAAAGAAAAATAAAATCACATGCTTGAATGACTGGAGGCCCGTTGCATCTTCAGTAAGTGTTTTGAGAAACTCATCAGAGACTACATCTGTTCTGTGCTGCTGTGGTTGAAGTCTTTGGATGAAGATAGTTTAGATGAAGGATGTTTTGTTAAGAATAAAAAGGTTTTTATTGAAGAATCGTCTTCAGCCAAACGATACTGAATGTCTCAAACACTGGAAGTGTTCTACTAGCAGATCATGTGAAAAGACAATGCCCTCGGTCTGCAGCTCTCTGCTTAGATAGCCCACTAGCTCCCCCTGCTGGTGTCATCTCGTACCATCCTCAATGCCAATCAGATAATTTGATAAACATGTTTTTATCTAGACTTGAGTTAGGAGTTATGGGGATTTTTCACCGCTGACTCATAGGGCTGTTACAGCCAGGTACATCCTAACATTTAGTTTTTATAGCAGAGCACTTCTTAATGTGAAACATCCAATGTGAGACATTTGTAAGAACAGACAATAATTAATTTGAATATATTCAACATAAACATGAGGATTAGATGATTAACAAGAATTAGTTGATTAACAAAATCATGCAGGTTTCTTCCATACTGCCTGCCTCACTGGATCTGCTTAAATTTGCATAACACAGCAACCTTTCCACAGATGATGCTATTGCCTTCACCCTGCACACTGCTCTCTCCCACCTGGATAATAAGAACACCTATGTGATAATGCTGTTCATGGACTATAGTTCAGCATTTAACACCATAGAGCCGCATTGGTTGTGAAGCTCCAGACTCTGGGACTAAACAGATCTCTGTGCAGCTGGATCCTGGACTTCCTGACAGGCAGAAGTCAGGTGGTCAGAATTGGTAACAATACCTCATCTCCCCTGGTCCTCAACACTGGTGCTCCTCAGGGTTGCGTCCTCAGCCCACTCTTGTACTCCCTGTACACATAATTGTACAGCCACACAGAGCTCCAATGTCATCGTCAAATTTGCTGACGACACAACAGGGATAGGCCTGATCACTGACAACGATGAGATGGCCTACAGAGAGGAGGTGAGTACCCTGACTAAATGGTGTCAGGAGAAACACCTCTCACTCAACATCGACAAGACCAAGGAGCTGGTGGTGGATTTCTGGAGACAGAGCAGAGAACACATACCCATCACCATCGACAAGACACCTGTGGAGCAGGTAAACAGCTTTAAGTTCCTCGGCGTTCACATCAAATAGGATCTCACATGGTCTGCTCACACAGATGCAGTGCTGAAGAAGGCACATCAGCGCCTCTTCTTCCTGAGACAGCTGAGGAAGTTTGGAACGAGCCCCAGCATCCTCAGATCCTACTACTCCTGCACTGTGGAGAGCATCCTGACCGGCTGCATCACCACCTGGTGTGGAAACAGCACCACTGGCAACCGCAAAGCTCTGCAAAGGGTCGTGCGAACTGCCCGCCACATTGTTGGAGGTGAGCTTCCCTCCCTCCAGAACATCTACACCAGGTGGTGTACAAGGAAAGCCCGGAGGATCATCAATGACTCCAGCCACCCGTCCCACAGACTGCTCTCTCTGCTGCTCTCAGGAAGACGTCTCAGCAGCATCCGATCCTGCACTAGCCGACTGAGGGATAGCTTTTTCCAGACTTGTCTTGTTGGTTTTTTTGCAGTGTTTAGACTTGTATGAACGGTTGCAAAAACGTATGAATCAGTAAGATAACGAATGTGGTGATATTATAAATGTGTAAACCTGATAAGAGTTTTAATACATGGGTAAAAAGTGTATTTTTCGTCACATGAAAGTGCCTTGCAAAAGTAGCCGTGCAGGCGGGGCTCTGCCCCGTACCGATGCTCTGATTGGACCAGCCGCCTGTGGGCGATGTCCAAAACCGGACAGTTTAAAACGACGTGCCTGTGTGCGCGCCCTCTCTCTTGAATCTCTTGACTCTCTGGAACTCCTCGAAGCTACGCTTCCTGCTTTCGCAACTGCGCCCTCCAACGCGTGCCGGTCCGCTGGACGCTCGCCTCGAAACCAACCATCTGAAGAAGTCCAGGACCGTGCCAAAGCCGTAACATCACAGAGCAATGCGTGGAAACCCACGTGCGAGACGAGCAGAGTTTTCCCAGAGCAACGCGTGGAACTGACCACGTGACACCCGAAACAAAGGACTGAAGCAACACGTCGAACTCACGCGGGAAAACGAAACTAAAGCAACAGCCTGCTTAGACCAACAAAAAAAGCAAGTAACGAACTAAGCATTCCTAACTCTAACTGAAACTGGTAAAATTTTGATCTGAATGCAGAAAAGAAAGTCTAGGCATCTTTCGTGATCTTTTTCTGGTTAGTTAAGTTATGAAATAGGAAAGAATGGTATTCTTTCAACATTTAACCTCAAAACTGTCGTATGTATGTGTGTATGTTTGTGTGTTATTGAATATGTTAGAATATTAGTATTGGGAATAAACCTTGTTTCGTTTTATAAAGAATTGTCTCTGGAATGTGATTTTAAGTACTTTTTTCCTTATTTGCCAAGACGACGCTAATCTAGCTCGAATTTGAGAAATGTATTAATCTCGTTTTATTGTCCCGTGGCCATGAGGCAATAGAAGTGAGATTTAATAGAGATATACTGATGTAGTGATCGCTGGACGAGCACTTAAAGTATAAATCGTAAGTTAAATATTAATATTACTTCAATCAAGCAATATTGAATATTTAATAAATAATTCCCGGAGCTGAAACAATAGCTCTATATTAAAAATTGCATTACACCCGTAAACCATAAAAAGCAACATGTGTGTGTGTTTTATACGTGTTTGTGTTTTGATGTATTCCTGCTAACTTCTAACTTTTTTATATCAGAGACAATCATCTAACATTGAATCGAATTAAGTCTGGGAGCCAGTCAGCAAAAAGCCATATACTGAGGGACATGATGACAGCAAACAATTGTCAAAAACACTATAATCAGAAACAGAACAGCTTTATTACAAGTATTTTTTCACACACAAGGAATTTGTCTTGATGACAGGAGCTTCCAGTGCAAAAAAAAGTACAAACATAGTGCAGACACACATGATAGTGCAGACATACATAAGAATAAATAGGAATAACACAGAAGGAATGAAATAGAACTGAAATTAAAAGTGAAATGAAAATTAAAATTGAAAAAAGAATTAAATAATATAATATGTACAGAAATAGAAATATAGGGAAAAATGTAATTAAATTCGAAATTATAAATAGATATGTTATTTACAAGTGTACAAATTATGGATTCTATGTATAAATGTCACAATAATATGTTTATGCTTCAGTTACTATGTGTCATCAATTATTGACAGTAAATCTGGGTGAGTAATCGAATAGCACTAATTGTAACCTTTCATTAGAGCCCAACATTATGACTGTACACTAAAGCATTCAAGAATTACAGCATTTTATGTCTTGTTGGTTACAAAGGGTCATTTGGAATCTCCAAGTGTCTTATTTTGGCAAGCGCCTAGACATAAACTTGATAAACGTGTGTAAAACACAAATTTTCTAATACATTTTTTATCAAGTGGGACATTTTGGCTTGATAAGGCTTCATTCTGTGATCCCATTGTATTTTCCAGCTCATAGCTCCCAGGTATAGTCATCTGCAGGCTTCTGTTTACAAAATAATTTAGGCAGATTTAGTTTTTTTTCAGTGTGTTCAAAGTGCTTTTACTCAATATTTGTAAGACTTACAGTGATTCTTTTTACTGCCTGTACTTTTGTGTGTATCTTTTTACTTCTTATTTGTAGATACAGAACTTTGATATGCTACTTTTAAAGGCGCTATATACAATAATGTTTATTATTATTATTACCATCACCAACACAGTCACATATAGAGCAATAGATAGATAGATAGATAGATAGATAGATAGATAGATAGATAGATAGATAGATAGATAGATAGATAGATAGATAGATAGATAGATAGATAGATAGATAGATAGATAGATAGATAGATAGATAGATAGATAGTGTCACGGAACAACTTGCATCATCAGTTCAATCAACCACCTACACCCGCTCACAATCACCAGAGTACTAATCACGAACACTTGCAATCACTTACCACCACCATTCATAAGCTCACTCACCTCAGTCACTCACCAGCTGGTCTCAAGGTTGCATGGCTCACTACACTGGTCGATGTCCGCCTGTCTGCCCGTCCATCCTGGAACTCGTCCCTACCTGTGGAAACGCAAGTTTACTTACAGTGATACTGTACATCCTGCTTCCAGTGCAATCTTCATTATCTCTCTTATGTTGGAAGCCCTGCCTGAGTTACTTTGAATAAATTACCTTTTGATTCGCAACTACCTGTCTGTCTCCTTGACCAGTATGTGACAGATAGATAGATAGATCGATAGATAATAGGCTATCTTCAGCAGGTTATTTTCAGAGAGTAAGTTGCTCTGGTTACTTACCCTGAAAGTTACCTCTGATTTTGGAACCGAAAGCTGAAGTTAACCGCTAGCTTATCCTCAAATATATCTGGGTATGTCACATAACCTGCTTTTTTGAATACCCCCAGAACTCAAAAGTAACACACACATATATAATAGTATTTGTGGTCATACTGACTACATACCTTAGTGACAACTATTAACAAACTATGAACTACTTTTTCTTCAATAGATTACATTTTTTTTCTTATTAATTAGTTGGTAATGCATTTAAATGTAGGTATGGGGTAGGATAAAGGGATCTAAATTATGGTCATGCAGAATAAGGCATTAATACAAGCTTCATGTCGTAATAGTGTGGCTAAACATCGCCTCCACAGAAGAAGATCAACATTATGGCAGATTATTTGGTATTTACTGAGTATGGATACGTTTTTAACCTAAATCACAGTAGTGTCCATCTGTGAAGTGTAGGCTGGCAAACATGCTCAAGTGTGTAGGCTGTCAAATACGCACAAGGCCTTTCATTTCCACTTCACTTCTACAATCCGCCACGCCTATTCAAACAGAACGTTCTGATGAGGACAAAATGGGACAGATAAATAGCCTATTATGTTTTTTATGTAATAATCTTTATAACATTTTAAGTGGTTCAAAGAACAGTGCAAAATAAAAAAGGGCAGCTCATGACCCATTTAAGAAAGCATGCTCATACAAATATCCATAAAGTCTAAAAGCCTTTCATTTTCCACAGTTAGTTCATGAGTACAAGAAGAATATGTGTTACGCATGTACTATCCTATCCAGAACATCAAATAGTTAATCAAAAACAGAACATTTAAGAGTTAATAAATAAATACATAATTATGTTTAACATTTAAAAAACACTTCATCTGTACAATGCATTTACTAGCTTATTCGCATGCATACATTGTTACTAAATATGTGGTTACATGGTATTTCCTCCATCAGTGCAGGTGGAATGTATATGCCATATATTTATATCCCTCTTTCAAACAGAACTATATGGCATAAATACAACATTCATATAATTTTTTTGTTTGTTTGTTTGTGTGTGTGTGTCAGAGAATGGCATGCAAATCATTATGCACAGATGATGTAAAATATCTTGTATGAGAGTGACTTGTAATAACATCGAGGCACACTCTTCAAAACAAAGGAATTTTGAACCTGTATTTATCAATTCTAAGAAGTAAGAAGTAAGTCTGCGGTTTTCCCACACAAAATGTATACTAAATCCACAGCAGAGTTTCTACCAGAGCAAAGTGAAAATGAATGTGTTTCTCAAGCGACTCTTTCTGGATGTCAGCCTTGTCTTGTGGTTTTTATTTGTATACATTTTACATAAGGTTTCACTTGAATTAGACCTGTAAAAATACGAGGTGTGTTGTGACTTAAGATTTAAATTCACTAAGGATTTAATTTCATAGTGCAATAAGTAATTTTTGCATTTTGTAAATCTAGTTGCAAACATCGAACTCAATGTAAATCTGCAATGTCTTGTAAATCTTAACTTTCCCCATATTTTATGGACTTAATATTGCATGTGTTATTTTATTCTGCATATGTTTTGACATGAACAGTAAATTGCTGCAAAGGGCATACAAGGAAACAGAAATGCATGTATGGGCACCTATTAACCAAACCAGTTGCCTTGATGCCTCTTTACATCAGATGCTGTTTGAAAATTTGTATTTCTATTATTTCTATCAATTTCTCTAGTAGGCCTACACATTAAACTGATTGAAACTGGTATCTCAGCCAGGACAAGCCATTGAGCTAGTCTAGGTGGGTCTCTAATCTGAATAACATGAAAAGGATTTAAAAAAAGTTTCTTGAGAGATTCTTTTCCACGATGAAGTAATTGCTGCAGTTGCATTCATTTGCATGTGTTTTGAATGAATTAACATTTTAACTGGACTTATCAGTGGATTGTTAGCAAAGAATTTGTGCACTCCATGCAAGAACTGCTGGCAATTATTCAGAGACATTCCACTCCAAGCAATTCATCAAAGAAATGGAAAACATATTTCTGTTTTTTCTTCTAATTATGCATGGTGAATTTTCAGCAGTCACAAGAGTGCATATACATGTGAATCAATTAAAAACATGGAGTGAAGCACAGTCTTATTGCAGGCAACATTACAAAGACCTTTCCACCGTCTCTAGTACAGAGGAAAATCTGCATCTCCGATCAATGCTGAGGGGTAATCATGCTTGGATTGGGATGCTCAGGAACCATACAAACCTGGACCAGTTTATATGGTCTGACGGCGATTTGCAAGCAAACTTCTATCAATGGAAACATGATCAACCTAATGCGAAAGACAGCAATCAAAACTGTGTAGAAGTGGATGGAATAGGATGGGCTGATTATGAATGTCACCATGATCTGCCTTTCTTTTGCTATATGACTTTGGAGAGAGAAAGCAAGACATGGGAAGAAGCTATGGAGCACTGCAGAGATCACTACACTGATTTGGCAAGTCTCACCACTTATGAGCAACTACAACAGGTTAAAAATAATTTAAAGGGTGAAACTAGTATCTGGGTGGGTCTGCGCTTTGTTGCTGGACAGTGGAACTGGTTGAACACTCAGCCTGCTGCAAACCAAATGTCACTGCCAGAATGCCCAGACCAGCCCTATCGTTGTGGAGCCCTGGATATAACGACTGGGCAGTGGGATAACAGAGACTGTGAAGAAAAGCTCCACTTCCTCTGTTCCTAGATTTGAGGATCACTGATGAGGTACATGTGACAACATGTTTCATTATTTTAAATATATTATTTAAGTGAATATAAAGTTGTATGAAAATTAATTATATGTGCAAAATACAAGCAAGTATATTTGTAGTATATTCTTATTATTTTGTGCTAAATAAAATGTTTAAAGTTATACAATATAAATACACTAATTAAAAATATATTTCTACTTTCATAGTACTTCAGTGCAATTGCAAAAGTATAGTAAATACCACTGATATTTAAAATTATTTGTAGTGTATTGAAATAAAGTATACTACAACCAAAATACACAGATGACTTTTATTAGTGTGTTTATTAAAAGTGTGCTTTAAATTATTTAAAAATTAGTTCCATGTTAGTACACATTTATGTAGTTATCCTAAGTTTAAATTTACAATATATCAGTAATGTAATTAGTTATAAGTACATTTTCCCAACTGTGCTACGTATGTATGTTCTTAAGAAGTACTAAAGATTTTGGTTATTAATTACAAAATTAGCTAACAAAAATAGAGCACTTCAAGCTCATCATGGAAGTGTACTAAGTGTAGTGATATTTTACTTCCCCAGAACTTATTATTTTAACTTCCAAAATCTGCTAAATTAACAGTAAATGTCCTGTTAGATTTCCATCATATGAACATTTACCATTAAGCAATTATTAACAGGTTTTTACCGTCGCGTTTTTAGGTTTTTACTGTTAAAATTACAAACATCTTTACAGTGAACATGAGTTAAAACTGAAAGTAAAAACAGATCTTAATGTTTTATCTTCGTATTTTACATACTTAATATTTTTTACTTGTACCATATAGTTATAAATGTTTCAGATATTTTCATCAAAAGGCTTTTTTTTTACAGATTCCTCCTGAAGACCTATGTTTCTGTTTATGTCTCAAATTTGGTCTTCTTACTTCCTGTAGAACTGATGTAATAGTTTCATCGTTGCCAAGACTCCATGTACCAACATGAACACTGCAATGAAATACATAAGTTAACTCTTTTTTAAATGTATTGATTTGTTCATTGTAATTATTTTGTACAGTTCTTACCTGCTATGACAATAACAGGTAAGAACTATAAAGTTTTTAAACTATATAATTTTGTAAAGATCTGCAATAGCTTTCAATCAAAAACATTAGAAAACAACATGTATCCTCTTCATGATTAATAAATAAAGATATTTATATTTATGTATTTATGTCTGTTTGTTTATATATATTAATTTATTTTCTCCTCTTAAGGTCATTTTGAACAAATCTTTAATGTGACTCAGGAATGCATGTGCAACATCTTATAGGATCTGTGCTGGAATTAGTTCGCCTGTTTCGAGTCTTCGTGTTTTTCCGTGTCGTTCGTTCATCAGGTGACTAATGCAGTGTGAGCTGGAAAGATAATTGATTAGTTCGCCTTTCGAGTCTTCAGGTTTGAGCCGTACATGACAGCCCTGTAAGCTTAACCAATGCAGTATGTCACGCATTGTTAAGGAATGAGGACAGCAAACGAAGAAGCATTCTTCCAAACAGGCTTTACTATGAATACTGATTCGGTACAACACATAACAAAAGCTAATCACCCACAATGGAGAGACTCGAATAAGGACTATAAATACACACATGGTAATCAGACACCATAGTAACTAATGAGAGCTCATTACAGACATGACAAGAACTGAACTAAACTGAACTAAACTAAACTAAACTAAATATAATCGGGACATTATGAGCCGGAAAGAGAATTGATTAGTTCAACTGTCGAGTCTTCGTGTTTGACTCGTTCATTCATCACGTGACAGCCCCATAACCTTAACCAATTCAGTATGAGCCGGAAAGAGAATTTATTTGTTGCCAAGTGGTCCAAAGTCCTTTTTTCAAATGAGAGCAAGTTTGGTATTTCATTTGGAAACCAAGGTCCTAGAGTCTGGAGGAAGGGTGGAGAAGCTCATAGCTCAAGTTGCTTGAAATCCAGTGTTAAGTTTCCTCAGTCTGAGATGATTTGGGGTGCAATGTCATCTGTTGGTGTTGGTCCGTTGTGTTTTTTAAAAACAAATATCACTGCACCCGTTAACATGTTGGAGCACTTCATGCTTCCTTCCGCTGACCAGCTTTTTAAAGCCAACCATGATTTCATTGTCCATCAGGATTTGGCACCTGCCTACACTTCCAAAAGCACCAAAAGTTGGTTAAATGACTATGGTGTTGTGTGCTTGACTGGCCAGCAAACTCACCTGACCTGAACCCCATAGATAATCTATGGGTATTGTCAAGAGGAAGATAAGAGACACCAGACCCAACAATGCAGATGACCTGAAGGCCGCTATCAAAGCAACCTGGGCTTCCATTACACCTGAGCAGTGCCACAGGCTGATTGCCTCGATGCTACGCTGCATTGATGCAGTAATTAATGCAAAAGGAGGCCCAACCAAGTATTGAGTGCATAGAAATTAACATACTTTTCAGAAGCCTGACATTTCTGTTTAAAATATCCATTTTTATTCATCTTAAGTAATCGGATGACTGCCGCACACAAAACACAAACTAAAGTCCAGGCCTGGTTCTCTCGTCTTCCACTGTCGTCACTCCTCCTTTTATTCCTTCTGAAGCTCCTCCGTGGGACTCGAGACAGGTGAGTGGCGCAGGTGTCGTTCATTATCATTTACTCCACCGACCTCGCTCCGTTCCCACGGCTCTCGGCCCCGCCTCACTCGTCACAGCCTTTTACCTGTTGTCAAGGGGATTTCATAGCAGATGTATGCAATATGCAAGTGTGTATGTATATACAATAAATAGCTACCACTTGTTTTTATTTTTTTAATAATCCAATGACATAAGGTATCCATATACATTTGGGGACACTGTATATGACATTTACAATTTGTTCAAGTTCTGTCAAAAGGCAGACATCTTTTCTCATTTCCCTGTAACAGGTTTTATTTCACATGGTTTGAGTTGTCCTGAGAAATATTCACCAGGAAAGATTTACTTTAGCTTGTCTCTCTTCTGTTTTTCAAAACAAAACTGCAGCAGGTTATAGAGAATTGTGAATACAAAATGCATGAGACCATTTTTAAAACAAACTGACAATCTTAGAATCTAAGACATGAATTATCAAACAATGCTACATTGCTAAGTTATTTACATTTAGCAGACGCTTTTATCCAAAGCGACTTACATTGCATTCAAGTTACAGTTTCTACATTTTATCAGCTTTTGCTTTCCATGGGAATCGAACCCATGATCTTGGCGTTGCTAGTGCCATGCTCTACTAGTTGAGCTACAGGAAAGTTATGAGAAAGTTATGTGCTGAAGGAATAGTTCAGGGGCAGACTTAGCCATTAGGCAAAGGTAGGTGACTACCTTGGGCCCCCAAAAGCCAAGGGCCCCTAAAATGCTTTTCATATACAAGATGCGCATTGAGCGCGGATACGCGAACGGTTGCTGTTTATGTGTTTATTACCACAATAACCGTCTGCATGTCTGAGTTGAAGAGCTTCTTGTGTATCCTGCTTGTAGCAAATAAAAATATTATGCATCTGAAGATGCCGACTGCCGCGAGAGCGTGACGTCTCTCTTTCCCAGCACGCGCACAGCTCTCTCTCGCTCTGCATCTGTTCTGTTCTGCGAGCGGCTGAAAGGAGCTGCGCTTTCCACTTTCAGATAAAAGCTATATTGCATCTCTAATTTTACATGCAAGTATAGCCAAAATCACAGCACAGCTATTGTCTTTATCTTATGTGTAGCCTATTTGATTTTATCAGACGACGGCTGGATTATAAATCAGGATTTTTGTGCAGATTAAGTTCTTGGAAGTGAGAGCTGGTTTTGTAGTCTTAATGGGTAGTGTTTAAGTCACTATGTCATATTCATTTCGTTGTCTGACAATAGAAACAGAAAAATATATCAATGAAAACAGTTTTATTGAGAATTTAGTTGCATCAAAATACAGTAAGTGGCACAGAGAGGCAAACAAATGTAATAATAAATAATAAAATAAATTTTTCCTGTTCAGAAGAAGAGCTGCCCTATCATGTGAAAATGTAAACATGTTTGTGTAAGTAAATTTCTCAATACAAAGAAAGAGAAGTAATGGGAACCTGGTGTTTTGTTTTGTTTTACTAGACATGAATAAGTTATTTGAAAAACATATATGATCTTTGAAACATGTCTACTCTTCATGCTCTATTTTGACTATGGTTTCACTAATACAATTTTTTTTGCATAAAGCATCCACATTTGTCCATGCCTACGTTGGTTAGAGTATAAAAACATGAAAAGTATTCATTTAAGGTACATTTCGAACAGATAAAAATGTGTGATTAAGTTGTGATTATTGTGATTATTCGTGAGTTAACTCGTGACAATCATGCGATTTAATCACGGTTCGATTGTGTGGTTTTAATAATTTATTTAGTTTTTTTGTTTAAACTTGTATCTCAATGGTAAATTAAATGCTATTTCGTGGTCTACAACATGAAATAGTAAAAGTTCTTCTAAATGAATAAATGTAAATGTAAATGAAAGAATCCCATTATAACATGTACATGAAATATGTAGAAACATTGGACACAACTATGGGGCACCATTGTGCAGCAGCAAGCATCACGACAAAAAGGAACCTCAAGGTTGATCTAGCTAAATGTGTGCAAATGTATAGGGCTCCATTCCTATATTTGCCTGGGGCTCCAATTCACTAAATCCGCCCCTGAGTTCACCTAAAATGAAAATGTTCTGAAAATGAACTCACACTCAGGCTATCAAATGTAGATGAGCTTGTTTCTTAGTTATAACATATTTAGAGAAATACATTGCTTGCTCACTAATGGATCCTCTGCAGCAAATGGATGCTGTCAAAATGAATGTTTATCAAACAGCTGATTAAAAACATCCCAATAAACCACAATAAAACATATTTACCCTGAAATTATTGTTTCTGGTTAAAATGCATGTCCTCTATCCACAAAATTGCTTTCTACAGATATTATGTTGTTTACTTTTAGAGACGTCAATGTCAATGTTTCAGAAGTGAAATATGTAAACATATTTATGTGTCTTAAGCTGGCTCCACGCAGCCATGTTATGTTAGAGAATTAGTGTTTTATAACAAAACATTTGAATACTGTGAATGAAAACCAAGGGAAATATTAGATCTGCTTAGCTGTTAGTTTCGTAATGCATAAATGCACTTTCTGGAGATTATCTTCAGTTTTGTAGACAAATTACTCGATGCCATAAATCACTTGTCACCACTTACTGGCATAATGATAAAACCTGAAGGGCAGTGCTTAATTTGAGCGGATCCTGTTCCGGAAAATGTCAGACTTTGGATTTTTACCTTCCGGTATTTGTTTTTAAAGATCCGCCATTAACAAGTGCAGATCGTGACAGTGTGTGCATGCATACAAGACAGAGCGATTGTAGTTTTATGTAGATGTATTTGGAGCATGATTTGTAGATTATGTATAGGTCAATCAACATATTATTGACCAATGAACTTGAACTTCTTAAGTTCAAAATCGCTCTCATTGACTGGTGCTACTGTTTAACCTACTCTCTCCAAAAGTTCCGCAGCGGGAGCATTTGGAGAGTGTTATATTACAAGAAATACCAGAAATAATACCAAATAAAGTGAAATATTATAATGTATACAAATTATAAACACTATAATCATAGCCTATTTCCCCTCACTTCAAAACAAATCATTTCAATTTAACGGTATGCAGAACAGATCAAGAATGAAAAACTAAAGCGAAACTGAAAGTAGGCCTATACGTTACCTGGTAGGTCAAGGGTTCTGGGTCAGAAACCAGTATATAGGGAATTGAATAGAGTACCCAGCTCAGCCCTATCATTGTGGAGCTGGAGCCTGTAACACAAAAACTGAAAATGGGAGAACAGAGACTGATGAGAAGTTCAACTTCCTCTGCAACTGAAAAGAAAGGTGAGGAAGTTAAGTTAAAGGGGTCCTATTATGCTTTTTCACTTTTTAAATTTTAGTCAGTGTGTAGGATGTATTTTTGTGCATAAAAGATCTACAAAGTTACAAATCTCAAAGTCCACTCCAAAAGGAGATAAGAGAGAAAGTTGGCTGCTTTGTGTCACATAAAAGTGATTTATTACCCTCATAAAAATATCCCCCCAAAACCAGACACCTGTTTGTATAGCCCCCACCCTTGCGTCTAAGTTTTACCCCCACGTGGGGATTTTTAGACCACGTGGGTTTTTAGACCACGTGGGTTATCTGATACGGGGAATGTGTTGTGACATGTTTTTGTGTGTTTAAACAATAAATTGTGAAACTGTGTAAAATAGGAAGAAAGGGTAGTTTTTATTCAAGTTTTTTCATACACATACATGTGAAGGCACCGTATATACACGTAAAATGAACAACATCTATTTTTTCCAGAAAGTGTTGTTTAAAAATAGGTAAAATGGAGTGTAAGAAAACAAATAAAAATCTAGGTTTAGTCTTACAAATGAGAAAATAAATAAAAAGACATCAAGACGCGTTCGTTAAAACCTAGTGATATTGTAATTCAAAAAAGCAGTTAGTTCGACAGAGTTAAAGACAAAGTAAATAGACAGAAGCGTGTTACAAGGAAAGCGGTTAAAACGAAGGAAAAATAAACGCACATATAACTTAGCCGTTGTCCAAAAATAAGGTAACGTTAATCTCAGACGCGTTCGTTAAAACCTAGTGATATTGTAATTTTAAACTAGTTAGTTCGACAGAGTTAAAGAAAAATACGAAATCAGTGTAAATAGACTAGGTAAAATGCGTCAGACGCGTTTGTTAAAACCTAGTAATATTGTAATTCAAAAAAGCAGTTAGTTCGACAGAGTTAAAAATACAAATCAGAGTAAATAGACAGGAAAAACAAAGGTAAAAAGGTTCATACATTTACCAACGATCTAAAAAGAAAGGCAATCTCACAGAAGTTTGTTAAAACGCCCGCAGTCAAAAGAAAGTCTGTCGCTCGTTGAACGGAAAAGTTAAACAAAGAGACTGCGGTGTCCGTATAGAGAGCTCCGTGAATAGGTCCGTGTACTACAGCGACCAAACTCGAAATGAGCTACGAACGCAGCAGGGGCCAGACCACGCCTACGTCCCACCCCCTAGATCCGGAGGAGGAGGGACCAAAACGGTGATTTAGAGTAAAGTAAAATGTTAGAAGTTATTTTTAATAAGGCTTTTATATGTCTTAATTAATTAACCCATTCAATATCGTTCACCTAAAACATGTATAGCGTGAATACATTTAGTTTTTTAGATAAAAGTGTCTGCTAAATAAATAAATGCAAATCCTTCCTTTAAAAGTTGATATTTTAAACAAACAAACCGGTCCTAAGTCGCGGAAAAAGTTGTTTTATTTGTTTTAACAATGTTCCTTTATTTACTAGTTGTTTTTTGTCAATCTTACAAACGTTATAACGTTTAAAATGTACGATCTGATATAAACTAAATGTTTTGACACGCTTAAGACTTCTAGGGTTATATAATGTGTTAGAGGGCGTGCGTGGAGACATCGAAATGCGAAACCGTGTTAAAAGACAAAGTTTTTTATTAAAGTTACTTTTTCATACACAACAATGTCACGGAAAAACTTCAAAACAAGAAAGTCCGAGTATAATTACAATTAAAAATAATAATTAAACCATTTAAAACTAGTTAGTTTAACAATGAAAATAAAAAATCTAACTTTTAAGAAGACAGAAGTTGTGGCACATGAAAAGGTGGGAAACAAGGAAAAATAACAAATGCACATTCAGCCGTTGTCCAAAAAGAAGGTAATCTCAGACGCGTTTGTTAAAATATATCTACTGAAATGAAATCTAGCTTGTAGTGTATCAATCGTTTCGCAGAACGAAAAATTTAAACAATAGAAAAAAGCCCCAAACGGTGCCGGTCAACGTGTCCGTTTCAAAACTCCGAATGGCGAGATATACTGTTCCAGGCAGACCAAACCTACATCTCGCCTCTCACACCGGAGGTTAAAGTAAGGGAAAACTTCAAAACAAGAAAGTCCGAGTATAGCATTTAAAAAAGATTGCAAAAATAGACGACGTAACGTTAAATCAAATAAGAGTTAAACCTCGTAATAGAAAACAATAAAGCCAAAGACAAAGAAAACTATGGGTTTGAATGTGGATAAGCTAACAAAAGGTTAACAAGTTTTAATATAAAGAAAGTGCATCGAATATACACGTAAATGAGCGATGCGTGTATTTTTCAGAAAGTATTCAGATACGGATCAAAATCTAGGTTTAGTCTAATCTTACAAATGAGAAAATAAATAAAATGTATCAGACGCGTTTGTACACATTTTGTAACACTACAATTTAAAACTACGTTTAACAGAGTTAAAGGAACACGTATCTACCCAACATGTAAAATGAATAAAAACGTTATAAGAAGATTCTTGTACCAAGTCTTTTGAACTAATATTAACATTAAATAATATAGAGTAACCTTACTTACTGTGGTATAAAATAAATATCAAGCCGTTAAAAATATACGTTTGTCAGAAATTTGTAATATTACAATTTAAAAATAGTTAGTTTGACAATGAAAATAAAAAAATCTAACTTTTAAAAAGACAGAAGTTTTGGTCACAAGAAAATCTGGGAAACAAGGAAAAATAACAAACAAGCCGTTGTCCAAAAAGAAGGTAATCTCAGAGACAAAAGATAGTCAAGAAAAAAGAAGTTAAACAAAAGAAAAAGTCCCAAACGGCGACCGGCGAGAAGTCCGCGCGCCTCCGTTTCAAAACTCCGAATGGCGACATCCGGTTCCAGGCAGGCCACGCCTACGTCCCATCCCCTAGATCCGGACGAGGAGGGCCCAAAGCCACGATTTAAATTAAGGTAAAGTAAAACATTCAACCTAAATCTATGTATATTCAACAATCAACCTACAAAATATGTGTAGCGAATGCAAGTCGTTTTTGGATAAAAGCGTCTGGTAAATGCATACATTTAAATGTAAACCATTTCACTTAAAAAAAGTATAGTTTAGTACAACTATAGTTAACTTTTAAACAAACAAGTCATAAGACGTGGAAAAAGTTGTTTTATTTTACTTTATTTAGTCCTAGCTTTTTGGCAATCTTATGAAACACACACACACACACACACACACACACACAAACAACCTCTATAGAGTTAAACATTTAGACTTGTATGATGTCTCATACAAACATTTTACAAATAGAAACACTTCTTAGAATCACACTGATATCTCTAAAACAAAGATTAAAAACAGTCAGTCGATCCTCTGTTGAATACAAGGTGGTTACAGAGGTTTTCTTTATGAAATAGAGCTAAATAAGACTGAAAATTAAGTCATGGATGTGTTTGCAACAAAAGTGGTTCCTACACAACGTGGCACAAATGTGTCACATAATCATTACAACAAACATATTAGACTTTCTTTCTCACTTTAAAATTGTATTATTAGCCGAGGTGTTTAAAAGTATGTTTATTTTTTCACAGCATAATGTTTAATTTTATTAAAATAAAAACAACCGATCTATATAGGTTTATTTTACTAAGGTTTGATTAAATAACTGGTATAAGAAACATGTAAATATTCGACAAGCCCAACTTATCAACCACCGCGTGATGTGTCTGACGGTTTGCGACAAATATCTTACTGATAAAGATGTGTTAAGATTATAAATATGTGTGAAACATAACATATCAAAACATATTTTTGTCAATTTATGACACAGGCCTATGAGTTTTGGAGGAAAGCGCAGAGGTGTAAACGCACACACATACCCACACGAACGCTGGAACAGTTCACCGTCCGGTCATAGGATGCATGCCCTATTGAACCTTGTTTTTATGACAAACATCTACTGAATGTAAAAAAATAGGTAAAGTTTTAGGAAATAAAATACATTTACTAAAGGAGTCATGTTTACAGAACTGGTGAATGTGACTTCAAGTTGAAATTTAGGATGAGATAAATCATGAGATGATACAAACTTAAATAAATAAAGTTGTTTATTTTAATAAAAAGCTCTGATGTAGGAAATTGATGTTAAATTTGACTTAATCGAGTATCTAGTTTTGTTATTTATTTTTCGCTCATATATATTTTACCCCTCTCGCCGCAAACATAAGCTGTAAATGTAAACATTTACGCACGCACATAAGCACAGACACACATACACAAAATAAACATATGATTAAACAATGATATTACTATTGTTTAACAAATATCATTCTAACAAAATGTAAAACCTAAAACCATGAAGCTCTAATTTAACTAATCTTTACAGATTAGACTTTCTTTCTCACTTAATAAACTGAGTTATTAACCTTAAGGGGTTAAATGCAACATGTTTTATTGCGTTAAAATAAAAACAACAATTGATCTATATAGGTTTATTCGACTGAGCTTTGATAAAATAACTGATGTAAGAAACATGCAAATATTCGACAAGGTTTATCAAACTGATGTCAAATGATTTGCGTTGTTGTACATATCTCGATACAGATATGTTAAGATGTTTAACATCTGTAAAAATAGTCTAAAAAGTCATCTTTTTAGCTTTCACATAGGAGCCATGTCCGCACTCGACGGTTTTGTGTAACAGAGTCCTGAGACAAGTGAAAATAAAATGTGGGGTGACAGGAAGAGCGACAGACTACACGAATATGTATAATACATAACCGCATAATTCAGTGATTCTATCAAATGAATCGTTCATTTTAAAGTCAGATTTGATTTCTCGTCAAAACACAATAAAACTTTTTTAAAACTTTCTTACGACTTTTTATGTTGAATGTAGCGAATGTTAAATATAGGGTTATGTTTTTAGTTCGGGATGTTTGCACGTTAATCACATCATTAACCTAAAACATTTTTCATTCAAACTCTCTCTTGCGCGCACACGGCGCACAAACTGCCAACGACATCCTTAACTTGGTTTTATCATTCAGCTGTGGCTGAAACTCGATAACGCGTTCAATGTATGCATCAATGCAGCTATATATCCTGGAAGAGCTCATTGAGCTGTTTAACTGTAGAAAATGTAAACAATGACGCGTAAAACTAGATTGACAGACCGAGTGTACGCGCCTAAAACAGGCCTGGAACCATTTTGAACCATTCTAACACTAAGAGTGTCCGCGGCAGAAAATGTGTTATAGCACAGCAGTAAAACACTGGGCGTGAACTGAGCTGGTTTTGATGTTTTTGGACTGAACGACCAAATAACTACAAGTCCTACTTAAAATCTACGATGAAACTAGAAAATATACGTGTGACCTAACAGTGTTTAAAATACTGGACGCGTTCGGTTAGATGAAGACAGGCAGAGTTGGCTAACACGACGAAACATGTCGTGAAACAAACGTGTAACACGACAAGCGTTCTGCAGGACTGACTGACTGACTTTTTTTCTTAAGATATGATTTCAAGAACACACACGCACACACACACACACACACACAAAACCAAATCGTTACGCTATTTCACGAAACGACGCAACAACGGGACGGTCAATTTCGACATATACACGTCAAGTCTGTTTACCATAAGTATGTTCTTCTTATACATTTTTTAGAATTATTTTAACAAATATTTACGTTTTCACAAAGACACAAACGCTGTCGTACAAAATGTTGCAGGCCTTTCAGGTCAGCGAACTACAATACCCATCATATAACTCAGACTACAAACATGGTTGCCACGGATCCCCAAAACGGTCTATACGCGACAGATCTCTAAATCGTCAGACTTTTGGTTATACGTACGTTCGGATACCCTATATAGAAAGACTCGTATTACCAACGCTTTTTTACAAAGTATACGCTTCTCTCGCCTGTCGATGTTACAAACCCCCAATTTTGCGAGATCTACACGTCTGAAGTATAAGTCTTTAGAAAGAATTAACATGTCTTATAAAATCGTTGATTTGACTTTAAAACATAATCCGAACAAACGATAAATCAGACGCTCTTAAAATCGATAGTGCACAAAAACGTGTGTAAAAGGGCAGATGATCACAGGAAATCACAGGAAAACAAACTTATTGTGGGATACTGCGTGCACACAATCCCACAAAAGACTGATTGTAATATACGACTGATATATGTATGTTTACAGGCCCGTGCACCGCAAATCACCCTACACCGTTTCCCAGCCAGCTGCTTGAATGTCTCTCTTTTTGCACATGTGCACTATTTGAGGCATCTTCACAGTTGTGCAGTTTGTATTTTTAGTTTATTTATAGGTAACCATTTTCATATATATAGCATCTGTATAGTCAAAGCTGACAGTATAATACTCTGTGCTCATTTAACCGGTATATTTACAGTATGTTGAACGTAATACAGTTAAACAGGAGCCTTCAAACATTAAAAACCTATTAAACAGTCGTTTCAATACAAACATAATTTATCAAATACTATTAAACTATTGAATTTTGGACACCTTAAAACACTTTATTCAATCAAAAACCTGTCCCAAAAGACAGACGGACAAATCTTCAACGATTACTGAGACGGACGGAGTTTATGCAAAAGACAAAATAATTATTCTTTGTCACAATAACATAAGCGTTCCAATAATTTGATAACCTTACTGTAGATTTTCTCAATATTCTTTATTCTAGTTATTGTTTTCCTCTTATTCATAAACCCACAAGAGTTAAATAAAATTCAACAGCTTACAAATTCTCTAAGTGAATACATAAAATCTGATGTTTTATATTCAGACTTGTCTGATAATTTTCTGATATACCTATCGTTATTCTATAATTAGGGCTAACAGGATGGAACTCTCAAAAGAAATACGGTAAAATAACTGTTTTTATCGATCAATTAAATGACGGATCCTCTACACGACACTGGTTAAGACTAAACAAATGACTTTTATTCTGGGACGTCTTTTCCGGTCTGCCTACGATACATGCGTTCAGAAGACAAACCACGCGTGAAAAGCGGGATGTTTGTGTTTTTTCTGTTGCCTTTACAACTAGTAGGCCTACGCTTCAGACTTTTATGACTATTACACTTAAAGCGATCCCATTTCACAACAACGCGTACATAGACACGCATTTTCTTTTGCGTATGTCTCTAAACAACAGTTAGGTAAATGACTTGCGGTTGTTACGTTATTTTTGGGGAAAAGGTAGGACGGATTCATGTATTTTTATTCCGACCGCACAAATGCTCTGGCACCGACTGTCTTTTAGGTCTGACCCTGAAAACAGACGTCTTAATATTTTGTTCTTCTTTTTATGAAAACAACCGGCAGGTAGTTTTTGTCCTCAGCTGCGGTATAACGACACGTTTTAACACGTCGTGAATTCCGATAGTTTGTTAGCAAACGTGACAGTTTATTACCGAGATGTCACATCAGAGCCGCGTTTTAGTTTATATTTTTAAACTACTTGCATGTTTATATTTTTAACTTAGTCGCATCTTTAACGGGCGCTACCGTTCTACGCCTCGTCACACCGTCCGAGATACTATAAACAATAAAAAATTACGTTAACTCACGCTTTGAAAGCAGAGCCGTTTTACACGTTTCCGTGACTTTGTTAGCTCTTTCTGTTTGAAATTGCGTACGCAGTTTTCGCCATCTTTATCTTATTTTCCCCACCTAAATGTATTTGTTAGGCCTTGGCGTTATAGGCTTTTAAAAACTAGGTCTCTAGATTTTGGCGTCTAGATAACGGGCCTCTTTGTTCTTATAAGTTAATAATTATGTCAATTGCTTCAAATCTCGTCTTCATTCGAGACATTTACGTTACATTATTATATTGTAGGGATATGAGATACAAGATCGTTTTTATTAAATGTTAATTATTATTCAATTTTTGTTTATTATCAAACAAAAAACTTATCTTGGGCGTGACCGTTGTTTATGACTTCCTGGCGTCAACACCCGCCCCCGGACGCCACACAACAGTTTGAGGGCGGGGTCCAAATGTTAAAACCAAAGACGACCAGACTGACAAACTCATTTACGACATTGCTAGCGGGTTTGAAGGTACAGACGACGGATCTGCTGTAAGACCTTGTCAAAACAAAACGTTATCAACATGGATCAACAGAATCAGCTTCAAGAATCCAATTTGTCTGAGCCTGACGTGCTCTCCAATTGTACTACTACTAACGACGTTTTGGCGGATCTGAAGCATAAACTGAAAATTGAAACTGAAAGTGAAATGCCTAAGAACCGTCACGGATTAAAACAGTCAATCAAAATTCTAGGAAATGGTGATAATGCGCTATATCGGTTAGGGGACAAAACGTATCTCTTGGAAAGAATTGAATTCTGAAAAAACGTTGCACAAAAGCTAATGGAGTTCTACTGCTGATGAGTTTTTTTGAAAACTCTGTGTTTTGCAAAAGAAGATCCTACGTTTAAACTATATTACAGAGGACAAATGATCGGTCTGATACGTAAGATCATTTTGGCATGCGATCCAAATCATGATTGTGCGGGGTGATACCAAACGCGAAACAAATCTCAAGAACGAAATGGAAATTGTAAGAAGGATGATTTTCCATTGTTTCTCACCAGCCGAGAGTCAACCTGTCTAACCGCTAGAAAAATACTGGACGTGATGTCTGAAGGCGAGGCTGATATGGACAGATCTCAAAACACAGATCTATGTGTTTTGCTGGTTGTAAAAAAAAACTGTGATTATATGACGTGTGAAATTGTTGCATCGCTGATTGATTTTATATTTGAGAAAAACATGTTTGTCTGCAGAGATTTTCTTTTCTGGCTAAATTGTAAATTTGATGTATACTCAAATGTTGTTGAAATAAACGATTGTCTCAACTTCATAAAAAATTTATCTATTTAAAACATTCAAATGTAGCACCCTGCTTTTATACGAAACGACTTACAAATGAGTTTGTCAAGTCCTGTAAGTCATAAACAACGGTCACGCCCAAGATAAGTTTTTTGTTTGATAATAAACAAAAAATTGAATAATAATTAACATTTAATAAAAACGATCTTGTATCTCATATCCCTACAATATAATAATGTAACGTAAATGTCTCGAATGAAGACGAGATTTGAAGCAATTGACATAATTATTGACTTATAAGAACAAAGAGGCCCGTTAACGAGACGCCAAAATCTAGGAGACCTAGTTTTTAAAAGCCTATAACGCCAAGGCCTAACAAATACATTTAGGTGGGGGAAAATAAGATAAAGATGGCGAAAACTGCGGTACGCAATTTCAAACAGAAAGAGCTAACAAAGTCACGGAAACGTGTAAAACGGTTCTGCTTTCAAAGCGTGAGTTAACGTATTTTTGATTGTTTATAGTATCTCGGGACGGTGTGACGAGGTGTAGAACGGTAGCGCCGTTAAAGATGCGACTAAGTTAAAAATATAGACATGCAAGTAGTTTAAAAATATAAACTAAAACGCGGCTCTGATGTGACATCTCGGTAATAAACTGTTGCGTTTGCTAACAAACTATCGGAATTCACGATGTGTTAAAACGTGTCGTTATACCGCATCTGAGGACAAAAACTACCTGCCGCTTGTTTTCATAAAAAGAAGAACAAAATATTAAGACGTCTGTTTTCAGGGTCAGACCTAAAAGACAGTCGGTGCCAGAGCATTTGTGCGGTCGGAATAAAAATACATGAATCCGTCCTACCTTTTCCCCAAAAATAACGTAACAACCGCAAGTCATTTACCTAACCGTTGTTTAGAGACATACGCAAAAGAAAATGCGTGTCTACGCGTTGTTGTGAAATGGGATCGCTTTAAGTGTAATAGTCATAAAAGTCTGAAGCGTAGGCCTACTAGTTGTAAAGGCAACAGAAAAAACACAAACATCCCGCTTTTCACGCGTGGTTTGTCTTCTGAACGCATGTATCGTATGCAGACCGGAAAGACGTCCCAGAATAAAAGTCATTTGTTTAGTCTTAACCAGTGTCGTGTAGAGGATCCGTCATTTAATTGATCGATAAAAACAGTTATTTTACCGTATTTCTTTTGAGAGTTCCATCCTGTTAGCCCTAATTATAGAATAACGATAGGTATATCAGAAAATTATCAGACAAGTCTGAATATAAAACATCAGATTTTATGTATTCACTTAGAGAATTTGTAAGCTGTTGAATTTTATTTAACTCTTGTGGGTTTATGAATAAGAGGAAAACAATAACTAGAATAAAGAATATTGAGAAAATCTACAGTAAGGTTATCAAATTATTGGAACGCTTATGTTATTGTGACAAAGAATAATTATTTTGTCTTTTGCATAAACTCCGTCTCAGTAATCGTTGAAGATTTGTCCGTCTGTCTTTGGGACAGGTTTTTGATTGAATAAAGTGTTTTAAGGTGTCCAAAATTCAATAGTTTAATAGTATTTGATAAATTATGTTTGTATTGAAACGACTGTTTAATAGGTTTTTAATGTTTGAATGCTCCTGTTTAACTGTATTACGTTCAACATACTGTAAATATACCGGTTAAATGAGCACAGAGTATTATACTGTCAGCTTTGACTATACAGATGCTATATATATAAAAATGGTTACCTATAAATAAACTAAAAATACAAACTGCACAACTGTGAAGATGACTCAAATAGTGCACATGTGCAAAAAGAGAGACATTCAAGCAGCTGGCTGGGAAACGGTGTAGGGTGATTTGCGGTGCACGGGCCTGTAAACATACATATATCAGTCGTATATTACAATCAGTCTTTTGTGGGATTGTGTGCACGCAGTATCCCACAATAAGTTTGTTTTCCTGTGATTTCCTGTGATCATCTGCCCTTTTACACACGTTTTTGTGCACTATCGATTTTAAGAGCGTCTGATTTATCGTTTGTTCGGATTATGTTTTAAAGTCAAATCAACGATTTTATAAGACATGTTAATTCTTTCTAAAGACTTATACTTCAGACGTGTAGATCTCGCAAAAATGGGGGTTTGTAACATCGACAGGCGAGAGAAGCGTATACTTTGTAAAAAAGCGTTGGTAATACGAGTCTTTCTATATAGGGTATCCGAACGTACGTATAACCAAAAGTCTGACGATTTAGAGATCTGTCGCGTATAGACCGTTTTGGGGATCCGTGGCAACCATGTTTGTAGTCTGAGTTATATGATGGGTATTGTAGTTCGCTGACCTGAAAGGCCTGCAACATTTTGTACGACAGCGTTTGTGTCTTTGTGAAAACGTAAATATTTGTTAAAATAATTCTAAAAAATGTATAAGAAGAACATACTTATGGTAAACAGACTTGACGTGTATATGTCGAAATTGACCGTCCCGTTGTTGCGTCGTTTCGTGAAATAGCGTAACGATTTGGTTTTGTGTGTGTGTGTGCGTGTGTGTTCTTGAAATCAAATCTTAAGAAAAAAAGTCAGTCAGTCAGTCCTGCAGAACGCTTGTCGTGTTACACGTTTGTTTCACGACATGTTTCGTCGTGTTAGCCAACTCTGCCTGTCTTCATCTAACCGAACGCGTCCAGTATTTTAAACACTGTTAGGTCACACGTATATTTTCTAGTTTCATCGTAGATTTTAAGTAGGACTTGTAGTTATTTGGTCGTTCAGTCCAAAAACATCAAAACCAGCTCAGTTCACACCCAGTGTTTTACTGCTGTGCTATAACACATTTTCTGCCGCGGACACTCTTAGTGTTAGAATGGTTCAAAATGGTTCCAGGCCTGTTTTAGGCGCGTACACTCGGTCTGTCAATCTAGTTTTACGCGTCATTGTTTACATTTTCTACAGTTAAACAGCTCAATGAGCTCTTCCAGGATATATAGCTGCATTGATGCATACATTGAACGTTATCGTATCGGTTTCAGCCACAGCTGAATGATAAAACCAAGAGTTTGTGCGCGTGCAGCGCAAGAGAGAGTTTGAATGAAAAATGTTTTAGGTTAATGATGTGATTAACGTGCAAACATCTCAAACTAAAAACATAACCCTATATTTAACATTTTGTTTGACATTCAATTAAAAAGTCGTAAGAAAGTTTTAAAAAAGTTTTATTGTGTTTTGACGAGAAATCAAATCTGACTTTAAAATGAACGATTCATTTGATAGAATCACTGAATTATGCGGTTATGTATTATACATATTCGTGTAGTCTGTCGCTCTTCCTGTCACCCCACATTTTATTTTCACTTGTCTCAGGACTCTGTTACACAAAACCGTCGAGTGCGGACATGGCTCCTATGTGAAAGCTAAAAAGATGACTTTTTAGACTATTTTTTACAGATGTTAAACATCTTAACATATCTGTATCGTCGAGATATGTACAACAACGCAAATCATTTGACACATCAGTTTGATAAACCTTGTCGAATATTTGCATGTTTCTTACATCAGTTATTTTATCAAAGCTCAGTCGAATAAACCTATATAGATCAATTGTTGTTTTTATTTTAACGCAATAAAACATGTTGCATTTAACCCCTTAAGGTTAATAACTCAGTTTATTAAGTGAGAAAGAAAGTCTAATCTGTAAAGATTAGTTAAATTAGAGCTTCATGGTTTTAGGTTTTACATTTTGTTAGAATGATATTTGTTAAACAATAGTAATATCATTGTTTAATCATATGTTTATTTTGTGTATGTGTGTCTGTGTTATGTGCGCGTAAATGTTTACATTTACAGCTTATGTTTGCGACGAGAGGGGTAAAATATATATGAGCGAAAAATAAATAACAAAACTAGATACTCGATTAAGTCAAATTTAACATCAATTTCCTACATCAGAGCTTTTTATTAAAATAAACAACTTTATTTATTTAAGTTTGTATCATCTCATGATTTATCTCATCCTAAATTTCAACTTGAAGTCACATTCACCAGTTCTGTAAACATGACTCCTTTAGTAAATGTATTTTATTTCCTAAAACTTTACCTATTTTTTTACATTCAGTAGATGTTTGTCATAAAAACAAGGTTCAATAGGGCATGCATCCTATGACCGGACGGTGAACTGTTCCAGCGTTCGTGTGGGTATGTGTGTGCGTTTACACCTCTGCGCTTTCCTCCAAAGCTCATAGGCCTGTGTCATAAATTGACAAAAATATGTTTTGATATGTTATGTTTTACACATATTTATAATCTTAACACATCTTTATCAGTAAGATATTTGTCGCAAATCGTCAGACACATCACGCGGTGGTTGATAAGTTGGACTTGTCGAATATTTACATGTTTCTTATACCAGTTATTTAATCAAACCTTAGTAAAATAAACCTATATAGATCAGTTGTTGTTATTTTAATAAAATTAAACATTATGCTGTGAAAAAATAAACATACTTTTAAACACCTTGGCTAATAATACAATTTTAAAGTGAGAAAGAAAGTCTAATATGTTTGTTGTAATGATTATGTGACACATTTGTGCCACGTTGTGTAGGAACCACTTTTGTTGCAAACACATCCATGACTTAATTTTCAGTCTTATTTAGCTCTATTTCATAAAGAAAACCTCTGTAACCACCTTGTATTCAACAGAGGATCGACTGACTGTTTTTAATCTTTGTTTTAGAGATATCAGTGTGATTCTAAGAAGTGTTTCTATTTGTAAAATGTTTGTATGAGACATCATACAAGTCTAAATGTTTAACTCTATAGAGGTTGTTTGTTGTGTGTGTGTGTGTGTGTGTGTGTGTTTCATAAGATTGCCAAAAAGCTACGACTAAATAAAGTAAAATAAAACAACTTTTTTTTTTCCACGTCTTATGACTTGTTTGTTTAAAAGTTAACTATAGTTGTACTAAACTATACTTTTTTTAAGTGAAATGGTTTACATTTAAATGTATGCATTTACCAGACGCTTTTATCCAAAAACGACTTGCATTCGCTACACATATTTTGTAGGTTGATTGTTGAATATACATAGATTTAGGTTGAATGTTTTACTTTACCTTACTTTAAATCGTGGCTTTGGGCCCTCCTCGTCCGGATCTAGGGGATGGGACGTAGGCGTGGCCTGCCTGGAACCGGATGTCGCCATTCGGAGTTTTGAAACGGAGGCGCGCGGACTTCTCGTCGGTCGCCGTTTGGGACTTTTTCTTTTGTTTAACTTCTTTTTTCTTGACTATCTTTTGTCTCTGAGATTACCTTCTTTTTGGACAACGGCTTGTTTGTTATTTTTCCTTGTTTCCCAGATTTTCTTGTGACCAAAACTTCTGTCTTTTTAAAAGTTAGATTTTTTTATTTTCATTGTCAAACTAACTATTTTTAAATTGTAATATTACAAACTTCTGACAAACGTATATTTTTAACGGCTTGATATTTATTTTATACCACAGTAAGTAAGGTTACTCTATATTATTTAATGTTAATATTAGTTCAAAAGACTTGGTACAAGAATCTTCTTAACGGCGTTTTTATTCATTTTTAGATGTTGGGTAGATACGTGTTCCTTTAACTCTGTTAAACGTAGTTTTAAATTGTAGTGTTACAAAATGTGTACAAACGCGTCTGATACATTTTATTTATTTTCTCATTTGTAAGACTAAACCTAGATTTTGATCTGTATCTTAATACTTTCTGAAAAATACACGCATCGCTCATTTACGTGTATATTCGATGCACTTTCTTTATATTAAAACTTGTTAACCTTTTGTTAGCTTATCCACATTCAAACCCCTAGTTTTCTTTGTCTTTGGCTTTATTGTTTTCTATTACGAGGTTTAACTCTTATTTGATTTAACGTTACGTCGTCTATTTTTGCAATCTTTTTTAAATGCTATACTCGGACTTTCTTGTTTTGAAGTTTTCCCTTACTTTAACCTCCGGTGTGAGAGGCGAGATGTAGGTTTGGTCTGCCTGGAACAGTATATCTCGCCATTCGGAGTTTTGAAACGGACACGTTGACCGGCACCGTTTGGGGCTTTTTTCTATTGTTTAAATTTTTCGTTCTGCGAAACGATTGATACACTACAAGCTAGATTTCATTTCAGTAGATATATTTTAACAAACGCGTCTGAGATTACCTTCTTTTCGGACAACGGCTGAATGTGCATTTGTTATTTTTCCTTGTTTCCCACCTTTTCATGTGCCACAACTTCTGTCTTCTTAAAAGTTAGATTTTTTATTTTCATTGTTAAACTAACTAGTTTTAAATGGTTTAATTATTATTTTTAATTGTAATTATACTCGGACTTTCTTGTTTTGAAGTTTTTCCGTGACATTGTTGTGTATGAAAAAGTAACTTTAATAAAAAACTTTGTCTTTTAACACGGTTTCGCATTTCGATGTCTCCACGCACGCACTCTAACACATTATATAACCCTAGAAGTCTTAAGCGTGTCAAAATATTTTTAGTTTATATCAGATCGTACATTTTAAACGTTATAACGTTTGTAAGATTGACAAAAAACAACTAGTAAATAAAGGAACATTGTTAAAACAAATAAAACAACTTTTTCCGCGACTTAGGACTTAAAACATCAACTTTTAAAGGAAGGATTTGCATTTATTTATTTAGCAGACACTTTTATCTAAAAAAACTAAATGTATTCACGCTATACATGTTTTAGGTGAACGATATTGAATGGGTTAATTAATTAAGACATATAAAAGCCTTATTAAAAATAACTTCTAACATTTTACTTTACTCTAAATCACCGTTTTGGTCCCTCCTCCTCCGGATCTAGGGGGTGGGACGTAGGCGTGGTCTGGCCCCTGCTGCGTTCGTAGCTCATTTCGAGTTTGGTCGCTGTAGTACACGGACCTATTCACGGAGCTCTCTATACGGACACCGCAGTCTCTTTGTTTAACTTTTCCGTTCAACGAGCGACAGACTTTCTTTTGACTGCGGGCGTTTTAACAAACTTCTGTGAGATTGCCTTTCTTTTAGATCGTTGGTAAATGTATGAACCTTTTTACCTTTGTTTTTCCTGTCTATTTACTCTGATTTGTATTTTTAACTCTGTCGAACTAACTGCTTTTTGAATTACAATATTACTAGGTTTTAGCGTCTGACGCATTTTACCTAGTCTATTTACACTGATTTCGTATTTTCTTTAACTCTGTCGAACTAACTAGTTTAAAATTACAATATCACTAGGTTTTAACGAACGCGTCTGAGATTAACGTTACCTTATTTTTGGACAACGGCTAAGTTATATGTGCGTTTATTTTCCTTCGTTTTAACCGCTTTCCTTGTAACACGCTTCTGTCTATTTACTTTGTCTTTAACTCTGTCGAACTAACTGCTTTTTGAATTACAATATCACTAGGTTTTAACGAACGCGTCTTGATGTCTTTTATTTATTTTCTCATTTGTAAGACTAAACCTAGATTTTTATTTGTTTTCTTACACTCCATTTTACCTATTTTTAAACAACACTTTCTGGAAAAAATAGATGTTGTTCATTTTACGTGTATATACGGTGCCTTCACATGTATGTGTATGAAAAAACTTGAATAAAAACTACCCCTTTCTTCCTATTTTACACAGTTTCACAATTTATTGTTTAAACACACAAAAACATGTCACAACACATTCCCCGTATCAGATAACCCACGTGGTCTAAAAAACCCACGTGGTCTAAAAATCCCCACGGGGAAAAACTTAGACGCAAGGGTGGGGGCTATACAAACAGGTGTCTGGTTTTGGGGGGATATTTTTATGAGGGTAATAAATCACTTTTATGTGACACAAAGCAGCCAACTTTCTCTCTGAGATATTTAGTTTAGTTTTGTTATCACTTTTCAAGAACTTCAACGAATGGCTCGTTTGGACCACAGTGTTATTTTCATGTGTTTGTGATATCACAAAGCGGTCCATTAGAATATTGTGATAATAAATCCCACCTAAGGAAATTCGAATAGTTGGGGGGTGGGAAGTGGCGAGGTCGTGGTTAGAACTATAGACATATAAATAGTATAGTATGGGTGTTTTATATCACTGTATTTCTGAAGGAAACCGACTCTCTTCAGAAAATGTGGATGTCATTTTCATTTCACCTTGCTTGTAATATCTGATAAAGCAGCATTTGTGAGTGGAGCCCTGCTTTGTGTACAGCGTTACCGGGAAACTTCGAGCTCTCCCACTCCAGCAGCCCCTCCTGCTGGCAGATAATTAATTTGCATATATATGCCGCCACAAAATATAACTCTGTGGGATTATGGTATAAATAAATTCAATTGTATAACAGTTTCACTGAAATTCATGTTATAATGTTAGAAGCACAATATACATAATACATGTTACCGTTGCACTTATCTGTACATAGTAAATGCAGTTATTTTTAAGCGGTTGTTGACATATATCTAAAACATATGTCTTGCAATATACATGCATTAGTGATGCATGGATGGAGGTTATATCCATGGGCGCTGCGGATGATCCGCGGGTCGGGTGGGTCGGGTAATAAAAATGTACATTCTGATTATTTGAATAATTTTGCGGGTGGATAAGTTAAATCATTAATGATGCAAATATTAACTACATTTTCTAAATAGGCTACAGAAATCGAATAAAGTGTAAACATATTAAAGTTATTCACCAAAACATTAGGCTATTTAGTCAAGAGCAGTGAGGGATTTTCTCTCTTTTGCTGTTTGATTAACATTAATGACAGATGGCACAGCTTCATTAGGCTGCTGTCACAATACCTATTTCACGAATCCAATACTGATACACATGCGCTTTTTTTCGTAACTGTTCACATTAACTTAAGACAAAACTGACAGTGCTTACGAGTATACTCGCCAGGACGATAATTTTGACGTAATTTTGTGTGTATTTGGCTACTTAAGTGCAACAAGTTTTGCTTGTTTGATTTGCTACTCGCAGAGCGCGCATTGGATGTAACTGTGAGCGCACAGAAAAGGAGAGCACGAGTACCGAATGGCTTATTAAAAAGACATGCAAATAATACATTTTTGTAACGATGCAACAATTAGGAAATTGACAATTCTGTCAACTGCACCGAAACGTGAGCTAAAGTCTTGTAACACAGCGTGCAGCAGCTCTAGATGCGCCGATGTGAAGAGAAGGTCAAAGAGAGAGGACTCGGTGCTGAATCACTCACGTTGTTTTCAAATAACTGATTTGATCTGATGGGTTGTGTGAATTTATTTACTCATCTAACCTATTTAAGCTATATTGAATAAACGTTTTGCAGTCATTTCCCTCATTTTAAAGTTGAAAGCTGTGGGAATGAGTAATGCGATATATGCGCAAAACCGCACTGAAATTCAGGGCATAATTAAACATAATTCTATTATACAGAGGATTGTGAAATAGATTTCCATTACTTTTCCAAAACTTTCTGGGTTTATTTATTTTTCCAAATCGATCCAGGCTTGGAAATTGCTCTTTTAAAATTCCATGACTTTTCCAGGTTTTTAATGACCATGCAAACACTGAATGTGACAATCGGGTGCGGGTCGGGTTCGGTTATCTAAATCAGACAAAAATATAGATGTGGGTGGTTGGCAGGTGGATAATTAATTTGAAGCTGTGGATTCAGGTGATGTTTTAGCTCATCCGCGCATCACTAACATGCATGCAAAGGTTCTGCGTGATCCTCTAGTTCAATATTCTCGGGGTCTTAATTTATATAGCAATATTGATGAACTTGCTGCTTCGGAAGTACTGAATCGTCATCTAAGCTGTTTGTCAATCATAACGCACTGGGACAGCTAAACTTTAAATAAAATCTCACCATATTATATAGTAGGCTTATTTTGTCAAATAATAAATTTTTGTATGTATTTGAGTATCTGAACCATTAATACGATTATAATTTAGGATATTTACTTATGGTATATTTTAACAGGAGATTGATAACATTATTTTTGTTATGAATCTGGTCCATGGCATGCCGTCCGACTGCCCTTCCATTACATTGACTCTCCCAATACACAGACTGTTACATGTCACCCCGGACTAAATTTCCCATGTTCCATTTCACTGATTACACTCTCACCTGTAGCCAATTACACACACTATAAATACAAGGCGCTAACCACATTTCAGGGCCGAATATGGTTTGTGTTTATCCCTGGGTTAGCGATAGCTACATTACAGAGCCATTCCAATGTTTCCTAAGTCTATTCTAGTCCTGCTCATATCCTGATTCATCCGTGTTCTGAGCCTGTTGGCCTCGTTCTGCCTGTTCTCTGACACCCTTGGACTTATAGTCTGTCTTGGATTATGAATGAATGAATAAATGAATGAATGAATGAATGAATGATGCATTTATATAGCGCTTTATTGTGTATTGTTGTACACCCAAAGCGCTATATATATATATTAGACAATGGGTGAGTTTGTACTTACTGTATATAACTCTAACCTCTGTTAAGTTTGTCTATATGAGTTTTATATCATTTATAATAAATTGTAAAGTGTTATATATAAAACGTCTATTAAAAAGTTAATAGTCCTGAGAAATGCAAAATATAAAGGCAGATAAGACTATTATTCAGGCAATACAGAGTCAGATAAATGTTCTCAAATTTGAATAAAGTTTATTCATGTTATAGTTTTATAAATGTATAAACTCATGTATTTATTCAGTCTGCTTGTTTAACCTTAGACAGTGATTATAAGTGAATGAGGAACTTCTGGGCGATGAAGTCCCAGTACCTGATTGTGGAGCCCAAAAAACAAAACCTACCAAATGGGAGAGATTTAACTTTGCTACTGAAAATAAAGTGAGTGGTGAATACATATACTTTGCATTTCTTTTAAATAAGCTTGTCATGAATGTATCACTGAGTAAACTGTGAAGACATAAACGAATCAACAGATCTGCATGTTCCATGCAAGCATGACTTTGATTAATTTGTCAAAATGAATATGTTAGAACCATGACTCATCAGTGACATCATCCTAACACAGCGTCTGGGGGTCTTGCAGTTATCCTTCGTAAAATAACTACAGAAAACACATAGCTGTGTTGCCAAAGCCAAAATCAAAGATAATATATAGCATAATCTATAGCAGTTGCAGAGTGCCATACCCAGGTCCGGATTAACCTTTTGTGGAAAAAAAGCTTAAATAAAGTTCTAGATATTTATTTGAATGCATTTAAAATGACTTCTCAGTTTTAACAAAGAGTATAGAAAGCAGGATTTGCATAGTGCTCAAGGAATCACTGTCCTTGAGGAACATGTTTGCATAGTTTCCAATCTCAATCTAAGCCAGAATTTACATCAAACAATAATGTGGTTTAGGAAGAACACAGAAGATTTAAGTGGGGTTACGAGTTTGACGATACTTCTTCATTTAATGTTTAAAAGCACTGAACTAACATTGTCAATCTGAACAGTCTAACCTACTGTTAACATAGCAACAACACAAAAACTCACTGAACTTGACACTCCTTGTAAACATTAACATAGTGCTATTCACATCTCAGCAAGACAAAACGTTTGACTGAATCATAATAAAGCAATCTGCAGGAAGATATTCCAAACAAGAGTCAGGAGAAGTGTAGCAGATGTAACATGGTAAAATTATTCTGGTAAAATAAATTTGATTCTTTTTCTGCTTATATTACATACATTACACATTTTTTATTCATAAGAAAAGCAGACTTTTTATCAGACTTTGCATTTATGTATTCTCAATTTAAAGAGTATAGTATTGAATATACTCTACTTGATAGTGTGCATGAATATAGGCATTCAGACATTTGTGCACTACAAATTGTATCTTTGTGCAGTCTTTGCGCTATTTCTTTACATAAGTTATGACTTATCAAAATGTCTTGGTACCCCTTAAAGTCAACATGAAATCAGAATTTACATTTATTTTTTCTCATTCAAGAAGCTGTGTCACAGTAGGAAAGAACAGACAAACACAACCTCCATTGCATGCTGATTTTAAACTAGGGTTGTGTTGAAAACTCTGTTCTTCTAAAGTAGAAAACTCAGAAGAGAAGACCAGGAGACTTCGGATTGGATTGTCAGCAGAATTTCTTTATTCTATGACATGTCTTGTTGTCTGTAGTCATCGAAAATCTCATTCTTAAGTAATTTACAGGTTGTCTTATAGGTATTTTGGAGGAGGGACTTTTTGAGGTGGAGACAAACATCAAACAAAGCAAGCCTCTGAGGGCAATAAACCTAACGAATCCACGTCTGGCAAGGGTTCTTTGAATCAACATCTGTTACCAGACTTCCTGTGGTTCTAATCTCATCAACATAATCAAATGCATAGACACTAATTCAATCAACCTAAAACGAATCCACGTCTGGCAGGGGTTCACACAAATCAACGTCTGGCAGTCAACATGACTTGATTGAGACAAAGCACAGTTATACATTGAGTCAGGACGTGGATAATAAGAATCTAAATTAAACCATTTAAATAGAATTTGTAATCCTCCAATTCCCCCTTTGAGAGTTCTAATAACTCTCACAAAATACAAATTTAGACACTTAAAAGTTAATTCTTGTAACTTGTAATCTGTTACAGGCACATAGTACATGTTCTTTGTTGCTTATATGTAATTGCATGCTGACACAGAAACAAAACATGCAATTAGGGTCCGTGAAGTTCTTATGGGTAATAATCTTTTCTGGTTGGAACTGTCATTTCCTCGTGAGAGGCGGGCGTCATTTGCTGCAAGAAAAAAAACACTTGATACTAACAAGTTTCTGAACCATGAAGAATTATCTTCAGTCATCTGGTGTAATTTTGCTGAAAGATCGTATGTGAGTCTCTGCGTTGTGTATTTTTTTTTTTTCTTTCTTCTTTCTTCTTTCTTTCTTGTGTGATAGTTGGCAATGGGTCTGGTTGTTTTCTAGAGGTTGTGGCTTCATCCGCAGGTGAGAAGGGTGGTGCATATGGATCTCAGGACAGCCATCAAATGGTATCTGCACAGGAAGAAAGAAACACAAACAAGAGAGACCAACGGCACAGAGCAGTATTTGTTGTAGAGTCTGCAAACATTAGGGTTGTATCCTCTGTTCAAAATATAGTCTGCTATTGTTGTTCCTTCTTTCCCTATTTCTCAATTCCTGCGACACCTAAAGAACAGTGAGGAAAGGATGGACTAATGGAGGGGAAAGGCCTATGAGGAAATCTTCACCTCAGGGTTGGCCCCCAAAGCCTGTTGCTTTCGGTTCTTCCCTGGGCTCCTCACTGGTTCTTGTGTCTGTCCTATCCTATCCCTGCAGGGGGAGGAACAACCTCACCGTGTGACACATGAGCCCATGTTTTCCTTCCCTGACACATTACTGCAGCTGCTGTAATCAACATCACTTGATGTGGTCCGTACCACTTAGGCTCTAATGGCTTGTTTCTGAATGCCTTTATCATGACCCATTGACCTGGGATGATTGTGTGTCCACCTTCTGGTGGAGTCTGCCAACACGACTCAACTCTCTCTTGGTACTCTGCACTGCCTTTGTGAGGTTTTCACAGTAAGCGATCAGGGCATCTGAAACAATGTGCACATCAGCATTTCTAAGATCAACCTGTCCTGATGCTTGTGGCCTATAGGGACAGTGAAGGTTCCACTTAATCTTCAACATTCTAGACACTTCCTTGACTACCTGTCCTGTGAAGTGGGTACCTTGATCTGAGTCAATGCAATCTGGAAATCCCCATCTGGGAATGAAATCAGTGACAAGACATTTAGCAGTATGTGCAGCTGTAGCACCCCTGTTGGATAAGCTTCTACCCATCTTGAGATCAATGTTCTTCTAAATTCAGTTAAATGTGTGTGTGTTGCCGGTAAACTCTGAGATAGTCTCTCTATATCTTTAGGACATAAAGCGTTGGCAACAGTTTGTATTTGCACAACAGAATTGGGAGGAACACTATCAGTTTCCTCAACATTGACTGAATTTACAGGCACATCAGTTACTGATTGGAGAGCTACATCTGTTTCAGAGAATGCTTGTAAATCAGGGTAAATGTTATCAGGCTGACTAACTTTCCCACATCAGTTTTGGCTCCAGCTTTCTTGAGGTTCAATTTCTTAGTCAAAGTGGATATTCTAGCACGGAGTTCATTGTTCTGTTTCTCTAGCTCTGAATTACGCTGAGACTGTTGTGTAGCTAATGTTAAACTGAATTCTCTGTAACAACAGATAATGTCTTTCACATTGTTCTTACGAATACTTGCTCCTAGTACCTTTTACACTCATCTACCGACCAAGTCTTGTCTGGATGAATCTCATATTTCAGCGTTAGTTCTTGTCTAACTTTTTCAGTGACTATTAGGTCCATTTGTTCCCCTAACAGTGTTTTGAATTCACTATCTGACCACAGAGGAGTCGCAAGACCCATCTTTTCTGTGGTTGGAATCAGCCTAGCATTCATTCTAACCATTTTGTAAGTTTCTTGGTACCACAAAACAAAACAAACACTTCTCTGATCAACAGAGGTACACTTGTTTTTAGCACGTAAATGCCAAAAACCTTCCCTGCCTGAAACAACAGAGGATAACCAAAAATTAGCACGTAATGCTAACCTTCCCTGCCTAAACAGAGGATAAACCAAAAATTAGCACGTAATGCTAACCTTCCCTGCCTGAAACAGAGGATAACTCATTTTTAGCACGTAATGCCCAAAAATCTTCCCTGCCTGAAAGAACAGAGGATATATTTTCATCTCTAAAATAAAAACTTTAGAGGATAAACTCTTCCCTGCCTGAAACAGAGGATAAACGTCCCTGCCTACAAGAACAGAGGATACTCTCATCTCTAAACTAAAAAAACTTTAGAGGATAAACTCTTCCTGCCTGAAACAGAGGATAAACGTCCCTGCCTACAAGAACAGAGGATAAACCAAAATTATTAGCATGAAATGCTAACCTTCCCTGCCTGAAACAGAGGATAACTTTAGTTAAACAAACCCTACAGATGTATGTTAACTCTTCTCTGACGGCACAGAGGATACACTGGTCTTAGGTTCTTTTGATTAGAGACAGCCACTCACCAGAACCCTTGGTTCAGAGAAAATTCAGTCTGGGAATCCTTGTTCAGCTTGAAGTTTCGCTGGATTCCAAAAGATGCAGATCTTTGTTTGAGCTTGAAGTTTTCAGGTGAGGAAGCTGGAACTCTATCCGGTCACGGCACCATCTGTTGAAAACTCTGTTCTTCTAAAGTAGAAAACTCAGAAGAGAAGACCAGGAGACTTCGGATTGGATTGTCAGCAGAATTTCTTTATTCTATGACATGTCTTGTTGTCTGTAGTCATCGAAAATCTCATTCTTAAGTAATTTACAGGTTGTCTTATAGGTATTTTTGGAGGAGGGACTTTTTGAGGTGGAGACAAACATCAAACAAAGCAAGCCTCTGAGGGCAATAAACCTAACGAATCCACGCCTGGCAAGGGTTCTTTGAATCAACATCTGTTACCAGACTTCCCGTGGTTCTAATCTCATCAACATAATCAAATGCATAGACACTAATTCAATCAACCTAAAACGAATCCACGTCCTGGCAGGGGTTCACACAAATCAACGTCTGGCAGTCAACATGACTTGATTGAGACAAAGCACAGTTATACATTGAGTCAGGACGTGGATAATAAGAATCTAAATTAAACCATTTAAATAGAATTTGTAATCCTCCAGTTGCAAGTTTTTCTCTTAACCCTGTCACACAAGTGCTTGTAAATGCAGATGACTGTTGTTGTTGCTTGGGCCAGTGTAGCCACTTTGTTAAATAACCAATTAGTTGAAAAAACAAACACAAAAACTAATCAGTGGCCATTAAGGACCTGCACTTCCAGAGAAAATTTCAGCTTCATGTGCAGTATGTGTGTATATGCTGATGGCAAAATTGATGCATGTACTGTAAGTTTTCCCTAGTGTACTGGTGTAAAACAAACTATGCTTTGGGCTTATACACAATCATATCTCTTTCCAATGTCACTGGAGAAACATTGGAAAGATGGCGCAAATGTATTCCTGCTAGTACCACACAAATACTATACAGACACAAAACACATGTTAATGGCAGGTGTAAATGCCAGTAATATCTCTTCAAGGAGACCTGAAAAACGGTTAATAACAAACATGGACTGGTAAAAACTGCTTCAGTTAAGCAACTGCCACTTAAATAAATATGAATTCTAACAAATAGGCTAATTGTGTAGACAGTTTGCAGTGGTGTTCAGTCATTATCCACAAGGAGGTGTCACTGAGTTCATCGTCTTTCTGTTTCTTCATAATTTTTCTCTTCAACATTTGCATGAAAGTTCAGACAACCTGAAACCACAAGCACACTAGATGAGGTTTGACACTGTCAATGACGAAAGAAAGCAAACCGAAAAGAACAACCATAAAAAACGGACACAAAAAGGACTAAGAAATATAAAGAAATGCTGAGAAACAACACAGGTGAAAAAACCTATGATCAAAGAAGGTGAAGATAAAAAAGGTACAAGGAAAGAGAAAGAGAACAAAAATGGTGAGAGACGTCATAGTGGAACTTACAGCTTACAGCACACTTCCACTTCACTCTTGGTCTTTCCAATACACGCATTCGCAGACATACTCGTGACAAACAATGTGCACAGCTCTCATTTTGGACATTAGTTTTTAAAGACACATTGATAAAAACATTAGATCATGGGCAACTGTGTCTTCCAGATCATCTGTAATCTTGCTGTTTCTATCCTACTACTATCGCTTAGTGTCAGCGGCACCACAAATGGTGAGTATTAAGATTGCTTTATGATGCCCTATTACTGAATAATGTTGGTCAGTAATATATTGTTAATTGTGATTTCTAGGGAATACTGTAGTATACGTATGGTTTTGTGAGTTTCAATTTAACCTTTCACCTGACAAATTATATTCTGACCTGATGTCATGGTTTATTATGCATAGTAGCAAGTAAATATTTGCTTGGAGGACTTAAATTTGAGAATTTTGTTAGTTTAGATGTTAGATACCTCCTACGTCTAAATTAATAACTCATCTTAGATTATATAATATAGCTGGAAATATATAGTCTTTTTGCCAGTATCAACAAGTAGATGTAATGAATAAAATAGTCTCCTTCCAATTCTTTAAAAAGAAGTTCAAGCACGTACTTATGTTTACAGGGTTAGGGATGCCTGGTTAGAGAATAGTGGATCTGATTCTGATTTATATATATATATATATATATATATATATATATATTTTATTAATGTGGCCTAGTACTATTTTACAGAAAACAAGAAGATTTTGCTTTGCCTTTTCAGGATTGAAAATCATGATGTGAAAATTACACTTATTGTCAATGCCAATAACAAACTTAATTCTCTATGCTTTTCTTGGTCTACCTACATTGGTTTCCCTTATTTTACTTAATTCTTTCAGGGTCTGAGATGAATTGTATTCCAGTGATCAGAGTTCCACGAAACACAGTGTTTCTAGCTCCTGTTATGAGCGTGTTGAAGATAAACTGCACTATAACTCTACATGGATGTCACAGGAGCCCAAGTGTCTCATGGTGCAAACTCTATGGCGATGGCTGTAAATATTTAAATTACTCAGATCACATAAGAACTGAGTGGAAGAACATCACAGAACATGAAGGGATGGCTTTCCTGATTTTCCTGAACATATCAATGGAGGATACAGGTCTCTACAGATGTAAAGAAGGTGACACGTCTGTAGGCCATACTATTAATGTGACTGTGACAGGTAAGAGATATTATCTTTAGATTCACTGATAAACTGTAAACATTCACATATTTTTGTTAAATGTTAATAATGTAATTACTAGGACATTTTATTATGTTTTTAATAGATAATAAGGAGGATAAGATTCCACACAATCAAAGCAACACAAGTATGGGCATGACCATTACTGGTAACGTTTTGCTTGAACAAATGCATCTTCATTTGTTGATAAGAAACATTTATAATGACAACAACTCTTAAATATAATTGTATTAAATTCCTTCAATATTAGGTGATCAGAATTCAGGTCCAACAGATGATCTACAGTGGCTCTGGCCATATGTGTACATCTGTAGTGGAATAGCAGGGCTGGTGGTGATAGTTATTACTGTAACATTGTTTATTATTAGATGCCAAGGTGAGTGGTTTGGAAGTTTAAACAAAATGTTACTGCTCAATACAACTACAAGATATAGTTATCATAAAATGATGCTTTTATTTCTCCTTTCCTTGGATGATTCTGTAGGGACAAAATCAACAAGAGAAGATATGACAGTTAAAAATCAGGTATCTTTTATTTTAATTTTGCTCGGTGAAACTGTTTATTGTATCTGTTGACTAATAATGTTTTGGTTTTAAAGATATTTTTTCATGTTTTCACCTCCACAGTATATGGAAACACAAAGAAGTGATCTGCCTCCTCTTCCTCATCACATCACACGTCCCCCCTCTAATCAGCTGACCTCTGCTTTATATCGTGGCAGTGAAACTCTACCTATCAGAGGATCTTCATCAGCTGGAAGAGTTTCAGATGGTAGACACAACACTGTTGGCACAGAAAGAGGAGAAGAAGAGAATGCTATGGTGTATGCTTCTTTGAATCACCAGGCTATGTCAAGAGGGCCGAGAAGAACAGCACAACATGAACCAGAACCTTCAGAATATGCTGCAGTCCGGTTCCGGTGATTCAGTTAATCATTTATTAGACAATTTTAAAAGAATACTGAGAAACGACCAGTAAAAAATGGTCACTTATTTGCTATTCTATATTTAGAACTACTCTCTATGAGAAGCAATAGTCCATGCATTTGAAAACCTATTTTTCTGGGTTGATAGTGCAACTGGTTGCTGGTATCGCAAAGGTCCAGTACAAATTACCAGTGTTTTTAAATGTTAAAATGTTCTTCCCTACTGAAAAAAATAAATACAAAAAATAATAATAATAATTGTGGAGAATTATGTTGTAACTTGGTAATAAACCACACAACAACTGACAATAGTTTATGCAATAAATGATCCTATGTCTATGTAATATGCTATTTTATTAAACATAAGAGGTGGTTTTTGAATGTTGTCTTTGGCAACATTTTTAAGGCTGAAGTTTACTACTGAATGACTTAAGGCTTGAGTAACACTTTATTTTAAGGTGTCCTTGTTACTCATACGTCCTACGTCATCCGCCGGAACGGCTTGCACATATGACAGTCACTTCAAATGAGTCTTCTTCATCTAGTAGAGCTGGATTTACACCCACAACATTCACCCTGTGGCACATAGTCTAAGTCAGGGGTCAGTAAGTAAGTTTGGCATCGGGCCAGAACATAGTCAAAGGATAATTTAGGATATTATTTGACTCCGTGCTCACTGATATCAGAAACCCCACTCCAAGTATTTCAGTATGTTTGAAATATCACAGTTCTGTTCATAACGTACAAAAAAAAAAAAAAAAAAAAATTACAAGAGCGTTTCAAAGTGGCTTGTTGGACCACTAGTGTGCAAACCTTTTTCCTACCACAGATTTCTGCTCAATCTAAATGGAATACCGATGAAGTAGCACTGTAAGATTACATTTGTTTGAATGTATTATTGAGAGAGGGATTGTGTGAAAATAAGTGTTGTAGTAAATCATGCTTTCGACTGAAAATATTCAGAAGGAACAAATAAATTCCCCTAGAACTAGGTATATAACTTCCCGCTCATGTCCACTGCAGTCCTCATAGCCTTCACATTCTTTCTGATTTGAGTGATCCTTATCTAGCTAGCTAAATATGTTTAACACGTAAATTCTGTCTAAATATGCAGTTATAATATGGGTTGTTGGCCTTGAATTGTATTCATGATGGAGCGGTGATGGAGTGTTCTTGGAGCGAGTGAAAACCACGACGTTCCGACTTTTAAAAAATCCGCTCCTCACTCCATTCAGAATCACACCGCTCATACTCAGATTGTGAGTAATTGTTGCTATCACGACATATCTATTTCAGAACCAACCGCTATCAAAATAATCTGGCTACAGGCACGGGACAGAAATTATTGCTGGCAGCCCAGTTTTGGCTCGTGGGCAGCCTGTTGCCAACCACTGGTCTAGGTCATCATCATATATTTCAGACTCTGAATCAGGACTAAGAATTGCCTCATCTTCCTCATCATGCAGCAACTCTACAAACCAATTGCACTGATTTATGCCAAAAAAAAATACATTGAAATGTGGAGATACAAGGTTTCTGCTTGACAACAATGACATATACTTGTATATAATAACATATTATTTTGACTTTTATATTGTTGGCCTAGCTAACGTTGGTTAGCTAAAATAGAACGTCAACAACAAGCTGAGACATTTGTCTCAGTCTCACTAGTAATTGATTTCAAGGTCAAGGTAACCTTAGCCTAACATTCAAATATTATGTCCAGTTATCTTCCACAGTATAAACAAATATTTTCTGTGGTAATTATAAAATTAGACTAAGTTCATCAATTATACAAAAGAAGCCGTGATGAGTTGTGAAATGTGGGGAGGGTGAAACGTTTTCTGCAGTAAATATGTTCCTACTTGCAAAAAAATAGCAAATATCAAAGGTTTTTTTTAACCCTTGTGTGTAAAATTTATGTAAAAATGCAAAAACTGAGTGTTTTTATCAAGTAAAAAAAGGGACAAATAAACTGAGATTTGTGGAAATCAAAAACAAGATATTTAATGAATACCCGGAATAACAAATTATAAGATGCATTTATTTCAAATAATTTATTTCAGGCATGATTGAAATAACATAGGAAAGGAATGTGGTTAATTTTAGACCCATGTTGTGCATTAGAAGGGTAGTGACACAAAAACATGTTTTATTTAAAAGGTAAGACTAGGGATTAAAAAAAAAAATTATAATAGTTTGTGATGACCAAACCAAGTTAATTGAGGAATTCCTGGAATTCTGAATGATAACATGAATTTATTGTAAAGATATAGAAAAAATAAACTCACTTTAGACCCATGTTGTGCATTAAAGGGTTAATATAACTCTGATTGGATTCGTCTGAAAGAAAAAATTAATATACACCTAGGATGCTTTGAGGGCGAGTAAAACATGGGCTGATTTAAATTTCTGGGTGAACTAACCCTTTAAAGTGAAAAAAATGAACATAGGAGCCTGCTAAGAATACTCATTATAGAAGAACATTTCAGATGGCGCTTAAAGGCCTTTGCATCTGAACTCCACATTTGTATGCCATCAGTGCAACTGGTGTTTTTTTTTTTTTTTAAGTGTGGTTATGTGTTTTATATTGCATTGCCAATAAATCAATGAGATTTTTTGATTAGTAATTTTTTTTGTTTGGTCACCTGCCCAGTGCTGTTATAATGAGTTGATGTTGTTTGATAAACACCACGGTGAAATCTGAACTGCTGTTTGAAAATAAAAAATGTTAAATGAATAATGAGAATAATTGTTCCTTTGTGTTGTTATAGTTATAGTGGTGGTGTAAACTTCCATATTATCATAGAATTATACAAATGTTTAGTTGTAGATATTGTCATAGGGCCTTTACAGTAACATTTGTAATATTATACTTAATTCCTTTAGAAATAGAATGATATATCTAAACAATAATTTTTCTACTCAGAAATGTATTGCAAAGATCTTATGATTTAGGATTATTTTCCTATTATTTTCTGATCTTTCTAATAGATCATCGGGCATAAGAATATTCAATTTTTTAAGTTAGGATTTGTAGAGTATGTACACAGAGTACAAACTGAGAAGCCCACAAGAGCAAAAGCATGCAAACACATTTCCTGTATGAGCAGAGGGGAGAATGCAACTTACCAGATATGATGGTGGGATTCTTTACCACCCACAATGAAGAACAGTACATACGACCTCCTTAAAGGTCAATGAGTATACTCACTTCTATGTATACTGTACACCCACATTGAAGAATAGTAGGTATATGACCTCCTACTGTCAATTAATTAAAAATCAATGAGTAACATACTCCCTTCAATTTTTTTTGTACATAGTTAGTGTGTGTGCGTGTGCGTGTGTGTGTGTGAATGAGTAAGTTAACCCAACAGCCTATTCCTTATCACGCTCAATGCTTATGTGCAAGTGTATAAATCAGTGTGCTGCTGTAGTATGTTTTTATGTTGGTGTGTCTAGACTGGTTTCACCTAAGACTGTGACTCATTCTATTGAAGGGACCTTCCACAAAATATTTCCTTATTTAATCTCAACACTTTATTTACCTTGACATGAGTCAGTTAGAGAAAGGTTTCTCTTGGAATACATACTAGAAGCACAGTTTCAAAATGTATGAGCGAGATATTTTTAAATACTACAAAATTGAATAAATGTGATTATTTTTGCAGTAGACAGTTGTCTTTAAATCACTAAACTAGTGTAATTGTTATAAATCATTCAAGCAACCATCATTATAATAAATGTTAATAACTTACTTTCTATCATAAATTCACCATAAACCCCAAGAAAATTGTTTCTTTTCTTTTCGATTTACACTTTAAAATGTGAATTGAATTCAAAGTGTGATGTAGCTGTATAAGATTTTTTTATCAAACCAAGTGGCATCTGCAAACAAATGATGCTGTGAGGCTTTCTTCACTTTTTTACAATGCCTTTTAACTGTTGTCAAGGGGATTTCATAGCGGATGTATGACAGCAAGTTCACCTTGCAGAGAAACCACAGGTGTAGTTCATCATATCAGCATATACAAACACAAGTTTGACAAACATTTTTTCTTCATTTTGAACAATAAATAGATTATTTTATAATTTGAAGCTAATTTATTTATGCATGTATATAAAAAATACCAAACAAATATATACAGGTATATGTATATATATATATATATATATATATATATATATATATACTGTGTATATATATACTGTGTATATATATATATATATATATATATATAATCCATTGACATAAGGTGTCCATAAACATTTGGGGAACTGTATATGACATTTACAATTCGTTCCAGTTCTTTTTGGTTCTGTCAGAAAACAGAAATATTTTCTAATTTCCCTGTAACAGGTTTTATTTCACATGGTTTGAGTTGTCCTGAGAATCATTCACCAGTAAAGATTTACTTTTGCTTGTCTCTCTTCTGCTTTTCAAAATAACACCGCAGCAGGTTATAGAGAATTGAGAATACAAAATGCATGAGACCATTTTTAAAACAAAATGACCATCTGAGAATCTAAGATTTGAATTATCAAACAATGCTACATTACAAAGTTATGTGAAACTTATGTGTTGAAGGAATAGTTTACCTAAACTGGAAATTTTCTGAAAAATGTACTCACAAACAAGCTATCAGGCCATAAAATATAGATGAGTTTGTTTCTTCATAGTAACATATTTAGAGAAATACATCACTTGCTCACCAATGGATCCATGTGCAGTGAATGGATGCTGTCAAAATGAGCCCAAACAGCTGATAAAAACATACCAATAATCCACAATTAAAACATTTTTTTACTTAAAATTATTGTTTCTGATATTATATAGGGGCAGTCGTGGCCTAGTGGATAGAGCGTTGGACTTGTAATACGAGGTTGTGGGTTCGAATCTTGGCTCTGGCAGGAATTGTCCACGACTTTGGTGAGACCCTTGAGCAAGGCACCAAACCTCCAACTGCTCCCCGGGTGCCGCAGTGTCGGCTGCCCACTGATCCAAGTGTGTGTGCACTTGGATGGGTTAAATGCAGAGAACACATTTCACTGCGGGTTATACTCTGTATAATTGTGTATGTGACAAATAAAGCTCATCTGAGCTTAATATTTTATTTTTATATATATGATAATATATGTTCTTTACTTTCAGAAATGGCAATGTTTCAGAAGCTCAATATGCAAACATATTTATGTGTCTTAATCTGGCTGCACGCAGCAGTGTTATGTTTGAGAATAAATGTTTTACAAAAAACTTTGAACAATACTGTGAATGAAAATCAAGGAAAATATTAGATCTGCTCAGTTGTTAGTTTCAGAATGCATAAATGCTCTTTCTGGAGATTATCTTATTCAGGCTTGTAGACAAATGACTCACCATATGATGCCATAAATCACGTGTTACCACCTACTGGCATAATGATATAAGATGAAGGGTCAGTTTTCAAGGATTCAAGGTTTTATTCATCACATACTCAATTATACAGAATATAATCAGTAGTTAAATGTAAGTCAGGTCAGGTCCGCTCAACGGACAGTGCAAAATATGTAACACAACACAAGAGGATAAACATAAATATAGGTAAAATATAAAACAATAATAAGAAAAAATTAAGAAGAATAAAATATGCAATTAAAAAAATGTGCAGGACAGTATACTGTGGACTTAATAAATAATAATATAAGCAGGGATGTGCAAGAGGGATGTACAAACAGGTTGTACCGGGTATATATATAGCAGCAATACGGATGATGAAGAAAAGTGAATATCTTACTGATTATTAAATGGAGTCATGTTGATGTTATGAGACTGAGTTTGAGTTTAGGAGCCTGGTGGCCTGGGGGAAGAAGCTCCTCCTAAATCTCTCAGTTTTTGCCATCATGCTCCGGAAGCGCTTGCCACATGGCAGTAAAAAGAAAATACGGTTACCAGGGTGATTTAAGTCTTTGATTATTTTAGCAGCTCTGCTTTTGCAGCGTTTGAGGTAGATGTCCTGCAGAGTGGAGAGAGTAGACCCTGAAATCAGCTAAGCGCGCAACTCTCTGCAGAGCTTTGCAGTCCTAGTTGGATGCGTTTCCATACCACACTGAGATGAATGACTGAATTTTTTTGGTGAATGGATTTAACAAGAATTTGGATTTAACAAAATTCCCAAAATAGGACACAACACAGGCTATTTTGTTATTTTGATTGTGACTGCACCACAACACTAAGATAAAACCAATGTCCAGAAAAAAATATGTCACGGATGTTTGTTCATATTTTACGAGGTGGCTAATTCATACTAATTTGTCTGTTGGTGAAAAATCATACGTATTTTACAAGGTGGCAAATTTGTAGGAATTAGTAAGGACCAGCACTAAACATACCCCTCACAGAAATTGTACAACGAATAAGCCACGTCATACAATACATACAAATTATTTTATTTTTATGTTTTATTATTTTGTCATTTTTGGCAGATCTAGACAAATGTAGCTCAGCTTCAAGTATGTTAATAGATATATAATTGGCCTCTACATTGTGCTGGGCAGGGGCACATTTCTACAAAAGCATTGTTAGCCAACTGGTTGCAAATTCCTTTGAACTATTGTAACAACGGAACTTGCAACCATTGCTTTTGGGAAACGCCCTAGATTATCATACCAATGTATAAATCAAATAAAATTCCTTTTGCATAATAAAAAAATCAAAAAGGCTTTTAGATACAGTACAACCATTTAACAAGTTATGAACATCAATGTAGACCAGGTGAAGTAACTGAAATGTGGTATGACTTTTTTTAAATGTACTTTAACACAAGGTAGATGCCTCTGACCCAAAATCATCTTGTGCTTCTCTTTCAGAAAACAAAGCAAACTACACACAGTATTGTGTGATTGACAGTGTTGCACAGTTTGATTAGGAAAGTGCATATTTACTTTTTTTATTTCAGAGAACTTTATACAAAACAAATGAAAAATTTTTGGAGGCGTGAAAAGGAATAGAAACTCTAAAATTACATAAGTGAATACACTTCCCCCTAGAGAGACAAAAATACACGTGCAAGTAAAATTCCCTTTAATGTAAACATCAAGAAAACAATAACTTTGCACCAAGGTGCTCATGTCTAAAAGGGTGTTAATATATGAAGCATTTGTTTTCCTATTGACTTTTGGTTACTGAGAATGTTAGCGACAGAAGATCTGCATATACAGGTGCATCTCAATAAATTAGAATGTTGTGGAAAAGTTCATTTATTTCAGTAATTCAACTCAAATTGTGAAACTTGTGAATTAAATAAATTCAATGCACACAGACGGAAAGTAGATTAAGTCTTTGGTTTTTTTAATTATGATTTTGGCTCACATTTAACAAAAACCCACCAATTCACTATCTCAACAAATTAGAATACTTTATAAGACCAATTAAAAAATATATTTTTAGTGAATTGTTGGCCTTCTGGAAAGTATGTTCATTTACTGTAAATGTATGTACTCAATACTTGTTAGGGGCTCCTTTTGCTTTAATTACTGCCTCAATTCGGCGTGATACGGAGGTGATCCGTTTGTGTCACTGCTGAGATGGTATGGAAGCCCAGATTTCTGTGACAGTGACCTTCAGCTCATCTGCATTTTTATGTTTTTGATCTCTTGTTTCTCATTTTCCTCTTAACCATATATATTCTATGGGGTTCAGGTCTGGTGAGTTTTCTGGCCAGTCAAGCACACCAACACCATGGTCATTTAACCAACTTTTGGTGCTTTTGGCAGTGTGGGCAGGTGTCAAACCCTGCTGGAAAATGAAATCAGCATCTTTAAAAAGCTGGTCAACAAAAGGAAGCTTGAAATTCTCCAAAATGTATTGGTAAACGGGTGCAGTGACGTTGGTTTTCAAAAAAACACAATGGGAGAATGCAACTTACCAGATATGATGGTGGGATTCTTTACCACCCACAATGAAGAACAGTACATACGACCTACTTAAAGGTCAATAAGTATACTCACTTCTATGTATACTGTACACCCACATTGAAGAATAGTAGGTATATGACCTCCTACTGTCAATGAATTAAAAATCAATGAGTAACATACTCCCTTCTATTTATTTTGTACATAGTTAGTGTGTGTGCGTGTGCGTGTATGTGTGTGTGAATGAGTAAGTTAACCCAACAGCCTATTCCTTATCACGCTCAATGCTTCTGTGCAAGTGTATAAATCAGTGTGCTGCTGTAGTATGTTTTTATGTTGGTGTGTCTAGACTGGTTTCACCTAAGACTGTGACTCATTCTATTGAAGGGACCTTCCACAAAAGATTTCCTTATTTAATCTCAACACTTTATTTACCTTGACATGAGTCAGTTAGAGAAAGGTTTCTCTTGGAATACATACTAGTGTAATAAATCAGTGGGCAGAGGCAGATCCATATGCAACAAAGTTTATTTAACAGAAAAGTCAGGTAAAAGGTAACTCAGGGTGATGATGATAGGCTGAGGCGTGCGTAGAATCAGGCAGGGGGTCGTGGGCTGGCGGCGAGCATTCAGTATCCAGGGACGGGCTTAGGTCGAGGCAGGTGGCAGAGAATCAGAATCCGGAACGGGCTGGAGGTCGTAGGGCAGGCTGCAGACAGATAGACAATGTAAGTTCAGCGTGGGTCAGAGATAACAGGTAGACTGAGTAGAAGGAGAAACGCTCGGACATGCACACGTAGAGAGGCAATACTTCGCAAAGCCTACATGGTGAATGGAGCAGATAAAGGCTTGGTAATGATCTCTGATACAGAACAGGTGGAAGGCAATCACAGCGCAAATGTAGCATACTAGAGGGAAGTATACACTGCGCTAGAACTCGGGAGAAGGCGCTCGTGATTGAGAGATGAAGGAATCCGGGAAACTGGAAGCCGTAACAGAGCCCCCCCCCTGCGAGCGACTCCCGGCGCGAGGATGCTGACGGCGCCGTGGTCTGCCCCGAGCACGGGGTGCAGGCTTCTCAGGGTGATTACAATGAAACTCTTGAGTGAGCATAGGATCTAGGATGTCCCTTGAATTGACCCAAGATCGTTCTTCTGGACTGCAACCCTCCCAATCAACCAGATATTGAAGGTGACCCCCTCGGCGTCATGAATCCAGTAGCTGATGAACACGGTAAGCTTCCTCACCCTCTACAACAATGGCTTGAGAGGTCTGAACGGCATTAGATTGAGAGGACGGTCTAGAAGAATCTCCTCTCTTCCTCTGTGGGTGGCGTGGCGGGTTTGAGTAGTGAGGCGTGGAGCGTGGGAGAGATCTGAAGATGCCTGGGTAGGGCCAGACGGAAGGACACAGGAGTTATCTGACGAAGATCTTGTAAGGACCCACGAATCTCGGACTGAGTTTTTGCAGGGGAGGTTGAGACGGAGGTTGCGAGTGGATAACCATACCCATTGACCTGGCAGATATTCTGGGTTGGAGCGGCGATGACGGTCAGCCTGCCTCTTACCACGATTGACAGCTCGTTGGAGGTGTGTGTGCTAGATTCCAGGTCTCCTCACTGATTGAGCCAGTCGTTCACGGCGGGACGTTGGTGGGCTCACCGGACCAGGGAAACAGGGGTGGCTGAAAACCAAGGACACACTGGAAAGGAGTCAAGCCCGTGGATTGCTTCTGGATGGAATTTTGTGCGTATTCCGCCCACATAAGGTACCGGCTCCAGTCCTTCTGGTGGAGTTGACAATAGGACCGGAGGAAGCGGGAAACCTCTTGATTGAGACGTTCAACCTGTCCGTTAGCCTGAGGATGGTAGCGGAGGTAAGACTCACGTTGACTTGGAGCATTTGGAAGAAGGCAGACCAGACACGGACGTGAACTGAGCCCCTGTCTGAAACGATGTCTTGGTAAACCATAAAACCAGATTACAAAAGGTATTCAGCGGTCTGTAGGGCCGTGGGAAGTTTACTGAGGGGTATGAGACGGCAGGCCTTGGAGAAGCGGTCGATGACCGTGAGGATAGTAGTGTGTCCGTCTGATGGTGGCAGATCCGTAATAAAATCGATGGCGATATGTGACCAGGGTCGCTGTGGTAAGGGCAATGGTTGAAGCAAACCGGCGGGCAAGAGACGGACGATTTCTGAATATTGCAGGTTTTGCACTGCTGAACAAATCGGCTGACATCCTGGGACAGGGTGGACCACCAGAAGCGATTCTGAAGAAGATGGATAGTAGCAGTAATACCTGGGTGCCCGGAGCTGGGCGTGAACATGCTTCAGAACCTTTTCACGGAGGGTCTCAGGTACATAGAGTTTACCAGGGGGACATTCCGGATGGATTCCGGTGTGAGCGTTGGCCAGCTCGAGTTCGGTCTCGATATCCCACTGTATGGGCCCGATGACTAAATCTGGACTGAGGATGGTTTCAGGATTCTTGATGGAAGTTTCAGAATCAAACTGACGAGACAAGGAATCCGCCTTGGTATTCTTGGAGCCTGGGCGGAAGGTAATTGTGAACTGGAAGCGTGAGAAGAACAAGGACCATCTGGCCTGACGGGGATTCAGCCTCTTAGCCGTGCGAAGGTACTCCAAGTTCTTGTGATCAGTAAGGACGAGGAAAGGATGTGTGGAACCTTCCAGCCAATGCCTCCACTCCTCGAAAGCTGCCTTCATGGCCAGTAATTCGCGGTCACCCACATCATAATTCCTCTCTGCGGAACTGAGTTTCTTGGAATAATACGCACAAGGGTACAACTTGGGAGGTGATCCTTGACGTTGAGATAATACTGCACCCAGGCCGGTACTAGAAGCCCACTTCAACGACAAAAGGTAACTCAGGATCTGGATGATGCAGGATGGGGCTGAAGTGAAAGCCTGCTTGAGACGATTGAAGGCTTTAGTGGCCTCTTCATTCCAGGGAAGACACGGCGTGCCTTTGCGAACCAGAGCGGTGAGGGTTCTGCCACCATACTGAATCCTCTGATGTCTGATGAGCGGTAAAGTTTGCGAACCCAAGGAAGGCGCTGCAGCTCCTTCAGCGTAGTAGGTCTGGGCCATTCCACCACTGCCTTTACCTTGCCCTCATCCATGGACGCCTCCTGGGCTAATGATGTAGCCCAAGAATGAGATAGAGGTCTGGTGAAAGTCGCACTTTTCGATCTTGGCAAAGAGCTGATACTGGATGAGCCTCGACGGACGTGCTGGACGTGGTCCTCTAGGGTATCAGAATAAATCAGGATGTCCAATGTAGACGACAACTTGGCGATTGAGCATGTCACGGAAGACATCATTTATGAATGATTGGAACACTGCAGGACTGATGGAAAGCCCAAAAGGCATGACCAGATATTCATAGTGCCCAGTACACGTAGAAAGGCCGTCTTCCACTCATCCCCTCGCGGATACGAACCAGGTTGTAAGCACTACGCAGATCCAGCTTGGTGTAAAATCTTGCTTGCGAAGTTGTTCCAGAGCAGCTGGTACCAGGGTAGTGGATAGCGAAACTTGACGGTACGTTCGTTGAGCGCTCTGTAGTCAATACATGGACGGAGTCCTCCATCCTTTTTCTGGACGAAAAAAAACCCAGCAGATGCCGGAGACGTGGATGGACGGATGAAACCTTTGGAGAGCTCTTCCTCGATATATTTCTGCATGGCCTCGGTCTCGGGCTGGGACAGAGGAAAGACACGCCCCTTAGGTGGTGTAGCATTAGGTAGGAAGTCAATGGCGCAATCGTAAGAGCGGTGAGGTGGTAATTTCGTGGCCTTTGATCTGCTGAATGCTTCTGCCAAGTCGTGGTACATGGAAGGCAAGCATTTCAAAACGGCATCATCAGGGTGTTCTCGAATACTTCGTAGAGTAAGCGGTTGGATAGTAGACAGGCAATCAGAAAAACAGTTCTCTCCCCAGCTGACGATCTGGCCGGAGGTCCATTGCAGAAGTGGATCATGCTTACGGAGCCATGGTAACCCCAGAATGACGGGAGTGTGAGGAGCTTGGAGAATGTAGAACTGAATTAATTCTCTGTGCAGCAAACCGGTGCGCATGTGTAACTCCTGAGAGAGATGAGTGACGACCGGTGCCCAGCGGTCTACCATCAACAGCCTCAACAGAAAGGGAGAAATGCATGGAATTAGAGGAATTTTGTGAAGTTCAGCAAATTCTAGCGACATAAAGTTCCCAGCAGCACCTGAATCCAACAGAGCAGATGTGGAAAAGGGTTTGCCGTTGACAAAAAACTCAATGGGGACGGTTACACATGATTTTGAGTTTAGACAATTAAGAGTTAGACTCACCGCAGCATTATCTCTGTTAATGGGTCGATGAGGACAGTTCTGACGAAGTGACCAGCTTCTCCACAATATAAGCACAGCCTTTGAGACCTTCGTCGCTCCTTTTCCTCCTCAGTGAGCCGTGTAGCGTTAATTTGCATAGGTTCGCTGGAATCGGCAGTCATGTGACTGTAATACCGGGGCAAAGGAAGGTTGCGTGACGAGGTTGCTGAGCGACTGCCTGGGCGGCACGAGCGTATCAGATTATCAATCTGGATGGCGAGATGGACGAACTGGTTGAAATCCTTTCCCTCGTCGCGGCAGGCCAGTTCCGTCTGTAAATCGTGACTGAGACCCCGCCGAAAAATCACCTTTAAAGAGTTATCAGTCCAGTTAGTCTGAGCAGCTAACGTACGGAATTCAAGTGCATACTCAGCGGCAGAAGTCCGTCCCTGTGCAAGCTCCAGCAGTAGATCCTCCGCCCCCTTTCCTCCTTTAGAGTGTTCGAAAACTGCTTGGAAATCCCGAAGAAACTCGTCGTATGAACGAAATGCTGAGCCATCCGTTCTCCACACAGCTGTGATCCAGTCCAGAGCGCGGCCAGTCAGCAGAGAGGAAACGAAGGAAATTTTGCTGGCGTCCGTTGAGTGAGGTGAGGGCTGTTGATTCAGAAACAGAGAGCATTGAAGAATGAAGCCCTTGCATTTACCTGGGTTCCCGTCAAACTTTTCAGGTAGCGCTAGACGAGGGCTCGCGGCGGTCTGCAGCACGGGTGCTGGTGCGAGAGACGGAGAGGCAGACGCTGACGAGGTATCCGCGGATGAGGTTTGGAGATTTTGCATAGCTGTTACCAGTTCCTCCGTTACTGAAGTTAGTCGCGTCAGCTGATGATGATGAGTGGCCAGTTGAGATGCTTGGGAGGTGAAAGCAGCCATAGTTGCTGGATCTTCTTTTCGGCGAAGTATTCTGTAATAAATCAGTGGGCAGAGGCAGATCCATATGCAACAAAGTTTATTTAACAGAAAAGTCAGGTAAAAGGTAACTCAGGGTGATGATGATAGGCTGAGGCGTGCGTAGAATCAGGCAGGGGGTCGTGGGCTGGCGGCGAGCATTCAGTATCCAGGGACGGGCTTAGGTCGAGGCAGGTGGCAGAGAATCAGAATCCGGAACGGGCTGGAGGTCGTAGGGCAGGCTGCAGACAGATAGACAATGTAAGTTCAGCGTGGGTCAGAGATAACAGGTAGACTGAGTAGAAGGAGAAACGCCTCGGACATGCACACGAGAGAGGCAATAAAAGCCTACATGGTGAATGGAGCAGATAAAGGCTTGGTAATGATCTCTGATACAGAACAGGTGGAAGGCAATCACAGCGCAAATGTAGCATACTAGAGGGAAGTATACACTGCGCTAGAACTCGGGAGAAGGTGCTCGTGATTGAGAGATGAAGGAATCTGGGAAACTGGAAGCCGTAACAACTAGAAGCACAGTTTCAAAATGTATGAGCGAGATATTTTTAAATAATACAAAAATTGAATAAATGTGATTATTTTTGCCGTAGACAGTTGTCTTTAAATCACTAAACTAGTGTAATTGTTATAAATCATTCAAGCAACCATCATTATAATAAATGTTAATAACTTACTTTCCATCATAAATTCACCATAAACCCCAAGAAAAGGGTTTCTTTTCTTTTCGATTTACACTTTAAAATGTGAATTGAATTCAAAGTGTGATGTAGCTGTATAAGATTTTGTTTTATCAAACCAAGTGGCATCTGCAAACAAATGATGCTGTGAGGCTTTCTTCACTTTTTTACAATGCCTTTTAACTGTTGTCAAGGGGATTTCATAGCGGATGTATGACAGCAAGTTCACCTTGCAGAGAAACCACAGGTGTAGTTCATCATATCAGCATATACAAACACAAGTTTGACAAAACAACATTTCTTCATTTTTATTTTATAATTTGATGCTAATTTATGTATGCATGTATATAAAAAAATACCAAACAAATATATATATATATATATATATATATATATATATATATATATATATATATATATATATATATGTATATATAATCCAATGACATAATGTGTCCATAAACATTTGGGGAACTATATATGACATTTACAATTCGTTCCAGTTATTTTCGGTTCTGTCAGAAAACAGAAATATTTTCTCATTTCCCTGTAACAGGTTTTATTTCATATGGTTTGAGTTGTCCTGAGAATCATTCACCAGTAAAGATTTACTTTTGCTTGTCTCTCTTCTGCTTTTCAAAATAACACCGCAGCAGGTTATAGAGAATTGGAAATTCAAAATGCATGAGACCATTTTTAAAACAAACTGACCATCTGAGAATCTAAGACTTGAATTATCAAACAATGCTACATTACAAAGTTATGTGAAACTTATGTGTTGAAGGAATAGTTTACCTAAACTGGACATTTTCTGAAAATGTACTCACATTCAAGCTATAAGGCCATAAAATATAGATGAGTTTGTTTCTTCCTTGTAACATATTTAGAGAAATACATCACTTGCTCACCAATGGATCCATGTGCAGTGAATGGATGCTGTCAAAATGAGCCCAAACAGCTGATAAAAACATCCCAATAATCCACAATTAAAACATAAAACTTAAAATTATTGTTTCTGGCTAAAATGCATGTCCTCAATCCATAAAACTGATTTCTCCAGATATTATATAGGGAAAGTCGTGGCCTAGTGGATAGAGCATTGGACTTGTAATATGAGGTTGTGGGTTCGAAACTTGGCTCCAGCAGGAATTGTCCATGACTTTGGTGAGACCCTTGAGCAAGGCACCAAACCTCCAACTGCTCCCCGGGTGCCGCAGTGTCGGCTGCCCACTGATCCAAGTGTGTGTGCACTTGGATGGGTAAAATGCAGAGAACACATTTCACTGCTGGTTATACTCTGTATAATTGTGTATGTGACAAATAAAGCTCATCTGAGCTTAATCTTTTTTTTTTATTTATATATGATAATATATGTTCTTTACTTTCAGAAATGTCAATGTTTCAGAAGCTCAATATGCAAACATATGTATGTGTCTTAATCTGGCTGCACGCAGCAGTGTTATGTTTGAGAATAAATGTTTTACAAAAAACTTTGAACAATACTGTGAATGAAAATCAAGGAAAATATTAGATCTGCTCAGCTGTTAGTTTCAGAATGCATGAATTATCTTTCTGGAGATTATCTTATTCAGGCTTGTAGACAAATGACTCACCATATGATGCCATAAATCACGTGTTACCACCTACTGGCATAATGATATAAGATGAAGGGTCAGTTTTCAAGGATTCAAGGTTTTATTCATCACATACTCAATTATACAGAATATAATCAGTAGTTAAATGTAAGTCAGGTCAGGTCCGCTCAACGGACAGTGCAAAATATGTAACACAACACAAGAGGATAAACATAAATATAGGTAAAATATAAAACAATAATAAGAAAAAATTAAGAAGAATAAAATATGCAATTAAAAAAATGTGCAGGACAGTTGTAGAATATCAAGGACCGAATAATTGGCAAATCAAGATTCGATCGAAGCATGGTTGAAACATGAGAAGCCGAATTCCACAAGACAACAGCAGGAAGTCATAAATCAGACCCCTAGCGCCAGCCCGTCTGAATACAGCCTGCAAAACCAAAGGAACACTCAATGATAATTCCAATGCAGGAATTCGGTAATACATTTGAGGAATAAATATTGATGGACAAAGAGATGCAACATGTGACCATTACATGTAAATCTGTGATAGAAATCACAGCTACAGACTGTAAAATCATCTTAAAGGACTTTCATGCTCATGGTTAATGAAACTAATCATTTCTATGCATAACGGCATATTATGTATGTGACCCACAAATTTGAATATCCTTGTTTTAATCATTGTGTTTATCGTGCTTTTAATTAGTATTGACTAGCTAAGCCTTAAGGGTTAATGTCATGTTTAGTATGTAGCGTGATAATTCCAGCTTTGAACATTTCTTTTAATTGATTTCCTGTCAAATGCATCATATTCTGGCTATAGAAACCACATTCAAAAGGATATTTTGCAAGAGAATGTAAAATTCGGGCAATGTGACTGGCCATGACATGTTAATTTATTAAGTGGGTGGAGCTACAAAGCGGCACCCAGAGTCAGCATGGGATCTAATTGGTCAAGACAACCATTGGGAGGTCCCTAAAAGGCCGAGAATAAATACTAGGACACCCCCTTGAAATCGCTCTCTTAACGCGCTCTTAACTCTCTCTTGAATGCTCCGTCCTCTTGGAACTCTCTCTCTCTCTCCGGAAAAATGAACTCTCTCTTCAGTCATGTGCTCTGAACACACCCAGCCAGTTGCTACCATGATGAGAAGAAAAGCCACCTAGTCTTTACATCCTTTTATTCTTTGACTTTAGTTTATTTTCTTTCCGTGAGTTCGTGTGCTAAGTTGCGCTGCAACACGACAAGCCCAAGACTCTGCAAAACCAGCCAACGCCCACTTCAACGACTCCTGAACTCTAAGCCAATCAGCGACTTGAAAACCTTTTCCTGAAAAGACGGAGAACAAAGGGAATCCTTTAAACACAAAAGCTACGCAAGTACAAACCCCAGACTTTGCTGTAACTGGTGTAATATTGAAAATAGATTTTAGCCTCATTGAAAACTCAATGCGAGTGTTAAATCAGTGATTGATGGTTGTTCAGGTTTATGCAATTGCACATATTGCTGTCAACGTGGGACATCAAATTCTCATTCTCTTAATCTAATCCTTTCCTCACTTTCTCTCTTTCTGCAGCGTGAATGTGTGAATGCTTGTGTTCATGTGTAGATTAGTTTACATGTCTTAGCATTATATAAATAAAGTCTTGTTTATATTGAAAAGAGAAATATCTTGTGTTTTGTGCTCATAAGTTAATGCCTTAATCTGTCGATTTTGTTACTGTGCTATTTAATAGTGTTTTCACTATATTTTGGGATTTTAATATCCAGTGCAGAGTTTGTTATACGCTTGTTCGAATCGCCGTGAAACAGTGAGTCTGTTCAAATTCTATTAAATCATTAATGATTCCCTTTGAGCTAAATTGACCTGTTTCCCTTATAACAATATATATATTATATGTTATCATTACACAGTATACTGTGGACTTAATAAATAATAATATAAGCAGGGATGTGCAAGAGGGATGTACAAACAGGTTGTACCGGGTATATATATAGCAGCAATACGGATGATGAAGAAAAGTGAATATCTTACTGATTATTAAATGGAGTCATGTTGATGTTATGAGACTGAGTTTGAGTTTAGGAGCCTGGTGGCCTGGGGGAAGAAGCTCCTCCTAAATCTCTCAGTTTTTGCCATCATGCTCCGGAAGCGCTTGCCACATGGCAGTAAAAAGAAAATACGGTTACCAGGGTGATTTAAGTCTTTGATTATTTTAGCAGCTCTGCTTTTGCAGCGTTTGAGGTAGATGTCCTGCAGAGAGGAGAGAGCAGACCCTGAAATCAGCTAAGCACACAACTCTCTGCAGAGCTTTGCAGTCCTAGTTGGATGCGTTTCCATACCACACTGAGATGAATGACTGATTTTTTTTGGTGAATGGATTTAACAAGAATTTGGATTTAACAAAATTCCCAAAATAGGACACAACACAGGCTATTTTGTTATTTTGATTGTGACTTTGCACCACAACCCTAAGATAAAACCAATGTCCAGAAAAAAAATATGTCACGGATGTTTGTTCATATTTTACGAGGTGGCTAATTCATACTAATTCGTCTGTTTGTGAAAAATCATACGTATTTTACAAGGTGGCGAATTTGTAGGAATTAGTAAAGACCAGCACTAAACATACCCCTCACAGAAATTGTACAAAGAATAAGCCACGTCATACAATACATACAAATTATTTTATTTTATTTTTTATTATTTTGTCATTTTTGGCAGATCTAGACAAATGTAGCTCAGCTTCAAGTATGTTAATAGATATATAATTGGCCTCAACATTGTGCTGGGCAGGGGCACATTTCTCCAAAAGCATTGTTAGCCAACTGGTTGCAAGTTTCTTTGAACTCTATTGTAACAACGGAACTTGCAACCATTGCTTTTGGGAAACGCCCTAGATTATCATACCAATGTGTAAATCAAATAAAATTCCTTTTGCATAATAAAAAAATCTAAAAGGCTTTTATATACAGTACAACCATTTAACAAGTTATGAACATCAATGTAGACCAGGTGAAGTAACTGAAATGTGGTATGACTTTTTTTAAATGTACTTTAACACAAGGTAGATGCCTCTGACCCAAAATCATCTTGTGCTTCTCTTTCAGAAAACAAAGCAAACTACACACAGTATTGTGTGATTGACAGTGTTGCACAGGTTGATTAGGAAAGTGCATATTTACTTATTTTATTTCAAAGAACTTTATACAAAACAAATGAAACATTTTTGGAGGCGTGAAAAGGAATAGAAACTCTAAAATTACATAAGTGAATACACTTCCCTAGAGACAAAAATACGTGCAAGTAAAATTCCCTTTAAGGTAAACATCAAGAAATAATAACTTTGCACCAAGGTGCTCATGTCTAAAAGGGTGTTAATATATGAAGCATTTGTTTTCCTATTGACTTTTGGTTACTGAGAATGTTAGCGACAGAAGATCTGCATATACAGGTGCATCTCAATAAATTAGAATGTTGTGGAAAAGTTCATTTATTTCAGTAATTCAACTCAAATTGTGAAACTTGTGAATTAAATAAATTTAATGCACACAGACTGAAGTAGCTTAAGTCTTTGGTTATTTTAATTGTGATGACATTTGGCTCACATTTAACAAAAAAACACCAATTCACTATCTCAACAAATTAGACTACTTTATAAGACCAATTAAAAATATATTTTTAGTGAATTGTTGGCCTTCTGGAAAGTATGTTCATTTACTGTAAATGTACTCAATACTTGTTAGGGGCTCATTTTGCTTTAATTACTGCCTCAATTCGGCGTGATACGGAGGTTATCCGTTTGTGGCACTACTGAGATGGTATGGAAGCCCAGATTTCTGTGACAGTGGCCTTCAGCTCATCTGCATTTTTTGGGGGTTTTTGGTCTCTTGTTTCTCATTTTCCTCTTAACCATACATATTCTATGGGGTTCAGGTCTGGTGAGTTTTCTGGCCAGTCAAGCACACCAACACCATGGTCATTTAATAAGGCAGGGCAGACACACAGGAACATCCGGGAGTAAAGAGTAGACCAGACGAAAACTAACTGAACGGACAGGAACTTAAATACAAGGGATAATTAAATCACACACAACTGAACGGAATAATAATCAAACAAAACAAGAAAAGAAAAAATGACCAAATAAGGAAACCGAACAAACACAGGGAAACCGAAACCAAAACAAACCTTAACTGACACATAGGTCTTGAGGAGTATTGCATAATGTAAACCAATATACTAAACAGCTACTTAGGTATTGTTTTTTAACTTGCGTTGGACTCACTCCATTCTGGTATGTAACTGTTATGGAGTAACTGAAGTGTGAAGCATGTGGATCCATTTTCAAAGCTTTATTATTAAACATGTTCAACACAGGCAAGGGTCAGACAAATGGCAAACGGTTATATAGGGGGCAAGACAGAAGTGTACTCAAGTAAACAGGCATGGGTCGATCAATGGCGAACGTAATCCAAAGGAAGAGGCAAGCAAATAATCCACAGGCAGACGATAATCCAGGTGCGGTACAAACAGAGTCCAAACGACAAGACGAGAGAGCAATCCAGGACAGGCAGGCAATCAGGAAACAGACAATCAGGAAAAACACAAAGTAACTAGACTGGACTAAAGCAAGGAACTAGAAACTAGACAAAACTCTGACAATAAACTGGCTCCATAAAGTGCTATCACTTGGAGATGAAAAAGCAGATAATACTTGGTGATTTGAGAAGGCTCTAAGTGGGTGTTATATAGTGTGTGTAATTGAATACAGGTGAGCATGTGATTAGTGAAATGGCATCTGGGAAATGTAGTCCAAGGTAACATGAAACAGTCTGTGTAGTGTGAGAGTCAATATATTGGAAGGGTGACCTCTGTTTGCAATCGGACGGAAGGCCATGGACCGGATTTGTGACAGTAACGTTCACATTTATGATCCAATCAGTACCCCATAAATAAAGTTTTTGTTTTTTTGAAGATCCTGTATTGCTTGCAAATTGGGTCACATTATAAAAATATAATTGGCAATAAATTACAGTTCACATTGACTTTAAGCAGTTTGTCAAAACAAGCGAACATGTTTATTTGAATCTGTAGAAATACTTTATTGAATTGATTTATGATATAATGATTTTAAGCAATTATTTCCTGTTACCAATGGTAACTAAAATCCATCAGTCATGGTATAAGCCAGGTAAGCTTAGGGCTTCTTGCAAAAGACAGGAAGTGGTAACTCCTTAGACTTCCTGTGGTTCTGTACATAAACGAAGCTCTGTAAAAACTAGTACTAGAAATACACTTTATATGTTACCAATACATCAGTATTGTACATTTTACTATGCAAACACACACAAACTGAATGTACAATACTAATGTATTGGTAACATATAAAGTGTATTTCCATAAACACTAACTATTCTCACAATTTTGTATATTTGTATTATTAAAAAACATATGGAGAAAAACATAATTAGGCTGCAAACCTATGCGTAAAGGCAAGAAACGTGCATCTTCTGTGCAAACACCATAACAATGACTTTTCATTACCCTACTTGTTACACACCAAGTTATTACAATGCAAAACAAAGTCAAATTTGCTCAATACTTTTCTGTTATAAACTGTAGAATGTGCTACTTGAAAAGAAACCACATCACAAGCATGTCAATAATGTGGTTCATTTTTGATTAAGATCATGATAGGAGCACAGAAGGATGCTAAAAAGCACTGAACAATCCAACAATCTAATTTATGTCTAGATTACTGTAGGATTTATGATGCAAATAATGTAATGTGAATGTGCCAACATAAATTTTCTGAAATATTTCCTTTCTTAAAGCTAATTTAGGCCTTTGTTAAACTCATAATTGATGAGCATTCTGACCATGCTGCTGTTCAGTCATTATCCACTAGGAGCTGCCACTGAGTTCATTGTCCTACTGAGTGTTGCCAACTCATTTTCAGAGGAAGTTGCTAAAGGCAGGTTGATTTGTTGCTAAAAGTTGCTAAATGACATTGAGATGTCATTACACAATGATGTTATTACAACAACAACATAAAAGTGTGTCATTTCTTATAATACACAAAAGAGATTACTCAAAGTGACTGGCCATCTCAGTGAAAAATTAGATATGAAATGTAAATTTAGATTTAGTTGCAAAAGTAATGTTAACACATTATTTGCAGTAGTATAAACACAACATTGAATTACTGAACAGTTACACGTTCTTAAACAATTACACAATGTATTTTCATAATAAAGGTATATTCACTGTTAGACTTTGCTGTAATTTTACAGTTACTTACTGTAAAAAAGTACAGTAAAATACCATATATATGATTTACGGTTAACTACTGTAATACACACTGCATTATGGGTATTTCTGTATTAATTTTACAGTAATTTACTGTATATGGGAATTTACAGTATTTTGCTGTAATTTTACAGTTATTTACTGTAAAAAGTCCAGTAAAATACCATATATATGATTTACTGTTAACTACTGTAATACACACTGCATTATGGGTATTTTTATTAAGTTTACAGTAATTTACTGTATATGTGAATTTGCAGTATTTTACTGTTTACACAAAAGCAGTAGTGCTACTGTAAATGAAGAAGACAGGTTTCTTGAATGTGCTGCGGACATTTTAATAGGCCTAAAACATACATTTACATTTAGTCATTTAGCAGACACTTTTATCCAAAGCGACTTACAAATGAGGACAATGGAAGCAATCAACAAAGCAATGATATATATATATAAACTTTACTTACACATCACACAATTTAAACTGTTACTTGCGTGCAAAGCCCGCGCAACAACCTGGCAGAGGTTATATAAACTGAGGTTTGTGTCCAGTGCGCGCATAACGGACGCCCTTATGAATGGATCGCCAGACGCCAGCTGCAGATTTTCCTGAGGTAAGTAGGCTACTTTTATTTATGTTTACAAACTTTCAACAAATGTATTTTATTAGTTATTTTTGATCGTAAAGCATTACCAATATCAATTCAATAAAAATATATGAAGAAAGCAAATAATAAAATCGAATTATTGGCTATGACAAGCAGGACTGTTCGTTTTCCTCAAAACTGCTGCTTTGACTGCCATTTCAGTAGACGTACCGAATGTAATATTTACACGAATAATGGTTTTCCGTCTTTTTACGGCCAGTTATGGTGTAGGCCTATTTTACTCGTCAATTAAACGAATAACGTTACGTTAAATGCCGTTAAATGCGTGTGACGCATTTGAAGTAGCGTCTCAAAGGCTCTCTCGTGCGCTCTTAACCCTTGCTGCTCTCTCGCTCTCTCTCTCTTCTCTCTCTCTCTCTCTCTCTCTCTCTCTCTCTCTCTCTCTCTCTCTCTGTGCGTCTGCTCTATTCAGGGAACACTTGCTCTCTCTCTCTCTCTCTCTCTCTCTTCTCTCTCTCTCTCTCTCTCTCTCTCTCTCTCTGTGCGTCTGCTCTATTCAGGAACACACACAAGTTCAAGTTGCTTTACTGGCATTACATTTTAATTAAAGTATTGCCAAAGCATTTGAAGTATGTGTAAAATACAGAATATATTTACACCACCAAAGTAATAAAGGAGATAATAAATGAGTACAAAATAAGAGAGAAAAAACAGCAGACAGTATCTCTAACATATACATTACTTATAGTAATTCCAATTAAATGTAATTTCATGAAAATTACAAATCATTAAATAATTAAGAATCGTTTTTATTATGGCTTCTTATTTGTTAATAGAAGGAAGGTCTCAAAGTCAGTGCATTTAAATTTTCATAGTACCAGTAATTACATTTTACATGCTGTTGTATGCTAAATATTCTCTTCTATCTTTTCTTTCAGTGTTGACTGTCATCTTATTGTGTAAGTGATACATTTAGCAGTCAGCCTAGATCTGTGATTTATCATGTTCATAACATATGGTGATAGTCAATAATCACTGATGAAAATTATGTTTATTCTTTCTCTCTCTTTGCTTTTGTGTCAGGCAGGCACTACACCCTAAATACTATTTTAAGGGCCACACCACTGAGCATCTTTGGCTTTGTAAGTATATGTTTTGACTTACTATCAGATACAGTATTTGACATTAGATTAACTGCATGTTATGCAACAACTAGAGTCATCAGAAATGTATTGTAAAGACAGATGATCAAACATCCCACATCTGTGATTTTCCATGTTCATAACATACAGATTAGTAAATAGTCATTGATGGAAAAAGTTTTACACAAACATATACAACATCTCTCCCATGTTCAGTGAAGTTTCCTCATTTCCTCTCTTTTGCTTTTGTGTCCGCAGGCACTACCTACGAACCCAAAGACTCTTTTAAGGGCCACACCAGAAAACAGAGAGAGAGAGAGAGTAAGGAATAGTTTGAGAAACGGACAAAGGTGGACCAACACATCCACAACACGTCGCAAAGCCACCAGGAAAAAATTTAACAAAAAAAACAGAGCACATGCAAGTATGTACAGGTGCAAGTATTGCAGTTTGTGTGTTTCAGATTTAAGAATTTTCTGCAGTCATGTTGTCACGGTCCTGCTGGTGTGCCCAGGCTGGCCACCAGATGTCTCTGTGTTGAGCACATGGCTTGTTGTTTGTTGGTGCCATGTGCTCCCATGTCGATTGTCTGTCCCCTCCCATCTTGTTACTTAATCATTGTTTCAGTGGCTCCAGCTGTGTCTCCCTCGTTACCCTCGTTTGTCTCCCTATATAGTTCTCCTTGTGTCTGCAGTCCTGTGCTGATCCGTTGTCTTCGTGTGTCTAATGTCGTGTGAGTGTTTCATGTCTGACTGTGCCCCAGTCTTCTGCCTGCCTGCTTGTTTTCCCCTTGGGGTGGTTTTTGTTCTTCTTTGTTTTATTTTATTATTAAAAGAACTTTTCCCTGCATTTGAGTCCTCGACCTCATCTCACGTGACAGAACGGATCAGCCAAGATGAGAACTCAGCAGAGGAGGGGTTTGGACCACCCACCACCCGCCACTATCTCCAGCCCCCTATACCAACGCATCCTCCAGTTTGAGGCCCTGAGCTCCTGCCGTCAGCAGGGCAATGACGTGAGGAGGTTTGCCGTGGAGTTCAGTGGTGCAGCTGAGGGGCTAGATTACAATGATGAGGCCCTCAAGGACCTCTTCAACAGCGCCCTTGACAAGCCCCTCAGCTGGTGGAGGATGAGGGGGCTGGACCACCTCACATTTGGGGAATTTGTTGAGGCTTTGGCACGTTCCCCAGCTAAGGTGGCTGGTGTGCCTCAGGTGGTGGGCGACAAGGCTGCAGCTCCTCCAGTGGCGGCAGATGGCGCTGCAGTGCCCCTATTGGTGGCCGTCAAAGCTGCAGCGCACCCTGGGATCCCGAGGCGGGTATGTAAGCTGGAGGATCCCCCCATGAGGTCTGTACGGGCAGCCGGCATGTCTCCAGTAAACTCCAGCCCGGTGGTCACAGAGTCCGCTCCGCCCCGTGAGCCGACAGAATCCGCTCCAGAGCCCGCTCTGTTCCGGGAGCCGACAGAGTCCGCTCCAGAGCCCGCTCCGTTCCGGGAGCCGACAGAGTCCGCTCCAGAGCCCGCTCCGTTCCGGGCCGATGCAGTCGCTCCAAAGCCCGCTCCGTTCCGAGCCGGCGCAGTCGCTCCAGAGCCGCTCCGTTCCTGGAGCCCACGAGTCCCTCCAGAGTCCGCTCCGTTCCGGGAGCCCACGCAGTCCACTCCCGAGCCCGCTCCGTTCTGGGAGCCGACGCAGTCCACTCCAGAGCCCGCTCCGCCCCGTGAGCCGACAGTCCGCTCCAGAGCCCGCTCCGCCCCGTGAGCCCACGCAGTCCGCTCCAGGGCCCGCTCCGTTCCGGGAGCCCACGCACTCCGCTCCGTTCCGGGAGCCGCATTCGCTCCGGTCTGAAGCCCGCGCGTTCGCTCCGGTCCGGGAGCCACGTACTCCGCTCCAGAGCCCGCTCTGTTCCGGGGAGCCGACAGAGTCCGCTCCAGAGCCCGCTCCGTTCCTGGAGCCCATGGAATCTGCTCCAGAGCCCGCTCCGTTCCGGGAGCCGACGGAGTCCGCTTCAGGGCCCGCTCCGTTCCGGGAGCCGACGGAATCCGCTCCAGGGCCCGCTCCGTTCCGGGAGCCCACGCAGTCCGCTCCAGAGCACGCTCCAGTACGGGGAGCCCACGAGTCCGTTCAGGGTCCGCTCCATTCCGGGAGCCCACGCAGTCCGCTCCGTTTCGGGAGCCCACGCAGTCCGCTCCAGAGCCCGCTCTGTTCCGGGAGCCGACAGAGTCCGCTCCAGAGCCCGCTCCGTTCCGGGAGCCGACAGAGTCCGCTCCAGAGCCCGCTCCGTTCGGGAGCCGACAGAGTCCGCTCCAGAGCCCGCTCCGCCCCGTGAGCCGACAGAGTCCGCTCCAGAGCCCGCTCCGCCCGTGAGCCGCAGTCCGCTCCATTCCGGGAGCCCACGCAGTCCGCTCCGTTCCGGGAGCCCACGCAGTCCGCTCCGTTCCGGGAGCCCATGCAGTCCACTCCAGTCCTGGACACCGCTCCAGTCTGGGAACTCACAGAGCCCGCCCAGGGCCAGCCCCACCTTGGCACCCCTGTGTGCCCATTGCTCCAGGCCCTCTTCCACCCACGGGCCTGGCCCACCTCCCTCCTAGACATTTTTCTGTTTAGTGTGTGTGGAGCGCCTGGGATCCGCCTCCTTAAAGGGGTTATGTCACGGTCCTGCTGGTGTGCCCAGGCTGGCCACCAGATGTCTCTGTGTTGAGCACATGGCTTGTTGTTTGTTGGTGCCATGTGCTCCCATGTCGATTGTCTGTCCCTCCCATCTTGTTACTTAATCATTGTTTCAGTGGCTCCAGCTGTGTCTCCCTCGTTACCCTCGTTTGTCTCCCTATATAGTTCTCCTTGTGTCTGCAGTCCTGTGCTGATCCGTTGTCTTTCGTGTGTCTAATGTCGTGTGAGTGTTTCATGTCTGACTGTGCCCCAGTCTTCTGCCTGCCTGCTTGTTTTTCCCCTTCGGGCTGGTTTTTGTTCTTCTTTGTTTTATTTTATTATTAAAAGAACTTTTTCCCTGCATTTGAGTCCTCGACCTCATCTCACGTGACACATGTGAAAAACATCAGCACACAGCAAACCATAGGTTTGCTTGTGGAAATGAGCAATGTCCTGCTTCCTTTAAAACTTTTTGGCATTTAGATCCCACATGCACCGAAAACACAGACATTGTTATATATAGTCAACAGAATGTCTAACCATCAAAAATACAGTTACAATGTTACTGAAAGCAAAAACACTTTTACTTAGTGTACCTTTAACGTCATTGTACATTCAGGCAATTAATGGCGTTTTCTGACAAGGATGTGCAAAAACTATACTATTTAAACAGAAACAATACTGGCAATAACTGCTGTTGCACAAGTTGTTACCTAAGTTGTTACGTAAAGTATAACATAACGAGATAAACTAATTTCTCCTCATTTTCCCTCTGTTTTGTTTCAGATCAGCCATCAGTGTTTTACCCGTATGGTGGCCAGCCAACTGGGATGCTTTGTTCATGTTTTTTGTTTAGATATTGTCATGATTTGTTGTTATGAATTCAGTTATATAGCCATCAGTGGCTTACCAGCATGGAGGCCAGCCAACTGGGATGCTTTACATGTTTGTTTTTTTGTTGTAGTTTTTTTATTTTTGATGTATTGTTAACACATTGTTATGATTTAAATTATATAAATTCAGTTCTATATGCGATTTGTTATGAATTTAGTCCTATATATTAAAATATATATATATATATATATTTGTAATGTTGCATCACAATGATTAAATAAATAAGTAAATAAAATAAATGTAATTGACAGTGACAGTGAATAAAAATTTACTGCTGTGCATTGACTCAAGTTACTTCTTTGGAATTTATTAAATTCAATAGCATTCATGTAAAATATTCAAAATAAAGATATAGTATAATAAATAGTGTAAAATAAATTATAGTAAAATTGCTGTAGCAATATACTGTAAAACTAAGTTGCGGTAAGGGTATTGTACTGTAAAATGATACTGCGGTAAGAGCATCATACTGCAAAATGAAACTGCGGTAAGGGCATCATACTGTAAAACACATTTACAGTTAAAGTACTGTAAAGGGACAGTTACAGTAACTTACTGGCAACAGTGCTGCCAGTAAGTTACCGCAAAAATACAATAAAAAGTCTAACAGTGTTGGTAGTTAGTTAATATAACACTATACTATAGTGAACGCGAAAGTGAAAAAGTTAAAAACAAGTGAAAATATAAAGTTTTGTAAAAATAATGTCAGTATGAAAAAATCTTTCATATTGATTTTCACAGTTGTTTTACCTGTACTTTAAATTATGATTTCCATTTTGTTGTGTTATATAGGGTTACAGGACATGTCTGTAAACGTAATAAATAATGTCCTGGTTGAAAAATTACCAGTTACACTTTATTTTGATAGTCCACTTTAGACATTCTACTAACATTCTACTAACTTTGTAACTATGTCGACTAGCTCTCAGAGTAGAATGTTAGGTTAGGTTTAGGGTTAGTAGAATAAGTTGACCTATATTGTACATTTGTAAGCAGACAGTCTACTAATATAATGACTGCTAGCTGACTTGTAGTTGCAAAGTTACTTACTGATAGTAGAATGCTGACAGTGGACTATCAAAATAAAGTGTTACCAAATTACCTGTAACTTTTCAATTTTTCTAAACTTTTTTTTTCTTACAGTGTACCTAACTGATTAACAATTATAGGAACAACCTAAAAAACAAGGTGTATCATAAACTATTATTACTGAACAATTGCAGCTAGCAGGGTAATTCACTTATGAAGTGTACTGCTAGGCACATCTTCAGTCAGTCTGAAGAAAGACAAAAAAAAAAGGAAAATGAAATGCTTTAATATCCTATAATTACACTGCAAAAGCCTTTTTTTTAAACAAGTGTTCAATCTAATCTTCCAGCTCCTACAGCTAATGTTTTACATCATGTTCTCCATCTTGATTTAATACAGGGCTGGTCTGAATAATAAACAAGGTTCCTTTATTATTCCAGTTGAGACTTTTTCCTGTCTGTCATGAGATTACATCTATACTGAAACAGAATAAGAAACAAATTACTTGTACAGCTTAAAAATACTGCTGTCTGGGTCTGGGTCTGCTGTCTACTATGTGGTATATGTTCATGCCTTCATCATATGTCTTACAAAAATGGGTAACATGAATGTTAGTTTTCTTTTATCATAATATCATGTTCTTTTTTAATGATGGTGAATTTAAATTAACTCATTTTGTTCAAGCAGATGTGACCATTTCCCCATGTCCTGAGGTGCTTCCAAAATACAAATCTGGATTGTTTCCCCCCTTTCTCTAAGAAAATATTGTTTAAAGTGAAAAAAAGAAACTTTGTATTTAGTAAGTCTTTTGTAATATATATGGCTATGCCTTTAACTGGGAAAACTTCAACATAAACATGAATATATTTGTGGTCTATTATACAAATAAAATATTTATTAAATTCTATTCATTTTCTAAATGTTATAGAGGTCAAAATTAAACTAGTAAATTCTCGAATAAACAAGTTACTACAAATAATCTTGCTCAAAAAGAGGTTTACCACTCACACACACACACAGAGCAGTGTTTTGATAAACACCACACAACCACAATGTTTCCACTGTTCAGAGAATTCAATGTATGAACAGCTCTGCAAAATACACTGCGTTAAAAAAAGGTTATACACTGTTAAAATAGATGCCAATGCTGAAAAAAAAGGTTTTGAAGCTGGTGTAGAAACATTTAATGCCTTAAAGGGATAGTTCACCCAAGAATGAAAATTGTGTCATCATTTACTCACCCTCAAGTAGTTCCAAACCTGTATGAATGTCTTTGTTCTGCTGAACACAAAGGAAGATATTCTGAAGAATGTGGGAAACAGAGCAGTTCTGGGGCACTATTGACTTCCATATTAGGGTAAAAAAATACTATGGAAGTCAGTGGTGCCCCAAAACAGCCTGGTTACAAACTTTCTTCAAAATATCCTCCTTTGTGTTCAGCAGGACAAAGGCATTAATTCAGGTTTGGAACTACTTGAGGGTGAGTAAATGATGACACAATTTTCATTCTTGGGTGAACTATCCCTTTAAAGTCCTTGGTAAGCAAGTCAAAGATGACAGTAGCAAAGAAAAGCTCAGTTAAGATGTTCATGTGAAGAGGGAGAAAAATCTTGTGAGGAACCAGACTCAAATGGGGAGCTCATCCTCCTCTGGAAACTTAAGACAAATGTGACACTCGGCATTTAAAGAACAGCAACACAGTTTTGAGTCAAATGGAAGGTAGCATTCAGTTCTAAAGTTACTTTCTTCAACACATTACAAGTCTTATTGTGAATGATCCATCAGAGCTTGTTATTGAAAAAAAAAGTTATCTTTATAATCTCAAAATATAATACATAGATCTGTAGACATCACTCTCACTGCATTCTGGTATTTAACACCCACTTTTCATAATTTAATCAAGACCTAATTAATGAAATGTCCCTTTACATTTATTTCCCGTTTCATTTATAAATAATTCCCATCATGGAAGTAAAATGAGTTGTAATGGCAATTCACATTGACTGTGTTCATCGCAATGCATTTTTTCCTTGACTCTGTAGAAGCATTTTAAATATGAAATAGTAAGGTGGGCTTCTTGCAAGAGACAGGAAGTGGTAACCTTAGACTCCCTGCGGTTCTGTACAAAAACGGGGCTCTGTAAAAACATACTTCACCCTTGACTTTGGTTTCACTATAACCTTTGTTATAAATAGTATTTTTTTACATTTTATCTGACAACAAAACATTTTAGTGCAACTTTCTGATGCAATAAGATTCAAACCAAAAATCACAACTGAGCAGAAGTAGTTAAGGACCACTTTACTGATTATAAATAATGTGTTTAGTGCAGTATTGAGCAATAAGAGGATCACACAATGAACACAACCTGAACAGAATGATTTGACTTCCCGTATGACTGGCCTGAGGCACTTTTTCCCTCCCCAAGGCCCCTTGTGCGGATTTAGCTGCTATAGTTTAAATATAAAACTAAAATGCTTTTTTCCTTTTGACCCTCTCGGGTGACCTGCAGATTCTAGGAGAGGAAAGCTGAAGAGAATGAAGCAGGAAGGAAGACTTGGCTAAAGAAGACAGATTGTAAGCGGTTAGTGAGTCATTCTGGCGTCTCTTTCTCTCTCTCTCTATTTCCGGCTATACATTTCTCCAGTAGTTGTTTTCAACATCTCCTCTGCAAAGGGCTTCTGGGGTATTTATTGACAATATTCAGTCTTTAAATTAATTAACGTTCACTTAATAGGGTGAAACACAATATATCTAAATCAAAATTACAGCTACAAATCTAAATTGTATAAAGTATTTACATATTATTAATTATTGGTAACACTTTAGAATAGGGAACAGCTTATTCACTATGACTTTTCCCTCAATACATTGCTAATTTTCTGCTTATTAATATTTAAGGTAGTTGTTAAATTTACACTATGTGTTGGGTAGTATTAGGGATGTAGAATAAGGCATTAATATGTGCTTAATTAGTACTAATGAATGACAAAAATTCTGGTAATATGCATGCTAATAAGCAACTAGTTAAGAGACCCAAAAATAAAGCATTACCAATATTATTTGACTATTTTCATACAGTAATGTAATATGACATACTAGCCTATATCAAGTGAGTATATGAGTGATATTAATATATATGTAACATATAGGGCAATATGTCATACATGCATTCACTTGGTAGATATAATTTAGTTTATAACATATATCAAATCCCCATAGTAAATTTGTATACATATGTTAATACAATCTATATGATTTTTGGCATCATATGTAACAACCACGTTTTATTTTATATATAACTTAATTAAAACAAGATATACAAATCTGTATGTTTATATGTGTTTTGTAATATATGTTTTAAATACATTATATCATTTATATTTACATGACAGGTTTACACACATAAACAGTAATACTTCAGTATAGGGACCAATTCTCACTATTAACTAGTTGCTTATTAGCATGCCTGTTATTAACATATTGGCTGTTTATTAGGACTCATAAAGCACATTTTCTGCATATTCCACATCCCTAATCCTACCCAATACCTAAACTTAAAAACTACATTACTAACTATTAATTAGAAGCTAATTTGGAGTTTATTGAGGCAACAGTTGTAGTTAATGGTTTGTTAATGGCAAGATTTGGACCTTTAAATAAATTGTGAACACATAAACATATTTGTAAGGACTAGATATGTTAATTTAACATTTTTCAACTTTAAATATGTTTTTACCTTAAAAAAAAACGGCATATTTCATATGTGAAAATCTAATATGCATGTACACATTACATTTGCGTATGGGTTATATAGATATTTTTAACATGATAGACTGAAATACTTCTGTCCCTCAACAATAAATGAAAATCTTGATTTTAATTCCAGCACATTAATGTGCCTGTGATCATCCAAATTCTGAACTTGTTGCTTAGCCCTGTCAAAAAATGAGTGTCAAAAGCCAAGAGTTGAAAAAACAAAAATGTACAACTTTATCCAAAGTAAACAATTTCTTCTTCCTGTGCTTATTCTTACACACAAACTTCTACATTCTTATACACCCTTATATTTAAAACAAAGGCGTGGCTCAAGAAGCCTTTATTTTACAAATTTATATAAGCATTATTTAATAAATAATTTGTATATTACTATTAAAACATTGTGCATGCCCCAGAATTAAACATTCAATTATTATTAAATTGGACAGACATTTCATAGTGCTACTGACCATACCAGCAGGTGAAGTTAGCACCTCTTCAGGCAGATACACAGACATAAGAGCAGCACAAGGGCCACACAGCTGCCTGAAATGAGAAGGACATGGACGTTCCTGGCTGCAATAAAACACACACACACATATTAACTAAATAAATTAAACCAGAAGCAAAACCAGAACATAACAGGACAAAAACATTGAGTTCAGTATTCACTCACATTTATTCAGAGACACATAGATGGCAGACCCAAGGCCTTGGTGACGAACTTCACACTTCACAAGTTCATTGTCCAATAGCTCAGTCTGCATTTCAATGGAACTGACCACCATGGTGGTGCCGTCCCCTAGCTGATACAATGATGTGACGGCAGGGCCTAGTGTTTGATTATGACCCTCCACGTTCCAGGTGATCTCTGCTGCAGGACGTGACACGGCTGAGCAGTTCGCCTCTACAATGCCCTGCGATACGGTGATGTAACTGGCCTCAGGTTTGGGTAGGACTGTTGGGTAGGAAAATGACATGAAGTTCATTATGTAATTCTATAAGACATTAACATTGTTCTTTTTTAACAGTGTAAATATTTTTTTAATATGACTGTAAATCAATTAAGCACATAATTTGTATTATTGATATGACACTGAAATAACTTCATTAATCACATAACAGTGTATTTGCTGTACATTTGCCCCAAACTAAAAAGACACTAAAACATTGGATAGATATGATAAAAGATGGTTTTAATAGGATTGTTTAAAAGTAGTACTTAACGCTTGAATTAATAATTATGCGAATGTGGGCCAGGGTGAATGAAACCCATATTTTCTGTACTTATGAATAAAAATAATGTTAACTTAAACTAGAATAAAAATATTATTTAAAAATAAATGGTAACACATTAGTTTAGGGACCAATTCTCTCTAGGATTCTTAACTAGGTGCATATTAGCATGCATATTACTAGCATATTGGCTATTTATTAATATATTATTATAAAACACATTAAACACCTTATTCTCCATGACCATATATTAGATCCCTCACTCCTACCCCATACCTAAACTTAACAAAATTACTAAATATGAATAAGTTGCAAATTAGGAGTTTACTGAGGCAAAAGTCTTAGATAATAGTTAATAGAGAGAACTGGTCCTTAAAATAAAGTGTGACCAAGTATTTATTTTAAATATTTTATTTCAGCTAGTTACCAAAGCAACATTTCTCATTTTAAATGAGTTTAACTTGATGTATTAAAATAACTAAAACTACAAACCAAAATAAAAATGAATAAAAACTATATGCATGACAAACACACACACACACACACACACACACACACATTGGTTTTTATGGTTTACGGGGACTTTCCATAGGCGTAATGATTTTTATAATGTACAACAGTGGCGGCTGCTGATCTTTTAAAGAGGGGAAGCTCATTTTCGGCCTAAATCATAAAAATTGTCCATTTATTTATATGTAAATTCTGCCCTTACGCCCTTTTCAAGAAAATGCTCTGTAACCCTGTCGCACCAACTAGGCGTCTTTCCAGTGACTTGACCAGTGTCCTCTCAATGGCCAGCAGAGCTAGGCTGCTTAAACGCCTTGGCCCATTGTGTTACGTGGTGTAGGACTTGAGCCGCTTTAAACAGGAGAAGCTCCTTTCTACACCTGCTGTGCAGTTTGCTAGCTGGCTAGTTCAGACTATATGAATTAATGAACAAACGATCTAATATATATATATATATTTAACTCAACGGGAGGAAATGTGGGAATTATGTTAAACTGAAACAATGAATGTGGTGTGAAATTGTGTAAATATAATGGCGAAGGTTGCAGCAGTTTGTCTTTCGACTACACATGCAAAATCCGCGATGGGACTGAGTTGGAAATGGAGACACAGAGTGATACGCGTCATAATCTGAAGACCACGCCCACGCCCACACCAACCGCCTTTTGCATTGTAGAAGCTGCCGCCTCCTTGTCATTTATTTATAAAAAAAAAAAAAAACAGTCTAAAAGCTGATATGTGACAATGTGTATAGCAAACAAGCTAAAAAACAATAAATACGCTTTTATAAGCTGTCGACCCCAAAAACGAGCGTTTTAGGACATAAAAGTGGATTAAAAGAGATGACAGACCCTCCAATCATCACGCAGACGCCGGAGTCCGGGCCAGCCCACTCCTCCATTCATCCCAGAGACGCTGAGCGTCCGTGGGCGGACATAATCGCAGCATTATCCAATGACCGCCTTGTTTCTAAGCACTGAAAAACTGTTTAAAGCAGCCCCATTGAAGTCAATGGACGCTGGGCTTCAACAGAGTAATGCACTGTACGCTACGGGAATGAATGAGAAGGAAATCGAGTCAGCCGACCTAAGTAGCTGATTCTGAACGAAATTGTTTTCGTTCGAGATGAACGTGTTTAACGCATTTTTGGTCAATAAAATGTTAACATAATAGTACATATATTTGACCATTCATTTTTTGACAATTATAGGGGAAGCTGAGCTTCCCTTGCAGTCTTAAAGAAATCGCGGCTGCTGTACAAGCTGTATGTGCTATTGCCCTACACCTACCCTACACCTAAACTTAGCCCTCACAGGAGACGGTGCATTTCTATTTTCCCTCAAAAAAACTCACTCTGTATGATTTATAAGCGTTTTAAAATATGGGGACACTGAAAATGTCCTCATAAATCACCTTCTCCTTGTAATACCTATGTTATACCCATGTCATTATACAAATTTGTGTCCTCATAAACCACATAAACATGCCCACACACACACACACACACACAAATGTGTTTTACTAAAAAGGAAAACTGCAGAGGAAAATAGAAAAGCAAGCAGATTCAAAATATTATTAAATGCTATAACATTATCTCAATGATACTAAAATAACACTTACACAACCTCACTTTGGCAGTGAAGCCCATCTATCATTAATTACTTTTTGGTCCATATCAAACTACATTTTAATTTGCAGATGCAAGTCTTTATTATCTGCTAATTCCATCAGCAAAGGCAGTACATTAACACATTCATTTTACAGTCCTAATTTTAACATTTCAGTTCCTGGTTACTGAGATAATGTTTATTTGGGAACCCTCACAACAGCCGAAGTGTGCCAAATATGTGAACTTTGTATATGTCCACTACAAATACTGTATTGGTCATGTTGAACTTTTCTTTGTTGTTTTGTAAGTGGTAGCTTCATTCAGAAGACAAAAGAAGGCACTTGTGTTGTTTATGCTGATTGCAAGCCGTCAGACGCTGGTCATGTCTGCGGCAGACTCCATCAAAGAGGGACACTGTGACATAAGTCAGATAAAAAGAGAAAAGACAAACCATGACAAGACGAGGGGAGAGTGAGGCTCTGTCCACTTCTGTGGCCGTGTGAGCTTTTTGGTGACAAGAGCCAGACTGTTTGGGGAATATCAACAGAGGGAAAGCAAACACAGTGGAGCTCTGTTCTAGAGGAACAGAGACGCAGTAATCGCACTGGCCCTCATCCCAATCTATCCCCTAAACTACAGTCACAGCCAAGCATTATAGCCAATGTCAGCTTTGACTGATGGTGAGCTTCCTCCCCAGAAAGAATTTACCTAGCAATGGACGGGATGTTTTCAACAGAGTAAAAAATCTGGACGCTAATATCACCACTGCAAAACAGTTGCATGAGAAAGAATGTAGGACATTTTGTATTAAAATACAACAATAACTATAATATCGCAGATGATATCGCATACCCTGCACCACTGTCTTTTTGGCTAATTTGTGCAAAACCTTTTGCTAAACTGTCAAAGCTTCATTTTAACCGATGCAAGTATTTACCTTACCTCTACATGCTTGTGAAGGGAAATATCAACATTTTATAAGCTGCTAGTTTGGTCTCCCTAAGCAAACACAGCTTACACTGCATAATAGAGCATAAATATGGCCAGGGCTTGACTTTATTTAATTCGAGTTCAACTTCAGCAGAACACGACAGGGTTTGGTTTTCAGCTGGGTCTGCATCTTTCTTGTGGTTTTAGCGCCAGTTTGTTCTTCTGCCCATTATTTACTGCAGTAGTTTCCATGGAGCAAATTTGTTTTTTAACTTTGTAATTAATGGGTTTTAAAATGTAATGAAGTACAATACTTCAAACTAAATATACTTAAGTAAAGGTAAAATTACAGATTTTAAAAAGTAGAAGTACACAAAAAAGCTATAGTCCATTACAGTAACGCTTAATTCGTTACTTTCCACCTCTGATTTTAAGGTGTCTTTGTTACACATTATATTACGCATAATTACATGCAGTTAACCCTTAACCAATCCCTAATCCTAACCATATACTAAGTACATGTAGTTAATCAATATTATTCAATACTGAAGTATATAATTACTCTGTAACAAGGACTCTTAAAATAAAGAGTAATCTTTCTATTCTGTGTATTAAAATCGAAGAAAGAAAGCCATGTGGATTTGTAAATTAACTACATTTGACTTTGTTTGGGGTAACTATTCCCTTAATATCATTTTTCAGGGGGGTTCTGCATATTAACTTTTAAATTACAGCATTGTTTAGTATGTTTATAAATTGTTTTCTTCACACATTATTGGCTGATAGTAATATAATAATCTTTGTAAGGACAATTGTTTATAACACTGTAGGCAAAACCTAAACGACACACACACACTTTCTCTTTCTTTCTCACTCCCACTGCATCTTTCAGTTTGTTACAAATACACCAACTCCTACATATATTTAGATAACTGCATGACCTCAAAGAGAGGCAAGGGGGCTTTTAAATACACAAACAATGCTAATGGAAAAAACACATCGATTTTCCGTTTGTTAACATATTCTACATACGTGTGAATTTTTTCAAACCCACACGTGTGAGATTTGAGGCAAAATAACACGTGTAAATTGTATGTACTTTTTTAGCTTTCACAGCTTAATTCTGTTGTAACATCCATGTGGGTATTATGCATCATTAAAGTTCATTTTAATTCAGGAATTAGAAACATATTAGAAGGAGTACATTCAAGCTTTTTATGAGTTGCATTTTTAATGCACATTTCACGGCAGAAAATAAATAAAGATACTTTTAAAGTGTCAGTCTTCGATGCACTTTCACGAGAACGTTTCATTTCTGGGTGAACTAAACCTTGAATTTTAAAGCATATAAACATGCCTATAAGCTCTGTCATTACTACTACTACTTTGCACTTACCATAAACAGACAGACAAGCTGTCGCGCTCTTAATGCCATCTGGATATGTGTGGAACTCGCAGGTGTAACATCCCTCATCCTCTGTCTGAGCCTGGTGTATGGAGAGCTTGGTTTGCCCAAGAGATGGATTTAGACTGATTCGATCCTTGAAAGGGGTCTCAATGATGGGTCTGTCATTCTTGACATAAGAAGCAACAGTGGTGGTGTCCCCTTGCTCGGCTGTTTTTATCCATAAAACCTGCCGGACTCGCTTACTGAGAATATACTTGCATGAAAGAGTAACGGGCTTTCCGCTCACAACCGTTTTATTTTCCATCATTTCCACCATTGCTGTTAGGAATAGAAAAAGAAAAGTGAAGAGATTTGACATGCTCTTTAACTATTAAGTAGGAATGTTCACCCCAAAATTAATAGCATGTCATTATTTATTTAGAATGTTGGTAAAAGTTTTGGTGACCATTGACTTGGTGACATTTCTCAAAATATCTTCTTTTATGTTCCACTAGAGAAAGTCATATAGGTTTGGAAAGACATGAAAGTAAGTAAATGATGAATGATTTTTGGGTGAACTATCACTTTAAGACTACGTTCAGGTTAATATTTGGAAAATGTGCGACACTATAAATTAGTATGCTTATTGCCTTCAGAAGTAACCCACACTCACTTAGGCTGAGAAAAAATGTACTTATCAGAAACCCAATGGCAGTTTTTATCTGATGTAGAGTCTTGTGGTTTTCGTGATAACGTGTTGTCAGTTTTTTAAGTAAAAGAGGCCAGGCAGGAAGGTGGTTCTCACCACTTCCTGTTGGGGCCCTATTTATAACTAATCGTCAATGTTTTGTGAGCCCAATGTGATAACCAGCAATAACAGCCATTCATCATGAAACCATCATAGTACAGGTCTAATACATTGCATTTCCTATGACACACTTTTGAAGTCCCTTTGATGAGTAATATTTCCTTCTAAATTCATATTTTCAAATCATCAGTGGGGAAAAATATCAAGAGCACAGAAACATTTTTAGAAAGTGATTACAGCCTCACCTGTAAGTGAAAGACACGTCCTTCCTCTCTGCTGCCCTGTTGGATACACATCAAAAATACACTGGTAGCAGCCCTCGTTGGCTAGTGCAACTCTTTTGATGGTGATGACGCTGCTGTGAGCTTGATGTCCTGCGGTGTGCTGTGAAAGCTCGACTCCATCCACTTGGGTGACGTGGACATACTTATCAGGCTGATAGTGTAGTATAGTTTTATTTGACATGTCAAACCACAGCACTTGTTTTAAATCCTCTCCTGTCTCCAAGGTAATATTGCAGGCCAGCATGAAGGGAAGACCAGTCATCGCTTGCAGATGAGACGGTGCAAGGACCTTACCTAGGACATATCGACAAAACATATGTTATATTTAAAATGGTATCATTTTGTAAATAATATTTAACAATGGTATGAAAGTGCACATGGGTCAATAATGTGAAGTTATTTTTTACTTCATATCTATTAATTTATTCAAAAATATATTTTGAATTAAATTAATGTATCACCCTCTTCTATGATGTGCTTTTATTTTGAATTAAACTTAATTTTGTTATTTTTATAGGGGCCATAGAGTATAAAATGTTCAGGGTGATACAACTGCCCTACCCTTTTCATAACGAAGATAAAAAGCCGTTATTTTATTTAACATCTTTATTTATTAGATTTGTAAACTTTTTTTCTGCCAAACCAAAATCATGTGGCACAATCAGGCAGGGGAAGCATATTTCCACCATCATTTTTGTTGATAACCTCTTTTATTATTTTATTTTGTTGCACAAAGCAGAGTTGTGAAATGTAAACTCAGATTTGGAAGGGGGAAAAAAATCCAAATCAATGATCTCAAGTAGAAGAATGGTGGATTTTCACATTTTATATCTCACAATTCTAATTCTTGTTTCTAAGAAAAATATGTTACTACATTTAATGGTTACACTAATAATGAAAATGACATAACGTTTGATAAAAAAACATATAAAACCAACACAAACACAAAGGATACATTTCTAAGAACCATTCGCTATGCGTTTTAAGGTTTGTCCTTTTTTATCATGGTCAGTCTTATGTGTCAGTTGCCCTACATTCTGTTCTAGATCTTAGATACTTGGAAAGGAAACTGAACAGGCACCTTGAAGTCGAGAGAGCAACATCAGTGCCACCCAGACTTGTAGAGATCCACACATCTTGACCTGCAAGATCATTTTGTCAATAAATTTCACCAAACAAACATTCAAGTTAGACAAATAGTGTTTTACCAAATGGATTTCCTAAATCCTGTCTCTGTATTATTCATGTTTATTAAAACAGACTCTACATAAACAAGTTTCACAGCGGCATTGTTCATTACAATGTGTAACCAGGGCAGTACCACCCTAATAAGCACAGTTACATTGTGTGAAATGTCAAAAACATATACGACACTAACAAAGTCAGAGAATTCAAGTTACTTACAGCCACAGATTTGTATAGAGCAGACAGTTCACACGATATCAGTTCAGCTCCTCAACAGCCATTGCTTTATAATAATAATAAAAATAAGATATTTATAAAATAAGATAACTTCAAATGTCGAACAAAGAAGTTTTTGCTCTGGTGTGCTATTTAAAAATGCATATTCTAGTAGCATACAGCTCAGATTCATATACAACCTCAAGGAAAATATTTGTCCTACAATTCTGGTCTGTGTTGCAATTTGAGGGTTCAATGCACTATTTATGGCATTCTCAGTGGTAACAGTGCAATTCGGCATTTTTGGATTGTTTGGAAATGTGATTGTTATTTGCCAGGTGTATTTATGGCATGAAAAGCTACATTTCCAACCACCTGCATCTTGTCAAAGCCTATTACCTTTCTGGCACTTTAACAACAGTTTAGGTACCATCAAACTACCACTTTATTGTCTAGACCAACATTAACTTGAGGAAATAGCTTCCCGCCCTTTACACAAACTATATGATTAAAATCACTTGTGGCTTAACTCTGCCAGTAAATACACAGAAAGTGTATCATCTAGCAGATTATTTTTGGGCCACATGGCAAATACTTCCAGGCAGCCACACGCCCCTACTGACCTCAAAAAAAAGGATTGTGGCCTTGTCCACAATCCCCCAACCCCTATTACATTTCATAATAACATGCATTAATCATTTTAATGTGCTAAACAAATCTGTGGTTTACGTTAATTATAGGCATATTATCCAAAAATATATATATAAATGTTTTATTTTATGTGTAATGATTTGAATGACAGTCTATAAGTAATGATCTGTTAAACGATAATATAATTATATTTTTTAATCTGTAATCTAGTTTGAAGAATAATTTTCTGAATATAAAGTATTCGCAAAATATGTGATATAGACAATTTCACTCAATATTAATGATTTCTAACTCCTTTGCTAGAATAAAAGAAAATAAAACACTCAAAGGTCCACAACTAAAGTAATTTAGAGAAAGAATGAACATAATGCATACATAGACATGGAAAAACCTGTGTAACTCATGCATGCATATTTCAGGTCTACTTTAACTACTAATTTGAGAAGTAGTTGACTAAGAATATATGGATTGTTATTTCTGAAACTTAAGAAGCAAATGTAACCCCTGTATTGCTTTTAACTTTCTAAACTAGTTTTAATGTGATATTTAGAATCAGCGACTCACCTTGCAGTGCATGGCTGTGTTCATGCGTATTGTAAAAACACGAGCGTTGGCAAATGCAGTGGCTCAGCGTTATTCTGGCATGTGTGAGATTCGGGATACGAATGGAAGTGGAAGTGAGGAAGTTTGGGCATGCAGTCGTGGGAAGCATAGCAATCAGTGCTTAGAAAGGCCCAGTGACGCTTAGCGCACGGAAGCATGCAATTACTAGACCGAGTAAACAGCGACATCTAGTGGTGTGAGACTCAATTTATACAAAAAAAAAAACATCTTGTTTGTTTTTTCTCTTTTTATTCTTATAAATGCCAACCTGACACAATTAAAAAATATATACTTTGTTGTTGTCTTATTCTTCTTTCTTCATGAATTACAACCATGATTTATCAGGTACAAAAATTAAAACTTATTTTAAATAAATAAATCCACATAATGTACACCTGTATCTTTTGGGTATTCTATAACAGCTTTCTATGTGTCCTTATTTAACCCGTTCTTCTGTTGTTCACATACCTCAAGGATCCATTTTCTTATATATATATATATATATATATATATATATATATATATATGAATTCAGATGCAAAAGCCTCTATGTGCCATTTGAAATTTTCTTCAAAAATTAGAAAATTTGATGACATCCAGATTTTGATATCCTTCAAACAAGCCAACAAAGTATCAAAGTTGTTGTTATCAGAGCATTTAAATGGCAAATAACTCTGGGTAGCTTCAGTGTAACAGTGAAATGAGACACAGTGCTTCCTAAAGATGGAGCCCAAAGGGAGCATATACAGAGAGAAAAGTGTTGGAACATGTACTGATCCCTGTGAGACCCCCAAGGGAGGTTAGCAGCTGATAACATGTGAGTGCCTAGTCAAACTAAGATCCTCCGGTCCTTTAAATACCGAATTTATTGATACATTTGTGTATTGCTTTTATTGTATTTAAAAGTTCAGTTGTTTTTGTTATCATAAAATATATATATATTTTTGCAACTACATATAACTATTGTGATAATACCCTATAATGCGGTAAAAGCTTTAGCAATTATCGCAACATGAAAAGTCACAGGCCTAGTTTAGACAGACCACTAACTTTAGATTGACAGCCTACCTCATCCGAGTGTTACTCCCACAGTGTCAGGGTTGTCTATTGTATAATTTCAAAATCCATGTAAAAACTCACATATATGTAGCTTTAGCTATTCAAATTGGCTTAGAAGTTTCCAGTGACCCATTTTACTTCATATTGACAGTACATGTATGTGATCTGAGTGTCACGCACACAGTGGCAGGACTGTTTGATGCAAAATTACCAAATCAAAACTAATACAATTGTTTTGACTATCAATTCAGATTGGCGTGAAAAGGAAACTCTGCTTTTCACATACACATGTCACTTCAGACTGACAGTACCTCAGACTGTTGCTGATGTCAGGACTAGCTGATGTACAATTTTCAAATAAAAGCCCTCTAAAACTCACATATATGCCATTTTGACTATTCGTTCAGATTGGTTTAAAAGGAGACTTCCTTTTTTCAGACCACTTTCATTTCAGGTGGACAGTACAACTCTTAAGAGTGTCACTTACATAATTTCAGGACTATCTGATGTTGAACTACAAAATAAAAAGGTCATATATTACCTGTTAACTTACAGATTTAGATAGCTCTAAAAGGAAACTGTTTAATGTTTTTACATTTAAAACATTATTTACAGATTATATGTTAAATAAATAAAAATGCACATGGTTTTAAACTTTTCTTTAAAAAGGGATTTAACAGCACAAGCTCCAGTGCCATTCGGCTGTCCTGGCCTGTTTCAGGTCTTCTTCTGCCATGTCTAAGCACTCTTCGTGGAACCACATATCACAGCTCTCACACTGGATCTGAAAAATTAGGTTATAAATACTAAGCATCACAGTTTATTAGTTACTTATGGCTTTGAGCTTCAAACCAGCTTTCAACACTACCACTGATGTTATTAAGTAAAGTAACATACCCAATTTGTCAGAAGAGGCCCAGGTCCAATTGGCTTTGCCATGGAGCACATGGAACAGTCAGTGGCTACATTGAACACTAAAATACAAGCATACATATCAATAAATAACACCAAAAGAGACTGTATATTGTGAAGTGGACTGTCAATCGGACTTGAAATTGTTCTGTGGAAACAGGGAGTTTTCTTTTTAGAGCCATCCAAAATAAATTACAAAACTGGTCATATACGAGTTTTTGGAGGGCTTTTTATTTTTTAATACAACATCAGATCGTCTTGAATCTACAAACCCATACAAACTCTGATCATTTTTGGAACAAAAATAAATATTTAATATTCTCTAAATTTCTGTCCTCCATTGCAAGTCTGGAAGACCAATATTTTCTTCTGAAAATACATGTTCACTATCATGTAATTTAAGATTTATACATATAAATATTGGAATGTATTAATTCTACAATAACTCTATTTATGAAGCTTGAAAATAATGATTATCTAGACTCTCAATGGATGAACAAAAAATTATGAGAATGACATAAGGGCAAGTATATAATTTTTTGTGTGAACTATTCCTTTAAGAAAGGAAGACCAAGAACGATGACTCTCCAAATCAGACAACTCCAAAGCTGGTTTGAGTACTGCAATGAAAAACAGACATCAATGATTATATAAAATATGAACACGTAATCATACTGTTGTTGCATTAAAATGTGAAATAAACAAGCAGGAGACAACAGAAACATTTATTTTCTAATAAATAACTTACAATCTCAAACTAATGATGCTCTCCTATGTCTCTGGCAATCAACATCTACAAAAAACAAAGAAACATTCTTTTAGTCTTAGTAAAATATTGATAACATGAAATTATGAAGTGTACTTGCCTTAAACGGTCGTTCCCTCTCTTCCGAAGAAGCTGAGAAAGTCGCCTCCTCCTCACACAAGCAGGCTGCTGTGTCCTTAACTCCAAAGTTGGTTTGGGTTCTGCAATGAAAAAGGGACACCAATGGTTTATATAAAATATGAACACGTAATCATACTGTTGTTACATTAAAATGTGAAGTAAACAGGTAGGAGACAACAGAAACATTTATTTTCTAATAATCACTTACATCAATCTCAAAATAATGATGCTCTCATATGTATCAGGCAATCAAAATCTACAATAAAAACAAAGAAACATTATTTTAGTCTTAGTAAAAACAAAAGGTATGAAATTATGAAGTTTAACTTACTTGCCTTAAAACGGTCTTTCCCTCTCTTCTGAAGAAGCTGAGAAAATCGCCTCCTCACACAAGCACGCAGGCTTCTATCCTTAACTCCCGGCGCGGGCACAACGAAGACACAAGCTCAACAAGTCTGAAATATTACATACAAGACATTACTGTTAACAATTATCACTTCATCAGCCTCAAAATAATTATGCTAGTCTTTATATAACGCCGTTTCCTTTAGGAAACTACATTCAGTTTAACGGCGAACATGTCAGGTTCTGTGCTCTGTCTTGCCTTAGATTTGCCACTTGATGGCGCTATTTTCCCTTAGTCTCATTGTCTCTGCTAATTGGGATTATTAGTTCCAGCCCTGACTCGTTTTTGATTCCCTATTTATTTGGTCCTCTCTTTGTCACTCTTGCTGGATTATTGAACTATGCTTGTGCCTCTGGCTCCTCTGTAAGTTTTTGAGTATTTTGTTTCTCTGCGTTCTGTTGTAATTTTTGCCATTGTATGTAGGTAGCATCTGTCTCCTACTGAGAGTATTTTTTGCTCTTCGAAGTACTTTATTTTTTGGAACTGTTTTTCTTTCCAAGACCCTTTTTGTTGGGATCTGTATCAGGGTTCGTACACATTTTTACCAACAAATTTCCATGACTTTTCCATGACTTTTGTGACAATTTCCATGACCTAATTTCACATTATTTTACAATAAGAATAAAAATCTGTTCAAATGATCATAGCATTTTAACTAAAATGAATGACTATTAATACTATTGTTTGCTTTTTTGTTTTAGTACAAGCTGAAACTATACCAGATTTGAAGGTCCTTGCAGTCCGAAATTTTCACACATAAGCATACAAACATTTCTGACTCGCGTGTAATTACATTTACTCCACACAGAGAACACATCACATCACTATTATCATTTATTTAACTCAGTTAAACGCAGGGCCAGAATTTCATTTTGGAAACTTTTCTCTTTCGCAAGTGTTTACATTAAGAAAAAAATGACAATGCTTACAAGGATACTCGCCAGCAGTGTTCGAACTATACCGTGGACTTTGGGGAGCCCATTTCTTTCTTTTTTTTTATAACGGGGGGATTTTGTGCGCTTGCGATGGGCTTACAAAGATACATAAAAGCTACAAAAAAAGATACAATTATATTTATATATATATATATATAATTTCAATTTTTCTAGATTTCGTTTTTTTCCGTTTTCATTTTATAGACTCCTTTTTAATGATCAAATTAAATTGTATTTATCAAAAAGCATGTCTAATTAATTAAAATCATGAAACTTATACAATTTAACAATTTAATTTATTAAAAGTGTAACAAAAATGGGCCGTATGAACGGATGAGGATTTTTTCTCACCTTATGTTTTATTGTTGCCAAATTCTGTTTTAGCTCATCTGATTATTTGAATGCATACAACACATTTTTTTACTCTTACAGTAGCCTTATGAATTGTTTTTTTCCTCAGAAATTCTGTGTTGTGTATTTAAATTTGACTGGTTATCAGATTAAGGCATGAAACATCGAGTTAATTTATATTTTAATGAATGAAAATTAAACATTTACATGTTGAAAAATAAAGGGTTTTAGCCTACTATTAAAAATAAAATATTTTGTGATAATGTCTTAATAAAATAAAGTGTTATTATTTTTCAACAGTAGTAGTTGACGTGTTTTTGAAGTAGAACTAAATTCACAGTTTTATTGTTTGTAGGGACAAACAGATGCAGATAATTAAAACATGCACATTTCTTCTCTTTCTCTGTCTCTCAAAATGGGCATATTTGAGAAACAAGTCGAGTTGTTTGCTTCACTGAATATAATTGTCGGTCATTTAACATTTCTTTCGTAAAACAGTTGACTAAACATTTTACCTCCCACTCTTTTATTAATCTGACGCTTTGTCACGCGCTCAGCATCTGTGAACGCTAAACTCCGCCTACTTTGATTTGATTTGAATTCAATTACTTTGACATTGACGAGCGCTGTTTGCCCGCTGAGGCAGAGCAGACTTTTAAACAAGAGCGCTGTGTAATCGAGGACAGCAGATGCTCATGTAGGCCTATAATTATCTTTATTGAAGTGAGTTAGGTTTAAATCGCAATCGTCAAGCATTAATTCACGATTTTTGTTGTTGCAATTTTACACATAATAATCCACGATGATCACAGTACACAAAACTGAAATTGCACATCAAAATAACACAGTCAATATTTTTTGAGACCCACCCCCCCAAAAAATAAATTACTTTCCACAAATCATGTTTTCAGGGGAGCCCATGTATTATTAAGGGGAGCCCCTAGCTCCCCCGTAGTTCGCACCCTGCTCACCAGGATGGCCATTTAACGTTATTTTGTGTGTAATTTTGCGCAAACAAGCTGCACTTTTAGAGCCCCATATTTCAGCCTCGACTTTTAGTTTATGGCTTGGGACAATTTTCACGTCAGACGGGCCGGGCATCGGGCTTGTTTTAGGATTCCTCCTTATTTTTGTATTTTAGAAATCCATAAATTATTATGGTGATGAAAAGGATTAGCCGCTCGTGGAAACAATACCGCGACTGACAAGAGCAGCTCGACCTGTCTAATAGCACACATTTGTCTAGGTTAAACGTTTAAACTAACATTGTGATATGCTTTTTTAAGTATTTTATATATAGATTTTATTTTAGTCAAGTGGTGATTTAAGAAGGCTAAATTGATCAAACATAATAGCCAAACTCACTGTCTGCAGCTGGCCGATTGCTCAAAAGATACTTTAAAAACAAAAACTTGAATTTAATAAACAAATAAATGTTCCAAACATATTTCTAAATTAACTTAATAAAGAAACGAAATACGCTTTGCCATTAAAACCGAAACTGAACTATTTTAATGGCTAGAACAGCAGCTGTGTAATGGGGAAGAGAGAAAGAAAGACATGGGCTCCAGTCGGACTCGAGAAGGTAATTCTGATCATCTGCTGGACAAGAATTGGACTGGGGTGTATGTTTGAGGCCCGTGCAGGATTCTACTGAGGTTGTTTGGTAAAGTCAATTTGGTACTCGCAAGGCGGCTTTATACGGACGCCATTTGGACATGACTGAGTGCAGCGAAACCGCCTCTGGAGCGCGCGAGTACAGAACGGCTTAAAAAGACGTGCAAACAAATAATAGGCTACATTTTAGTGACAATGCAACAATGACCCGATTAGGCAGGTGACAATTCTGTCAACTGTACCAAAATGCCAGAGAAAGACTTGTATCGCACCGTGCAGCTCTTTAGTGCAGACGAGATGCGCTGATTACGTGTTTTAAGAGAAAGTCAAAGAGAGAAAACACAGCTGATGAATCCGTTTTCAAATAACCGATTTGATATTCTGTGTGGATCTATTTACTCTTCAGCCTACAAGCTATGGGCTATTGAATAAATGTGTGAATATCCATCATTTTAAAGTCGAAAGCTGCGGGAAAGAGTAGAAATATGCGATATAGCCCATGCGCAATTCATCAAATTCAGGACCTGAATAAACATAATTGTATTATACAGAGATTTGTCAAATAGATTTCCATGACTTTTCCAAAACTTTCTGGGTTTATTCATTTTCCAAAACTTTTCCAGGCCTGGAAAATGTGGTTTTAAAATTCCATGACTTTTCCAGGTTTTTCATGACCGTACGAACCCTGTGTATGCTAAGCTCTTTTGTTGTTGCTCTTGGAAATAAAGGACTATTTTGTGACCTTGGTGGTGCCTCGCATTTGGGTCCAACACCTCTCTGTGGAACAGTGGTAGATTCCCGGCCTGACAGAACAATACAATAACGAATAACGTTAACATGTTAATAACCGTCTATTAACACCTCAAAGAGAGCAGATATTGTAAAATCTTATCTAAATATGACATAAGACACTCACAGACGTTATAAAAGTATGTTAAGTTACCTCTTCCGTTCAGTAAAAGAGACCGTTAAGATCTCCGTTTCTGAGGCGAAAACCACGTCCGCGTATTTTTCAATATAAGCTATTTTCGGACTATTTCCGCCTTCAATAAAACCTCAAAATACTCCCGGACACAAACAATGAATGATGACTTTACATTTTTAATCTTTACTTACCATAACGTCACTCACTTTCACTCGCTTCTCTCCGGTTGAGAAAATGGCGGCTTCTCGCACTGGTGTCGTCGGGGTGCCGTCGGAATGTTGACGTGACGTGCGTGCTCTCCTTCACGTCCGCGTTCCCAACCCAGCGCCGCTGGGTTATGATCAAGAGCAATTTTCAACCCAAAATTGGGTTAAAACAACCCAACGCCCTAACCCAGCGGTCTCAACCCAGCATTTGGGTTGAAAAAAACAACCCAGCGTTTTTTAGAGTGTGGTTGAGTGACACCCTGGGGTAGTGAACAGTCAATCGGATTCGAATCTGGTCTGAAAACAGGGAGTTTCCTTTTTAGAGCTATCCAAAATTCAAAGATAGATCAGGTAGAATTGGAGATTCAGATAGCTTTTATTATGTAATACAACATCAGATCGTCTGGAAACTGCTTGAGTGACACCCTGGGGTAGTGGAATTTATTAGTTATTGACAGAGAAATTGGCTCAATAAATGAATGCCAGAGATAGCTTTTCCTTTGATGTGAGTTTTTAAATAACGTAGCGGCTAGAATGACTGTGTTTATCAAAGTGGAGGCTGGCCTGACCGCAGTCAAGGAGGCAAAGGGTTATAAAGGCAGTCATTAAAAATATTGCAGAGCTCAGAGTGACAAAGTTCTAGTCCTACCGCCAAGGTTCAAAAAGGTCTGTACCAGGCCTTCTACTCCCCATCCCCTGTTAACGAAGAGCCACCAACATTGGGAGCCGAGCCTTCCGCTCCTTCTTGAAGCCGGAGGAAGGATTCGAATGCCCATTGTCAAAATCTGATATGCCCCGTCCAGCTGCTGGATCTGTAGATGGCTGCAACCAAAGACACAAAGCACCAAACATATATACAGGTTACAATGAACCTAAATTACACACAGCTGAGGGTAATGAAACAATCATGAATGTAAGGGGTGATGGGTTCACACCAGATACTGAAAGCAAAGATTCACATACTTTTGCAATGCACAGATATGTAACACTAAATAATATTTCTCAATAAATAAATGATAAAGAAAATATTTTTCTCTCACTTGCTTGATTCAGTTCTCTGTGTCTACTTCAGGACTTCTATGAAAATCTGATGATGTTTTTGGTCATATTGATGTAGAAATATAGAAAATGGATCACTCCACTGTGGCGACACCTGATAAAGGGAGCAAGCCGTAAGGAAGAGAGTTATGCCATTAATTATTAAGTAATGGCATTAATACATTAAGTATTATGATTAATTTGATCTTTAGATAAATTGTTCTGTAAAGGTCAGATGACTGTGTCAAATGGTACAAGATGGCCCCCTTTCATAAGGTTCAATTTTGTTCCATAAACTGTTAATTGTTTTCATTTGATTCCCATAATAATATGCTGGGTAATGCATAATGAGCATCAACATGCTATACTCATTTGTAAATGTGTTACAATTTGTCAGTATTATGGACATTGATCTCCAGAGGGGCATATTCCCCATGTGCCTATAGCACTTTGTTGAACAGAAATACGATAAATAGGAAACGAGTAAAATAAAGGACAAAATGGTATGAGTATCATGGTATCATCTTATATATATATAAAAAACTTACTAGCTTCACATAGATGCCCTGCAAATATCTCCCTGCACGGCCCATGCAGACTTTTTTGTGGGCACAGTGGGCTAGCCCACACCAAACCTAAAAAGGCCCAGGCAAGGCCCACAACTTTGGGCTCATCGTGGTCTCTCTGAGAGCAGACCACACTAGCAGACTGCCCACATTAATCCCATGATGGCAGTGTGGGCCAGCCTGTTTGGGCCCAGAGCAACTTTTGTACCTTTGGGCCCATGCAGGCATTGGTGGGTGTACTGTCCAAGGATGCTGGATGCTCTTTGGTGACTACAGCTCTGCCTTCAACACGGTCATCCCCCATAAATTCACCCACAAACTGTTTGCACTTGGACTGCACCCCACTCTCTGCGACTGGCTCCTAGACTTCCTGACTGATAGACAGTAGTCTATCAGGATTGGAAATAGAACCTCAGACACTATCATAACAATCATTGGCATCCCACATGGGTGTGTTCTCAGTCCCATCTTCTACACACTGTTCACACATGACTGTGGCACAAGGACAACATCATTGTGAAGTTCGCTGACAACACCGCAGTGATAGGACGGTTCAATGTTGGGAATAAAGCGGCCTACAGGAGAGAAGTGGCCAGTCTTGTGACATGGTGTGAGGACAACAACCTCACCCTCAACATGGACAAGACAAAGGAGATAATATTGGACATGAGGAAAGAGAGGAGAACTCACCATCAGTGTTGGGGAAAGTTACTTTTAAAAGTAATGATTGCAGCAGAGGTCTTCAGCCCTGCTCCTGGGGACCCACTCTCCTGGAAAGTTTATTTCCAACAGGCTTCAGTACACCTGCCTGCCATTTCCAAGCAGTCTTGAGGAGCTTGATTGGCCGCTTCAGGTGTGTTTGATTAGGGTTGTAGCTAAACTCTTCAAGATAGTGGGTCCCACGGAACAGGGTTGAAGACCTCTGCATTGCAATATTGCATTACTCCCTAAAAAAAGTAACTAATGGTAAGTAATGCATTACGTTACTTTCGCGTTACTTTTTACATATGAGCAGGGCTTGATTGTTTGTTTTTAATATAATACGTTATATTTATAGCAAATGTAAAAGTCCTTTCACACCAAAAATTGTAATGAATAAACCTCAGGCTGAAAGAAAAATAAATTCACATCTGTAAAGTAAAACGCAAGAGAAGAAGGTTCAACACTCTTCAGCAATAATAAAAGAAAAACAATGAAGCACAATTGTTAGTTTATCTAAAGTCATTGTTGCTTATTATGATTGAACTGGATCATCAAAGGTCAGCAGCAAATACATTGGTTAATAAAATGGGATTAGATACATTTGTGTTATTTAACATATTTAATTATTGCAGGTTTGCGTCATATTCTGAGTTTCAATTAATTTTGATGAATACTAAATTCATTCAATTTTTGCAAGTGAGATGAATTAATGTAAATTCACATTTAGTCACACCATCGTGTTCACACAGCGCACACAACGCCTCTGTACTTCCGATTCCTCCCAACATGGGGACAGGAGACTTGTCAGTCAATAAATGGGAAAACAAAGTAACTGCCGTTTTTCCCCCTCAGCCATTAGACTAAACAGGTAGCCAGTGGACACGGACTCATCTCATCTATTTCATAGAACAGTTGGACTGAATAACTACATCTCAGTTTGCACATCTGTTAATATTACCGCCGCTAGTATTATCAAGTAGCTTCATCTCAATTTGCACATTATTAATGTTACTGCTGCTATATTATCATGCAGTTGTACTCAATTTGCTACATGTTACTGTACTATTGTTTTGCAGCTAAATCAATATTGCACTCTTACACATACATATGTACAACGTCTATACACATGTTTTGAGACATCCTATCACAAGTTCATTCATAAACTCACCCAGTCTGTGTTGCGAAACACCGTCTTTCTGATAATCACGCCGTATTTCTGTTGACGACCATTGCTAAGATTGAAATTAACTAATAAAGGACATATGACACAAACCACACCCTTTCAGTGTTTTCGTAAGCCTGCCCCTGAAGCTGCTGCTGCTTCGGGTGACACACTGCAAACAGATGACAGGAATGTTAACATTATAGAAACGACAGAAGATGAGTCAGAAGGCTGATATTATCCTACGCGGTACAGAAAACGAGGCCGATGCTATCGTAACAGTACCTGGTGTGGTGCGTGGTAGAGTATACTTTGTCAACTTCAGCAGGGGATTGTTGGCATATAAGACCAATGAATGAGTGACTTCAATAAACAAAAAGTTTATATTTAGTGATTTACATTGTCTGACTATGACCGTATTGCATGATTTTGCTCTATTTCGTCAACTAAAATAGTTTTAAATAAACTCACAACTGAGCCGCGCTGCACATCTCCATTGTTTCGTTTATGAATGAATCTACGCTTAAAGGAATCTAGTGAGTCGATTCAATTATTCATCCATAAAGACTCATATGTGGATACTATCCATCCTAAATGTGATATTAGAAATTGTCAATACTATTTGGGGCAGATAGGGGGGATAGTATGCACATTGGGACGCAGGGACTTGCTTTGTTCCATGAATGATTCAGTAAAAAAATCAGTAACTTGCCGCCACCTAACGGCAGTCTTAGTTTAATTTTGTAAAGTATCATTTCAGTTATTTAAATAATTGAATATTTCTATATTCAACATTTTATATTTAAAACATTAATCTCAACATAAATTGATGAAGTTAATTGCACTCATTCCACCTCTGAGCCTCATTAAATCTATGTAAATACAATCCACTTGTGTTATTCTGTGCCACTTCTGTAGTGCAAATAAATGTTGTTAATAATTATATTATTTGATCGGTAATCTATTCTTCTTATTGCATTGTTTTAATTAGAAATAAAAAAGCTTATAAAAATACACTTTGACATGAAAGGTAACACTTCAAATACAGTTAGAAAAAAATGCCCCTGTAAATCACTTTAAGGAGTCCAATATTACTTCGTAATGGGAAGGCTTATTTTTGTTATTGAGGAGAAGGTGCTCCTGAATTTATTTTACTGTGCCCTTAATTTGTTTTTAATTAGCAGCGCAAGAGCTCCTGAAAAATAAAAGTAAGCGTAGAGCCCTGTTTAGTGAGTGTGGTGGTGCTTATGAGAGGCTGCTCTGGTACGGGTGAGTATGAGGCTGGGAAGGAAAACATCACAGTAGCCTATACTCACTACAAAAAACTAGACTACACCACTGCATATATTGCATTTAGTTCACTTTATCTTTGATACGAGTATGCAAACACCGTGTTAGCGTCACTAACGGGAGAAGAAAGTGTCCACTTTTAATTCCGCATCGACTGCAAGCAGCTACTCTCGCCAGCCGGTGGCAGGAAGTGTAGTTCATCTCGAACAAGCCTAAAGTCTTTTGTCCCCATTCGTCCGGAACCAACAAAAAACACAAAAATGGCTGTACTGTACTGTGACTAATGTGATTATTATTTCCAGATAGACAGAGAGAGAGAACATATTAAGCCAGAGTCATGTTATGCCATATGAATAAAAATATGTATTTAAATGCAGTTGGTTTGTTTACTGTTGCACAAAATGAAGACCTACTAAGCAATAATTCGGTCACACGGAACATCTTAAACATTATCATGAACGATGGGCCAAAAATAAAGTCAACTAATGAGCTAAAAAAGGCATGAAATATAAAGCAGTGGGATCCCAAAATAATAAAAAAATAAGCTATTATGCTAAAAGTTACTTTGCATTGCGGTTTCGTGTTGAACCATCAGAGGGCGCCCGTGTTTTCCAGCGCTTATATAAGACGCTCAATCCAGACGCCGGTCTTTTTCAGCGGAGTCCACGATCAGGTCACAGTCAGCGCTGTTCGTCTCCTCGCAGCCCAGACACAATCCAACAAAATGATCATCTATAAGGACATCATCACCGGTAAGAATAACGTCTAACACAACGTTGTAGGCTAGATTGTTACGTCTTTACCAATATTTTTGGTGTCAAATGTTGCTAAATTGTTTAAAAGGGCCGTTGGTTTATCTCGACTCAGAGGCCTAACTTCCTTCAATGCAGTTAGCATAGTTGCTAAGCTAACCAAGCCTCAATAGCGTGTAGGCGCGCGCGATTAATTGCTGAGCTCTTAAATAACGTAACTGTTGTCAGTTTTCCCATTACTAATTGTTGTAGACCATAACTACTTCAGGTTCAGGACCTGAACGTTTTCGGATATATTTCAGCAAACCTGACGGTAAATGGGAGTGTTAGCAGCTGAGTTAAAACGCCGGTTTGCCAGTTTGGTGGGTTAGAAGTTGCGCCGTTAACGTTAGTCATCATATTACGTTAATGTTTGTTAAAAGTAATATATATTTTGAGAACTTCTGATTTTAACGACAGAAACGGACGATGAGAACAGTTTTGTTATTTCACAAATCTTTGAGATGATGAAATAAGCGCTAAACAGGGCGTTACTTGTCGGGCCAGTTCACATTCACGTTACTCCTCGTCATTTAACGTTAGTCAGCTTTTCTCGGGCCCTTTAAATGAAAAGTTAGACAAAGTATAACATGCATTTTGTGTGAGCTGAACTTGTCCAATCATTATCTGGGTGGAACATTGATTGGTATTGGATCATTTTGTTTTATATTTATATCATTTTGGTATTTTTTTTCTTTGCGTTGAGAACCGTTCAGTGAATACTGCTGACGATGATTAAGAGCGAAAATGCGAGAAAAAGGGAAACATGGTAAAGAGCGAAAGTATTTAGAGAGAATACGAGTTTCTTAGTGCAGTCCAGTTCATTGGATGTTAATTAACCCCTGTGCTGAAATAAACGAAGGACAAAAACAAATAAAAAAAAAAAGTTTTTTGGGGGGGTTTGGGGTTTAGGTTAATGTGACATGATCCAAAATAACCTGAAAACATGATTAGTCTGATTTTATTGGAATTGCTAAATGCTCTCTTGTATATTTTATCTCATTTTGTGTTTTTTTTCACAGGGGAGGAGATGTTCTCCGACATCTATAAAATCAAAGAGTCTGAGAATGGAATGATGATTGAAGTTGAGGGAAAGGTATGTTGGTTATATTTAATCAAATGTCTTACATTGATTTTACAAGCAAAGGCCCTCTTGTTTACGTACAATGATGACAAACTTAGGACACCTTTGTAGGCAATGACCGATGAAAACAAACATATTCTGAGTACGTATGTTTTGATGGGGCTACAAAACTGATTGTGAGTTAGTCTAACTTGGTCTGTAAACCTTTTTCTAATCAGTTCTGCAGATCTTTGCTTTAGTTGTGCAATTGACCTATTGGTAAGCCCCTCCCCTCGGACGCAGACTAGCCAATGGCAGTCGAGTATCAGTTGCATGGTGAGCAGAACTTGCACATATTTAGGTTTCAGCGCCATAGAGAAACATTAGAAGATCTGAAGCTCGCATCGGTTTTATGGGGTTTATGCTTAGAAAATTGAAAACGATATGCCTGGGGTACTTAACACTGATTCCAGGTATCCTGAGAGGATGTGCAATATAATTTATTTTATTACATTTCCTCAAAACAGAGCAAAATGTCCCTAAGTATTCAACCCCAATACAAATGAAGGCAAAAACTTAAATTTTCTGGTTGACACTCAAGTCACAATTTTCATCTGTTCAAGATTACGTTAATGTTATCTTATGCTTTAGCAAGGTATCTGACTAAAACTAGCTAATGGTAAAGTTAGTGAGTCCATGCTAACATACAAACCTTAAAATGGCGGACTAAGGGGGGCGGAGCTTACCAATAGGTCAATTGCCAATCAATATGCTAGTCTTGAGGATTTTACCTTGAGTGATGGGTCTGATATCAGCAGCAGTCTTTGCCTCTGTTTTGCAGATGATCAGCAGGTCGGAGGGAGACATAGATGATGCACTGATTGGTGGCAATGCGTCAGCAGAAGTTCAGGATGAGGGCTGTGATTCTTCCACAGTCAGCGGTGTAGATATTGTCCTCAACCACAAACTTCAGGAGACCTCCTATGACAAGAAGTCTTACACGACCTACATCAAGGACTACATGAAGTCGTAAGTAATGAAATCATTGTGAAGTGCATGTTGAACTGTAAATACCACAGTGACCATTCGTTTTCCTATAGAATGATACCTTGAGTTTTTGCATCATTGACAGCTCAGCGTCTTGCATTGTGGCCACCTGGGTTTTAAAATCTTTAGATGCAAAATTAAATGTCCCTGCGCTTTCTTCCTGCCCTATGAGTGGCATGTAAGATTGAATTGGGGACTACAAACCTTTTACTTAAAACGGCTGTACTTAGCAGTATGTAAACTTAATAAAACCCATATATTTTGTTTATAATTGCTTTTTTATATATATACAGAGTGAAAGCCAAGCTACAGGAGTGTGCACCTGACCGGGTAGACCCCTTCATGGCTAACGCACCCGCTGAGGTCAAGAAAATTCTAGGCAACATCAAAAACTATCAGGTGGGCTACCGTAATGGCTGAAACTGTTAGTGTTCCATATTTGTATGTTCAAAAGTTTGGGATTGGTAAGATTAAGTTTTAGTGTAGTAATTTCAATCAAAAATACGGTAATTACTAAATTGCAATTTAAACTTTTATATTTGAATAGTTTAATGTCACTTTTTACTGTGAAGAATCCTTTGAAGAATAGTTAAGAAAGCAGCATTTAATGCATTACTTCTGAATGAAAATGGAGCTTTCTTACCGACCCCAAACTTTTGAACGGTTGATAGTGAAAGCCCTCTGATGGACGTACAATGATGACAAACTTAGGACACCTTTGTAGGTTACGACCGATGAAAACAAACCATTTCTGAGTACGTATTCGTGATGGGCTACAGCAAGTTTATTTTAGGCTTAAATTTGTATTTCAACTATTTTTATGTCATTCAATATGTTAGTACTGAAGTTTTTACCATGAGTGACTGGGTACAGTCATTGTCATTTATTTTAAAAAGTATTAATGCCCCCAAACTTCCACTAAAGTTGACTTCTTTTAAATAGATTTTGCATCAGTCTGGAGTGACTTTAAGGCGGTTGGCCGGCTAACTTGTTTCTCTCCACCTCCTACAGTTTTTCACTAGTGAATCCATGAACCCAGATGGCATGATTGGTCTCCTTGACTTCCGTGAGGATGGCGTCACTCCATACATGCTTTTCTTTAAGGATGGTCTGGAGATTGAGAAATGCGTAAGTTTAAGTCATGTCTTTTTTTATAGGTTTTGTACTTTAGTAGAGTTGTGTATATAAATATGAAGTTATAGAATGCCCTTCTCAAATAGTATTTAGGTAATCATGCTTAATGTAGCACGATGTAACCGGTAACCGGCCACTGATTGGCCGGTTGCCATAATTGGTGACCTCTGGGTTTGCACAAGGATGCAACCGTAATATTCCTCATGCTGTCTGGCCATCTGGAAGGTGGCTGGAAAGGACTGTATTGAGGAGAATAGGACAATTGCATTGGCTTTTGAAAGCATCTAAAATAAAATCTAGTGACATAAATGATAGCTTGGTATGCTGAAGCAAAATTAATAATTTTGTGTTTTTCTTTCTCACCATAGTAAACTTCCCAAGCATCTGCAAGTTACCCCTCCAATTCTGGCCTCTGCTTGGTGGATTGGGCCTGTGGATTAAACCAAGCATTCCCCCTCATCCTTTCCATCAGGACCAGAGGCTCTTTTAACTTCACGAGGCCACTGTTTTCATTTCTTGATTGGCTTATGCTCATCTACGACAAGAGACTGTCCTTTCATGAAATTAAAAACGGGACTTTTAGCAAGCCAAACCGCAATGCGACAAGGTTGTAGAAAAAGAAACTGAGTATTTTTTGGGTTCTGTTTTATGTCTTCATCATCGAGGTGAAGTTGACTGCTGGCTTTTCATTTGCTGTGCATGTCATCTTCTTGTTTCAGCATATGTACAGTTGTAATTTTCCCCCTTCCATATTGAATCACAGGATTGTATAGGATTTCTTGGCACCATTATTGAATAAAGTCAAGCTGCTGGCTAATTGATGTTTCTGCTTGTTAACCCCGTTTAACGTGTCTTGTCATCAACTTGGAAGTTGCTCAACTTTCAATTGTTCTCTGATTGACCAAATGATAAAGGAAACTATTCTAGTCAAGGGTGAAGAAGATTAGCCTCTTTTTATCGTATACTTGGAGCCTTTCTACAGGGGTGCCCAAACAATTATCCTGTGAAGGGCAATGGGCTGAAACTAAATGTTCATTTTAGTCTAACTAAAGTTTTAATCAAATTCACTGACATTTCTACATAGACTCATGCAGGAAAAAAGCTGAATTAGAAATAAAGATTTTAATCTAATTCTGTACATCTTCAAAGCAAAAACAGCGAGTGAGGGGAACAGAACTTATGTAGTTGATCATGGAGATCCCTAAGTTGGATCTGGGTTCTATTGAGATCCACCCCACTAATTAAGCCTATTCTCGTAATAATCCAATGTTTTGTTCATAGGGAGACCATGGACTCCTATTTGGGAATAAAAATTATAATAAAACATACAATCATATTAGAAGTGAGAGCCTCTAATGATACGAAGATGATGAGCAAATGAAGATACTCAATTGTATTAAGTGAATTCCCATGCATTCTCTACATTTCAAAGTAAGACATGACGACAAAATGTAAACCAATTTTTCCACCCTCTGGTTATATGGCTTGGTGGGCAAAATCGGCGCTTTGGTTATCTCCTCCCTACACAATGACCAGCTGCATCTATTAATTTAAATCAGGAACTGGAGCAAACTATTTTACAATTATGCGGTAGTGGTAGATTCTGAGTTATTACAAAAGACATGTTTATATATAGACCTTACTGTTTGATAAGGATTTTATTTTTAATAAGAATTTCATGATTTAGGTTTGATACTCATATTCGCTGTTTGGCTTACCAGGAGGGAAGTAATTCCAAACTTTACAACAAAAGCAGATGTTTATATATATATATAAATGTTCATAAGACAAAAGCAGATGTTCATATATATGCATTAATGTTCAAACACTTGCAGGTTTAAGTCAATGAGGAGCAGTTCAAATCTGTTCAGCATTCATACAAGAAAAGGCACCTTGAGGAGTATTTAAAAGCCCAAAAAAGGTGTTTTAGAATGTTTGAATATTTCTATTGATTGTGTTACAGTTCTTTTCAATAATATAACCTGCGAAATGAGGCCAAACGTGTCACAATTAAGACAAAAGGTATGCCAAATTACAGATCATGAGAAACGTGCAATTGTGTGAGCAAATGGTTGTGGCTTGCTCAGATGTGTATTGGAAGCACAAATGGTATGTCTGACATCTGCTTGTGAAATTATGGTAAATTGTCTTTTAAGTCCTTGAGAAGCACATGAAAGTGTCTAGCATCAGTATAGGGAATGCTAAATGCATTACAATATGGTGTGGTGTTAAGTCTCACCCCTACTTAGCCCTGCAATTATTCTTGCTGATCTTTTGTGTTCTGCAGACGTCTCAACCATATACACTTTTACTGCTTATCCAGTTTGTTGGTATCATTTGTAACCAAACCAGCTATCTAGACATTAGATCATGTGCCCACTTATGGTCATGCTCCATTTTTAACATCTAATTTATCTGGTGATATTAAGCAGTTTATTTGAACTTAAGTATTTAAACAATTTAAATATTTAACTCCAGTCCTGCTGTGGATTGTAAAAAAAGACAAAGTTTCACATTGTGTGCAGATACAACATGGAAAGATTTTTTTTTGTAGAAAAACCTTTATTTCAAGAGCATTTAAGAACATTACATACCATATAAAATAAGTGTTTCAATCAGAAAACTAAATCTGAATAAACTGTTTACCAATAATCTATCCGTTTCTTTAAAAAGAAAAAAATCCAACATCACCCTTTTATACATAACATTTAGATTATAAGTTCTTTTCATGCCAGATGACTGAAGATTTGAACAACTCTAGTTTTTTTTCACGGGAATCCCTAAATATGCATGATACAACTGCGCAGCATTGTAAAATGCCACGCATCTCTAAAAACAACTGAATCATTCTTGAAGAAATGATCCAGAAACAACATTTTGAACTTATCAGGGAAGTTGGCTTTTTGGGTTTTCATAACCACTCGAGTCCAATGGTAACAGGTTTTAAAAATGATCAGTCGCTCTTCTCTTCATTCTGATAGTGTCGGTACTCTGGTTTGAGCTCCCAGGTGTTCTTGTGGGTGCCTTTGACATTGTATATGCCAATGTCTCGAAGAATCTCCTTCAGGTAAATCTAGAAATTAACAAAGGAAGATTTTAGAGGCAGCCTTGTAGCCATGCGTTGTGGAACTCTCGTGACTGAGAAGAGAAGAAATTGTTGAATAAAGTAATTGTTTTCTTTGTGCACAAAAAGTATTCTCATAGCTTCATAAAACTAAGGTTGAACCACTGATGTCACATGGACTATTTTAACACTGTCCTTACTACTTTTCTGAGCCATGAACATGGTAGTTGCGTTGCCGTCTATGCAGAGTCAGAAAGCTCTTGGATTTTATCAAAAATATCTTAATTTGTGTTCTGAAGATGAACTTAAGGGTCTTTCTTACGGGTTTGGAAACAACATGAGGGTAAGTAGGTCTACTTAAATGACAACATTTTCATTTTTGAGTGAACTATTTAAGCAGCAAATCAACATTAGAATGATTTCTAAAGGATCATGTGACACTGAAGAACATTCAGAACATTTCCAGAACATTCTCGTTCACCACTCCTGGCTGGTGGAATGACGTTCCTACCCCTACCCCTTTATTTATTCCTTCTCTTGCAAGCCTGTACTTATTTGAACAATGCTTGAGACTTGGCATTACGAGCACTTCCTCTGTCTGTTTGCCTCTTTAGGATGAATCGCTTCATGTATTCCCCAATTGTAAGTCGCTTTGGATAAAAGCGTCTGCTAAATGACTAAATGTGAAGACTGGAGTAATGGACTTACCAATCCGAAACCTCTGAATAGTAGTGTATATGTGTTATTATGTAATGTTACAGTATTTCAACTCACCACAGGCTGTTTTGTGATGTCCACCAGATCTTTAATGTTATAATACTGGTGCTTCTCAAAAGCAGAGAACAGCATGTCCAGCACCTGCTGTTTATCTGCTCGTGCCCTCTTCCCTTCTTCTTTCTTCCTCTTTTCATAGTCCAGCTATGGGGGGGGGGACAAAGAGAGTGAGCTGATCAACAATCAACAGCATATCAGATACTTCAGGCATCTGTTGAAAGATGCAAAAGCTTGACATACATTATAAGAGTGATTAGCCACAGGTTTGTAGTTGGTGGTAACTGCTTTGTCAAGCTGTTGAGAAAACCTGAGGGGTTTAGATAACTCCTCGATCTGCAGTCTGCAAAAAAAGAAATAAAAAAAACACTTTAATATATAGAGGTCTTGCTATGAGCATATTAAAGTTTATGTATCAGACATAAAAACAATTGTGTGTGGACCTGTACTGACATCATAAAATATATTTTCTATCTCAGAGTTAAGAGTTTGCTGCCCATATAGTGTGAGTTTCCATGACAATTATAACGCTGATTGTGCAGGCAGCTGACTGCAATTTGGAACATAGCTAGTGTGCTATATGTGAACATACTTCTTCAGCTTCATGTAGTTTTCACTGACGGCCGGTCTGCATTCAGCTCTCTGCACCACCACTCCTTCTAGTGCAATTTTATCTTTGCGAAAGAAAAGAGACATTCATACTCAGTGACAGTTGTAAGTAACTATGCAATCACTGCTGAAACACACAGCCCATTACTGCTCAGTCATTACATCAGCAGTAAGAGGTACGTTCTGTACATTCGGTACGGAACTCTCAATACACCATTTCTTTAAATTAGGCCATACAAATCATTTATAATTGCCGTTTTGTTGGCTGAGTGTCAAATCAATGGCCATTAACAGTACAAGGCTTGGCGTGGTCCTGCCTGGACCTCCACTCAAGCAGGGGGCGACGGTGAGAACTCACCTGGGCCTGTACCTGAGCTGCCGGCCTCTGCATCTGACTGCCCTACGAGAGGGATGGCAACATGAGAACGAGGGGAGTACATGCCAAAGTAATCACGGCAGGCCAAGCCTCACGGCAGCTTCTTATACAGCAGTCAGCGAAAGCAAACGCAACAAAGACACAAACCACGCAGATACGACCAACAAGCCACACTGAACCACTGATCAGTCAGTTCATGAGTTAGCTTAATTGAAACCAATGAGGAAATTGATCGAAATTAATTAAAAAACCATCAACCAAAGGGACCTGTCTTCAGGGATGTGGAGATTCATATACATTCGATATATCTTTGTTTTTGAAAGGATGACATTTTACATTTTAATTTATTTAATTAGGGCCAATGCACATTAATAATACATACAATATGTAGAATACACCAGATTTAGCCCACACTGGCTAATTTTCATCCGTAGTACCTTTGTATACTTGCATACTTTGTATACCTTGTAATATGCATTAAATTAATCAAAAGTGACAGTAAAGACTTTTAACATTGTTATGTTTTTTTTGTTTTTTACTTGTATTTATATAAGTAATGATATATATTATTATTTATTATAATAATCATGTATTATATAAGTATAATAAATGTTTTTATACCAAAAGTTTGTTTCAAACTAAAATATAAAGCAGCAAAACTGTTTTCTATATTGATAAGAATGGATGCTTAATTCAGCTTTGCCATCACATAAAGAAATTACCATTTAAAATGTATTAAATTATAAAAAAATGCAATAATATATTATATTAATACAGGAAAAGTTTTTTTATCAAATAAATGCAGCATTAAAAAATAACTCAGCCCGATTTTTTTAATAACCGGTCCCAGGAGACTTATCAGAAGAGAAGAAACCAGGCTTTGGAACTCAAGCACATTCACAACAACTAAAGAAATCATCACTACAAAAAAAAAGTGTGAATTAGCATGGCAACCACACAGAGTTGGTCATGCACACACAACACCCAAGCTACACAACACACCTCCATGTTAATCAAGGAATAATTAAGGTAGTGAGCAGATTTGGTTTTAAAAATCAGTGATACTTGAAGGCCCACTCTACGGTCTTCTACCATTAAAACACCACAATCACATACACTGATTGAGAGGCAGAGGTTAGCAACTGCAAAAGCTTAAGAGACCAGATGAAAGCTATTACAACCTAATATCTGATTCATCTCACACAACAGACAAAGAGCAAAGAGAGAAACTGAATAGAACTGGAGGAAGAGAGTATGAGGCAACAGAAGTATGTACAGGAAATCCCAGAGATGGCACGAAATGACTTACCCAATGAGCTGTTTGAAGCAAAGATTAGTCAACAGGAAAAAACTGTGATACTTTTTAATTACTTTTATAAAATGTAAATAACTACCATAATAAACAAGTCATAGCATGGCATATTTTACATATATTCAGACATATTTTCTTGATCACGGACGGCACAAAATCTTATCTCAACACATTTAATGAATGGCTATGCTCTTATACATATATAACACTTAGCAAATCATTTTGAGATTAATATACATATATTTTGTGTATATTTGTAATGAAGGATTTGTCGAAACAATGTTTTTAGCGTTGAGAAGTAAAAATTATAGTTTTATTGTAACCAGAATTGGTACAAAATGGCCCAAGTGGCATGTTGTTGCTAGTGTTGTTATTTTTTTAATTTAATACATATTGTAATTAATGGGGTTATTATTCAATATTTTCATAAATTAGATGTACATTCCAGGTATCTCTGCTTTTCATTAAAACCTACAGGTTAATTGAGTGAAATCATTCACTTCAAAATGTTGTTGCTATTATGAATATCTTTAATTAAAATATGAGCATTTAAATATGTATATGTTCATATGACACTGTGTGTGTTCTATAAAAGTTTACCCAGAGAGGGAGTCTCAATTTTTTCTGTAAAATAATTTGACATTTTTTTCATATAACAAGTAACAACTACTAAATGAGCAAGTACTTCTATTTCTTTCCTATTATAACACACTGGCGATACGCCTTCATCCAGCACATGCTAAACATGTTACAATTTAAAGTAAATGTAGAACATAAATGCACACTGTTCTTAAATTACCATCGTACCCTATTATTTCAAGTATAACAGCATTTTTAGTATTCTAATACAGTGGTTCTGAAATCGTATTACATTGGAATCAAATTATGCCCCCAAATTACCAAAACTCTTCATCATAAAAAAGTTAAAATGCTCTTAAAATAAGTCAAAACATTAACATGATATTAAATAACATTAATGATCAAATAATAAGTAATGCATTTTGTAAATGACTACATAATGTTACTATGTATTACTATTATGGTCATTTAATTTACTTAGTTTATATTTATTTTTGCACTTGTTATAATTCACTTTTTTACAATATTGGTATATTGTACTTCGGGCAGGCAACGATTAATCGACAATCGATTAATTGTCGATAAGAGCTATAATCGATAAAAGCTACCGATGGTCGATTAAGCAGTTTCATTTTGGGGTGCGTGCGGCTCATGCGCAAAACACGTGCAAACGGCTGTGAGTGACGGTGAAGGCGCTGGATCTTACAAGAAAATGATTTACTAATGTTTACACTACGCTTTTAATATGATCCAAACTTTAAAAGTGCATTAAAACAGATACAGGACAAACTTATTTTGTATTGAAATGTAGTAACAAGTCATGTTCAATTATAATTTCCATAGATAATTGTTGCATATCGGGCACTTCGCTTTGACAGGGCTGCGGAGGGGAGCAGGACAGATATAGTATATTCTTTCCTACATCTTGTTAATTCGTTCCTACGACATATTAATTTGTGGCAGCTGACCATGTTTCATTAATTTGTTCCCTAGTAAACTCATGATTTAACTTAAATGCGGGAACAATTTAAGTCGTAGTAACGAATTCTTAATTCATGGCCCCGAAATCTTTCATTTCCCCCCACACGTTTACCACAGTAAGAGATGCGAAAACAGTGATTAAAAGTGAACAACAATAAAATAAACCTGTGAATCTAGAGGGTGAGAGAGTGAGGATTTGGGAAAAGAAACAAATAATATAAAATTCTTGACCATTCGGAAAAACAGAACACAAAGCCGCATATGGTTTGATTTAAATGTATGCGCTCGGCATGAATCAAAAAGCATGGTCGCGATGTAACATTTGCCTGCTAACCAATTATTTATCTTATTAACAAAGCTTTGTAACTCACTTGTGTCATAATACTCACATTAAAATGTTTCAGATGGGTAACAGTGTGTTTTGCTGGTTCTGGAAATGAATCATCGTCACAGCCCAACTTGCGTTTGGGATCATTTTATTTTAAATCCCGATAATTTCAATTGCAAACATTGCTATAAAACCATTTAAAAATGCGCATTCAGCGGTCTCCGTGGCAGGATATGAAACAGCACAAAGTATAATGATCCCGTGCGTAACTATGGTGTGCTCTCTTCCTTTTATCAAATGTTTGTAATCACATCCATTCATTTTACCATCCTGCCACTAGCCTTTTATTTAGACTAAAACCCTTTTCATTCAGGTGAGGAAGCTGGCGTTTTGAGTGGCATTTGCACATCCTGTCATGCCGGTGACTATATGCCACTGCAATAGACGCATTTTGCAGAAGTTAATGTTAAAGATTAATCGATTAATCTATCGTTAATTTAAACGACGATCGATTATGGAAATTATTGAAAATTGACATCCCTAATTGTACTACATGAACATAAATAACATTAACAATTAATGAACCATTTTGTACTACTTAATTTTTTCTTCTTGTACATGTTAATCTGAATATTTATTGTGTTTAAGTCTATTGTATACTATCCTGTACATCACAGATTTTTCTCTGTTACTATAAAAACTCTTTGTCGCATCTCTCTCTTTTTTCTAATATACTTTATAAACAATTTCACAGTCTATGGAGTGGAGCTGATGTACATTTCATTGCTGGCTATATATTCTATATAACTGTATATGAATCTATTTTAACTTCACATCATTTAAATACACAGCAGTTCACAGCATTACATGTAGTGCCATCCTGGTTCTCACCTGAAGAGTTTTCAGTAAAAACAGTCAGAGTGTGTCCACCGACCGTCTGCAAAGTGAATGGATGCTCTCTAGGGGCTCGTACCATAGATGGTTTCTCCCCAATGGTGTCTATGGTGGTCAGCTCCTCGTTGAGTGTGAAAGACACCTGTCAATCAATCAGAAAAACATTAAGTCCACTTAAAGACAAGTCTCAAATATAAAACACTGAATATTTAAAGGCATATTAGTTACCTCTGCTTTGCCTTGATTCCTGCACAAACAACAATAATAGTATAAATATTACCGTTTTAAATGAACGTTGTGCTTTTAGTATTCCATAGCATGTAGATGGTTGTTATTTTTGCTACGTACTTGCTTATTCGGAGCTTTCCAACTTCTCCTCTTCCTGTTGCTTTGGCCCATTGCTGTGACAAATACTTTGGGACCTTTATGAAGTGTATGCAAACATAGCTTTAAAACAATGCCCATATTTAACATGGTTTTAATAATTACACGGCAAAACATATAAACCACACCGCCATGAGAGGTATCTGTATATGCTAAAGCCATGTACGGCTGCAGTAGAAGATCATCATCGAGCTATTTAAAGCACTTACTTTGACCAGCCATACGCCCGTGTTCTGTTTCGCCCCGGTTAAATCCACCTCTCCTTTGTCTGACATGTTTGTTAATAGTTTAAATATTTAAATTCTAGTTATTTCATGTGGATGTAATGCACCGCTTCCAAGCTACACACTCGCTAGCTAACACATCAACAACGAGCAGGTTGCATGGTAGCCGTTTAGGACAAAAATGAAAAGCGCGTTGGTTAATACAGATGCTACATAGTGACAAAATCCATGAATTTGGAAAAGAGTTAACAAAAAAAGAACTTTCTGTGTGTTAGTTCAATCGTTAATGGTTTAGTTAAGAGGAGATACGTTTTACGTTGCTTTTATTCATTTTATTTAGTAAAAAAAACCACTACTCGATTTTTTGGAAGTGAACATGTTTTTGAGAATAGCATAGCATAGAATACCTTACGAAAATTAAACATGGTTTTACAACAAATAAAACATGGTTATTATATTTAGGCTACCATGATAACCACAAATTAATCGTGTGTTGGCTACACAAAACCACAATTTAACCATGGCATTTATAGTAAAACTGTGGTTATTCAAATGGCATTAAATACGTCAAAAAACAAAACATGCCGGTTACTACACTTTTACAGTTATAAAATCATGGTTAATTGCCATAAGGAATAGAATAGGTATTTATTTACAGAAATTATCACACTTTACATATATGATATGAAACCTCAAAGAAACAATTCAGTTGAGCTTAATAGCCTCATCATATCGCAAATAAAATAAAAATAATAAAATATATTTTTACATGGAGCAACAAAAACATTAGGCCCATCATGCTTGTTTGCACTGTAACATTATCGCTATGAATGTTGATTCGCATTATAGTAATAGTGTACTGTACAGGAAAGATGTAATGGATTTTACTGGCAAATTTGCTTAATAAACTGCATAAATTTAAGTACAACAAAACAAACTAGTGATATTGTTAGTATCATAGTAATTCGTTTTTTCTTTAAGGTACTAATAATTTGGGATTAAGTGTTATGACAACAAAACGTTTTAATGGGTCTAAAATGGTCTTAACTTTCATTAAGCAAAATCTAAATTATTTTATTGTTAGGGTGACGTACATGTGATCTGAACTTGGAATATTTCAATAGATAAAGCACACTCTGGTGAACAATACATGAAACTGACAGAATTCAGGGGAATTCACTGGATATAAACAATAATACTTAAGTATTCATTACCTATTAATACAATGGCAGCATAAGAACATATAGAAGTCACACAATTACAAAATGTTTAATGCATTTTCTCTTACAATTAGACACTGGTTTAAAAAAAGGGCATATTCAGGAGGAACAATCGGTCCTTCTAATTTTACATATAACTGTCAACAAAAGCTCAATGTTTTGATGATGATGATGATGCTTTGAAGATTCCAATGCAGTACAACATCCTTTAAAACCTAATCCTTGACAACAAGAGATGGATTTGTTGAATGTCCCTCAAAGGAACATGCGGTCTTTGCTGTGTGAAAAGCGGGTGTTCAGTTCTTGTGACTTCTTGAGCAAAGCTTTTTTCTGAGCCTCATCAAACCGATTGACTTGGAGGTCTGCATCTCTGTCGAAAGGTTTTCTTTCCACAGGTTTGTTAGCATCCTCCTCAGCTTTTCTTTTCATCTTTTAGTGTGCAAACTGATGAGAGATTCACCACGCTTGGACTCCTAAAAAGAGATGGACATTCTGAGACTGAAATTCATATTTTATACTTAGGCAGTCACAGCTTCATCAAGCAAACTAAAGGAAGGGTCCATCAGAGTGAGCTACTCAAAAATAAATAATTTTATTGTATTTTTGATCAAATAATAATAATTAAAAACACTAACTAAAAGTTTTTCAAACTTTTTACCGGTAATATGTATATTAGTGCCATATTGTAGAATGTGTATAAAAACAGCTGGATTTAACTGAACTTACATTATATTTTGAAACTTTTCCTGCTGTCTCAAGCTCTTTCTGAGACAGACGAGGTCCATCATCTTTGGCAGATTCACCTTTTTCCTTAGCCTCTAGTCGTTCCTAGGAAAGACAAACAAGAAGGGAATTTCCATAAGCCAGTGCTTGTATTACCTGCAGAATCACATATATAATATCACTGAAAAATTAGGATGACTCTCCAGAACAATCCCCACATCTCACATCTGAACTCACCCTAGTTTTTCGCTCACGTTCAGCGGGAGTGTCAGTCCAAATTGAGCGGTCTTTGTTCTCAGGGCCTGATCTTTTCTTAAAGGTTCGTGCTTCCAGGCCCACATGCTGCAACTCAGGAGGCAACTCTGTCATCCAGCACTCTCTGGAGAGCACTTCGGGGCCAGTCTAAAAGGAGAAGAAGCCAGGATTGTTTAGTCTGCCCACTGACTGGAATAAATCAACATCTATTTTCATGTTGAACAAAACAAATCAGTCAAGTGCTTTATTGTCATTGACAATAATGACTCATCCTAGGGTATGATGTATGTAAACGGAAATTATATTTTAAAGTATATAAGGCTTAAAATTAGAAGCTTATGTGTAAAGATAGAAAACAAATTAAGATTAAAAACAAGAAATATACAGTATAATATATATATAATAAATAATAATTATTGTTAATAATAAAATATAAAAAATACTAGCTAAATTAATAGACTATAAAAAATACATAAAAAGCACTTACATCCACTCCTGTAAGTTTGTCTTTCATTCTTTGAGCTCTTCTTTCAAAGTCCAATGCCACAGAGTGCTGGGACGGTCCTTTTGATGGCATGGGTCCAACGACATAATCATCTTCTTCTTCACCGCTTGACACTGATGGTGTAAAACCTGGTGGTAGAGCTGGTCCTAAAAATCCTCTAGCGTCTTCTTTTCCCTCCTCTTCATCTACACTTATTACATGTGGCCTGCAGGAAGAGGAAAAAAACAAAACGAAATCAACATTTGCATGTTAAATGAAAATAAATATAGCAGTGTGTGATACTACCAACTATAAAAAACAAAAATGTATAGAGCCATCATAATGTCTACTGTGTTTGTTTAATCCCAGGACAAACTCATGTTACCGTTCAGGAGATCTGTCTTGCTTTCGATATCCTGGTGGTAAAGCTGGTCCTAAAAATCCTCTGGTATCATCTTTTGCATCATCTTCATCTTCATCTTGTTTTTGAAATCCTGGAGGGAGTGCAGGTCCCAGTAAAGGTGGCCTGGTGATGCAGAATGTAGTTCATCCAAGACTTAGATTGGGGTGCTGAAATTGCTCTACAAACGACCATGTGGGATACTATTATTAAGTGTTTATTACCCTTCAGGTGATTTGTCTCCCTCTTGATATCCTGGGGGAAGAGCTGGACCAAAGAAACCATCATCATCATCATCACCCTCCTCATCGACTTGCTTTATATCCATCTCATCTTTTACGTTGCCTCTTCTGCTGATAAATAACCACAAACAATTACTAATAAATATCAGCTGTCAATCCATATCCATCTTAAGGCTATAAATGCGTAGTTTTATGATCAAAGCTCTGCAGTTTTTATTGTGGAGGCAAAACATAATGCAAAGCAAAGCAATTTTGATTGAGAAATTAACAAATTAAAGCCTGATTGGTTCCTTAAAAGCCTGATGGATCATACTTACATTTGAACATGAGCTTTCTAAAAAATAAAATATTATTACAATGATATACAGATAATTAAGTAAACCTAAATTGGATTTTTAGCAAGGCCTTTTACTTACTAAAAAGTATTAAGTATCAATCAGACTACAGAAGGCATATACAGCAGGTTTTACAGAATAATTTAGAGGTCTTAGAGATTTATGTACAAAATATAATGCAGTGTGCTTTATATGGTTGACTGCCTACCAACACAACATTAAAACAATTTGGATATATCAAAAGTGGTTCATTTATGACCAAACACCTCATTAAATGTGAATCCATGAGAAACACATTTATTTGGAAAGCCATCAAGTGGCATACTTTGAAGAAGGCCGGTTCCTAGATGATGATGAGTATTTGGCTCTCTTGAACACGACCTCCTCTTGGTCACTATCTTCACATGAGCTGCTAGAGGACTCTGAAGCTTTATACTTTGGAGGTAAAGCTGGACCTATGACTGGAGACAACATGTATTATTAATAACAATATAAACTAAAGGACTGACTGACTTGGTTAAGGCAATCAGCCTTGTTATGCATTTGCAAATAAAAAAAACTAATAATATATATATATATTTATTTCAGTTCACTAAGCAGCTAACGTTACTACAATGTTTATGTCAACATACTTGCGGCGTCTTCATCTGAATCATCATTTGTGCTTTTCCCCATCATCGGTGGCAAAGCGGGTCCAATTATGTTTTGATTCGACATCGCAAAAATTATTGTGTCAGAAAAAAATATTATAAAACACAAATGTATTCGTTCACAAACCCCGAAATATGCTACGATACATAGAACACGTTCTCTTATTTCCGGTCTCGGATTTTAGGTACATTTCAAACTAAGAGTCCTGTTCCGGCGGAGTCCTATAGGTGGTGTGTTATTTTCCATCAAAAGCGTTTCTGAGGCAGACGCAAACTTCACTTCTCGTCTCTGTTGTCAGCCGTCGTTGTTTCTAGGGAGGCGGGACGCTTAAATACAACAGTCGGTGTAATAAGTTAACGTTACCTTTTTAATCTTAAAACATTTTCCCCCTGACTTAAGATATTTTAAAGTTTGACCTCTCACATAAATTATTACTTTGTCGTGTTTTTCTTGTCATAAGGCTGCGATAGTCAGGTAGTTAACCTGAAATAACCGAATTTGTCTTGCTTTGTCCAGCTGTCATCGCTTAGCGACTAACGTTAGAGCCTTATCCGTTAATTCTTTGCTTGGACTTCTGCGCTTCTCTCGTGACGGCTGACTGCTAATAATCCACATTTACGTTACCATTTGTAAAACATTGAAGAACAGTCTTATTTCCTTACATGACTAACGTTACTCGGTAGTACCGTTGGACTGGGACTGTGTCGAGATGCCCGCTAAGAAGCCAAAGGGCGCCACGGCAAACATCTCCAGCTCCATCGAGTCTGAGGACATCAGTCTGGAGACAACAGTCCCCACAGAGGACATATCGTCTTCAGATGAGAGAGATGGAGCAGGGAAGGTCACAAAACAGCTCCTGGAAAGAAAAGAGCTGCTTCATAACCTTCAGAAACTGAAGATAGAGCTGTCACAGAAAAATCTGCTCATAGACAACCTCAAAGTTGACTATCTTACCAAGGTAATGGTTGGTGAATGGAGAACTAATGTGCACATTGCATTGAAATACGTTTGAAAAGTGTTTGTTTTTTCACCTATAAGTATTCAAATTATTGTTTTGCACATTCATTTGTAGATAGAAGAGCTGGAGGAAAGGCTGAACGATGCTCTCCATCAGAAACAGGTGCTCGCTCTGCGTCTGGACAGCCAGCTCAAACTACAGCAGGATGAAAACAGGTTCATTTACACAGTTTTACTGACAAAAGATCCATTGGAAGTAGGGATGTACAGTATATCAAGGGTAAAAATTGGTATTGGCTGAATAAATGTGCCTTTTTTTGGTCTGCTAGGTAAAAGAGGATAACACTTTAAGTCAAAAAATTATATCATTTCCAGTTATATTTCTAGTTGGCCTACTTACTGTTAATCACAAATAAATAAAAATGGTTACTCTGTTTTTATTCTACTATACATGATATTCAAAAATAATAATGATTTTAGTTAATTACTTAGGAATAATCCTTTGTCATAGGAAACTTGTACAGCAGATGTAGGGTCACTGTAAAAATATGCTCACTGTAAAAATATCTCTCTTTAATCCTGTACAGCTGACATATGATATTATTATTAATATTATATTATACAGCTGACATATGATATACTTTATCTCAAATCAAATTGTTTGAAATGGAACAGTTTATTTAAGCTTTAGACCAAATATAAAATAAAACGTTTGCACATGTTCCATATGTATTATCATATTTGATACATCAGGCTTTTATGGATCATTTTATAGTGAGAATATGTAGCTCATACTCGAGGAGGAAAAACACACAAATTATTTCCAATTTGGTGCAGGTGATGTTATTTATATGACCAAAAAATAAGTTTGATAGCTTGTAATGTAAATCAATGAGATCTTCTGCTTATGCAGGAAGCAACAAGCCTTGAGGAAGCAAGAGATGGACAACATCATGCTCAGACAGAAGCAGCTGGAAGAGACAAACTGTCAGCTGTGTGATCGGGCAGGTGATCTCCGCAGGAGCTTGAGGGACCTGGAGCTGTCTGAGGAGAAGTACGCTGCGCTGAAGGAGCTGTCTGAGGACAAACTCACCATCCCTGAATATGTGGCAGTAAGCACGGAATTATCAACTGGATAATTTATTGGTGCTATTAGTTCTTCACAGTTCTTAAAAGCTATAATGTGTGTGTGTGTGTGTGTCTGTGTGTGTACATGTGTTTTTTTTCTCCACATAGATTCGGTTCTACGAGGTTGTGAACCCTCTGAGGGCTCTTGTGACTGAGCTGCAGGTTAAAAAGTCTAACCTGAACGAGGATCTGGACAGTCATCGTAACCAAAGTAGATCACTAATGGAGGTTTGAAAAAAAAAAAAATCTTCCCGTTTTGGATACTAGTTTTTTTTACAGTCTTTAAAGTCAGAATGAAATTTAAAATGTATCTATATACACAGTGCCCTCCAAAAGTATTGGAACAGTAAAGACAAAATTGCTCTGTTGGTTGTGGAGTCAAGACATTTACAAATATGATTAAAAGATGAATATGAGACAAAACTACAGAATGTCACATTTTATTATTGGGTGATTCAGTACATCGATGTTTTACCAGCTAAGAAGTTCAGCACTTTTAGAGTTTCATCCCCCTATTTGATGTGAGCATATGTATTGGAACAGTTGCCTCTCAGGTCTTTCTAAGTGATCATCTGCGTCCTGTTGTATTAATTCTTCAGGTATTAAAAGCAGGGAACGTGTCTAGTATTCCAGCAGTCAAAAGCAGTCAAGTATTCCAGACAACTGTGAAATAACCTTTTTTTATTGTCATTACTTTTATTTACATTAATTCCCTCTTTACCATATCCCAATCAGAGCTATGAGGAAGAGAGGAGAGCGCGCTCAGAGCTGGAGATCCGCTGTCAGAGAGTCACTCTGGAACTTGCAGACACCAAGCTGCTTATTCAGGAAGGAGACTACAAACGAGAGAACTATGACAAAATCAAACTGTGAGTGAAATGTTCTGCATTGTGTGTCCTGCATGCACACAGGACACAGTCTCAAAGCTATATGGAGCATAAATAATTTATTTTAATGCATTGTCAGCCCTAATTTTATTATCCCCTCTCCACATGTACACTTTATTCAAAATACTTTTAGATTATTGCAAAAAATTAAATAAAATAAGATCAAATAAATGTAGCCCTGGTGAGCAAAAAGACTTCTTTCAAAAGCATTACAAATGTTCTAATGCTGTGTTTGTGTGTGCATAATTATAAATATAACCTGTCTTATTGTGTCCACAGAGAGAGAGATGGGTATGAAACAGAGGTTAGAGAGTTGAGGAAGAAGTTTGAAATGCTGGACCTCACACACACTGCCCTGACCAGAGAGAGAAATGACCTAAATAAGGAGGTAAGATGACTGACAGATCAGCATATCCATTAGACCAATTATTTAGTTAACCGATTGAGCCATGTTTAAATGATCAACATTTGAGATTGACAGTGGATAATACAATGTTTCAGTTTATTTTCTTTTTAGACATATTTAGATGTATTTAAAGAGCAATGTACTGTTCCTCTATATATTTGGAACAAAAAAAAGGCCATTATCCATTGACATCCATAAAGGCAACTGGTAGCCAAATGTCAACATACATCTGTCTGTCACAAATTTTCTCCTGCTACTTAATTGAACTCTTTCTCACTGTTTTTCCCTTTTCCTCTGCAGGTAGCCACTCTGCAGCAGTCTGTAACATTGATGCAGAAGGACAAAGAATATTTAAACAGGCAGAACATGGAGCTTAATGTGCGCTGTGCTCATCAAGAAGACCGTCTGGACAGACTGCAGACCCAGCTTGAAGACACAAAGAAAGCCAGGGAAGATGCCTATGAGAAATATGTTGCTTCTAGGTATGTGTGATAAATAATAAGGATGGTGCATTCTTTGAACTTTTTCATGCTATTAAGTTTAATGTTTAGTTTAATGAGCAATACAGCATTGGTCTGTATTAAGAATACAAATTAAGAATTTTGCATGATATAAATAAATGAGCCAAATCTGGTGAGTATTGTGGCAATATACTTGGATTTGGAACAGAGATCCATTAATACTGTCAAATCTATTTTGTGAAGTCATTACAGTTTGACAGTTGTGTTGTTTACCCTCCACCAGAGATCACTATAAGACAGAGTATGAAAACAAACTGCGTGATGAACTGGAGCGAATTCGAATGAAGACTAGTCATGAAATCGAGAGCCTGCAGAGGGCATCAAAAGAGATGTATGAGAGAGAGAACAGGTGAGAGCATGTCTCTGACTGGACAAGGACAAATCCTTGAAAAATTAAAAACCGAACTGTTTACCATGGAAAACCTGAGTATGTCAGGAAGTTTTAGAATTGTGATTTCTAGTCCTGGAAGTCTTCTCTGAAAATCTTAGAACATCATAGAAATGTCAATAGAATTTATTTATTTATTATTTATAATTATTTGTCTCTAAAATATTTAATTGGCTAGAAATAACTCTATAATGTTTAAGTGTGTTTTTTTTTTTTTTTTTTTTTATGATCCTGTAATAATAAATGTCCATAAATTGATATATCTAAAATCTGGGAACTCTGTTTCTTATGTTTGTTAGGAATATTAAGAAAAACGCTACTGGATACTTTATAGATTTAGTTTTTACAAAACGTAATCATATGTTCTATTATATTTCATAGTTTTGAGTCAGCAGAGGGGTCGATCACTGCACCCCTAGTGACCAAAGACAAAATAGTCTTAGCATTAAAAATGTATGAAAGTATAGAAGCTATAACTAAAGAATATTTGATTACAATCTAACAGCTCTGCATGCTTCCTTTTATATTTACTCTTGCACTGCCACAGTGTCATGTTCTGTACACAGTATCAGAGCAACATTATACTTGTAAGTTGGTTTGAAAATTGGCACGTCTCATTTCATGTTGGCCTCCAAATTTTACTCATTGTTTCTTCACTTTTGTGGGACTATAATTCCTGTGTAACTGGATTTACGCCATCTCTCTGCATCACAAGATTTATTTGTGATATATCAGTGGAAGGATGGGGTTTGCTTGTTTGCTTGTTACATGTAATAAAACAGGTAATCTTCATACTGTGTCAAGGCTTTAAAGCTCACTTAACTTAAACCTGTGCTAAATAATATACAGTATTGTTTAAGGAAATGTGTTAATTACGCTTTCAGAAACCTTCGTGAAACCCGAGATAATGCTGTCATTGAGAAAGACAGGGCACTGAATGCAGAAAGAGATGCCCAAGCCAAATATGATCAACTCTTAGACCAGTAAGTTCATACACACCCCTCACATATGCGTGACAATCTCTCTCTGTCTTTATATTCTGATTGACATTTACCCAATAAAAAAACACTATTGAGCAAATACATGTGCAGGAATTCTTGCCAACTCATCATCCATTAGAAATAAACATGACAGCTGAATGTGTGTGAATCATAACAATTTATTACACCAGTGAAATCTGTGAATAATGCGAAGATCCCATACCTTCTTGGCATTTTGAAATCAGGATTGTAACTTTGTAAATGTCTTTCAAAATTATGACCAGGTATCGACATCTACTTCAACTTTTGTGCATTCTAATATGATATCAAAGTATTCTACTATATAAAGTTTAAAAGGGTCAATAAGATTTTTTTTAATAATTTGATAAATGTGTTCCGCAAGTGACAGTAAAGTGACAGTAAAGACATTTGTAATGTTGCAAAATATTTGTCTAACAAATGTTTTCCTTTTCAATATTCAAATGAATGAAGAATCCTAAAATAATTAGCCATTTTCTACAAAAATATTAAGCAGCAGAACTGTTTTCAACTTAATAATGAATGTTTATTGAGCAGCAAATCAGCATATTAGACTGATTTCTGAAGGATTGTGTAACACTGAAGACTGGAGTAATGGCTGCTGAAAATTCAGCTTTGCATAACAGGAATAAATGACATTTTAGCATGTATTTAAATAAATAAAAAAAAATGTTGTAATGAATATTTCACACTACTTCAGTTTTTACTTTAAATAAATGCAGCCTTGTCGACCAAAATAGATTCTTTCAAAAGCATCCAAATATTTTACAGACCCCAAACTTTTGAACAGTAGTGTAATTGGATCAATGTTATTTCCACCTTAAGATTTTTTAAATTATAATTATATTGCTTAACTGTAATAAAATTAGTTCACTTTTGCTTTTATAAGCACACAGTAGAGATGAGTTGTGACGTTAATGCTGTTCTAGCCTTTGCGTGCATTTGTAAATCAGAAAAAACGACCTATCTTTTGAGCTTTTTCATGTTTTGTTCGTTTTTCCTTGGAGTCAAACGTTTCAGGCTTGACTGGATTCCTCCAAGGCCAAATCAATTAAACTTTGAGTGAACTGATGATAGACATGTCCGTATATTGTCACTGTAAGTAAAAGTGGGTGTAGTCATGTTTTTAGAGAGATATCTATGTACATTAATCAACAAATTGCAGGGAGACATATTTTAACCTCTGTTACCGCCTTGAGAAAAAAATAAAGTGTTCTTGAACATTAGTTCTTGCCTGTCAATGACAAGTATACAGTCAAAGTCAAGATTTTAAAATATGCTGATTGTTGTCCTCCTGGTTATGATCGCTATAATTATTTTTGGAGCCTGGTTTCTTAAGGAGTAACTTGCCGTACAGCATATGTTCCCATGGTGTTAAAGCCTGTCTGACAGAGGTGCCGAATATGCCTTTGTTAATCATTCCATTGTGATGAAATGCAGTTGAATACTTGTGTCTACACTGTCAAGATCAGGACAGTGTTGGTTCTTGACACTGGGCTGTGGTAGACAAATGTGAACAAATAGATAAGCTACAACATGGACATGTGGCTAGCTACGACATGACCTGAATAAAAAAATCAGTGAGTCGCCACAGCTCAATGAAGACTCACTGACAGGCTAATTTAGCACTTGAGTTCTGGTTTTAACAGCATTGGTAAATGCCAGGAGTGAGAAAACATGCTAGACTGGCTAGAAAAGAAAAAAGACGGGTATTTCCATTTTGGTATGCTCTACTGGTGCATGTCTGCAGCCAAAACATAGACAGTTGAAGCACAGGCTTGAAAAAATACATAACTGAAATGTAAACTTCGTGTAGGCCTAGCTACACTATTGTTAAAAAGTTGGACTCTGTAATATTTTATAATATTTTTGATATAAGTGTTATGCTCATCAGAGCTGCATCTATTTGATCAAGAATACAGTAATGCAGTAATATTGTGAGATATTGTTTCTGTTTGAACGGTTTGAATTTGAAACTAAGCTAGTGTCCAGATCCAGACCCCAGTCTTCTATATTTTGAGGAACCCTGTAATATGCTGATTTGCTGCTCAAGAAATATTTATTATTATTATCGATGTTGAAAACGGTTACGGTGCTTAATATTATTTTGGAAACCATGATACATATTCTTTTTTAATTTTTTTCATGATTCTTTAAATATAAAGTTAAAAAGAACAGCATTTATTTGAAATATAATTTTTGGTAACCTTGTGCAAGTCTTTGTCACTTTCTTTTTTCTTTCAAATAAACAAAAATCTTACTGACCCCAAACGACTGAACAGTAGTGTAAATATAAGCTGAACTAAATTAGAATAGAAATAAAAAATAATAATAAATCATTTGTAAAAATAAGCACAGAGGGATGACATCCTCATATTCTGTCATGTAGAATTTGATATTTATTTCTCAATGCTGGTTATGATAAGTGGTAAACCTTTTTTGGTAAGTAGTTCAATATCATTTTTCATAGTATAGATTTTGCATTTAAAAATAGCCATGAAAGATGGCATGGCCTTGAATCACAGATTAACAAATAATATTTATTTAGCAAATTAATAATAGCAAATCTGCTCATAAAATTGCTTGTTTCAATGAAACTTGCATTACTCAAATGAAACTATTTGAGAATGGGCTAAGGGGGCACAGTTCTTATGGTTAATTAAATTATATTTGTATTACTTTACAACCACTTTTTCTTTCTTTTTTGCTGCTACCTCTCTTTCCTCTTTTGCGGTTATCTGTATTTTCTGTTTTGTTTTCTCTATGCTTTAAGATGTGTATTTTTTATGTGATAGCTGATAGAGGAGTCTAGAAGTGCAGGTTGTTGCCCCTCCTCTTTCTCCTGAGTGGTCAGCACTTATTTGCCCATGTGAGAGGCTTACGGTGTCACTGAGCTCCAGCCACGTGCCTAGCATACCAGCAGATACTCTACACACAGTTGTTGGGCATACCCCACGTTTTTCAGCCCCGGGGAACGGATTGCTCGCATTCACAGAGAAGCTCGATCGAAGGCAAACATGACAGATGCTCCTTTACCCTGCTATTGAGAGGTCAAGTCTACGGTCCGTGAACATGTTGTCCAGCGACTCTATTTTGGGCTAACAAATTTAAGTGGGGGATGGGAGAATAGAAATTAATGTTGCGTTGCATTGCATTGCGTTGTGCCGAGAAACAGAATGAAGCAGAATAAATATTTTGCAGTTGTGTCAAATGTACTTGCAGGTGTGACTCCAAGATGACATGCCTATGTAGCAGAGTAAACGGCACAAACATAAATACAGTGGTGCTTGGAAGTTTGTGAACCCTTTAAAATATTGTGTATTTTGGCATTAATATGACCCAAAAGATCATCAGATTTTCACAAAAATCCTGAAAGTTGACAAAAAAATCCAATCAAACAATTGAGACAAAAATATATACTTTGTCATTGAATTTGTTGTGGAAAATGATCCATATCTGTGAGTGACTACATTATTTGAATCTCTAGGTATAGCAGTTAATTTGAAGGTAAAATTAGAGTCCATCAGAGGTGTTTTCAGTCGGTTGGATGAATAGCAGGTGTCAGTGTGTGCCCTGCTTTTTTTTTTTTTTATAGGGATCTATCAAAGTCTGTTCATGTTTGTGGAGGTGTATCGTGGTACGAACAAGGGGAATTTCTGAGGACCTCAGAAAAAGTTGTTGATGCTTATCAGGCTGGAAAATGTAAAAACTATCTCTAAAGTGTTTGAACTCAACAAATCCACAGTCAGACAGATTGTGTACAAATAGAGGAAATTCGAGACCACTGTTACCCTCCCCAGAAGTGGTTCACCAACAAAGATCACTCCAAAAACAAGATGTCTAGTCTTATACACCTAATTGTAGTGTTTTGCTGCATCTGGGCCAGGATTACTTGCCATCATTGATGGAACAATGAATTCTGAATTATACCAGCAAATTATCAGGAATCTGTCTAATAACTGAATCTCGAGAGAAAGTAGGTCATGCAGCAATACAATGACCCCAAGCACACAAGTCGTTCTACCAATGAATAGTTGGAGAAGAACAAAGGATATTTTTTTTACAAAAGTTTGGCCAATTGAAATTTTGTAGAAGGACTTGTAGTAAGCAGTTCATCGGAGGAAACTCACCTACATCAGAGTTTAAGCGGTTCTGTACTGAGGAATGGGCTAAAATTACAAGCTGTTGTGCAGGACTGATCGGCAGTTACAAGAAACTAGTGATCGACCGATATTGATTTTTTTTTATAACTGATACCAATTATTTGTACGTTTATGTACCCGATAACCGATATGCAGAACCAATATTTATTTACTGTTATAAAGTAAATAAATAACAGAGTGAAGTAAGTCCATTCTTCGTTTTGGTTTTTCCTCCTTTCAGTCAACTTAACAACAACAAACATTTTACATTTTCATGTAAAATGTTATCTTCAAATTACAACAATAAAAACATTTTATTTATAAGAAGCATCATCAGCAACACTGATATTAACAATAAGCAAAATAATGTCTAATGTTTTCAAATGGAGAAAATAAAGGACAGTAGTCATATCAACTTCATTTTAAACTACAGTTTTAGGTTTATAAGCTGTTTAATAGGCTAAAGAGTGAAGAATAATTCACTGGATAATGTTAATTCACTGAATAATATTCTCTGGAATATTGAAATAAGCTATAACAAACAAAACATCGTATTTTATTGCATTTCTTAACCGGCACGTTTTATCAGAATTATTAAAATGTTTTTATCATTCTAAATTATGAAAACTGCTGACAGCATGGTTTATCTATGGATTTACACATAACTATACTCAAACTGCGATCGCTTGCGGAGATAATAAATAATTAATTTCGATAGAGATGTTAATTGGCGAAATAATGGTTCTATAGTAAATGTTAACATAGTTTAGCATGTTTCAAACAAGTGAATCTTGTATAAAGTTACATGCGGTGGCCGTACTGGAGCATTTCCTGAGTGAATAGTGCCCACTGCTCCAAGTGTGTGTGCATTTGGATGGGTCTAATGCAGAGAACACATTTCACTGCTGGTTATACTCCGTATAATTGTGTATGACCAAAAAAAAATAATATATTGGTTATCGTTTTTTTTTCAAAACCGATATCCGATTATGGTAAAATGCTAAAATATCGGTAAACCGATATATCGGTCAATCTCTACAAGAAACCATTAGCTGCAGTTATTGCTACAAAAAAAAGCAGACCATATATTGAAAGCAAAGATTCACATACTTTTGCCGCTCAGAGATGTGTAACACTAGATTATTGTTCTCAATAAATAAATTAAAATTTTTGGCTCATTTGTTTGATTGGATTCTCTTTGTATACTTTCAGGACTTCTGATGATCTTTTGGGTCATATTTATAGAAATATATAAAGTTCTAAAGAGTTCACAATCTTTCAAGCACCACTATATATGTATAGCAGACAACCACTCCTTACAACATACTGTTCCAACAGCTTCCTCAGCCTCCCTTTTTCCTTGATTTTATGTAAATAAACAAGTCTAATATACTTTAAGCCAATAAATAGCTTAACAATATCCAGTCTTACTCCATAATGTATGATGGGAGTTGTCCAATTATGTAAAATTTGTCAAAATTATTACTATAGGTGTTGGTCACCACTATGATGACATATCCTTTGTATTCTTCACAAAACTGCCTACAGTTAGCTTGACGTAAGTGACAATGCACAAACAAAAGAAAAATCTTGACCTGCCAGTTTGGCCCCTCCGTAGGTGTGGTTACGGTTTCAATCAAAACCCCTTGGAGCTCTCTGAAATGTTTTCATCTTTCAGAGACCTGGCTATAAATGTAGGATGACACAAACAGATACTAAATCTGTTTGAGCATGTTGAGATTTGGGTTTTCAAGACAAAGTGGTGACTTTCTGCCCTAGGAAATACACTTGGCACGTTATAGGCGGCCACGTCTGAGCTTGGCATTACCCTAATTTAGCAATCGCTTATCTTAGCCTAAGGTGAGCCACATCAGAGAGTATACATTTATACATATCCCCCCTCCCATTTAGTTAAATCACAATTTAAATGAAAGTAAAGTCTATTTCAAATAAATGCTGTTCTTTTGTAATGTTAATTTATGTAGGAATCCTAGAAAAAAAGGTTCTACAAAAATATAAAGCAGCACAAATCTTTTTGACATTGATAATAATAATAATAACAGTGATGATAAATTCTGTTCTTTTGAGCTTTATATTCATCAACGAATAAACTATTAAGCAGCACAACTGTGATTGTATAACTGAATAACTTCAACTGTGACAATAATAAATGTTTCTTGAGCAGCAAATCAGTATATTAGAATGATTTCTGAAGGATAATGTGACACTGAAGACTAGGAGTGATGGATGCTGAAAATTCAGCTTTGCCATCACAGTTGGTTGTGGTCACTTTTTTGATTAAATTGTTTCATTTTTACGTTTTAGACTAATTTTCATGGGAAACGTTTGCAGAATCATTGAAAGAACGATTCTGCAAACTTTTCCCTTACAAAGTTAGTCTAAAAAGGTAAAAAGTTTTCACTGTTTTCATGATGGAGAGTATGCAGAATGAGTGAATGCAGATGCACTTGTATTTGTGTTTTTGTCCAGGTTCAGGCAGTTGCAGCTGAGTTCAGACAGCAGGGTGGCAGAACTGCTTAACCATGTAAAGCTGAAAAAGTTCGAGTTGGAGCGTTCCCAGATGGTCCAGGAGGAGATGGCTAGGAACCTCAGCCTTTGTCAAATTGAGTGTGAGAAACATCAGAAAAAACTGGAGGCAAGGCACTATAAAATATAATCTGTATGTTAAAGATGCACATGAACATGTAAAATCTGAATTCCGGAAATGTTGGGATGCTTTTTAAATTTGAATAAAATGAAAACTGAAAGCTTTCAAATCACACGAGCCAATATTTTATTCACAATAGAACTTGGATAACATAACAAATGTTTAAACGGAGAAATGTTACACTTGTATCCACTAAATGAGCTAATTTCAAATGTGATGCCTGCTACAGGTCTCAAAAAGTTGGCATGGGGGCAACAAAGGGCTGAAAAAGCAATACTTTGTTATAATATTCAGCTGAGAGACCATCTAGCAACTAATTAAGTTAATTGACATCAGGTCTGTAACATAAAACTTCAGAGTCTCTCAGAAGTAAAGATGAGCAGAAGCTTTCCAATCTGTGAAAGAGTGCGTAAAAAAGATTGTGGAATACTTTAAAAACAACGTTTCTCAACATCAAATTGCAAAGGCTTTGCAAATCTCATATTCTACGGTACATAACATCAACAAAAGATTCAGAGAAACTGGAGAAATCTCTGTGCTTAAGGGACAAGGCTGAAGACCTTTGTTGAACCTCAGATGACACTGCATCACTCATCGGCATGATTCTGTCATTGACATTACTAAATGGGCCCAGGAATACTTCCAGAAACAACTGTTAGTAATCATAATCCGCCATGCCATCTGCAGATAACAACTAAAACTCTATCATGCAAAAAAGGATTTGAACATGGTCTTGAAGCGCCATCATGTCCTGTGAGCCAAGGCTCATTTAAAATGGACTGTTTCAAAGTGGAAAAGTGTTCTATGGTCAGACGAGTCCAAATTTGACATTCTTGTTGGAAATCACAGACACCGTGTCCTCTGGGCTAAAGAGGAGGGAGACTTTCAAGTGTGTTATCAGCATTTAGTTCAAAAGCCAGCATCTCTGATGGTATGGGGCGGGGGTGCATAAATGCATAAGGTATGGGCAGCTTGCATGTTTTGGAAGGCACTATGAATGCTGAAAGGTGTATATAAAGGATTTAGAGCAATATATGCTCCCCTCCAGACGACGTCTATTTCAGCAGGACAATCCAAAACTACATACTGCAGCTATTACAACAGCATGGCTTCGTAGTATAGAGTCAAGGTGCTGAATTAGCCTGCCTGCAGTCCAGATCTTTCACCTAAAGAGAATATTTGGCGCATCATTAAACGAAAAATATGTCCACAACCACGAACCTATATCAGGCAGGAATGGGACCAGATTTCAACACCAAAACTCCAGAAGCTCATAACCTCGATGCCCAGACGTCTTCAAACTGTTTAGAAAAGAAGAGGAAATGCTACACCATGGTAAACATGCCCCATACCAACTGAGACCTGTAGCAGGCACCAAATTGAAATGAGCTCATTTTGTGCATAACATTTTAACATTTCTGAGTTTAAACGTTTGTTATGTTATCTATGTTCTTTTGTGAATAAAATATTGTCTCTTGTGATTTGAAAGTCTTTTAGTTTTCATTTGATTCAAATTTAAAAAACGTCCCAACAGTTCTGGAATTCGGGTTGTACATGAAACTGAAACATGTATGCATTGAGCAGACGCTTTTATCCAAAGCGACTTACAGTACATTCAGGTTATACATTTTTTTTTTGTCAGTATGTGTTTGCATCATTGCAAGTTGAAACCTGTTAATCGCTTAGTAGTTCAAGCTTTTCATTCCCTAAAGGATTACTGCACCAATCTGTCTTCATTTACAACAACCTCATGTCATTTCCAACCGGAACGACTTTGATTTTCCCAAGGAATATAAAAACAGAAATATGGAATTTTCTGGCAGGTTTTACCATATAATGCAGTAAATGGGACAAGCTCTACAATGATAGAAAACAACATAAAAGTACTTTGTCAAGTCAGATTTCTCCAAGTCTTCTGAAGCTGTGCAATTAGGGATGCACATATTGGTCACTGCATTAAAAAAGTATCAGTATTAGAGGATGTTAAATATTTATTTTTCAAAATATTTTTTTAACATTAACAATTTATTCAAATTTTATGTTTAAGGGATAGTTCTCCCAAAAATGAAAATTGTGTCATCATTTACTCACCCTCAAGTAGTTCCACCCTCAAGTTTGTAACCAGGCTGTTTTGGGGCACCATTGACTTCCATAGTTGGAAAAAAATACTATGGAAGTTAATGGTGCCCCAGAAATGCTCTGTTTCCCACATTCCTCAGAATATCTTCCTTTGTGTTCAGCAGAACAAAGACATTCATACAGGTTTGGAACTACTTGAGGGTGAGTAAATTATGACAGAATTTTCATTTTTGGGTGAACTATGCCTTTAAAATAAATCACATAAAGATGATCTTGTCTTCTAACAAGTTATTCTAAACAAATGTAATTATTTCCTAATCCAGTTTATGTTTAGCAATGAAATCTCACCATGAATATACATTTTTCATAACTGTACTTGTGTAATGGATACAACAGATATTTGATTTTAGATACCTAAATTCACTTGTCATTTAAAACAACTGTTTGGTTTTTCATTTTCACTTTTTGGTGTTATATTGTATTGGTGTACTTGTTTTTTTTGTTTTTTTTTAGTGTTATAGACAAAATATCTTCATTGGTGTTCAACATAAGACAAAAACGTATACAGATTTAGAACAAATGACACATTTTTCATTTTTGGGAGAGCTTTTCCTTTAATACTGGTCCATACATTCATATTATTTGCATAAGGAACACAACTAAATTTAAGTTAAGCCATTGGTGCTTTAATGGCACTTATTTATCCTGTGCTCCACTGAGAATAGAAAGTCTTTGGAATGGCATGAGGATAGGTGATGATAGAATTGATATTTTTGTGGGCGATCACTTCATCAATCATTGCCTTATGATTTCACACTGAATCTCAAATGTAGACACCAGACAAGGGTTGAACCCCTATGCCAGTACATATTTGTCATCATCATAAAACTTATTTGAACACGATGTTATGCCACCACCCTTGTTACTCAATTTCTGTTGTTATCTTTGCCCCTCTCTTGATCTGCTTATGCAGGTTCTAACAAAAGAGTTTTATGGGCTACAGACATCATCAGAAAAGCGCATTACTGAATTGCAAGCCCATAATTCTGAACAGCAAGCGCGACTGGAGACATACGAGCGAATGGAAAAGGAGCTGGATGATGTTACCATGCAGTCTGCAGAGAGTAAGACCAGAGACCAATTCAGTCCTTGCAATTGAAGACCGGAGATAAGATAAGACCAGCACAGCGAGGTTGTACACAGCATTTTAGGAGTCTGTTAGGCCAAGTCTTCCTAAAATTCTTACCTGAGGGTCTTATTTCTGCAAATATGATTCTGCAGATTTAAGGATGTCAAAGCTGTGGTAAACGTTGTGATTAGGAGTCTGTTTTATGACTAATGAAACAGTTCTGCTTCAAAAAGCACATGTGAGCAATGCAAAAATTGTTTACTACTATAATCAGCCCAATTATCATGTCAAAATTTAAAGCATGTTAAATACACACCACATGTCTGTTTTCCCACAGTTTTGCATGTTCAGAATGCCATAGTCAATCAAACCTGAAGACTGTTTGACAAAACAGCCCTAGGGCTTGTCCTTAAACAACCTTCTTCTAAACGTCAGTGAATATTCTGACACTGAGCTGCGGTGATGCAAAAGACTGGCCTAGCCAGGTTTTCAAATCCCTCGGGTTAACAACAGGTTTTTAAACCTCATCAAGTTAATAACAGTTTTTTAACATCATCAGATCTGCATAGATCAAACATAAAAAAGAATGCCTAGTGCAAGGAATGCAGGTTGATACTGGATGCAATCCTTTGAAAAGTACATTAAAATGGAGTCATACATACAATGACTTGAATATACATCATGAACCTGTTTTTAATTTCAGAATTAAGTTTCATTTTGATATTTGGACCATAAAGTAAAAAGTATATTAAGGTCCAAAAACCATTAATTATTGTTATTGTTCTTTATTATTTGTCCTTGAATGATTGATTTGTTCATGAAAATGACTAATCTGGTTACTCTATGCATTCATGACGGTTAATAGCTCACTGGAGGGGAAGATAATCGGTGAATGAAATGATTGAACTTGAATTTCTATTTCTCACACTAAAAAATCTGATAAAATATTGCTACTTTTAATATATTTTATATGTTATTATATATTCGTTATAATATATTATTTTTTATTATTAATAATAATAATAATATTTATTTATGACTTATTATTTATATTATGTGTATATTTTGTAAGTAGTGAAGAAGTTTGTTTATATTTTCATATCGTCAATTATCAGATAATTTGACCGTTTTTATTTTGTATTTGCTAGCTGCATGACATTTGTAAAAATATATTATTTGTAACTATTATATAATAGCTTTTTATCTTGAGAAATTATTTGTACATATTATACATACATATATATATATATATATATATATATATACAGGGCCTAAAACGAACTTTTTGCCACACCTGCCGATATATATATATATAATGTGTACACAATTAAATGTAAAAATTATATGAAATATGAACATTCTTATTTGTTATTGACTTTTATGTTCTTGTCCAGTTGGTTGTAAAACCTTGCTCTTGAGTCTCTAGGCCTCATTCTCTTTTTAATCTGTTTAAACACCACTTCAACATTTTTCACTCATACATAAACTTGTCAACACAATATGTAGTGTAAGAAGATAGAAAACTGTTTATAGTCCTACTACTGCTCTCCCTTCTGGCCATGATACTTGCTGGGTGGTCTAGACATGCTTGCTCTTAAACATACTTTTTCTCCTTTTTTTGTAGTGGAAAATGAAGATGAGGCAGAGAGGGTGCTGTTTTCATATGGTTATGGTGCAAACATTCCAACAACTGCCAAGAGAAGACTGAAGCAAAGGTGAAGTCTGGGGAGGTCACTCGTCTTTGAAAACCAGAAGCTCATCTTTGTGCTTCCTGACTGTTTTCATGTCTGCGTGACTCTAATCATAGGTTTTTGAATGTGTGTGTGTGCAGTGTTCACTTGGCACGCAGGAGTTCTGCAGCTGGAGAAACAGAACACACTGCTTAGGAGAGACCTGGAAAGACAGACGGCGCACAGCAGTCAGATCTCTGAAGAGGTGCTGCATTTCACTCTTTAGACAAGAATGCAGAAACACACACACCTTTCTTTCTTTCTTTCTTTCTTTCTTTCTTTCTTTCTTTCTTTCTTTCTTTCTTTCTTTCTTTCTTTCTTTCTTTCTTTCTTTTGCATGGCCTCTAAAATCAAGTGCTGCAAAAGCAAGGGCAAACCTAATCTGGAAGCAGCAGTCAGTCACATATATTTTGTATTTAATTCATCCGTAAGTGCATCCCCTATGCTCATGTTGTTCCAAAACCATAAACCTTTTATTTTTATTTTTTTAAGGATAGACCCTTTTTTATGCAAGACTGAATGGGAGTTAAAGCTTTCAAGCTTAAAAAGCAGCACAAAACAAATCTATTTTTAATAATTAAATGTTAATAATTTTGCACGTGCACCCAGTTTTCTTTGGCGTGTTCATGATTGAAGCAGTCTTTAAAAGAAGTAGTGAGAATATTTAGTGATTTGTGAATCTGGATTTTAAGTTATTTAATTTATTTAGTTCACAAAACTGACTTGTTTGTGAATTATCTGTTCATAAAAATGACTAATCTGGTTACTCGGTGATGCATTCGTGACAATTAATAGCTCACTGGAGGGGAAGATTACCAGTGAATGGCATGATCTTGGATTTCTGTTTCTCTCTCACACACATACAAAAAAATATATATATATTGTGTACATTTCTTCAAAATTTCTCCTTTTGCATTCCATGGAAGAAAAAAAACATGCATTTGGAACAACATGAGAGTAAATGATAACAGAATTTTTCATTTTCAGTAAATTCTGAAGTGCATTGATAAGGTGTCTATGTATATACAATGCATACACTGTATAAAATTAGTTCCAATGTTGGAAAATCATTTTCTAACTGATGGGACCAGATTGTTTATACCCACTGTAGTATTGGTCATTCCAGGAAGACACACAAGTTTTTAATACTAGGGGAAGATCCTCCAACACGTTCTCTCTGCTGAATCCCTTTATCCATTAAGTATGTTTTATTAGATTGTGCTGGTTTTAACTCATTGAGAATTTTTTGTTTTTTTTATTCACTCTCTTGAAGAGATTTTTAAGAGTTAAGCCAAATACAGTTTTGGAGCCAAATACAGTTTATTTTTTTTAGCAAAAATAAATTATAAAAACATGATAGAAGCTGGTGTTAAATGCAAACAAACACTGAAATGTTACATTTTAAACCCACCTCTGGCATTGTATAAGTGTGTTCTAGTCCTAACTGCCTTTCAGTTTTCTGTTTCGTTCAAAATCTGTTCTATTTGCATATGTCTTTATGGTGAGCTCAGGGTCAGAGCTCAAACAAAACCACAATCAACCGTCTTAAAATGGCAAGAGGAAAATCTCACAAGGGTTTGAAAAGCATTTTGAAATATTAAAACATAAAACCACATTTACATTTAACTTGGCACAATATCTGTTTTCTGTTTTTGAGTCCACTCTTTAAATCATCATTGTATTATATTTGCTTTTACAGATATCCAGTAACTTCAGCAGCATTTTTGTTCGTTCAGAAGGTCAGTTGTGTGGTTTCAAAAATAGCAGAAAGTACTACAGACTGTAACAGAAACATTCAAGGATCAGCTTTCATCTAAAATAGTTCTTTGGAAAGTCCAACTTCAAGTTTACATGCATTTATTCTCTATTCAACGGCGATAAAGATTAGAGCTGTAGCAATCTGTAAGACAAACAAAAACAGTAAAATGCTTTTAATGTTGACAGTTACATGTTAGATGTTGTCACCTATTTTGTACCTCTTGAATATGCCTTAAAAGTGCAATCAGATCTCTATAAAGTGATATAAAATAATAAATAATAAAAAGTGATTTCATAAGTAGTCATTCCCTTGAAAATTACATGCAAATCATCACTGGTGAGTCATTATTTTGTCAAAACATGCACTTTGAAAAACAAAAATCACTCCAAGCAACAAAAGGTAGCCTAATTAAAAAAACACAGCAAGAAATGGATAACAGAGTGTTTCATTGGCTGTCCATTGGAGAACATTTAGCTCAATCTCTTTAGATACAGCATTACTACTGCATATGCTAAATACCAACTTGAATGCTTATGCAAACAGTTGTTTCATTTTTAATTACTGTACATACGTGAAATTGACCAAATTGTAGCAATTTGTGAAAGTATCTTTTTCTGATTAAAACTAAAATTCAGTCTTTTGTGGTTTAGTATTGTAAAAGCATAAAACATTGAAACCTCAAAATCAGAAAATGTATTCATTTGTAACTCTAAAAATGCTAAAATACTCTATACTAAATAATACTCTTTTAAAATCTACAGAATCTGCTAAAAAGTCCAATCCTTCCACTTTTGAGCTCTTAGTTGTCAGTTAGGACACATAATTGGTTTCAGTAGGTGATTTAAAGCACATCAGCTGCTTATACCTCAGATAGAATATAGCCTGTGATAGGAAGTGCTTAGTGAGTAGTCATTAATGCATATTACTTGTGATAACATGCATAGTATTCACTGGAGCATAAGTTAACAACAGGCTCACTGTGATAGCAGAATCATTTGTCTTATCTTGGTTTCAGGCTAACCCAAGCCCAGATTAGATTGTATTGTCAACAACGATTCTCTTTCTTAATGGTTGTTCAGTCCAAGTCTACAATCAAAACATAACAACATGTTTTAAAATAAAATGCAACCAAGATGTCCCATATGCTTAAAACTGCATTATTTACAATGGAAAACACCTTCAGTTGACCTTCATCTTCATCGAATATTAGATCATTATTATTAGATGCAGTGATCCATAATGATTTCTTTATTTTTATTTGTTTATTTGCATCATTATATTTAACACTTTGCCCTGTTAACATTTATAAAACTACAATATAACAGAAATTAAATCACAAGAGCTGAAAATACACAACAAAAAGAGGGCAATAGAGAATGGTGTAGCTTAGCATAGCTGCTATATGGCATTATACCATAAAGTGAATAAAATATTTATTTATTTAGAGGGGAAATTGATCTTGTCTTGTGGCATGTTCTTAATATGCATAACAAATAGCAAGTTCAGCTATTAAATTATGAAATTCACATTCTTAATTGTATGACAGTGTCTTATTATCATTATATTGCAATGCATTTTCTGGCATTTAGTAATGCAATTACTGTAAGTTTTATCACGTGACCCTGTCTGTGGTTAAAGTAACCCAGAAGACAGCTCTCTGGTTCTTGGAAAGACAGTTCCTTCAATTTTGGATGTTGCATATCTCTTGCCAAAACCAATGTACTTGAAATGGTTCATCGGATGCAAAATTCAGTTGTTTGAGCATAAATGTGTGTTGGAAGTGTGTGTACACATCCATCCTGTAATGATAAAAATCCACCCAGTGTTTTTTTTTTTTTATCCATATTTTAAAATTCCCTTTCTCAAATCAGGCTGTTCTGAGATTCCTGTCAGAATGACTTAGTTCTGCACAGACCGCTCCCACGATAGTTGAAGGACAAGCCCTGAGTGAGCTGAGAGAGCTGTCATCAGTCTGCCATTGTGTCGACTCCAGTGCGGGGGAAGACAAGATGTCTCAGATTAAGCGATTGAGGTGTTTTGTTGTTGGATATAGTAATTAATATAGCAGTCGTCAGTTACTCCCGACATCTGAGCCGCTGAAGACGCAGAGGATTAACGTTACTTTTGTTTTTGAAGGGAATGCGTCAATCCCGATCTGCCTAAATGCGTCTATGTTTGCGCGAATCATTCGTGATCCAGCTTAATCTACAGAAGAAGTGAGTATAAGGGTTGTTATGGATCTTTGCAAATCACCTTTCCTAATAATGTGCTGGTTAGCCAGTTTCGCAGCTGGAGTTTACATCCTGCTCATCACCTCACGGAAGAAAGGGGCGGGGCAAGCGGAGTCATTAGCATTTGAAGCGACATGGACTAAAAAACGGCTTGCTGAAAACAGAGCTGATTTTGACGGGGTAAAAGGGGTGTTTTTTTACACTACCATTGAGAAATTGTAACCAAAGCATGTTATAGACTTTTCATTAAGACCTTAAAGAATCATATAAACTTGTGAAAATGGGCATCCCATGACCCCTTTGAAGGCAGAGCGGAGTAAAATGTAAAGGTTTCCCCAGCTTGCCATTTTTAAAGCAGAGGGATAAAATGCTGTGGTAAATTTGTGCAGTCTGAATGGTGTGAAATTATGGTGGTTCAGGAAGTTAAAAATGAATGAATTGAATTAATGTACATTGTCTCATTAATCTGACACACTTCTCAGAGCACTTCAGTGCGTCTTGCTCTGTTTACACTGCTGCTATAGAGCCATTAGAAGCAGCCATGTGAAAGCTGTGAATGCTGTGTTTGCATTCAGAATTGAATGTGGTGTGATTAAAACAAGAAGTCTTTGTACCGCAAAATAATGGAAAGAAAATAAGCCATTTGGTTTTTTTTTTTTTTTTGTAGTATACATCAAATGACTCTTTCAATTAATCATTTAAAAAAAAGATTGCTGGTTTGAATCAGTCTCGGGACCAAATCAACTGAATCATTTAGAGCAGTTATCCACATCTGACTTACTCACTGTAATAAATAATAGATAAATGTCAGATAAATGTCTCAAAATTCAAATCTGTAGAGTTTGTGATCAATCATTTGACAGTGGGTAGAGTAGTTAACAATACGCACACACATAAGCTTGTGCTGGAGAAATGTGAATAGTGAATAAATTAAGAGCCATTGAACGGCATAAAGGGTAATATAAACTAGTTTTTTTTACCTTCACATGGTCTTGTTAGATGCATTTGAGAAATAAATGCATTCATTTCACTTTCTGCATTCCTTATAATTATGTTTACTAAGCCCCAATGTCATCAAACCCCCATTCATATAGCAATGTTCAAAACAACTCTTTCTTTGATCAACCCATATTTTGAAATTCCTATTCTGAAAGAGAAAAACAGCACCATAAGCTCCTGAACAAACATCAGCTGTAGTCTGAATCTGTAATCTAAATAATCAAGGGATTATTAGTTGTCATTCATGTTCACCCCTTTTACAAAATGCTTAGTACTTCCTTTTTTATTTTTATTAATACTTTTATTGAGCAAGGATGCATGAAATTAATCAGAAGTGACAGTAAAGCATTTATAAGGCTTCGAAAGATTTCGATTTCAAATAATTGCTGTCCGTTTGAACTTTCAATTCATCAAAGAATTCTGAAACAATTTAGCAGTTTCCACAAAAATATTAAGCAGCAATATTTTCAACATTGATATTACAAATAAATATTCGTTGAGCACCAAATCTGCATATTAAAATGATTTCTCAAAGACACTGGATGTAGACTGGAGTAATGGCTACTGAAAAATTAAAGTCTGCATCACCGGAATAAGTAACATTTTTAAACATATTTTTTACAAAAAAGTTATTTAAAGTTGTAATAATATTTCACAATATTACTGTTTTTGCTGTATTGCAGATCAAGGAAATGCAGCTTTGGTAAGCATAAGAAAAGTTATTTCAAAAACATTACCAACCATAGAACAGTATGTACATCTGGGCCATATGTCTAAATTAGGCTGTTCAGTTATGCGTATTTAAATTGGGAATTCTTAGTTCTTTTGTTCAGTCCAAAGCACAAATGTCAAGGCTCGTTGTAGGGATTTTACAGTGCTAAAAACATCGATACTTTGGTTGAAACTGAACACATAGGAATGCATTCTGATTGCATTTAATTATACTCTAGCAAGAGAAAATGCTATATAAACACATATGAAATTCATAAAATATATACAGTAAATCCTGTAAATGAGAAAAAATTTGGATCAGCTTTTAATAAAGAGAAATTACATGTCTATGCTTGTTCCTCTCTGCCCTCCTACACCACCGTTTAACCCTGGTACACTTTGTTCTCCACCTAAAGTATGATTCATGAATAAATAAACAGTTCCAATCTTTTAAAAAGGGGTAATAATACATTGTCACCCACGTCCTATTAGTAGGGTGTTGAGACAAAAATTGCTGAACAGTTTGGTTGTATGATCATACATTCTATAAAACTCAGGCTATTAGAAAATGGCCAAAGGGAGGAAAACATAATTTTATTGTTTAAAAAAAAAAACATAAGATAATTTCACTTGATATATGTGACTTGCTTCACAGACAAAACATTGGAGCTTTTCCTTTCATTTACATTTAAAGCTGTCATAACAAGATCACAGCAGACCGTAACTGTCATGCTTGATGTTCTCACTAAGCACCTGAAACAGTGATGTGTTGATGTACTGTATTTGGCCCATGCCCTTGTACCGTGTTTACATACATCACGTTTTTCAGTCACATGTTTTAGGAATGAAGTGATCGCCCTTTTCCTTTGCCCTATCAGATGCACACTGGCTTATCCTCAGCCAATTGGAAGAGCCATTGAGCAGTGTTAATGAGGTTACCGTGAACCTGGCCTCCGCTGTTAGCAAACAGACTTTTACTAAGTCAGACATGACTGATTGGCACTTTGTATGTCTTTGTAAATCACTGAGGATGAAAAACAAGTTTTCTTTACAAAATTCCTTTAGATTGCTCACTAAGCCACTCTCACAGTGGAAGCCTCTCGTTGCATGCAGACTTTCAGAGTCTGCCACGCCCTGCCACAGCAGCCCAAAAATAGCAAGATCTTACCTGTGAACTGGTCCACAAGTCATCTTCTGTATCATGCTCTGTATCTTATCACCCTTTACTGTCGCTGACTGATGGCTTGACATAATAACAATTGCAGAGGGGATTATAATTAATCGGTTAAAGGACTGTGCTTTAGATGTGTACTTTTAATGATTAGTTCATGTATGTCTGAAACAAAAACAAAGAAAATATTGTTCTACAAAGAAATAAACTTCCTATATATATACTCACTACCATTTAAAAGTCTGGCATCAGTAAAAAATAAATAAAAAATTATCCTATGCTTACAAAGGCTGCGTTAAAATATTATATAAATATAATAATACAATAATTTAAATGATCCTTCATAAATCATTCTAATATACTGATTTGCTCCTCAAGAACCATTTCTGTTGAAAAAAACTCGAAAAAAGTTGTTGCTTATTATTTTTTTTTAAGAATAAAAAGTTTAAATAAACATTTATTTGAAATAGACATTTCAATATTTTTTATGAGAATGTAAGTCTTTACTGTCATGTTTAAATAAATTTGTGGAAAAGTTCATTTATTTCAGTTATTCAACTAAAATTGTGAAACTCGTTTATTAAATAAATTCAATGCACACAGACTGAAGTAGTTTGTCTTTGGTTCTTTTAAATGTGATGATTTTGGCTCACATTTAACAAAAACCCATCAATTCACTATCTCAACAAATTAGATTACTTCATAAGACCAATTAAAAAAAACATTTTTAGTGAATTTTTGGCCTTCTGGAAAGTATGTTCATTTACTGTATATGTACTGCTGAGGTGGTATGGAAGCCCAGGTTTCTTTGAGAGTGGCCTTCAGCTCATCTGCATTTTATGGTCTCTTGTTTCTCATTTTCCTCTTAACCATATATATTCTATGGCAGCGGTTCTCAATTCCAGTCCTCGCGCCCCCCCGCTCTGCACATTTCGTATGTTATTCTTATCACTTAAGGCGTTTGTTCTATTCGAGCAAGTGCCCTGCAAGTGAACATCACACGATATTCCTCCATGATTCCAGTTGAGCGAGCGTATTCCATTCATAGTGCATTGAAGTGTGCGAGATGTGAATTTAAATTGTGTATATTTACAGACGTATATAATGTCACACTCGTCTGTGCGTGAAGATGTTGCGCAAGCGCAAATCCATGAATGAATGTTCTGAAGTGAAGTAAACTTCAGCGGATTTCCTGCTCAGGGTAGGGAGCATGTCAATCGGAACACAGTCAATGCGGAGGCGCACTTCTAATGAGCTGATTATCTGAATCAGGTGTGTTAACTAAGAGAGACATGCAAAATATGCAGAGCGGGGGGGCGCGAGGACTGGAATTGAGAACCTCTGTTCTATGGGGTTCAGGTCTGGTGAGTTGTCTGGCCAGTCAAGCACACCAACACCATGGTCATTTAACCAACTTTTGATGCTTTTGGCAGTGTGGGCAGGTGCCAAATCCTGCTGGAAAATGAAATCAGCATCTTTAAAAAGCTGGTCAGCAGAAGGAAGCATGAAGTGCTCCAAAATGTATTGGTAAACGGGTGCAGTGACGTTGGTTTTCAAAAAAAACAGCAGATGATATTGCACCCCAAATCATCACAGACTGTGGAAACTTAACACTGAACTTCAAGCAACTTGGGCTATGAGCTTCTCCACCCTTCCTCCAGACTCTAGGACCTTAGTTTCCAAATAAAATACAACACTTGCTCTCATCTGAAAAGAGGACTTTGGACCACTGGGCAACAGTCCAGTTCTTCTTCTCCTTAACCCAGGTAAGACGCCTCTGACGACAACTGTAGCCAAATTCCTTGACACGTCTGTGTGTGGTGGCTCTTGATGCCTTGACCCCAGCCTCAGTCCATTCCTTGTGAAGTTCACCCAAATTCTTGAATCGATTTTGCTTTACAATCCTCATAAGGCTGCGGTTCTCTCGGTTGGTTGTGCATCTTTTTCTTCCACACTTTTTCCTTCCACTCAATTTTCTGTTTACATGCTTGGATACAGCACTCTGTGAAAAGCCAGCTTCTTTGGCAATTAATATTTGTGGTTTACCCTCCTTGTGAAGGGTGTCAATGATTGTCTTCTGGACAACTGTCAGATCAGGAGCCTTCCCCATGATTGTGTAGCCTAGTGAACTTAACTGAAAGACCATTTTGAAAGCTCAGGAAACCTTTGCAGGTGTTTTGAGTTAATTAGCTGATTGGCATGTCACCATAGTCTAATTTGTTGAGATTATTTTTATTATTTATTATTATTTTTAGATCGGTTAAAGATTACATTAACCATGTAAAATATGTAAAATTAACATTTTACAAATCAATTAAAAATGTAGTATTGGTCCGTCCAAACATGAAGCAAATATTTTCAAAGTTTGCAAAAAAGAAAAACAAAACAAATGTGAATTAGGTGTTTTCATCTAGTAGTATCCAACAATAAATAAAACACCATCAGTGGAAACAGCCGAATAGTCATTTGGGTTTAATGTTCGCTACGTCAGAATTTATTCAGCAAATGCATTTCCATCTCCCATTATTTGCATTAACTCTTTTCTGCACAAGTTAAAAACTACCTTAAGTGAGCGTAAAAACTTTTTTTTACGAATTAAGAGTTTTTTTATTTTATTTTTTGCCATCTCCATCACCCGTTTCTGATGCGATGCTTCAAAATGCTCATAAAAACAGCGTGATGGAAACATAGCAGCTGTTACGAGACTGTTAACATCATCCACCCCAATAAAAAATACTATAATTATGGTCACACTTTATCTTAAAGTTAAATTCTTGCTATTAACAAACCATTAACTACGACTTTTGCCTCAAACTTCTAATTTGCTTATTTTTAATGGTAACCAAAGTATTATTATTTAACTTTCTTTCAGTTGGAGGCGGCAAACCAGCTTCTTCAGCAGGCACAGCAGCCACACAGCTACCTGATTGAGACCGTGCGACAGAGAGACACTCAGATCCAAACGCTGAAGGAACGTCTCACGCGATTAGAAGAGGAAGTAAGGTAAAGGGGAAGTAAATGATGATCACAGATTTATGGATACATCCTGTTTTTAATACAACAGCACCATTTAAAATCTTTACAAAGCTTTTATTTTGAAAGGATATAGGTGGAGTCGTCATTGAACCATTGCCATTGTTTTGTAACAATAGTCGCAACGGTTTCTTACTAATAATATACATGTTCCAAGGTATGCATTTGTATAGGCCGAGGAAAGATATTAGGCAATATCTGATATAACTTGAATACATTCCAACTCATTGAGCAAAGATAATGCTCTTGCCAATAAAGGCCAGGCTCCATCTGATAGCTTCGCAATCATGTCATGCATGTATGGCTGGATGTTTTTTTTTCTTGACTCTGTCACATGTCAATGACTGCTGTAATCCCGTACCTGTATATGCAAACTGTACATGCAGGTTTTCTCCTGTACTAGTGTCTTTAGGGGTCCGCCTGGGGCTAAAAAATATGCGAACAAATCTCCTAAATATCAGCATCTAGTAGCTTTTATTAGAAGGCTACTTGTGACTGGGGGTGTTCTTGAATAAGGATCATTTCTAAAATGTAGACCTTTAGATTGAAGTGATGGAGAGGTTAATCTCGGTGAACGTTGCCTGTTCATCGCAAACAGGTGCTGTGTGCAGTCAGTGAGGTGTATGCAATTAATTTATCGCTCATTGATTTCAGATTAGTAAAAATGTTTCTTAACTAGTTCTGTCAAGCCCCCCAGGTTGTGAGTTTGTTCACAGCTCTTCCCGCTCACAATGTTTGTCACCACTCATTACTCATGCCATAGGTTTGACAAAGACTTGGTCTGTTGAAATGCAATTTTTATCATGTATGGCAATCAGTGCTGTATTTTTACATGAGATCAGGTGACTTTTCTAGTCTCATATACCCTGAAGAAAATTTAATGTACAAATACTTGTCACTCAGAAATCGCTGGTAAATTTAACAAATAATTACAAAGAAACGCCAAGTAACACATGGAATTAAACATGAAATTTTGAAGCGTAAAGACTGAAATAGTATTTTGTAAAACATACTCTAGTCAATCTAAATCATTTTTGCAATCTAGACATTATCCTAAATGTATGCCACTGTTTTTAGTCACAAAAATAAGTTCAAGACATGTTCTCTTAGACACTTTTGTATGATTTTTTACAGTGCACTACGGAAAGAGAAGATTACACTGCTGCAGGTGAAAAACAACATGGCAGTAGATTTGGAGAGACTCCTGAACCACAGAGAGGTAACCGTTGTGTCAGCTGATTAAAAGGAATAGCACAAATCTTTAGTTCTCTCTTTTCCCTCTCTCTTGAATAAGAAGTACTCTCCCTTTGTTTTTGGTCCCTTTGTTTAAAAAAAAAAACAATTTGGTTTTCTTTCATACTTTGAAAGAAAGAAAAAATATCTAGAAGAACCTTAATATTGTGTCCTTGTTTATTTTACTATTCCTTTGCTAATTGTTAAAAATCATACTGAACACAAAATTTAGGTTTGGGCGTGTGCTGTGTATCGTTTGGCAAGATCAGTATACCACAAAGATCTGCCAAAAAACACAATTGTCCTGGGTGAACAGAACCATACACACGATTAAGCTGCAAAATTGTGAGTCATACACGAAGCACTGTACATTAATCTGACATTTTACAATTCCAGTGGCATTCCCATTAATTTTTTTTTTATTAAATCTGTAATTGATTAATAATATGTGAAGCCTATCTTGCTATACTATATTGATTAAATTACTTTATTTCACACAATGAGTAAATAACAGGAGGACGTTTTATTTTATTTGACTGACTGGCTCTTATGTAAGTGACTAACCACTGACTTCACAATACAAAATAAACAATTATTGTTTTTAACTGTTATTAATTTCTATATCAGATAGGACTGTTTTTGATGTGCAACCTATTAGAACTGGCATAATGGGGGTGACACATATTAGCATTCAAAAACCCTGATACTGTAACATGTTGCAAACACAGTACAGTTCAGTACAGGATTGTTCAGTCAGAGTCGATCCCACATATCACCTTTAGCCTGAGGAATTTTCCAGGAGTCATTTTTGAAGTGTTGATTTTATAATATTTGAATAATTGTAATAAAATTTTATTATTTTAGTCAAATTTACTGTATTTTACAATTAACTTTTTGTTAAGTAGGTCCACTTAGTTGCATTTGAATGCATATTTCAAGCAAATTCAAAATGATTAATTATTAAAATAATACTACTCCAAATTTCTCTCTAAAAACAGCTTTTTTGAGGAATGTTACCATACATTGTCCATTAAAGGTGTCCACACATGGCTACAAGAGAGTAGTCCCCACATACACAAACACTGAGTCTAGTTTAGGTGTGCCCTCTTTCATTATTACTCAGTCACCCAGCCTGCCTTTCCAACTAGTAGTTACTCTGCGTACCTGTAGTTTACTCTCTAAACAAGTCATACCTTCATCGTAAAACCTATCATGCAAATTAGGAATCTGCAGCTCTAGTAACTGATGGATGCCTCAGCTTTGAATGTTTAGGAAGCTCTCAGTACAGCTCAGCTGCGACAAAGGCTTTCCTAGAAGTTTCTGCGATGCAGAGAATAACTAGAAAATCCAGTCTCTCAGGTCAACTCTTTCCCATGCTCAAGTCACCGGATTAGTAATAACCTTGCTGCTTGTGGTTGTATTTGATAACAGACAGCTAATACATTGCCTCATTGAGGGGAACCCATGTGTAATGCCAAAATCCACTTGACCCATAGATTCAGAATTGAGTGTTTTGAATGGCAAGGTATGAAACAAAGAACAAGTCAGTACACAGAATACATTTTTGTGAAATGTTGATTGTTGAATTGTGTTTCTATTAAATTAACAGATTTTTCCTGTCTCTTAATGGCACATAAAGTACACTATACCTCCTCTGACATTCTGATATTAAGGAAAGGTTCGTAACTTATTAAGCGCCGGTGCAATCTGGAGCTATTTTCAACCAAATACTACTGGCACAGACTGTGCCGACTTCACAACTTCCAGTGGCATGTTGGCAGAAAGCATGCAATCCTCACAGACAGCTGCTCCTCACTGGCGCTTTTTGACATTCCAGCGCATATGGTTGCGCAGTGATAAATAGAAATATTGAATGACTCTTAGCATCAGGCTGATACATTCACATGAGCCGGGTGGTCATGTGCTAGCAGGGGATACTTTACATTGCTGTCGTGCATGTGAATAGTAACCGTTTGCATACAATGCTATGCAATTTTTTTTTGGTTTTTGTTTTGACTCCAAGACTTGCATTCCTTTAAACAACCTTTATCTGTACGTTTTTGTAGCTGCATTCCTCTTGCATAATATGGAGTGTCTGCCCCCTTCATTTTAAGACCTAAAGGGACAAGTATGTGGAGTTTTTGTGTGCAGTATTGTGTAGCCTTAAAAATATCTTCTATATCTGTCACCAGTGCTTTTCTGTTTAAAAAGCTTCTTGGTATCTGTGATTTTTATCAGCATGCTGGAACACGAGTATGAACAGCAACTCACAACGTGATCTGACATCACACGTCTTTTTCTATGAACAGTTTTTTATTTTTTGTTCACAGAAGTCAGGTAAAAAAACTTTTTTTTCCAATCGATCCACAAATTGCTGGGAAGTTGTAGCTGAGACAAGACTGTGGTTGAACACAGGAATCATATACATACACTCACCGGCCACTTTATTAGGTACACCTGTTCAATTACTTGGTAACACAAATTGCTAATCAGCAAATCACATGGCAGCAATTGCGTTTATTTATTTTTTTGATATATATATATATATACGAAAAAAAATGCACCTCTTGTACTGGAGAGGTTATGAAGATACGCCTCCAATTACCATTGAAGCTTTGAATGAAGTGTTAACATGAACCCGCAGGCTGCTCCAGTGGGTTTCTTAATGTTTTTGCAAGTGGTGTATTGTGAGCAACTTCCAATTAGAACTTTAGAAAGACAACAAGAAAGAATATAATAAGAATGCAAAACAGACATAAAGGAATGGTTCATCCCAAAAATTAAAATCCTGTCATTTATTCATTCACACTTAACATTTCACTCTCGTGTCCTTTCATTGACACCAACAAAAAGCACCATAAAAAGCATTATATAAGTAGTCCATATTATGATTAATATATGTCTAGCTCCAAAAATAATTAAATAAAATAGTAGTCTAAGCAACTAGATTTCAAGTCTTAAGTCTAAAGTACTAAAATACACTTTATTTTTCAACTGACTCCTCCAAATGTTTGATTTCAAGGCAAGCTAATGGCATTTGGTGGCTGTGATTTGCTTATTTTATCATCTGAAAACAGTTGTAAGTAGGATTTCAGAACTTTAGCGAAGATTTTCAGTGGTCAATGGCACCGCAAATTTAAATGTATTCATAATGCATTTTTGTATTTGTTATATTGCTTTAGAAGTAGATTTTATATGGCTTTTGAATATGGTGTGCAAATTGCTTAGGCTTCTTTTATGCTGTTATTTTATCACTACAAGCTGTTGCAGAAATTCCAAATTGTCCTTTTTTGTTTCATGGCAAAAAAATATATGCAAATAAAAGTATTTTAAATGACATGCGGTTGTGTGGATGCTACGAAATGTTGACATCTTACTTCAGGACACATGATATGTTTGTGTTTGCAGTTTCAATCTTAATGGCCTACCTAAGACCTAGCACTGCTGGCAAAACAAGACTGTAATCAGAGCACCACAGAAGCTGCAGGCTCTTTCTTACCTGTTGTGAAGGGGAAAGCAAACGGACAACAGGATGAAGATGAAGCTCTTTAACCTTCAGGCTACCACTGATTTGTTCTTACTCGTTGCAGGAACTTTCTGTGATGAAGCAAGTCCTGATTAGCATGCGCTCGCAGCAGCACGGTGGGCCTCTGTCTGTGTCCCAACCTGAGCTTGAGACCCATGGCGTCGGTACAGCGGTTCACAGACCCAAGGCTTTAAAAAGCACAGATGAGGAGCAATACAACTATGTTCCCAAGCCCACCGTGTTTGTAAGTTTTACTTACCCATGTACAAATCCTTGTACATGGGCTTTCTATTTGTGCTGATATCTTGCGGCTAGACTCGCATTAACTTTGACATATTTTTTTACTCAGAGCAAAGTCCAAAGAAATCATCAAAGATATTTAACAATGATGTTTTTTTCTTCAACAGACCAATAAAGAAGTTCCAGAATGGTACAGAAAAGTCAAACGGAAAACTAAATAGAGACCTGTTCAACTTGTTTAAGACGTTGGCTATAGGATGCTCAATGACATGCAATCACGGATGAATGTTTTAAAAGCCCTATAGTTAAACGGGTTTGATTTAAAGCCATGAAGAATGTGAACCTCAAACTATTCATTTTTATTTGAATGTAATAAATCATTCAAACAGGCGTGTGGAATTGTTTTTAAAGTAAGCCCGTTTCAAATTGTATAAGCAACACGTAGCTTTACAGTAACGGACTATAAGAATTTTTATCTTCACCCTGTAGAGATAATCTCAATATCTGAATGTATCATTTGATGGTAATAAGATCTGGATCCTTCCGCTTTGATTCGTAAGACGCGAGACACGCTGTTGATAAAAATAGCCACATTGCGCGCTTATAGTCATCTTAATGTTACGCACCACAGGCTCGAATGTTCAACAAGAACAGCGGCAGCAGTGAGCTGCATTTTATTGATTCATTTCATTAATTCGGTCTGCTTGGGTTGGATATTTTTATTTGGCGTGTTGTATTACTTTTAAATGTGAAATTATGGCAAACATTTATGTTCCATTGGGATCATTTGGTTTGTAAATAAGCCTTATTTACAGCTAAACAGTAAACGCAGAGGTGCTGCCAGACACGTCTTTGAAACTAGGGAGCAGCTGTAGGCCTAGTTATTAGGGATGAGAATCGTAAGGGATTTGAGAATTCTGTTCTTTAGTGGTTCCATGGTCGATTAATTTAGTGCGATGAATAAATATTTGGGAGGGGGAAAATCTGATTGCACAGTTGGTTGCCAGATGATGAGATCTCAAAGATTTCAGATTAACAAACCGGATAACAAGTCAGATGTAATAATAGTAAATTAACAAGTCAGATATAATAATAGTAATAGCCTAATAGTGAGTAAGATTAATAGGTTACTGCCAGTGTTGGGGAGTAACTAGTTACATGTAACAGAATTACATAATTTAATTACAAAATAAAAGTATTTGTAATCAGTTACTGATAAAAACATATGTAATTCAATTACAGTTACTTATAAAAATGTTAAGGATTACAAAGGGGGTTACATCTGTTTTTTTCACACACTCCCACATACAGATGTAATTGATTTATTTCATAAACTGCAGTGAGTGCTATAAAATATGAAACATCAATGTTTCAGGAGTTGATAATATGCTTATTTGATAACCATTTTATTTCCTATTATGTAAATGTTTTATTTTTTAAGATGAACAGGTGTTTTCTGTAGTAACTATGCAACGATTTGACTTAAAAAACTATTTCTTGTTATGATTTTAAATCTGTATTTATATTCAGAATGATCTCAAAGTAAGTCTGATTTTGTGGTGGCTGTGTTTCAAAGGACATCGGATGCCCATTTTCCACAAGTGGGCTTGATTTAGGGTCTTCTGGAAATGGTCTCAGTGGTAGTATAAAACAACACCCTTTTTACCTTGTCAAAAACAGCTCCATTCACAGTTACTCGTTTCGCTGCGTATCTCTTTACATGATAATGAGTTCTGCTCACCCCGCCCCTCTCTTCCATGTAAGAGCAAAGGTGATTCGCAAATAATCATTAAAACATATATAGAAAGTGTGAGACTTACTACTTCTGGAGGTGCAGCTGGATCATGAACAATGGGTACTGAGCCATCCTTGAGTTTTAACTTTTTAACAAAACATGCCTTGAATTATTTCTCATTCAGAAAGCAAAGGAGTAAAGTTATTTGTGCAAATCAAATTAGGTGTATTCGTTGGTGCAGTACCATCAAAATAAAAAAGGGATGCACTGCGTCCTCAGTGGCTCTGATGTTTGGAGAAAATTAGGACTCTTGTGTTCTTCTCTATCTAACAACAAAACACCGGCATTGCATACAAGATACTGTTGTTGCTACAGCAGCTCAAACGCGGAGAAAATGACAGACTTCCTACAACTGGATGAGGGTGGAAATATGCTAATACGGGACAGTCAGTGGTCGTGGGAGGGGCCTAAGCAATATGACATCATATTGGTTTGATAATTGTTTGAGTTTTGGGGGGGATTAACCCTCTGGTATTGTTCGTTTGAGGGTCACACTTTTGTTGTTTGTGAATGGTCAAAAATGTACCGAACACCCAAAATGTAACTTTTTTAATTTTCAGTAAAATCAATGTAATATATTTTTGTTCCATATTATTTTTTGCTTTGTATTTTGAGAGGATTTCATCGTACTACTTAATATTGAATTATGATCAATATTTTCCCATTAAAAATAATGAAAAAAAGTTCTAAGATTTTGATATTGCTTTTAAACGATGGCAGTATTTCATGTTAAAATAGAGACAATGCCTTTAAAATTAAATGTTTGAAGTCAGATTAGTGCCATCTGGTCGGAGTAAAAAAAGAAAAACATCTGCAATTCCATGGTTTAGCCAGATTCCTATATAGCTCTAAAGGGCTTATGAACTTTCTAGTGGTTTTTAGGCATAAATACTTATTTTTATTAAGTTGTGGATCTGGATATACTCTATATTGCCAAAAGTATTGGGTCACCCCCTTCTAATGAAAGGTTTGACTACTTTAGCAATTTCCATGAGTACAAATCTTAATGTTAAGCATATTGATATTCAAGGGAACTGTGTCCTGCTAATTTTATAGCAACAGTTTGGACAGCACCCTTTTCTATTCTAACATGACAGTATCTCTGTGTATAAGACAATGATCAAAGATAAATTATGATTCAGTCAGTGTGGAAGAACTTGACTGGTCTGCAGAAAGCCAAGTCCTAATCCCAGCTGAACACCTCTGGTTTGACTTTAAATGCAGATCTTGAGCCACAAATTCATCACCAAACACAAGACCAATGACTGTATTTTTTAGCATATTTCTCATTCATTTCAAATGGCGGTCATTTTTGACTGTGAACAACACATGTGAGACTATTTTTCCCCCACCATTTAGCTTTTTCGAATCAAGTCCACAATATTATAATTTTTTTGTGGTCACATAGCGACTACCATAAAAGTCACCAAGTTTCGTACCATTCCGATGAAGTAGCGATTTAAAAAAATGACGAACAGCACCAGAGGGTTAAAAACAAAGGAGTGAATGGATTTGTATCATTGTAGGGTGGTTGTGTCTACGCACTAAGACACATTTATATGCAAAAGAAGATATTTTGCATCCAATGTCTCCTTTAAAATGAGGAGTCATCCAAAATATTCTAATCATGATTCAAGTGATGAAGGATTTTGAAAGTCTGACAGTAATCAGTATTGAGCACTACAGTAAGGTTAACCCTGCCTGATTTTCATGTTTCAAAATGATTAACAGTTGAAAACATTGACATTTCAAAAAGTAATCAAATGTAATCAGTTACATTACTTTAATAAAGTAATGGAAAAGTTACATTTTAAGTAGGGTAACTGTAATCTGTAACCTATTACATTTCCAAAGTAACCTTCCCAACACTGGTTACGGCAAAACGTATAGCCTATAACATTTTTAGACGCGTCAAAAATACAATAGAATATGGTCCTATGTAGGCCTTTTCATAAAAATAGCCCACCAAACAAGTAACCCTAAATGTGAAACGTGCATTAATTAAAATGCCACTGATTACATCATTATCATAATGTGTGGTCTATCACGTTAAGTACAACATAACATAATAGTTGCGTTCTGTAAATGACTAACAGATACATTAATCCAGTAAGAGATCCATAAGTGTAATTGATTCATTAAAAGAGTCGCGAATCGGACAACCCAATTGCTACGCTGTGTGTTGGTTCATTTAAAAGAACCGACTCCCAAGAGTCATATGTTCGTGTATTCGACTTCCCTTAAAATAACTGTTTTTATGATTTGTTATTGGCTATTTACCTCTCTGCTGTATAGCTAGTTATTTTGACTAATACTTTTTTTCTGTATTGTATAAAATATATAGTGCTTTATCATTAAAATGCGCTTGGAATAATGAATACAATTCGAACACATTAGGTTATTTCTGTTTATAATCAGTTGTGATTTCATTAAGTATGTTGCACTGCTGTCATTATTTAAATGTTAAAGGAAATTTAAAGGGTTGGACCGATTTAACTGTGTTTTGACAGTTTTGTTGCGCTGTTACAGTAACAGCAGTAGTAGGCTAAAGGTGTAGCCGTCTCACTTTCTTAGTGCCTGACAGAGAGAGGCCCCGCCCATCAGCGATTATAGCCTACATATATACCCCGGAGCTCCGGGAACGGAGCGAAGCGAAACGGGACATTACTACCGAAAGCGCGCGCACATACAGGCACGGGTGTCATTCCATGCACCAAACACTCACCTCCCCTTCCTCAACGTCTATCAAAACACATACTACGGACCCTCTTTCCGTCACATCCACGGCTTTATGGCCGCTACGCTTCTTACGATGAGCGCTGCGCTCGCACCGGGACAAGATGACTTTCTCTCGCTTCTCAAACCCTCACTATCCGACGGATTTCAGGAGGACTCCTGTCTGTTTTCCTTTGAAACCAAGAATCCCGACACGGAAAGGAGCTTACCAAACGACTATTCTCAGGTAATTTGTTTTATCAGTTCTTTGAATGGAGCTTCGCTTTTTCGTTTTGCTTGAGAAGTGACTATCACTGAATGATTAAAGATCAAATGCATGCATGCAGTCGTGTGAAAGGTGGGCCGTTGTAGATGATGCGGCAGGCTGCACGCCTGCAGTCCCATCAGCATCATGCATGTGCGATTCTTTAATTTGAGGCATTTTTCCATTCCATACGATATTTGTTTATTCAATTTTTTTGGGGGGGATTAATATAGTTAAACAATATTTAAAATACATGTAACTTTTTATTGTGTTTCCTTAGCTTAGTTAGCCTACAGTTCGTCGTTTTTAATTGCTAAAAAATAGCTAACATTTTACATTATCAGATTCTTGGACATTTTGAATTTTGTCCCTCTTCCAGAATTGTTCCTGTTTTCAATAAACGTAAAAGAAAGTGTTGAATTCAGGACAACTCTACGTTACACTTTGTCATAGGAACGTATTTCAGTGTATAATTAGTTATAAAGGCCAATTTTAACAAATAATCTCTGCTTGTATTTTTATAACAACTAATTGCTAATTCCCATCATAACGTAATCTAATGCATTTATTTATCTAGGCTATCAATCATTTAGGCTACACCAGGTCAGTTTAAGAATTAAAGAAATAAATGCCTTTTTCTAGGTGTTATTACCAAATAAGTTTATTATTAAAAAAATAAATTTAGGTTTATTTTCTATTAGAAGTTAATCTTCTACGCAACGTGTGTTCTCCAAATGCAAACAAACAACAGCTTAAGTGAGTAAATAAATAGCATAAATATATAAATACATAAATGTCATTACCATATTTAACGCCACACATAGACATAGCATAATATGAAAATCACCACTGCTCAGATTTTGAAGTAGTCCAAACACACGAGTGATTCTTCATTGGAGGGGGGCTTTGGAGTCTAAAGCCGTGTATTTCAGAAGGCTTTGGTGATGTTTTGGGGATTTCCCCGCGGCTGTAACGCAGGGGAGAGTCTGGGCTGGGTCGGGGAGCGCACAAACTCCTGTCAGTTGCCTGCAGTTGGTTTCTTGGCTACCGAACCATCAACAACTGACTCCCTCTCCTCACCCACGCGCGCCGCTCTCGCGCTCCTGAAACTTCCCAGCAACGCCGAGCCTCAATCCAAAAACTTGTGAAAGAGATACATGTCCGGCGAACAGCTGGAAGATCTAAATCCAGAAATAGCTGTGTAGCAGCCGCGTAAAGAGCACTTAAAGAGCTCTGGCATTCCGAGTGTATATGTGTGAGTGTTTTTATTTTCCCTCATGTTTATGGATTCCATAGATGTCACTCTCAGGAAGTAATGAATGAGTCTTGATTGACTATTTTCTGCTGATTACGGATTTATGATAATTGGCATTGGCATTTATTTGGAAAGGCTGAGCAATCTCTCCAGCATGCTTTCCACCTGTCAGCAAGTCTGTTTTGAGCTTGTGGTATATGAGCGCTGTTTTACAGTGGAAGGCGGAATGTAGCAGAGACATATCGAAGAAGACTTGATAAATGCTTTACCTCTGACTGAACACAAACCATGCATGCTCTTGTATATACACATCGCAGAGCAGCTGTTAAAACCTTAAGTTCAGATTTTTAGGTTTTATATTTTGACTTTGAGTGAAAATCATACTTTCACTCAAACATTCATAGTGCAGATATACTGTAAACATAACACATAAACATTCAATGACAGCAACATTAAATACATTTTACTAAAACTTCACAGGAATACAAATATTGAAATTATTCATTATTAGTTAATATGATGTAAAGGCCTATCTGTTAATTGTTCAGCAGAAATTATTATCGGTTACTACCAAAATGGCCAAATATCGGTCATTTTCTTAGCCTGGCCGATAAATCGGTTTATCGCTAGATGTATATATTTAGTTTTACCTGTTCTAATATACGTGCCAGTTAATTTTACAAAATAATTAATTTTTTTTATATTTAACTTTTTGTATTTACTATACATTCAAGGTTAAATTGACTTCTATTACCATTATTATTACTATTACATTGATTTAACATAACCCATAATATAGTTTAAAAAGTCGTCAGTGTTTAAGATTGCAAGTAGTCCAAATCATCCTCAATATAAGAGGAAACAAAGGCAAAATCCCCTAATTACTCAGCCTAGCCGATAAATCGGTTTATCGCTATAGGTGTATACAAAATATTTCATTTTACCTGCTTCCACATGCTTGTTCATGTAAGGAATAATTATTTTTTTATTCCTTATATATTTGATAACACAGATTAGCAAATAATCACATAGCACAAGTATACTGGGGAATAAAATGTGTTTCTTGTGCAAAATATACTTATATTGTAAGCTGAATCAAGTGTCTGCTGTGCTCAGTAGTCAATATATTATTTTAGCTGAGTAAGCAGGCATGTTGGCTATTGTAACTGGAAGTGAATATTTGCATTCTTGCAAGCTTTTCTAAAATTGTATGTATACCGTGTTTGTGCTCAGCCAACACAAGCAGTCCCAGGAGGTCCTGCCAGCTTTGCTGACAAAAGCAGCGTGTGCAATATTCCAGCCCTTATTATTCTGAAATCTGTTTATCTTGTTTGCCTTTAATGGTCTTTACAACTGCATTTACAATTTTATGCTTCTCTCTTCTGCTCTCTAGGCTAAACTAGAGATGGATAAATATCTGTCTCCACAACCTGTGGCTCTCCCCGAACCAAAGAAGTCAAGACGAGAGAGCATCTCTGCAATGGACCAGTTTTTCGGGGACGACCACATTTCTCCCTACAGCATCAATATGAATGTCTTCCTCCCCGACATTGCTTATTTAAGAACGGGGATGTGCCGGTCGGTGCGGCCTTCTGTCCCCAACCAGATCAAAAGTGAACCTGTATCGGCGCCTTTCTCTCATCCTGAGTGTCCGGTGATCTCGACCGGCCCCGTTTCATCCGCGCTGCCCGATTTCACCAGCATCTTTAACTCCAATTCCACTTCGGGTTCTGAAATCAATGCCATGGGCGATAACTCCGGGGTCTTTGTCAAACAGGAGATTCAAGGCTTTGACATCCCGCAGGAAGGGCCGCTCTTCCAGCTCCTCAACTCAGAGCTGGACGTCCCGCATCAAGGCAATTCACACTCCCACTCTCACCCTCACTCTGTGTCCTCACATATGCCTACTTTCCACGACCTGCACTTAGCGACCCAACAGACTGCTGCCAAGGCATACTGTGGCATGTCCGGCTACCCTCTCGGCCCGGGCCACTTTGTGCATTCTCAGGGTCAGGCCCACTCGCAGCTCAAAATGCCCTATCTTCCCCCCTCGCCTCCTACTTCAGAACCTGGCAGTCCTGACAGACAGAAGGAAATGCTTCACAATCTGACACCACCACCATCTTACGCCGCCACTATCGCCTCCAAAATGGTGGTCCATGCGCCCAGTCATCCAACACCCACCTCGACACAAGCTCCGGTCACCACTGGGTCCATGCCTGTCCGTTACAACCGAAGAACGAACCCAGACCTCGAGAAAAGACGGATACACCACTGTGATTTTCCAGGTACAAACTATGTTTAATTGAACTAGAGCCATATATCAAAATCTTGATGTAGCCAAATTGACAAAATGCTGTTGTGTTTTCTGAAGCACTGTGTTGCTTTCTACTGCACTTTCTTACTCACACACGTCAATCCACTGTTAAATAATTCAGAGATGGCCAAAGCCTTTTAACCAGCGCTCAAAATGAATGCCGAAGAGTTGACGTCAGGCTGATTGTTATAGAATCCTGTTGCATCAAATTGACTGGGCAAATTGTAAAACAGACAAGCCTCCCAGTGCCATTAATAGTGCATTTACGCTAAGAAGCGACGAGCTTCGCAATTAAGAACCCATCACTGCTTTACTTCACTGAGTGGTGTTTTACAGCTAACGGCATTAGATGGGCTTTGGATTCCTAATTGGAAAAGAAAGCATATTGAAACCAAATAACAGGATGCAATGAGTAAACCAACTGATTCTGTGTTGGTGATCAAAAAAATAAATCACTCTCTCGTCCTGCTTTTAATGTATCAGACATTAAAATGGCATTGTTCTTTTATAATTATAATATATATACTATAATATATACATATAATTTTAGTATTATTAAAAAAAATGCTATCAGAAGCCTTGCAGCTTTTTTTATCTGTCAGAAGAAGAAATAAATCTCTGTTTATGCATCAAGCATATAATTTGCATTCTATAAATATTAAATATTGTTTATATTGTTTAATAATTTATGATTATTCTAATATATTTTATCAGTAGCCTTCCAGCATTGTATATCTCTCACAGGATTATGCATCAAACATAATAATTGCATGGTTTCTAATACTTATACTTATAGGTATATAATACTTATATATCATTTAAATATTTAATAATGTATAATTGTTTTCAGTTTTTATATTTTTTTGTTATCAGCAGCCTCACAACATATTTTTAAAAGGAAAACACAGTTGTCATGCTATTATGCATCAAATAAAATATATACATTTTTAAATGTATAATTTATAATTATTTCAATGTTTTTTGTATCAGTAGCCGATTTGTATTTCTCTCAGAAGATTAAGCACTCTTGTCATAGTGTTTGTTTCAAGCATATCTGCATTGTTTTTTTAATACCTACAATTTACAAAATAAATATTTCCTAATTTATAATTGTTTTTATACTTTATGTATTTTTTCAATAGCCTCCCAAATTCTCAAAAAATGTCAACACTCTTGTCATGCTGTTTATGTATCAAGCATAATGATTGCATTGTTTTAATACTTTTTCAGTCTCTAAAAAAATATTAAAGAACACTCTCATCATACTACTCATGCATCAAAATATTAGAATGGCATTTTTAACACTTTAAATTGATAATTTGAGTAGTTAATAATTTACAATTATTGTATCAATTTTGAACAGCTTCCCAACTTGTTTTTAACACACAAAGGCTTACGGTTGTGAGTAACAAAATCTGTTCTCTTTTTTTAGGTTGTAAGAAAGTTTACACCAAGTCGTCCCACCTGAAAGCTCACTTGAGGACACACACTGGTAAGAGTTCCCCAATTAAAAATGGTTTTATTTATGCTGGATAAAGCTGGCCTCCTATTTTGGCACTTTACTGTCATGTTGCTGGGCAGAAGTGCATTGTTGGCATGCACATGCGTTCATTCTTGCACGCTGCCTGAAAGCTATCCTCCGTCGCTCCTAATATGAGATTGTGCCAAAACCAGGCCCAAATACATCAGCAGGAACAGCCTATTCTACTTCCTTTTTCCATATCAATTTATAACGTCCAGTTTTTGAATGACCTCTAGGCAGCATTTGAAATTATCTGTAGAAATTGTTTTTCGCTGTTGAACTCTCTCTCTATAAAAATATATTTGAAGATGTAGATTTATCTGAATGGATGTAAACAGAAGAGCAGACCTCATTTGACCCAGAAGAGTGCATATTAATATATTCCAGAATGTGGCCTTTGGTATGCAAACTTAATCAACTAATAAACTACTGTACTTATCAGGGCATTTCCATTTTCAAGGTGTAGATTTATGTTACCTATTGCTGAGTCTAATTACAGGCTCATACTGGTTGTAAAGCACTACGATAAGATAACAACACCCACTCTTTTCTGGAAGACATGATTTAGACTTTTGACAGTGTTGAGCTTTTGTGCATAAACAGCTTTTCAAGGTGATATTTACACAGTGCAAGTTTGAAATTCATAATGACATTTAGTTTGTAATACATTTGTAATAAGTAAGTAAGTTATTTATTTATCATAGAAAACAGGTAGGGTCAATTTAATGATTCCAACATTTTTGGTACCCAAGGTAAACAAAATTGCTTAAAATAAATGCACAAACATCGTGAAGCATAAATTATTTATGCAAAGCTCACTAAATAATTAGCACTAAAATATCTTAAGCTGTTATATCTTATTTTGTTTTTATTTTTACCTGTTAACTGTTCCAGTTTTTGAGCACAAACCTTAAACTGTTGTAAATCTTGATGTTTTGGAACACAAACTTTTGGTTTGGTCTCTTTCAATAATATATTTTTTTAAATCCTTGCAGAATAACAGTTTTAATTTCTTTCAAAAAAACTTTGGAATGATAGAGTAGATTTAACACTCATTGATATTAATCACTATACTTTATTAATAAAATTAAGTAGTATTATAAAACCATCATCAACCATTATCCTGTTATCTTGAACAGGCTAAGAGATAATCAACGACTAGCTGTGCATTAAACGGTTTGAATGCACGACGTGGAGGCGAAGAACCACCCGACATGCAGCGGTTGCCTCCGCAAAGTGCATTCAAATCATTTAATGCACAGCTAGCCGTTGATTATTCTGCTTATGCCATGGTGTTTTGCCAGAATTCACATATTAAAGATGTTAATAATATTTGCTGGCTTATTCCATGGTCATTTGCCAAGTTATAGACAAGTTAAAACTAGTATTGCTCTTTGCAGCGCAATATTTGACCGGAAGGGTAAAAACAATGGTTATTTTCCGTCAGTTATGGCTCGTTAGCGCTAACATTCTGCCAGTTTCAAATCAGACACCTATGATTAATAAATAGATAAACATCACCTCAATTTGATTTGATTAAGAAAAACCACACCATGTCTAGATAACCAATGAAGATAAACCCAATCCAACCAGTTGGAGAGAAGAGAGGGGCCTCAGGCAGACAACGCACGAGATGAGATATCCAAACAAGTCATTACAGGATTCCTGTTCAGGGCTCTCATCACAAACGTTAAAGCTCAAGACAGGCACATGTTCTGACGTTTAGCTGCTTAATTGTTTTTGAGCACCGCGCCTACTGCATGAGGTTGAAACAGCTTAACTTGCAGTATCGCTCTTTATAGTCCATTTTCTATTACTTAAAAGCCAATAGCCAAGATAAATGATAACATTGGGATGTTTTCAGGTTGATGTCGTTGTACTGATATTTCAAATAATGTAAGAAAAACTTAATTATTCAAAGCACTTAATGTTTACAATGCAAAAAAAGTATTATTGTGTTAAATGATACTTATGATACCTCAAAAATGAACATAATTTACTCAACATCACATCGATCCAAACCAGAGTTTCTTTCTTCTGTGTAACACAAATACAATGTTTTTGTCCATACAATTAAAGTCATTGTAGTCAAATGTTGTTTTGGACCCCATTGACTTTCATTGTATTGACAAAAATAGTTAAGCATTCTTCAAAAGATATTTGTGTTCCACGAAATAAAGAAACTCATATAGATTAAATGGGAAATGATGTCACAATTTACTAACTCTCAAGTTGTTCCAAACTTTTAGTTTAGATAACCAAACAGAGCCGATAGCCATAGACTTCCATTGTATCTTTGTGGAAGTCACTGTCTACCAGCAACCTGTTTGGTTACCAACATTCTTCAAAATATCTTCTTTTGTGGTCAACAGAAGAAAGAAACTCATACAGGTTGAGAATAATTTGAGAGTGAGTAAATGATGCCAGATTTTAAATTTTTGGGCGAACTGTCCCTTTAAAGCATTGATCTCAAACTAAATTCCTTTAGGGCCACAGCTCTGCACAGTTTCAGCTCCAACCCTAATCAAACACACCTGATCCAGCTAACCAAGCTCTTCAGGATAACAAGAAACTTCTAAGCAGGTGTGTTTTGGAGCTGGTTGGAGCTAAACTGTGCAGAACTGCGGCCCTCCTGGAGTTGAGTTTGAGACCAATGCTTTAAAGATACAAAATAAAGTCACAATTAATCATGATCATTCGAGAGTAGTCTGAATGTGAGATTTGCATCAGCCATCGACTGAAACATCTGAATACCTGTGCATGTGTTGACCTAGCAGGATTTTCCAAAAGCATTATTAAACCAACTCGATTTTTGGTAGAGAAAAGAAAAATAACCATATCGTCTTTTAAAAAACACATTCTAAACCCGAGTTCTAGAAAGGCAAACATTATGCTGCTATTTATGGCCGACTATAAGTTTAGTCTTGTCAGCTTCCACAAACATACCAAAATACAGAAATACTTTAATCTTAGAGATTGAGTTAAGTGAAGTTTATGTGCTCCACACCTCTCAGTATATGTTTGTTATGGTTACTATAGCGATGACAGAGAAACCCTACCCACACAGATTACTCATTTAGTATTACTAATGTATAAGTGAACAGAAACTGTGAATGATAGTTTCTAGTTCCTTGTTGTGTTCGTGACTTCATGTACCTAACCAAACATCGTGTTCTGTGTTCAGGTGAGAAGCCGTATAGGTGCTTGTGGGAGGGCTGCGATTGGCGGTTTGCTCGTTCCGATGAGCTGACTCGTCACTTCAGGAAACACACGGGAGCCAAACCCTTCCAGTGCGCCGTGTGCAGCCGCAGCTTCTCTCGCTCCGATCATCTCGCCCTGCATATGAAGAGGCACCAGAATTAGACACTAAAACACACTAACTGAAAAACCCACAGATACTTATTATTATAATTATGCACTTGAAGTGATAACAAGACGACTTATTTCTTTCTCTAGACCGCGACGAACCTTATAATGTTTAGGGTAATCTTCTCTCTCTGACCTGTTGAGATCTGTCGACTGTAAACTGAAAAACTTTTGATATTACCACAAAATCCAGTTTCTTTTTTCCTCTCTCTTTAGGATGTATAGATCACATTTCCGTTAGGACCCTCATCTCATTTTGACATTCTCTTTAATACAAATAAGCTGCGTTGTACATGAGGCTCGCCTCTCTAATTGGAAGATGAAATGTTTTTAAACATTGAAATGAACTTTAGGATTCGTTCTTGTACATCTGCAAAGCACTAAGACACAACTCCCATTTTACTTTGCACTTGAATTAGACTGGAAAGATGAATATCTATGTATGATAAATGCTTTTAATATATATCACTGGAATAGCTACTGCTCATACCGGGTTTCAGGTACACAAGCGATTCCCTCTTTTTAGTTGCTGAAGTATTTATAGCTTTGGATGATAATGTGCTGCTACTGAACAGCAATTATTTCATGAATTATTAAACAATGGTATAGACAAGCAATGAGAAGTGGAAAAGGGCTTTAGACAGCTGTGTGATTTGTACTGTCTCCTTTATATACACAGAAGCATGCCGACCATTTGTTTTCCTACTGTCATTGATGCATAAGCTCATATGAATGTACGAGACCACAGTGACTGTTCTTTTGAACACATTTCATCTTAAAGTGCCTTTTCATGTTTGTTTTTATCAGCAGCACATGCTTAAACTTCTTGTCTGGACAATACAAGTTCAACAGATTACAATTATTTCACTATTTCTGCTATCCGCCTGCCTTTCATATGTTTAAGAGAGGGTTAAAACATCAAGTGGTTCTTTCTTGTACAATCGATGTATTTATTGCATTGGCTTTGTGAAATGGAATTTGACAAGTTTTGTGTAATTGAAATGCCTTAATGTAAATACTATGACATTTTATTGTACTGTAAATATTATTTTGATTAATTTTGTTGCTCTGTTCTTTTTTTCCTTCCTTTTTTTGGAAAAGGATCATATTGCTCTGGATTTTAGCTGTGTGGCTATTTTTGTTGTTTTTGGATTTTTTTTATATTTCACTTATTTTGTAGATTCTCAGATTATATTTCTAAATTGGTTGTCCTCTTGACAAAATGTTTTTTGCCTACTGATTGAAATGAAACCTAATAAAATCAACTTTATAATTTTAATGCTTTTTACAAACTACTCTCCGAGATTTCTTTCTTTGTTCAGTTTCTACTGAATTAATGACAAAACTATAATAATGTGTGTTTAGAATAAAAAACATAGAACGATCATTAATCATCCTCCCTCACAGCAGATACATCACATTTCTAAAGTTTACTTTGGTGTATTGCAAGGGGTTCCTGTTGACTCACTATACAATTTCTATTTGTTGATGTTTCTAGGTCCAAGAAAAGAAATACTACAAAGGAGTAAAGATAAAACTATCATCAAAGCAGAAAGTTAAGTTTCAAAGATCATTTGGACCTATGCCACAAAGTTTGAATGTCTCTTATCTGATGGTTGACATCGTAAAGGAACAATTTCCACAACTCAAACAAACCCTAAAGCTCTGAAAAAGAAAATTAATGGGAATTCCTTTTTATGTCAACATATGTCAAGAATGAGAGTGACGTCAATGTTATTTTTACTGCCCAGTGCAACCCATTAAAATTTTACATCTTGCCCGACAAAAACATTAAAGATCCCATCTTGTACACCTTTCTGGAGATGTATTTTAGGTTTTGATGTCCTTAATAATATATATCTGCGGTATAAATACCAAAAACCATCTCAATATATTTTGACAGCTCTTTTCTCGGGAGCTCTGATAAAAACAGGTCCTGTCTAATTAATATTCACGAGCCTCTCTTCTGATTGGTCTATTGTTTTCTGAGTGGCGCATGACTAGGCCAACCACAGGTAACTAGGTTCATGTAGGGCCAACGTCACAATTACGTCAACACACTACGTAACAAAAAAAGGGGAAACTGGAGACGGCCCTTTCAAACCAGTGCAGATTTGGCTACATAAGGTGCATAAAATATCATCTTGTTGTGATATTGGTGCCAGAATCGACGTAATACAGCCTCAAACTAGAAATCTGATCGCATACCTGCTGCCACTGGCAGACAAAAAAAAAAAAAAAACAATGACAGCTGTGGTTAAAGCTATAAAATGAGCGGAAAGGAAAGAAACGATCGTCAGACATGATTGCGTTTGCAGCACACACTTCTTTTGTTGCTATGGGAGCGTCTGAAGATTTTTTGCATCTCACGATACTGTTGTGTATGAAATAATGTCTGTGTGCATTTGTGTGAAACAACAAACTTTACGATTTATATAATCTTTTGTAATTGTATGTACATTATTGTGATTAATTGTGGCTGGAATAATAATGTTGCTGTAATAATAGCTTCATCATGACTAGATAGACACGGTGAGTTTGTCTTATACATGTTAGACGTGATCCACCTCATAACAATCCTGTCAGATCGTCCATATTTAGCAGACGCTTTTATCCAAAGCGACTTACAGTGCATTCAGGCTATACATTTTTTTGTCAGTATATGTGTTCCTTGGAATTGAACCCACAACCTTTTGAGCTGCTAACGCAATTCCCTACCACTGAGCCACAGGAACTCTTTGAGTGAGAGTGTAACGGTACAGGTCTGCCGATCTGGTTTCGTCCGTTAAAGTAAAACATTTTCGACATGTTTCCATGTTGTTGTTGCTCAGCAATGGCACGGACGCAATGCTGTCTGGGGGTCTGGAAAAAGGATGGTGGGCAGTGCTCGGGATGGCAACTGAAGGCGGTGACTGAGTAGTTCTGACGTCACATTTATACGGAAGTCACAATGGCTTGTGAAAAATCAGAAAAGATCCTGGCTTTTACCTGGAAAATATTGTTTTTCTAATAAGGCAAAGGAAACACATTTTAAAATTTTACATAAGATATATGTCCTGTTAATTTGAATGTTTCTAAATATTTGGACATTGACAGCTCATGTTCCTTTTGCAAACAAGCAGAGGAGTTATTAGAACATCTGTTTTTGAATGCCCTATATCCAAGCAATTTTGGTCTGACCTAGGTTCTCATATATTTGATTCTGCTAATGTTGTACATTCTTTTAGTTTAAAAGACATCATTTTTTATTATGATAATACTAAAAATAAACCCCTGGAACATTTTTTATTTTATATGGTACATTTTTCCTTCACAAACATAAATGTGCAACTAGTCACCCATCCTATCCCCTTTTTAAAATTGAATTAAACTCACTTCTAAAATATCTTCATCTTATAAAGAATAAAAAAAACTAAGATTCCTAAAATAGTATACAGAGACATTTAAAGAAAATGCATCTATTTAGATGCTTTCCTTATGTACGATTGTTTGCATATCTTTGTAATGTCATTCACTTTAGTGTTTTTTTGTAACAATTTTTATTTTATTATTAATGTCTATACGTTTGTGTTTGTCACAGTGTTGGGAAGGACTCTTTGGAAATGCAATAGGTTACAGATTACAAGTTACCCTACTTAAAATGTAATAAGTAGTGTAACTTTTCAATTACTTTATTAAAGTAATGTAACTGATTACATTTGATTACTTTTTGATTACTTTTATACATTTCTAATGTTTTCAACTGTTAATCATTTTCAAACATGTAAAGCAGGCAGGGTTAACCTTACAGTAGTGTTTAACACTAATTGCTGTCAGACTTTCGAAATCTTTCGTCACTTGAATTAATAATATATTCATTTTAAAGGAGACATTGGATGAAAAATGTCTTCATTTGCATATAAACGTGTTTTAGCATTTTGTGGACACAACCACTCTACAATGATAGAAATTCACTCCTTTTTTTTCTCAATCTTCCTAAAACTTAAACAGTCTCAATTATCAAGCCATTTTGATTTTGTATTGAATAACCAGCGCTCTCTTCCATCTTCAATACCACGACTGAGGTGAGATCCTTGAGCAAGGCACCGAACCCCCAACTGCTCCCCGTGCGCCGCAGCAATATGGCTGCCAACTGCTCCGGGTGTGTGTTCATGGTGTGTGTGTGTGTGCACTTGGATGTGTTAAATGCAGATCACAAATTCCGAGTATAGGTCACCATACTTGGCCACACATCACTTCACTTTCACTAAATTAATTTATGCCTGGTTGCACAAATCATTTTACACCAGACTGTTTTCTGAATGAGGGACAATTCAAGGCAGGTTTTGTTAAAAAGTTAAAACTCAAAGATGGATCACTTCCACAGAAGAGAGAGGCGGTGAGCAGTGATCATTATCATGGTAAGAGATATGCAGCGAAACGAGTCACTGTGAACAGAGCTGTTTTTGACAAGGTAAAAAGGGTGTTGTTTTACACAACCACTGAGACCATTTCAAGAAGACCCTAAAGAATCATACCACCTTGCGTAAAATGGGAATCCAATGTCCCCTTTGAAGCACAGCCACCTCAAAATCAGACTTACTTTAAAACCATGCTGAGGATAGAGGATAGGATTGTGAGTGAAAAAATATAAATATTTTAATATTTTAAAAAAAGAAGTGTTTATTGGTCATTACTTTATGGATTTGTATGTGATCCCTTGGCTGTTCTTTTTGTATTGTCTGTTCAAGCATAAAAAAAAATGAAAAGAAAAAAGAAGCTTGTGAAAAATCAAAGCTACTTTATGATGTGTGAGCTTTACTGTGGATTGACTGTTTTGAAACGTATATGGTAGTTACTAGTTACATAGCCCCTAGACCTCTGTTATCATGAAAAAAGCCAGGACATTTCAGTTTTGACAATATGGGAGCTTTAAGCAATGAAGAGATAGTTCACCCCAATAATGACAATTTTATAATCATTTATTTACCTTCATGTTGTTTCTAACTTGTATGACCTTAAACAATATTTTGTTGAATGTCTGTTTTGAGAATGAGATGGAATAGAAAGGAAGCCAACAGTAACCAAAATGGTTTGGTTACCAACATTCTGAAAAAAATATCTTAGAATTGGTGATATTCAAAAAGTGCAAATGATATTTGTTACCCATATAAAATATAACTGTTAATTTAGCACCTTAAATGTAATTTGATAGTAGAATTTGGTCTTGCAATTCAAGAAGATGTCTATTTTTAATATGGACATTTTAATAGCTGTTGTGCACCTCATGTACAAGACAGATCCCACAAACATCACAAACTTCAGTTTACAGCCTTTAAAAACCAATCTTATCACTGGAATCCTAATGGTATCACTTCTGGAAGGGATGATTTATCTGCTCACAGGCACATAGGTCCCGACCAGAGTCCACTGTGACTACTGAAAATGTCTTATCAATCATATCGAACCTCTTCACAATAATTCTGGAATTATATGATGCCCCTTTTTATCTGATTCTCAACCAGTATGTGGAATAAAAATGATCTGTTATGTTCAGAAACGATCAGCACGGATGGACACTTGGTGAACGCACTGTTTGTTTTAAGAGGCATCACTGGTTTCTCGGGGTGCAACCGAATTACAAGCTGCCAAAACTTTGGGGACCCCTGTGAATAAAGAAACAATATCGCTTTTGATATGAGATCGGGAAACACCGCAAAGAAAAATAAATGCTTTCATTGCTTTTAAAGAGAAGGGGAATTTCTCCCTCTCTTCTACACATGTTCTTAGTTTGATTCCTCGGACAAACCGCAGCCCCTGGACATAATGAACTTCAGATGTTAAAGACAGGCAAACAATGGAAGCTCCATTGGACCCAATCAGGAGGTTCTTTAAGGTTCCTCCTGAGAATTGGTACTCCTACAAGTCCCCTTCTCTCCTCCACTCTTTCTTTCTCTCCTACCTCCCCCTTTCCGTAGCCTACATGGAGGTTTTAAACCCCCAAGGTGAACATTATTTCTCTAATGCATAGGGCCCCTAGTTTTTTCTTCGCTTTCAGCCCTCAAAATATCATAAGCTGCACTTTCTCATAACCTGTCCCAGCCAGATCAATACAAATGAGTCTCCCGTTGCTGTAAACAAACAAAAGCGGCAAAGACAAAGTAAACGGCTTTATTTCTCACAGATTTTCACATGTTATGATATGGACAATGTCAGAAAGGGGGGGCCCGTCATAATCAGGTTAGCATAATCTATTCCAACTCTAAGACTTGATAGGTTTGTAGTTATGTGAATTGGGGCAATTCAAAGGCTTGTTTGCTTACCTTTTAGACCAACGAAGCCAAAGTAAAAATGATATGGGCCTTTATATAAGCCAGCAAAGTTCAAGCAGTCAAGGTGTCAATTTTGGGGCAAAAATGTCTGATTTACAGCACTCCACATATCACCCATTTTTTACCGCTTCCCTCAAGCACTAATTGTGCAGCTGGATGGTCAGGTTAAATGTTCAAATGCAAGGCTACAAGCCCTGGAATTTTCAGAGTATATATATATTTTTTTTTTTGAAAATCTGAGTTTTCAAGAGCTCAGTTAAAGCTTTAAAAAAATCACATGGAAGTTGTACCGATGTATTTTATGTCAGACTAAAACATGAAAATATGTTGAACTGGTGTTAACCACAGGCATTTACAGACTTATTTAATGCATTGATTTAGGCACTAAGCCCTTTCAAAACACCCACTGACTTCAGGACATTGAGAACCGGAAATGCAAACACATTTCTGTGTTTTGACCGATGCAAAATTTGTCATCTCTGCAGCACTCTGTAATAAATATAGTCAGGGTTCAGAGTGAACACTTGCCAAAGCACAATTTGTGAGTAACAACTGGCTTTAGCAAGTATAAAACTCACCATTTGGCCATTAACTTTATTACGACAAACACAATACATTCAAATCAAACGCAACAAAAACTTTTTTACATAAATAAATAAATATAGGCTATATCTCAGAAATTTGCCTAGGCTGTCTAAGGTTCTCTAATGTCTTCTTTAGTGCTCCATGGGCTTTTCGCACTTGAAATAGTTAACAGGGTTATTCTAAACACCAGTTAAATAGAATCCTGGGTTATCTTGATTAACATTTCACATTGCTCAAAATTTGCCTGGGGTTAACTTTTAATCCTGGGTAGGCTATTCATAAACTGTTCATTCCTAAACCCTGGGTTAACGTATTTGCACATTTAACATGTCATTGCCATTGACTGGATGAACGGAGCACTTGATCTGTTTACATAACAGCTTTAGCATCATACATTGCAGAAGATATTGCAATCAAGTAAGACAAACGCAGTTTTACCGAAGACTAACTTGTCTCTCAAGTGACAATTTATTTATTTTTTTCCTTTCTGGCTCTCACAACAAATTGCTTGTGATATTCCTCATTTCTATAGTGTAAAATTAATAAATGAATAGATAAATCAGACAAATTATTTTTGAAACAATATAGGTCCTATTTCTGTTTATTTTTTCCTCAATTCACTCGCCCTTGACAGGTGCAGAAAAAAAGTGTATTTTGGATCCACAGCCCACAGTCTGTCTTTTCACAAAACCCGTAGAGGTCATGTAACTGTCTGGTTGAATTACATTAAAAACATTACATTTCCTGTTCCTCTTTATTGAACTTAAATATGAAGTCTACCCTATATTTACTGAGTGTGAAAATGGACTACTGGCTCATAGAGCAGATTACAAACAACTAATGTCACATCTGGGCTTCTGGCCGGGCCGATACAACATGCTGCTTTTGCTGCAGTTTTTCCAGTGTAGCTTTACAGACCACCCACACAGACAGGAGGACCTGTTCCCAACACTGTGGAAACATAATAAGCATTGAATGAACACATGGGAGCTTGAGCTTATGGTTCTAATCATGTTCTTAATACCTTAATGGACAGTGGTTTCAAATGGGTACTTTCCGCTCTTAAACATCAACAGTGTTGCTCCTGAGGGGGTGTGTGTAGCTCATGGTTGCTCTTGACATTTGTTTGCCATAGCTGAAGACAAACTTAAGCTTCCAGAAGACAGCTTGGACGCTGATACGCATATATGTGTTAAAAAGAGGGTGATTCAGTGGCCTGCAGGGTCTGTGTCCGTGATTCAGTCTCTCGGTACTCTCACACCTCAGCGTGAGGAAAACAAAATGGCAGACGGTGAACCATGAAGTAGCCTTCTGTGAGTTTCTCCATGACACTGAGAGACAATCTCGTGAGCTTATGTACTAAATAAGGCTGCGGCTAAAGCAGTTAGCATGGGAACGCTTCAGATCCTCAGTTGTTTGATCACATGTAGTGATCGCTTTGTTGATTCTAACCCTTTGTATATTAAGTACACTTAAATTAGTGGTCTGTAGGACTGGGCAGGATCATATTCAAGAACCATCAAAGTCATTGGAACATAATATTTATAGATGATTTGATTGACAAATTATGTGAAATGAGACTCAAAATGAACATCCAGAACCACTAATGACAGGGAATCATTCACGTTAAATGTATATCACCCATAAAGTGACGCATACTATGAATAAACCTGGGGCTTGTGGTTTGGAGGCACATGACTCATAAGAGAAGTTTCACAAGGGAGATAAGGTAAAAGGTTAAATGTAGCTACTTTTACTGTGGATGACTAAAATGTCAAAGAACTATATATATATGCTTTTACGGGTTTGGGTTATATAATACCCATTTTCCACCAGTTTATATTATTCTTTAGAGTCTGTAACATCGTTTGGTTAAAACTTCTCATTGGTTGTGTAAAAAACACAGTTTTTTTTACCATGTCAAAAACAGCTCTTTTCAGAGCAAGCAGCATGGTGTCATTCTCCTTTAAATTGTGGAGTACAAAAATGTATGTATGTATATACCACATATTATCACATTTAAATCAGGCAAAACAATATATACATTTCAGATAAGTTTAATCTGAAAAGAAAAATCCAAACCATTAAATGTGTTTACTCTTCTGAAGCCAGTTTAGTGTTATTTTAGTATCTATAGATAGAAGGATAGATGGATAGATATATGGATGGATGGATGGATGGATGGATAGAAACCAGGAGAATTGGTTCAAAAGATAACTTTTTATTTTTGAGAAATTTTTCAGTTGCAGTTTGGTTTAAAACAAACAAACAAACAAACAAACAAACAAACAAAAACACTCAGAATACAGTATGTTCATAAAAGTAGCTAAAAGTCTCTATGCTGTTTGGCAGTTTCCCATTGTGACAACTTACCCCATATAGTGACTGCTTACCAAAAGTTATGATGTCAGTACCATCAGTTTGTGGGTGACATCACTTTGCATACAAAATTCCATTAATAATTATTCGACCAACACTTTGCATCGATTTCTATAGATTTCTGATCAAAGTATACTCTAATAAGTCAGCATTTTATCTGTTAATGTTTATGCAAATATAAAACTAAGGCTTTGACCTTCTTGAGTGTTCTTAATAAAAAAAAACATTGCCTACACACACTCTGAACAGCTACAGAAAATCAGAACATGAATAAGAGCATTTATGGATTTACTATCCAGTGTCTCACACACACACATACACACACACACACACACACACACACACACACACACACACACACACACACACACACACACACACACACACACACACACACACACACACACAGATTTTCTCAATGACTACTTATCAAATGTAGGGCAGGGAAAACGGGAGACCTCCTCCTTCTGTAAACAGCTCATTCACTATCCCGTTCTTACCTGCAGCACACATATATGAGTAATGCTAGTGATTCAGATATTAGATTAGTTTGAGGTGAAAGGCGAGTTTATGCCAAATCCCATTATATTTCATAACTGAGTGCTTTCAGTAACTCTTTGCTGGATAAAGTATTTGTTCCCCTTTTAAACAGCTTTCCTGTCAGAAGAAACTTTCTGGTTTACATGCAGTTGCCTGTATTGTCTATATGATGGCCAGGCCTGTATGTTTTTAATGTTTTGCAGATCTCATTTGTTATAATTAAAGCATTTAAGCATCAATAATATAGGACTACTTTGGGTATAGTCATTGTAGAGGGCAATCTGTCAGCGCATAGGTAGTGAATGATAAGGTGTTTCTGACAAAAGAGCAGCAAGCAAATGGCAGTTTAAATTGCACAATCATGCACAATGGACAAGCAAATGTCACGCAAATAAGAGTAACTTCTCAAGATGTGTCATACTTGACCGCTATCATAAAAGCTTTGAAGCACAAGTTCAAGCAGTCCATGATTCTAGTTAGAAAAATCGAAACGTTTATTGTCTCAAATATCTGAGTTCTATTAATGGTTAATCCTTATGATGATTGGCGACAGCCCAAGCTTCCATGACAATGGATAATTGAAGCTAATGGGTTCTCATAATGATTTAATTCACATACACTGTGTGTAAGCTCTATGTAAGGTGAGCACCACCACTGTCGGCTAGTGACCACACACCTGCCATAACACACACACACACACACACACACACACACACACACACACACACACACACACACACACACACACACACACACACACACACACACACACAGAGCAAAGATGAAAAGTGTTGACGCATATTAAAGGTTTACCATTTGGGTAATGCCACAAACAAGTTCTGTTTCCCCTCTCTTTTTGTTTATAGAAAACAGATGGGGCAGGTGTCTCTGCCAAAAACAGGTTAGATTGTGAGGAGATGTACGCATATTTAAGAGAAATGGGCGCTACTGGTCAGTGACCCTGCCACAGGGCAGCAGAGAAGCTCCCTCAGATTCTTCCCTGCAGCTACTCAACCTCAAATAACACAGACCAGATGTAGCTTGTATTTAAAAAATATGTTTTTTTTTCTATGTGGGAGTATGTGCAGTATAATATAACTTAAACTAAAATGTTGTCGAGTAAAGCAATTATGAGCCATTTCTGTATAATTCAATATTAAATCATGAGATATTGAATAATATTCAATAATTTCACAATACATTTTAAGCCAGTAATTATAGTTGTATTATTTATATTTAATGTACTGTAATGTAATTATAATGTATTTATAATTATATGTACTAATATATATATATGTGTGTGTGTGTGTATGTGTGGTTTTACTTAGTACTGTCCTGAGTAAGATATTTTACATAAAAGATGTTTACATTTAGTCCACAAGACAAAATCAAAATGCTGAAATTATTAAAATAACCACATTCAACAGTTTAGGTTCTTGGTTCTTTATACTGTGTGTGGTTTCCTGGATGATCCACGACTGTTTTTTGTTCTGTTATGGTGGTTCATGAGTCCCTTGTTTATTCTGAATAGTTCAACTGAGCACTTTTCTTCATAAAAATCCTCCAGGTTCTGCAGATTCTTCAGTTTTCCAGCATCTTTTGCATAATGAACTCTTTCCAGCAGTGACTGTATGATTTTGAGTTCCATCTTTTCACACTGAGGACAATTGAGGGACTCGTGCAAAACTAAAAGGTTCAAACATTCACTGATGCTCCAGAAGGAAACGCGATGCATTGAGAGCCGGGGGGTGAAAACTGTTGAACAGGATAAAGATGTCCACATTTTTCTTATTTGTAGAAAAAAAAATATTTATCCATTTATTACTGCCCTTTGGAAGCAACAGAAGATACTTGCATGTTTCCTGGAAGACAAATTAAGTACAATTTACCTAGATCTTCAAATTCAAAAAGTTTTTACCCCCCGGCACTTAATGCATCTTATTTCCGTTTGGAATAATTATTTCCGTATCAGTGAATAATTGGTCCCTAAACTAAAGTGTTACCAAATTTTTTTTTTATATTTAACTGTTGATGTATATTAAATATATTATAAATTATATTTAATTATTGGTGGTATTCTTAAAATCACAATATTAACAGTAAATACAGCATCAGCACACAACTCATGCAAAATCAAAAACTAGATAACATGGATCAAATATTATGAAATATATCAAATGATGCTATATAAAATAATTGTAATTTAAAATTTCTGGGACATTTTTACTTGATTTCTGACACTGCATATGTAGGCTATATTGTAACACTGAACCAGTCAAGTTGACAGGAATTCACGAGCCATGAAAAGCCATGGAATTATCTTTTTAAACCCTGTCCATACAGGAAATAAAAAATCACTTAACCCAAGTTAGAAGTTCACGTAACCCAACCGGAACTCCTGCAATCTGCGGAGCTGTGTGGGTGGTAGGGATGTAAGAAGGTTTTGTTTTACTTTGAAAGTCTCAAGACATTTATTTTCTGTTAGTTTATGGTATGCATATATGTCTCAAAGGTGGCAAGGCAATTTGTGTGCGGGCGGACAGCCATTCCAAAACTTTCAGAGCGAATTGCTCTTCCCCCTCACTCTTGTCCTGGGGGCTCACTAATATGAACTGGCCGTTCTTATTTTCCCATGCTCTTGGAAGCTCTCATTTTTAATGCGCACGCACACACACGATACACACGTGGACGTGCACTCTAACACACACAAATGTAGTCTGCTTGTCTACTTGATGGATCAGACGCTTGCTATTTTCTCCAAATCTCTTTCGCTCCCCTTTGTACACAGCTGTCGCATTTTCACTCTTCACATTCTCTCCAGTGTTGATGGAAAACAGCATCGCAAACTCCCTTTTCCAATAGTACATTAGAGACCTTGGACACAATAGCATAAAAAAACACCAAACAGAATTGTGCTAGCGACCCTTGAACCCTTGCCTCCCCGCCCTCGCACACGCACACACACATGCACTGACTTACTGACCTGAGTGGGATGGAGCTCCTTAGCTCATTCCACAGAAGAAAGACTGCAGATGTTCCTCAATCACTTCCATCGGGATTGCCGGCCAGATCAGGCTTAACGTCACTATTCCAAGACATTCTAGAATGACCTTATGGTCCGTCACAGCTGAACAGGCATATCTGACATATCCAAATCCATATATGTCCTCTTGCATGGGCATTAAGCCTCATGGTAAATGATAGCTACATGTTGTTCAGCATGTACTGTATTTTGAGAGTGACTGGATGGTCATAAGCGGGGTTCAAAATGAACACTCGACTATGTGGCAAATGTGAGACGAATGTGTTTTTGTTTTTTTAGTGGCAAGTTTATAAGTTTGCAACTTTACAAGGAATGGATCATACTATATCCTAGTGTACACTATCATTTAAATATTTTGGGTTGTAAGAATTTTTTAATGTTTTGAAAAATGTCACTGTCACTTTTTTCAAGGCGGCATTTATTTGAACAGAAATACAATAAAACTGTAATATTGTAAAATATCATTACAATTTTAAATAACTGTTTTCTATGTAAATATTTGTTCAAATGAAATGTATTCCTGTGATGCAAAGCTAAACTTTCAGTAGCCATTACTCCAGTCTTCAGTGTCACATGATGCATTTTAAAATGCTTTAGCTTTTTTTTTCAGGAGGAAAATAAATGAATGTAATGGAAACATGTTTGTTTTCTATATTTATTAATTGTATTAATTGTAAGTCTTTTGGACAAAAGCTTCTGCCAAATTGATAAATGTAAATGTTCAGTTTGGGTTAGTAAATGTAAATCTTTTGTAACATTATTTGTATTCGTGTGTTTACTGTCACTTTTCACCAATTAAATTAATGGTGACAACTTTATTTTAGGGCCTCTTAAATAGTTGCTTAATAGCATGCAATATTAGTCATTTATTAGTATTAATGAAGCATATATTAATGCCTTGTTCTACATGACCGTATTTTACATCCATAATCCTACCCAACACCTGAATTTAACTACCTACAAACTATTAATAAGCATCACATTAGGAATTTATTTAGGGAGAAGTCGTAGTTAAAGGATTAGTTCACTTTCAAATTAAAATATCCTTATAATTTACTCACGCCGTGTCATCCAAGATGTTTAAGTATTTATTCGCTAGATAATACCCTTATTCATCGTCTGGTATCGTTTATAGCCCTTTGAAGCTGCACTGAAACTGTAATCTTGACCATGAAACCGTTTGTAGTCCATTGAAGCTAACTATATGAATACAAATCCTGGAATGTTTTCATCAAAAACCTTAATTATTTTCGACTGAAGAAAGAAATACATACACATCTTGGATGACATGGGGGTGAGTAAATTATGAGCAAATATTAATTTGAAAGTGAACTAATCCTTTAATAGTGAATACGTGTTCCCTATTCTAAAGTGTTAAGAAAATTAATTTCAAAATCAAACATTTTGATGGTATATGTTTTGAATATTTATGCAGAATACCCCTTCTTGTTGTAACACATATGTGGAATATTTAAAATTTTAAGCCACCAAAAAAATAAAAAAATAAACTTAAAATAAATATATATATTATAAGCATATTTTTGTGCTTTTTTCTAAGAAGTACATTTTTCCTATGGTTTTGCTGGCATCCCAATTACCTGAGATGTTAAAAAAAAATTAATAAAAAATAAATGATATATACATATATACAGTGCTCAGCGTAAATGAGTACACCACCTTTGAAAAAGTAACATTTTAAACAATATCTCAATGAACACAAAAACATTTTCCAAAAATGTTGACAAGACTAAGTTTTATATAACATCTGTTTAACTTATAACATGAAAGTAAGGTTAATAATATAACTTAGATTACACATTTGTCAGTTTTACTCAAATTAGGGTGATGCAAAAATGAGTACACCGCACTGAAAGTCTCTGGAGCAAAGCTAAATTTTAGACTGCAAATGTCTAATTTAACAAGAATTCAACCACAGGTGAGTCTAATTATTCATTACACAGGTGACAGTTGACTATAAAAAGGTGTTACTTAAAGAAAACCCCTTCCCATTTCATGCTGTCAGCAATGGCACCACATGGAAGAGAAAAGTCACAAGAGCTGAGAAAGAAAATAATTTATTTACACAAGAAAGGTGAAGGCTACAAGAAGATCAGCAAAGCTTTACTTATCAGTCAGAATACTGTAGCAAAAGTGGTACAAACATTTAAAAAAGATGGAACTGCAACCATTTCACAGAGACGTCCAGGTCGCCCACGGAAGTTAACACCTCGCCAGGAGCATCTTCTGATGAGAAGGGTTGAAGAAAATCGACATGCAAGTTCACTGCAGTTATCTAAAGAAGAAAGCCAAACTGGGGTGACTATTTCCTGTGACACAATACGACATACACTGCAGAGGAATGGCATGCATGGGTGCCGTCCCATGAAAGAAGCCTCTCCTAAAGCCCAGGCACAAAAAGCCCGCCTAGACTTTGCCAGGGCCCATGCTGACAAAGATGAAGACTACTGGGACTCTATACTCTGGAGTGATGAGACCAAGATAAATGTTTTGGAACTGATGGCTTTAAAACTGTATGGTGCTTGCAAAGGTGAGGAATACAAAGAAAATGCATGGTGCCTACAGTGAAACATGGTGGTGGCAGTGTCCTTATGTGGGGCTGCATGAATGCTGCTGGTGTCGGGGAGCTGCATTTCATTGATGGCATCATGAATTCACAAATGTACTGCTCTATACTGAAAGAGAAGATGCTACCATCACTCCGTGCCCTTGGTCGTCGTGCACTTTTCCAACATGACAATGATCCTAAACACACATCTAAGGCCACTGTTGGATTTCTGAAGAAGAACAGGGTGAAAGTGATTCAGTGGCCAAGTGTGTCTCCTGATCTGAACCCAATCGAACACCTATGGGGAATTCTGAAGAGACAAGTTGAGCATCACTCTCCATCCAGCATCCAATCTCTAAAAGAGGTCATTCTTGAAGAATGGAAAAAGATAGATCTGGCAAAATGTCGCTAACTTGTTCATTCCATGCCTAGAAGACTTGGTGCTGTCATTAAAAATCATGGAGGCCATACAAAGTACTAGATTTAGTAGTTTTTGTTGTGGGGTGTACTCATTTTTGCATCACCCTAATTTGAGTAAAACTGAAAAATGTGTAATCTAAGTTATATTATTAACCTTACTTTCATGTTATAAGTTAAACAGATGTTATATTAAACTTAGTCTTGTCAACATTTTGGAAATGGTTTTTGTGTTCATTGAGATATTGTTTAACATTTTACTTTTTCAAAGGGGTGTACTCATTTACGCCGAGCGCTGTATCAAAATAAAAAATATGGCACAAATATTCCAAAACATACATGTACAAATAAAATGATCTGATATTATTTCATAAAAATACATTTAGTATTATCTTATTGATCAAATAAAATAGAAAATCTGAATGAACGAATGAACTGTTTTATGGCCAGTATGAAATATTTATGGTGATTTCACTCAACTTTTCCAGCATTGCACAAGTTTTTAGCGTTCTGGAGTGAGTCTCTAGCTGAATAACTGCATGGAATAACTGGCTAATCTGGAAAAGGCAGTGTATTTGGTGGAGGTGGCTGAGTCAACAGGGATGATGCACGAACACACAGGAAAAAAGGCAGGGATGTGGCATCTCTGTGTATACAGAAACCTTCTGTCCTGGGTAGGGATTCCCTCACTTCCCTGGGAACATTCATATGGAAAGTAAGGAAAAAGACGAGAGAGGCGTGGAAAACCTGCTGTCAATCAGCCATAATCTCCAGACACATCATTTCCTCACCTTGTCACTACCATTTGCTATGGATCATTACACCGACGGCTTTCCAGTGAGCTCTTTCAAAATCTCACAACGGCAAATGTGAACACTCTACGATTAAAAAGCCAGAATAACAGCAGCTACCTCAGACAAATATGACTTTATGTTCCTGACACAAAGAGGAATTGCCAAATATTTACCAGAACTCCCATCCCCCAAGCTCAATTAGCTGGATTATAAATGCAGCCTCAGAACTGCCTGTAATGGGAGGAAATGGGAAGTAAACAATAACGTGACTGCATTTGTATAGCTGCTCAGCGGTTATCCAGCAGACAGTGGCTTCGGAACATTATGTGACAATCTCAAAGAGAATTCTGTTACTGGTCATAAATGGTTTCACTCCAAATTTTACTGCGTGGGTACAGGAGTCAGTTACAGGGTTGGTGTTCTGAATGCCAGAGACAAGGAAAGCTTGCGACACTGCAGTTAAAAAAATTGCATTCTCTCCTTATGTGTCATTTCACCACTATTTAGGCTCACTGTAAATTAGAGTGCATGCTTTCAATGTTCAACACATCAGACTGTGTATAATAGGGTCATAAAGGCCTTTGATAGGGCAGAACATTTCAGAATATGAAATAACTTTGACTTCAAAAACATCCTTTAAAGCACCATGCAAACATTTACTCTCTCTCTCTTGACAAAACCTTCAAGTTTGTTCATGCACCAGCATTATGCATAACAAAGAATGACTCATAGGGTGGTTATAAAAAGCACACCCTTACAATTATCAGTTTAGCCTTTGAACCTCTGTAATTTTGCTGCAATGGCACCAGTTTAATTGTGACTAAAATATGACAGAGACTTTGTGGAGTCTGGCAACCTGTATTGCAAGTACTGCAATCACGTTTTCTTCGCTCGGCACTCTTCTAATGCCCTGGGGTCTGTTGTGAAACCTGTAGCATTGCACCACAGATTTGCACGGACACCTGATTCTTGCTCAAACCTGCAAATGCTTCACTGAACCTCGTGCATTTGCTTCTGCAAGTCATATGGCGTTGGCATCTCTGTTTTTTGTAATGTGACTTACGTAAGAGTACCTTTTGATCATTGGTGCATAATTTTTGGGAGGCAAAGACAAAGTCAAGATTTTTTTCTTATATAAAAGAATTCCTAAAAAGATAAAAGCAGAAAAAAGAAAGAGCCAAAGCAAGACAAGTGAGCAAAGCATGTGCCAACTAAAATACGAACATCCTGCGTATGTCTTTTTTTCTTCGTACACATACACGCTCAATCTCTCTCTCTCTCTTTCTGTTATGAAGAGTGCTCAGCGGTTGTGTTATGACAGAGATTCTTTTGTTTGGATTATGAGGCAGAGGAAAGGGGAACAACAAGCCTTACTGCTGTTTTTACTGTCAAATAAACAATATTTTCATAAGGTGCTTCTCATCCTCTCAGATCAGAGGGAGATGACTGATTGAGACATGCAGGATCTATTTCCAACCAACACAAACACACTCAGTGTGTCCGCCTGTCCTGCTGACGGCTGTGGAAGTGTGACACTGGCCCTATAGCTTGATGTAAAACAGCTTTATGAAGCTGCAGTCATGAAGTAGGGTTTAGTTTTTATTAGGTGATGTTATGCATTAATATGAATCCATTTTATTTTAAAAAAGAGCTAAAATTATATCTAAACACAATAACTACAGTCAAATCATTGCTACATATCAGGAAAGTCATTCCATTCAAATCATGGGGAAAAATCTGTGAAACCGGTCTTAAAGCTACATTTAAAGGTCATCTCTAACATACCACAGCAAAACAAACACAAAGGCAACCTTCTAAATAAAGATTACAACATGTCTATGATATATTACAACAGTATTACTGCAGAAACACACTTTCATTTTGTATTTTTTTTAAGTAAATTAGATTTTAAAGCATTCTTTTAGATAAATGCCATGAATATTCTAATGTTAATACAATTCACTGTGTCATTAAGCAAATCTGAAAATTTGTATTATACTTTGTGATTTATCTAACCCAAACAGAATTATTAAAGATTTTGTTTGCTTCTTCTTCTTGAAATAAGGGGTAATAGTTTTCACAGTCAGTGTCCACTAAAATATAGCCAAATAAAACTAAATTTCTTATGTAACCCATTTTTGACACATTTAATTAATACAAATAAAAAACTCAAACTGTAGATTATGAATAACTTTTATCACAAAAAGAGGTTTACTAAGATAGTTATACTAACTCTAAATTTATTTGAGGTGAGGTGCACGCACAAAAATAACCTGGAGCATGTATTAATCTCTAATTAGAATATTTTGTGCAAATATTACCCCCTGGGTTATTTGTTCCAAACACCTGCACTAATAGAGGAAACAAAAAGGTATTTCATGATCACTTAACGTAGCCCTATACTGACAAACACTCAAGGAAAACTGACGAAAATATTCAAGGTGGGTTAAAGGTTAAATCGAGAGTCATGAAGTGACCTGGGGTGCGTTTCCCAAACAACGACGTAACTCGCTGATTAACCATCATATACGATGCATTGTTTTGGAAACAAACTAGCTAGTCATGACTGTTTTTCCCGAACACGGTTGCATCTCCGTCGTTTGAACCACATCAGCAACATAGGACCATTATTTAAATGCATTTATATTTAAATAGAATGGAAGATACAGATAGTACTGCATGTTAGCTTGCTTGTTGTCCCCAAGAGCATATTTATTTAAGCCAATATATCTTACTAACAAGAAACTATGTTTCTAACCAGGTTTAGAGGGGCAGTGGCCTAATGAATAGAGCGTTAGACTTGTAACCCTGTAACCCGAGGTTGTGGGTTTGAATCTTGGCTCCGGCAGGAATTGTCCACAACTGAGGTGAAACCCTTGAGCAAGTGTAACGGATGTATGCCAGTAAGGGCTGTGTGTAAACCTCACTCCCCTGACATCAAAAAGAGGCGCTCTGGCGACTGACGCTAGAGGCTGTAGCCTTTGGCGTTCCTTGTTAGAGCGCCCGCCTCCCGCGCCGGAATCCGGGTTCGAGACCCGCTCGGAGCAAGAACGAGTTATGGTGGTGTGGACCCGGGAGGGGTTGTTACATTGGTGCCGTGACCCGGACGGGAGTGAGGTTTAGGGGGGTGAGTGTAACGGATGTATGCCAGTAAGGGCTGTGTGTAAACCTCACTCCCCTGACCTCAAAAAGAGGCACTCTGGCGACTGACGCTAGAGGCTGTAGCCTTTGGCGTTACTTGTTAGAGCGCCCGCCTCCCGCGCCGGAATCCCAGGTTCGAGACCCCCTCGGAGCAAGAACGAGTTATGGTGGTGTGGACCCGGGAGGGGTTGTTACACAAGGCACCGAACCACCAACTGCGCCGCAGTGTCGTCTGCCCACTGCCCACTGCACAAGTGTGTGTGGATGGGTTAAATGCAGAGAACACATTTCACGGCTGGTTATACTCTGTATAATTGTGTATGCGACAAATAAAAAATATTAAAATAACCACAGGTCGAGAGCTGTAGTTCAAACCAAACTTAAGTTTTTGACGCTGATTGCGAACTGATTGCGACCATAGATCAAACTTGGTTCTTTTGATCTATGGTTTCGGGAAACGAATCTTTGAACTATGCTGGTAACGACGGAACTTGCGACCATAGTTGCTAACGATGCTATTGGAAACGCACCCCTGGGCCGGGTTTCTCGATAACGATTGATCTTAGTGCTTAAGAGCGTTTTCTTAGCGCTTAAGAGTCATTTTACGAACGTTCGTTATTGTTTCACGTGCGTTTCCCAAAATACACTTAACACAATCGCACGTAGCCCTGATGGTTTTGGGATACGGTCCGTAAGTCTGAGAGGATTTGTGCGATCGTTTTTACGATCAACCAGGGCTGCATTTCCTAAAAGCATCGTAAGTCTAAGAAGTTCGTAAAAACGATCGTACGACTGATCTTAATATTAAGGTCTGTTTCCCAAAAGCATCGTAACTTAAGTAGCACTTGAAAATCATCGTAGACCTAGGAGTGCTTTGGAGTAATCATAAATTACTACGTGCATCATAAGAAGACATAATTATGAGGTCACCTGCAGGACAATCAGCCGATTACACCTTTACCCTTATTCAAATGAAATGTGATTATAATTCAAGCTTTTGATTGCACTTTATTGTACACTTTTTTAGTACTCGTTTTTTTTTAATATAAAATTAAATAAAATAATTAAAAAGGGCGGAAACAACACAACAACAAAAATACACAACTAAACTAAATGACTGAACAAAACAAAACAAAATAAAAATGAATAAAAGAAGTAATGTAGGAAATATGCTTCAAAGACTGGGAAAAATAGGGATAAACTCATAAAAATCTGTCAATGGCTTGCTGAAATGCACGAAAACCAGCCATGCACTGGACCCAGAATATAACGTCTCTATACATATACCTACTATATAGTATAATATTAATCTACAAGTTTAATATTAATGTTGGCTGCTATATATAAAAAATATATTATATAATATAATTATGTATAGTAGATTAATAATATAATTATTACTTACATACTTATATTATATTATATTATTATATCCAAGCTGTCTGGAACGCAACATTAGGTTAACATATCATAATTGTAGTGTACTACAATTACGAGCCATTCTATAAATTGACATTTCAGCACTTGACCAACGGATAGCGACTCCTAAGTAGCACTTAAAGCAGGGCTACGTGCCATTGTGTTAAGTGCAGTTTTGAGAAACGCACGTGAAACAATAACGAAAGTTCGTAAAATTACTTGTAGAAAATGCTCTTAAGTGCTAAGATCAATCGTTATCGGAAAACTCGGTCCTGTGTGATTGAGTCTAGTTTATGCTGGGTACACACTCAAAGATTTTTTTAAATCTTATACGATCTTCAAAATGTGAGAGATCACACACATGAGGACAAAACAATTTAACCGAGATTTAACCGTTTTGCTCCTATAGTGTGTGGTGTGCTGCGATGTGACGAAGACAGCACACCACACACCAAAAGATCTTCAACCTGAGTCCCGACTTTGAAAACAGGAAATCTCACAAAATCTCTGGAAACTTAAGAATAAACAAGAATTGTTTTAAATATTTTTATTTTTATTTTAGAACAAAGAATATGCAAGGGCAATAACATAAATTGCATCAAATGCAATAATAATCAGAAATCAATAATAAACAAGAGAAACAAAAGATAGGCAAAAAGAAAACTACATTTCCTTAAACAAGCATAAATAATTACAAATTATTCAAAGGATGTATTTAAGGCTTTAAAGAAATGGCAAAGTCCCAGTCTTTGGTAATGGCAGTAAGAAATTGCAATGATAGTGTCCAAATCTTTTTGTGATGCGCCATGACATGTGTTTGTTACGGTTTGTTATGCTTCCGTCTTCTGTCAGCTCGCTTTCTGATTGGATATCGTTTAGTTTCACGGGATAATCTAAAGATCAAACGCACATTTGTCCTCGGGTTCCCCACACATCAGGATTTCTGATCGTAAATATTCAGCATATTGAATATTTACGATTCGCGATCAGGGCGCCTCTGACGTTCTTCCGAGCGGATTCAGTCACTCTTAGCACACCTCACACCACAGAAAAATCTGAGAAGATAAACTTTAGATCCACCAAGATAATCAGGACATTACCTAGGATTGTCGGAAGGGGAGAAATCGGCCCAAAATCAGCCAGATTATTTTGTGGTGTGTACTAGAGGTCTGCTACCCGACCCGAACTCGCGGGTCCCGAAATACTGTCGGGTTTCGGGTCGGGTTTCGGGTTAATGTTTAATGGATAGCCTCGGGCTCGGGTCGGGTTCGGGTTTGTAGCCAAAACTATATGCAGAGGCTTTGCTGCTTTCATAGACGCACGCACACACATTGCCCACAGATATCAGAGATCGCGCAGAGCACAAACATCACGGACACTTTTATTAGTAAAATAGCTTCGACAGGCTACTGACTCGCAAGTCACAACATTATATTTATCTGCAATGAGGCGGCAAAATCGCTGTTTTTGAATTAACTAAGCCTCATTGCTTATAGAGAGAGACGCGCAGACGCAGGTTCACACGCACGCGCAACTTTCCCCCTTCTCTCTCGGTCTCTCTCTCTCTCTCTCTCTCTCGCTAATTCAAATAAATGATTAATGCATTCAAATAAATACAATCTTATTTAAGATCTTATGTCTGATTTAAAGTAGACAGAATGCTAACGAGCCTTAACTGACAAAAAATGACCATAATTTGTACGGTGGAAGAAGTATCTTCTTGTCCATACAAAATTCATAAACTCGGCAGAATGTATGCGACCGCTGCACCTGATGTTCACAAACTTTCATAACTGGTAAATGTTTGTGAAATGGCAGAGCCTTGATTAATCTATTTCTTTGCATGCAATCGTGAAATGCAACCTTTTTCCTGTTTTTTTTTTGGCTATTCGTTGGGGGGGGGGGGGGATCTCGGGTCGGGTTCGGGCTCTAAATTTAACCGTGCCGCTCGGGTCGGGTCGGGTTGGGTCAGACAATCTCGGGTACGGGCCGGGTTCGGGCTTCAGTTTTGAGCCCGTGCAGACCTCTAGTGTGTACCCAGCATTAGGAAAGCTGTCTGAACTGATGTCAAGAAGTTTGTGAACAATGGCATACTACTGCGACCTTGTGGTGAATTGAAAAGTACATAAAAATGCCGAAAATGCAAGAAAAAACTCCAAGTAGAAATGTAGGCCTATTTTATGATAAAATAACCAATAATTGTATATTATTGTCAAATATCAAAGTGTAAAATACACATAAGCCTACTGTGTCTCCAGTGTTGTCTCAGAAATTCCTAATTAAGTCCTAAGGTTCTGAGGCCTAAGGAAACCACCCTGCTCAGCTGGCACCCATAGACACTCCAAAGCTTAAAAACATGCCGTCTCAGTAGGAAGTGTGCAGAGGTATGGCAAAAGAGCTATCAAAATATGTTTAAAAAAACATATTTACATAACATCTATTATATTAAATGTTTGCAATTTATAGGACTATTACAATTCTAAATGTCGGTCAGTTAAGATATATGCGTTTTGCCGAAGAATAATGTAGTTTCAGTTCCAGTATAAACAAATGAACAAACAAATAAATTAATCCATGATCTATTTGATCTTTTATAGGTTGTCTCTTAAATTCTGTTTCTGTCTTGTTAAGCCTATCACTTAATCTCTAAACTCATAATGCATATGCATTTGAGCCTATAATGGTCCTTAAAGTCACACAAGTCTTTTCTGTACATACAAATCTGTGCTTTTATTCATGCCTTTTTTATAACATATACTGTATTTATGTATAAATTCACAGTTAAATCCATATGAAACTGAAATGTTTACCATAACATCATTTACAGATACACCATTGTAGAAGAGAAAAAGGAATGCCCATTTACACTCATGATTTTAGTCACTGGGTTCCCTGTAAAATACTATACATTTTGGCATCACATATTTATGGACAGAAGGGTGCAAATCTCGGAATACATAACAAATATATGACATACAACACAAACAAACTAAAATTATATACCACATGGTAAAGACTATAAAATATACAGACATCTGCTACACTAGTTTTGTGCACAAATGATGCAAGGACAATTTTAAAAGGTGTGAGAGAATGTCTCTCTCATATAACTGAGTCCTGAGAGGACAGAACACTACATCAATGGTACGGTCGTCTCCTCACATTCAGTTATATATAAACAAAACAACAATTTCAGATTCCATAATAAAGTGATAACTAGAGCCCATGCAGAATTTGAAGCTAGATTGTGAACTTTATGTCAATTCATTATGATAATGTCATGTTTTATGTTTGTTTGTCTTATATTTTAGTTTTGTGTGTGTGTGTGTGTGTGTGCATGTCTTTTTAACTGAAACAAGTTTGTACTTAGTTCTACACAATGACAGTCATGCCATTATTACCCTGCAAATGGTAAATTACACTGAATTTTCCAAACTGACTTTTATTTGCTAAATGCATAACCAAAGCTTGCACTGAACAGATTTAGGCTCCTCTGCAATGCCTTTTAGACAAAAATAAGTATTTCAAAATGATTTGTAAATATTTTGAAACTATTGTTAAATGCAATTCTTTAAGGCTTCCACGAATACACCTGAAGGAAACCTGAAGGCTTGGAGAATAAAATACATTTAAAGGTGCTGTATACGATTTTCAACCGCAAGAACAATCGTATACCAGAACAAAACAAACGTCCGCTTTGGCCACACCCCCTCCGATAAACCACGCCCCCAGGTAACACATCAAGAATACAGGATATGAAGAGTTCAGCTGCAAAAGCCTGTAATCTGAAATTGTCTTCTAAAATAAGCATTTTGTTCTCAGGCTCTTATGTGTAGTTAAGTAATTTCACTTTAATGGCAATTAATTGGTCACTTTCTTTGCCATTAAAGTGAAACAACTGAACATAAAATTAGGAGCCTGAGAAAAATGCTCATGGTTTTTGCATCTGAAATCTTCATATACAATGAGAGATAACTGAGATACCTTTGGCTTTTGTACACTAAAAATGTCAAGTGAAGAGGTTAGTATTATGCTAATCTAGAAACATGGCATGTGGGAAAGCTCCATAGACTACTATATCATTATAAATTCAACAGTTTCAAAGGGAGGGCTCACATACAATAAAAATTACGCCCCCCAAAAATGAACAGAACATAATTTATTTTCAAATTACACAAACAGAGGGGTTCTGACTTAACTCTCTGTTAAGGATATAGTTACTACACTGTATCTTCTTTACAAATATTTGCTTGCTTGCCTCATGTTATTTATGTGTAAAAATTGTATTCAGCATCTTTAACTGCACATGGCTTTTAATAATTAGTACAAGACTCTATGGCTCCCACCTTTATGAATAAACCTCACATAAAAGTGCAGATTTGAGGGAAATGTAGATAAATGTAGATGTATCTCATAATACATGGACCTCATCTTCAACATGGTCTCTTATTCCTGTCATATTCCGAAGTCTTTCACCTCTTTGCTGTGCGAGGAGTAATTCCAGACCTTCTGCATGCGACACTGGCAGATATAGAGGCCTGCTCTGTCTGCTTATATTGTCAATCAAATGCATTTTTTACACAATGCATGTTTGTGGAGCGTGTCTGCGACGGTGGAGGGCGAGGTGGTCCGAGCGGGAGAAGCTGCGGTCACAGTCGCTGCATTTGAACGGTTTGACGCCGGTGTGTTTGCGGTAATGACGTGTCAGCTCGTCAGAGCGAGCAAACTTCCATGTGCAGTTATCCCACGTACACTTGTATGGCTTCTCACCTGAGAGAGAGAGAGAGAGAGAGAGAGAGAGAGAGAGAGAGAGAGAGAGAGAGAGAGAGAGAGAGAGAGAGAGAGAGAGAAACACATATAGAATAAATACATAAGTAAATAAAGTACTTGACAGGAACAAAACGTTTTTCCAAACCTAACCTTATGTAAATGTAGGCTGACTCACCTGTGTGTGTGCGTCTGTGGGCTTTAAGATGAGAGCTCTTGGTGTAAACTTTGTTGCATCCCTCAAATTCACACCTGTGAATGCGTCTCCTCTTTGAGTCAGGTGACACTGAAGGCCTGGGTCTCCGTAGACTCTCGATGCTGAACGGCAACAGGGAACTGCAATGACAGCATATGATTTCTAATGTTATCAGAAGCAATTAAGGATATCATATGAAGACAGTTTTGTTTAGTATGACATTGGTAGTCTGACACGCACACACACATACACACACATGTTGGTTTTTATGGTTTACGGGGACTTTCCATAGGCGTAATGGTTTTTATACTGTACAAACTGTATGTGCTATTGCCCTACACCTACCCTACACCTAAACTTAGCCCTCACAGGAGACGGTGCATTTCAACTTTCCCCCCAAAAAACTTACTCTGTATGATTTATAAGCATTTTGAATTATGGGGACACTGACAATGTCCTCATAAATCACCTTCTCATTGTAATACCTATGTCATACCTATGTCATTATACAAATTTGTGTCCTCATAAACCACATAAACACGCACACACACACACACACACACACACACACACACACACACACACACACACACACACACACACACACACACACACACACACACACACACACACACACAAAATCTGAATTCTTTTTTTTTTCTTCTTTACTTTAAATGGCCACTTGAGGGAGCTATGCTGTTAGAATAACCAATGGACACCCTCAGAAAATGTTCTACAAGTGAAGTGATGTTAAATTATTTCTCCTTTTCCAGACTATTCTGCCGTCATCTATTATTATAAAAGTAGTAGTTTAATTCCCTTAAAATTCCCCCATAACCGTAGTGGATCTCTGTGGCAATAAAGAGGTTGCATGCTCCTTGCGTGCAGTAGATCTGTTAATCTAAGATGCTTTTAGTCCTAGTTGCTGTTTACTAATAGAATTTAAAAATATTAAATATTCATGGTTAAGAATAAGTTTGAATATGCTAACCAGCCTGACATAGTAATATTTGCAACACTTCCATTTGGTGGCGCTAATGGTTCAGAAATGTATAAGTTTGCAGAATTCTATAACATTTTACATTATTATTTACATGATTTATCAAATAAAGATCAAAAGAGAGTATCAAATGTTTATGTAGGGAAATTAATCGCCTACACTTACTGTGCATATTTTTGGTATCAGGGAAATCTGCCTTTTTTTATTCAATTTTATTTTCTTGTCAGGATAAATTAGACGGTGTGCCTATTTTCCACTGGAAAGTTTTCTGGGTGGCAGAAGAGGCCTTTTCACCCCCACAGAGCCACTTCCTGTTTCTTTTGGGTTGCAGGAATGGAGGGTGTGCGTGTATATGTGTGTGTGTGTGGAGGGGGTCAACAAGGAGCACCTGTAGCTTTTGGCACACTTCATCAGTTTTGGGGGCCAAAGAGGAAAAGAAAGAAAGAAAACATCCTAGATGTTTCAATATCTACATTCTTTAAAATGCTGTCACTATTTTCCACATTCCATTAGGACCTTATGCTCATATGCAGTTTGGAATTTTTATTCTGAGGTCAGAGGAACTCCATCTAAGTTTTACAGTAAGAATCAACGTTAGACTGTTATCAACAAGAGAGAACCAGGGAGGGAAACAGCAGCTGCCATCAGACTAAACTCAGCACAGTCATTTATGTTCCGTCTTTTGTTTGTATGTTTCCCACTGGAGAACGCCAGAGGGGCTTTCCAGTGGTGGTGACGTGCAGGGCAGCATCACTGTCTGGAGACCAGTTTATCAGTCTAATATAATAATAAAAGTTAAGAATAACGTCCATTCATTATTCAGCTGATCACGGGTCAGGGGATACATAAACCTGCATCGACTCCTGCACCTGTGTCCACAATATATTCAACCTGAAGCACACACTCCCTATGAGACTGAAATCAGTTTCTGAGGCTCAACTGGTTAAATAAGGCCATACTCGCAAAATGTTTACCCTGAATATGCTTTAAATCGAATAGGCATTTACAAAACATTTAAAAATACAAACATGCTCAGAAAAAAAAGGTACAAAAGCTGTCACTGGGACAGTACCTTTTCGAAAACTACTATTGTGTACCATCTAGGTACTAATATGTAGATTTTAAGTAATGTTATGTAACTTTACAGTATTTATATGCATTCTTTAAGAGTACCACTCCAGTGAAAGTTTTTCTACCTTTATTTCTGAGAATATTTAAAGCTAATTGTAATAATACAAATAATCATACAACAATTAAGGAAAATATAACTTAATTTTTTTTTCTGTATATCTCGAACTGTATTACGTCTCTTGTTGGTGTCTGCGCTTACTTGGGCATTTGTTGTGATAAACAGGAAAGTGTGTTCAAGCGCCAGCAGAAGACAGTGTATTCTTTACAGTGTATTTATAGTCTTTGAGAGAAGCAATCTATCAGAGGAAGTTAAAAACAGCTCGTAAGTGTATTTCCTCGTCTCATTAGTGTTTAGTGCAGTTGCCGTTGCTAGGAAACGCTTGTTTTGTTTACTGTGTTGAGATGTGTTGAAATCGCGTTTGGTCTTGTACTGTATCGCATCTCTTGTCAGTGTCTGCACTTGCTTGGCCATTTGTTGTGATAAACAGGAAAGTGTATTCAGCTGAATTCAAATAGTAATTTATTAGACGGGTTTAAAAAGTTTAATATACTGCGGCAGCCCTGGTGTGAAGCCCTCCTCGTGAGAAGACTGATGAGTGTAAAGACCATCGACTCCACCGGGCAAGGACACCGGCAAGGGATATAAGTATCGCTTTTTATTTCTCCTCTTTCCTACTACTTGTTTCACTTCTGTTTTATTTTTTTTATAACCAATTCTATGTAAAAATAAGTATACTTAGGCCTTTAATGTTATGTTAGAATCATTATTATACTCATACCTTTTCTTTATTTGATATTTTGACTTGTTTTTAGCTTTATTTTTTGTTTTCATTTAAATGTTTAATTTTGAAATGTTGTTGTATGCATTTGTCATTTTTATTTTAATTTTTTCTTAAATATGTGTATATATAATATTTATAGCTTTAACTTTTAATTTTAGTTACTTTGGATAAAAGCGTCTGCTAAATGATTAAAAGTAAAAGTAAAGTAAAGTAAAAAAGATAAAACATCTAAAATATCTGCTTACTTTTAAATATCTATGTGATGTAGACTTATTGAAGTTGTCTTCCATCAGTGCATTGTTTATACATAATATTTCCTATTTAAGTAGATATGGCCTTAAAGGAAGCTCAAACTTGTGGAAAGCTCTCATTTTAGCTAATTTATGGAAATGTTTGTGCAAATGTATGTTTTGGTTTTATCCATACTTTTTATTGTATTTACCTATGCTGGATTCAACTCTTATCTTATTTATATCTTAAATATCTTATATTATACTTATTTATTAATCATATGGTGAGGCAAATGTATATTTTATAAAATTGTATGTTCCAAAAGTAAGAGCGGAAAAGGGTGACACTTTATATTAAGTTGTCCTTGTTACACATCTTACATGTACTTACAATTATATTAACAATAAATCATGCATAATTACATAGAATTAACCCCGAACCAAACCTAATTTTAACCCTGACCATAGTAAGTACATGCAGTTACCTAATAATGCTCAGTCCCTAAATGTATAAGGACACCTTAAAGCTGTCACTAGTAGAAAGGGAAGTGGTACTGTTTTTAGTACCTGGCCATTTTAGTTTTTAGACTGTTTTTATTAATAATTATTGTTATGCCCTTAAACATATTTATTTATACATCTGCTTTAAAAAGCACCTTTTTGGATGCTAACACCCCTCCCATGTTTACATCTTTACGTGATTGGATCCGCTTGAATCCCTATCACAATCTAAAACTTGTATTTATAAATTCTTTGCCATCCTGGATATCATATCACTGTGCACACACGCAGTGATCTCTGAGAATTACCATCACATATCATACTGATAGATAAGATTGGATTATGAATATTGCAGATTAATGATGAAGGTGTCTTTACTCTTGCACGGCGCGGGCGATAGTCAGGGCAGTGGATCCTGTTTCATTCACACTCTCCAAGGTCACGTTGGGCAGGTCATCATCCTCGCTGTCACTCAAAGATCGCCGAGGCGACAGTCCATCTGCGATTCGGTGTGTGACTGGATAAAAACAGAAGGTTGGTGCAGTTGGATTTACAATATGTACAAAGACTAAGATTACAATCTGCAAAATAAATAAATAAATAAATAAACTGCGTTAATTCTCTGATTCAGAACTTGTGCATGGTTTATGATGGGACCCATTTTATATTAAGTGTTTTAACTATGTACTTACATTTAAATTGATCAATAGATACTTTTGTGTACATGTTTTTATCATTGTACTGATATAAAAAAATTCCTGCATAGTTACATGTAACTAATTTCTGCAGGTATGTCTATAAATACATGGGGATGATTCAGTTATGTGGACACTGGCTCTCCAGTTTGATTATATGGCCATAGCACTGACACATTAAATGAAACTATTAATATTCTAATCTAATGAAATTTTGATTAAGTTCCAATAAAGGCTTTGGACATCAGAGAGTTTGCTTAAAGAAACAGTTGAGCCATTCATTTACTCACACTCATGTCCTTACAAACCTATATACTGTTATTGTTTTTTCCATGAAACAAGACTTTGTTTTCTATACAACAATTCATAAAGACCATTGAAAGCAGCACTAAAGCATATGCAGTTATCTGTAGTCGTGCAATACCTTTGTGTGATAAACAGATGAAAATATAAGCATCGTTTTAATTGAATCAGTGTTGTTATTGTTAAAAATGCTTTTCATTAATATAAATAAAATATAAATATTAGATGAAAACTTGAACTTATTTTATTAATAAAATAAGTTCAAGTACTAAAATGACTAAAACTAATCCTGGAAGCTAAATAGAAATATTAACAAACACAAACAAATAAAAGAGTAATTGCGACTTTTTATCTTATAATTCTGGATTTATTTCTCAAAATTGCGAGTTTATATCTCACAATTCTGAGGAAAAAAGCTAGAAGTACATGATGTAAACTCACAACAGTGAGAAAAAGTCAGAATTGTGAGATAAAAAGTCACAATTACCCTTTCCTTATTTTTTACTCAGTGAAAGAAACGAGCTTCCATACTAGAGCGAAATTACTTAAACTAAAATGAAACTAATAAATACTATTTTAGTATATAATAATAATGAAAAACACTGATTTACAGTTGATTAAACACTGATAATCTGAACCTCCCCTATCTAACCTTTGCAGCTTTGACGTTTTGATGTTTCGTTATTAGTATCTCAAGAACTAATGACATTTTATGTTCTTGACATCCACACTGAAAGGTTTGAGTTAACTCATCTATTCAGCTCAAATGAATAACAGAATATAGTTCACTCTATTCTTGCAACAAGCGAGCTGGGTATGTTTGTATTGGTTTGTTTTGTTTTGTTTGGTTTGGTTGTAATAGCAATTTCAAAGGTCTTCGTTGTATTCGTGTCATTCTATGTCCTGTCTTGTTGCCATGGATACTTCATGAGAGACTGCAGAGAATAAGGGCACGGACCCTTAAGATCGAGGCTGGTCTCTGTGTGTGAATCTAGAATGTTTTTTTAATGAACTGAAATTGGATCATCAAAGTGTGAACTAGACAGGCCTAATTTTATGTCAACCTGCTTGTTTGCACACACTGTGTGCTTCTCATGTAGATAAATGCCCTTCTCTGATTGGTCAGTCTATAGCAGAAAGAGCTCTGAGACACAACACACACACTAATACAGGACAAAAGAGAGAGTTATATGACATTGGACATCTCCAGCCTCTATTTACACCTCCCCCAGAGGAAAAACAGGATGAAAAAAAGAGTATAAGAATAAATGGAAAGCCTTCCTAGCCATAGAGCCCATTAAAACCAGCTCTGTTGCCCAAAGGCAAGCTTTCCTAGATAGAAAAAAGGGTTTGAGTGTCTTCAAACATGCTTCTTATCACAGTTGCTATTGTGTTTCCGCCATACGCTTTGCCACTAACAAACCCAGGTGCCCTCGTTTAGCTTAGTGGAGTTTTTGCCATAGCATCTACTTCTGCACTGATGTAGCAGCAGGAATATAAAGAGAGGAGCACAACGGAGCTGCACTCATAAGAGCCGAGCCTGTCTAACACACAGCCAGGCTCTGGGTTCTGTCACTAACCCTGCCAAGAACACGGAAACGCCAAGAGAGGCTTTGAAACAGTGCTTTGCACCTACGGACAAAGAGGGAGGAAAGTGGAGAGAGGAAGAGTGTGAAAGACTTTGCAGGAAGAAGGTTTTGCCACAATGGTAGCCGGGATGCTGGAAATTGACCTCACAATAGAGATTATTTTAACTATGCAAAGTGCCTTTTTAAGACAGATGAAGTCACAAATCTGCTTGTTTGCTGATGAACCTGATATTGGAATAAATTACTTCAAATACAGTGCAAAACCCAGTCATGCTTAAACAGTAAAAATATCTGCAGAAGACACTGAAATTACAAGAGGAGATCAAAAAAGTCCGACAGGTGACATTATTGACATTAAAACAAAGGAAAACCATGTAATGGATACTTTCTGCAGATACATTTAAAATAAAAATAAAAGCTTTGCTTCCATGTATGTAGTTGTATTTAATGCTAAAATATAAATGAAAATAAATATATTAAAAAATATCATGGGACATTTACATGAACGCAGATGTCCTGAGAAGTTTTTATTAATGTTTTACAATTGTTTTTATTGTTAAATGTTCTATTTTATTGGAATTTTAGTTAAAGTTTTAGCCATTTTTAGTAAATAGAGTTTTTATTTATTTTTATTTTAGCTTTAGTTATTTTACTACATTTGTTTTTAACACCAATTCTCACTATTAAATAGTTGCTCATTGTTATGCCTATTATTAACATATTGGCTGTTTATTAGTACTAATAAAGCACATATTCTGCATCCCTAATCCTACCCTAATACCTAAACTTATCAACTACATAACTAACTTTCAATAAGCAGCAAATTAGGACTTTATTAGGCAAAAGTCATAGTAAAATAAAGTGTGACCTTTTTAATTATTTCAATGAACATTTATTTTATTTAAAATAACAAAAAAAAATTGTTTTTCAATTTAAAAAAAGAAAATCTCAAAATTGCAAGCATTGGATCTGAGTTATTCCCTGATCCAATCCCTTGTATCCAATTACATGTGCCATAACAACACCCTTTAACCATAATGTTGGGAATTTGAAAAAAAGGAGGTTTGTATGTTCCAGCCAGTTCAGTAAGTTTGTTGGACAAAATGGCAGACAACAACAAAGCTTATCAGCGCAGCGATTTCATTGGCTGTTTGGGCTGTCAGTCGTGTATCTGTCGTAAGGTCACTAAGACAATCAAGCTTCTGTCTCACCTTTCCTGTGCATCCTGTTTTCCTCCAGCAGCGGCATCATGAGCCTGCTGTTTCCCAGCGATCCCAATCCAGGGTAGACCAGCGACATGGGCTGCACCACCACCGGCACCCGGCGTGGGTGGAGGTGGACCGGGCTGGAGCAAGGATGCATCAGCTGGGGTATGTGCAAATACGACTGCCCCCCGAGACTCCTGGACGGGGGAGAGGCCACCACTGGAGACATCTTCAAACGAGGAACGGGGGTTATGACTGAAGTGGAGGAGGACGAAGGCATAGATAATGATGACGGTGATGACGATGACACAGACTTGCTGGAAGGAGGGGAGCGTGGACAAAATCGTATTGATGATGAGGATGACGAGGGAGATGAGGATGAAGATGAGGATGCTGAAAGTGACGGGGAGGTTCTGGCTCTGTTGGTGGACAGGTCTACGGGCTCTGTTTGGGTCTGGAAGGGGTCGGACAGGAATCGTCGTCTATCATCTGATGGTGTCCGAAATCTGCGATTCAACACCAGCACGCCCATCTCTGTGTAGTCATGGATCACAGGAGACTGAGAGGAAAGAGACAAAATGAAATCAGTTAACTATTAATTACTATTACACTGAAACACATTCTAGGATTTCCTAGGATTTCAGTCTTAAGCGTCCTTATCTGAAAGCAGATTGTATTGAATATTTATGGGCTTAATAGTAAAGTTCACCCAAAAAAATGAACCATTCTGTCATCATTTACTCACCCCCATGTTGTTAAAACCTGTATGAATTTCTTTCTCCTGTTGAACACAAAATAAGATTTTTTACTTGCCTGGTAGCATTGACTTACATAGTATTTATTTTCCATATTATTGAACTCGACGGCTATCAGCAATTACCGACATTCTATAACATATATTTATTTGTGTTCAACAGAAGGAATAAACTCATACAGGGTTTAGAATAGATTTTTCAGTTTTAGGTGTTTTATTCTATCTGGTAAATTAATATTTTAGACATTTTATCCACCTTATTTTGAAATGATGAAATATGCTACTTTCTTTGGGCGTGAGACTTCAGATTCATTAGCTGCAATGGGTAAATAACTAGAAGAATAACAAAGTGCAGTAAATGGTAAAGCGAATTGAGCTGGAAACCAGTGTTTATGATAAAAAATAAAAATGATACGATATATCAGTTTGCAATATCAATCAGCATAAAAGGGTGTGTTTTTGTACAGCTAAAATAAGGAAGCCTTGCACATTCAAGTCACAAAAAGCCATGCTGGCTCTTACATTATAATTTTTTATTTTTTTTATCTTTAAAAATAAGTTCAAGTTTTAAAGAAATCGTATATATCATTGAACCAGATTCATTTTATTTTGTGATCTCACTGGAATAAAGAGTGTTCAGATAAAAAAGAAGCAAAGTGTGTCTCTGAACATTGCCACCCTACAGCACTTTTCAACAGTTTGGGGGGATTTTTAATAAGAATAAGAATTAATTACATTTATATAGCACTTTTCTGGGTACTCTAAGCGCTTTACATAGAAGGAAGAATCTCCTCATCCACCACCACTGTGCAGCATCCACCTGGCGACAGCAGCCATATTGCACCAGAACGCCCACCACACACAAGCTTATTGGTGGAGAGGAGACAGAGTGATGAAGCCAATCAGTGTATGGGGACGATTAGGCCATGATGGTCAGAGGCCAATGGGGAAATTTGGCCAGGATGCCGGGGTTACACCCCTACTATTTTCAAAAGATATCCTGGGATTTTTAATGACCACAGAGAGTCAGGACCTCGGTTTAACGTCTCATCCGAAGGATGTATCCAAAATAAGGATATTTTAGGTTTTCTCTTTTGAAGGAAATGAATATGTTTTTCTTTTATTCAGCACAAATCATTAATTGATCATTACATTTATCAAAAGTGACAGTAAAGACATTCATAAAGTTTTAAAACATTTCCATTGAAAATATTTTTTTTGTGCAAGAAAAATGTATCACAAAAAATGTTTCCACAAAAATATTAAGCAGCACAACTGTTTTCAACAGTGATAATTATAAGAAATGTTTCTTTAGCAGCAAATCATCATATTAGACTGATTTCTGAAATATCACGCAACACTGAAGCCTGGAGTAATGGCTGCTGAAAATTGTTAATCATAAAAATATTACACACTACAAAAGGTGCAGAGAAAAAGTGAAGTAAACGCAGTCTTTCAGACATTTACTGACTCAGCTGTTATCCTAAATTAACATCAGTAAATCGACAAAACAAACCAGTCAAATATGTCAGAAGCACTTACTCAGACTCAATGAAAGCATGGACAAAAAGTGGTCTGCTGGCAGCATTATTTCTAGCCCTCCTGTTTCCCTTCTGTTTTTTACTGTGGTTGACTTGGAGGCTGTTCAGCCGAAATGGAACATGTTTTGAAACTTCATCTCTACCCCGTTTCTCTCTCTCCCGACTCATGCTTTACCTTACCCACCTTTCTATCCCTCCCCTCCTGCACGGCCAACATCCAACCCCTCGTACGGACGGCTACCAGTCATTATGGCTAATTTTCCGAATCCGAAGAGCTTCTGGTGAGGACGGCTTTAATAGGGGGAGCAATGCATTTCCAAGAAAAGAGTCTTGGCGTTGAGCCCACTCAAATAAGAAGCACATTTCAGCGACTGCGCTGCCTGTTGATTTAACACACATCAAAGCTGAGCTGCGTGGCCCACGCACATCCTGCATTCGACCCGATCAACGACATGACAATGACAACCGTTAAAATGGGTAAAACGGGGTGCAAAATATTATGTGTGTGGGTTCTGGTGAGCATGAAAATGGAGAGAGAGCTTTAGGACTCTGGGACTGGGGTAAGCACGTGTATATGTTTATTTGGTCAAGCATGGAATTCTGACATACATCATGAAGACTCCAAACACGGGACACCTTAAACTAAACCTCAAGTCAAGCAGTGCAACGAACATTAAAGATCGCACAGTAAAGCTTAGTATAGTAAATCTCGCAAAAACGTCCTTATTTTCATAGGACAAAATTCCTGATATCGCTGCATAAAAAACAGAATATCATTGCAAAATCTATACATACATACACATACAGTGGTGGCCAAAATTATTAGAACGTGGGAATTTTCATCGCTAAAAATGGTTTTAAGTCAGTTATTTCTGTCTTTTGCTGAAGTTGCTTTTGTGTGTCTGTAGGAAATATCAGTTTACATTTCCAAACACTCATTTTGCCATTAATTGTAATAATCCAGTGAGATTCCAGTCTGTCTGGAATGACATATGAAGAAACAGAACAAACTGAGACTAAATCCAGAAGATCTGTCTCAACGTCTCCAAGATGCTTCAACAAACCTACCTGCAAAGCTTCCTGAAAAACTATGCTCAAATGCACCAAGGGCAAACGCTGCTTTAAACAAAGGATAGTGACACCAAATTTTGATTTAATTAAGTTATAAATAGAAGTTAATTGATAAAGAAAATGTATTTATGACATTATTTTGACAGCATTCTCATTTTACAGCATTTTTACACACACATTCTTACGCCTAAAAAAAACTTTTAACAGTATTGTGGCTTTGCAGGTAGGTTTCTTGAAGCATCTTGGAGACGTTGCCACAGTTCTTCTGGATTTAGTCTGTCTCAGTTTGTTCTGTAAACTGATAAACACACACACACACACACACACACACATTTTTTTTATGGTTTACGGGGACTCTCCATAGGCATAATGGTTTTTATACCGTAAAAATGTTTGCGCTATTACCCTACACCTACCCTACACCTAAACTTAGCCCTCACAGGAGACGGTGCATTTCTACTTTCCCCCCAAAAAACTCACTCTGTATGATTTATAAGCGTTTTGAGTTATGGGCACACTGGAAACGTCCTCATAAATCACCTTCTCCTTGTAATATCTATGTCATGCCCGTGTCATTATACAAATGTTGTGTCCTCATAAACCACACACACACACACACACACACACACACACACACACACAGACACAGACACAGACACAGACACACACACACACACACACACTCACACACACACACACACACACACACACACACACACACACACACACACACACACACACACACACACACACACACACACACACACACACACACACAGAAATACAGTACAACAATAATAATACTATACAATACACTCTCTCTCTCTCTATTCCAATTTAGTAAATTGTAATATAAAAAAAGAATTCATCATTGTACCTGTAAGTTATTGTAGTATTGTTATATTACCCAGTGCTGATCCTAGACTTCTGGGGACCCTATGCAAAACTGTGTCACCGACGGTGGGTGGTGTTGGGATGAAACACCACTCGTCTTTTTTGTCTCATGCAAGAGCCTTTATGACATTCACGTTACATGATTTGACTGACTTTTTATGTAGAGAGGGTGAGAAATCACCACATTAAAATAATTGATCATTCATATTTTTACCACAGCTGGCCAACTTCAAAAAACTAAACTAAAATTAAAACATCTTTGAGAGCAAGGGGCCCCCTGGTGTTTCGGTGGCCCTACGCAGCTTGCGTATTCTGTGTATAGGGAGGATCGACTGATATTACCTTTAGTTTGTGTAAATTTCTTGTTATTTTTGTCATAACTTTAAAATAAAGTGAAAATTACTCTTTTAGTAATCAAAATAATTGCTGAAATGTATGGTCATAGTAAAAATAACTGCCCTGAAAATGTAGATATTTTGCCCTGTAAATATTTGTAGTCCTTAAATGCCGACTTTTTATGTGTAATTTTTACTTATTTGTTTATTTATTTGCTTGTTGTTGGATAGTTAGATAGACACCAGGACTTGTATAACAGTTATTTTCATTCATCAATTTTGATTGGTCAAGGGGTGATACTGTCTGTGTGACCTTTTCAACGCCATTACGTATTACGTGAAGTCTGGGACGTGCATCGCAGAACAGGCGAGCATTTGAGCTTATAAAGCAGATACATTATTTAATGACTGATGGTTTCGCTATATAAGACCCTTATTCATCGTCTGGTATTGTTTATAGCCCTTTGAAGCTGTACTGAAACTGTAATTTAGACTTTCAACCATTTGGAGTCCATTGAAGCGAACTATATGAATACAAATCCTGGAATGTTTTCATCAAAAACCTTAATTTATTTTCGACTGAAGAAATAAATACATAAACATCTTGGATGACACGGGGGTGAGTAAATGATCTGGAAATTTAAATTTTAAAGTGAACTAATCCTTTAACAACTAACTATTAATACTCAGTAATTAGGAGTGTAATGAGCTAAACATTGTAGTTAATAATTAGTTAATTGTGAGAATTGGACCTAAAAAATAAAGTGTTACCGTTATCATCTTGAGTTTTAAAAGCCTCTACACCTGTGTGGCATCGCTTTGACCGCTCACCCGTCTCTGTGACTCTGCAGAATCGATTTTGACTTGCAGGGCTGGCATCCCATCCAGCATCAACATCCTGATAGCACTGTTCCTGTGAGGGATAGCAGAAAAAACAATGGGTTAAATAACTTCAAGTTTTAAATCCCACGTTGTTGTTGTGAGGAACAGAGAAATCAAATATATTTTGGTATAACTGTGATGACACGACAGAGTAAAAAACGCTCAGCCTTGGATTTGTGTCACAGATCATATAGGAGCGACAGTTGAATAGACAGACTGTGTGAGGATAACAATAAACATATGTAAGAGAGCATGCAGACGGTTTAATAAGCGTTACTATATCATTCTGAGAAGTGTTTACTATTAGTGCTACTTGAGGTATTTTGCAATGGTTTTTCGATCAGATTGGAACAGATTATTAAACATTGGGAGTTTCAGCAAGGTTCAATGTTCTTTTATTCGTCACATACTCAATTATACAGGATATAATCAGTAGTGAAATGTAAAGGAAATAACCATTATACAGCAGGATTTACTGCAGTAGTTAGATATTTTGTGTGTTCATGATTTGGCATGTGTGTCTGATTGTTAAAACATGAGAACTGATACATTGCTATAGATGTGAAATGTAATGTACTGAAAGTCAACAAATAGCTTCCAATTTCCAGACAGCAGAAAACGAAAGGTGTGAAATTTCGCTATCACACATTACTAGAATTCAAAGGGACAAGCTGTTATATTCACTACTACAGAATCACCCTCTGCTAGAAATTACTGATCCCATGCTTCAGTAATGGCATTATAAATCTAGTCATTTACTGGAAGGTAAAGAGTTAATGAAACGATGCTCATTTTTGTCTGGATATATTAATTGATAAAAAAAATAAAATAAAAAAAACATTACATATATATATATATATATATATATATATATATATTAGTGGTGGGCCGTTATCGGCGTTAACGTGCTGCGTTAACGTGAGACTCTTATCGGCGATAAAAAAAATATCGCCGTTAATCTATTCTCAAAGTTGGGTTGGGAGCTGGGTCTATACTACGCAAGCTATGATGACTTTCACCCTGATATTTTAGCCGGATGTATACCTAGCGAATTGCACTGTAGGGGAGAACGAGTCTTCGAACTAGAGGCTCGCAGTCCGTGATGGACAGATTGTTAACGGCTGGTCTGTGTGGTAATACAATCGGCAGGACATACACGCCCACCTATCATTCATCAACCTCAAATATGGCTTTTCATCTGAAAGATGTATGTAGTAGCAACTTTACATGGCGCTCAATATGATGTTAACCTAGAGAAATGTGCGCTATTGAAGTGTTTGTGTGGAAGCGCTTTGCAGGACAGGCTCTCGTTCACTTGCTCTTAAAATCTCCGTCATTTTTGGTCATACAGATAAAAGTAGCCTAATACATCTTTCGAATCTGTAAAGACTCTCGTTTATTTGTGTGCACTCAGAATAACAACGAAACGAACAGGATGCGCTTTAGGTCTCATGTGAACTTGAGAATTCATTCCCGTGTCACCCTCTGCTTCAACCTGTGTGTATGCCTAACGTTACTGTGAAATTACCACATCAGACGTGACGCGTGCTAACATGGATGCAGCTATGAAGCCGCCGGGTTTGCTTCAGGAAAATTTATTTTAAGATGCTTCCCAATGGAAACTGTAAACAGTTCATCACGACCTCTTGTGTATCCCTACAGTTCAAAATTCATGTTTAACTGAATAAACAGTTAGTAAACACAAGTACATCTTATTGAACATAGTTTATTTTCATCACCAATTATCATAGTAGAACAGCTTTCTCAAGCAGTTTGTGATGCATTTTGGAAACAGGAGATGAGCCCCTGGTCTAATGCGCCACCTGGCTTGAGAAACCCGTTCTCAAAGACTTACTTTTAGCCATTATTTGGGTAGCACACATATTCTGAATGCCTTCGGCAGAATTCAAATGAGCCATTTTAATCTAGATTAATCTAGATTAATTTCAAAATTAATCTAGATTAATCTAGATTAAAAAAATTAATCTTTGCCCACCCCTAATATATATATATATATATTCTTACAATAAAGGTATAAGATGGTTTGGCATAATCTCTTATTGATATTTCTTTGAAACGCCATGTCAAGGGGTCCAATTAACAGCAAAAAAAACAAAGTAATTATATCTTTGCAGATCCTTATGACAAATCTTGAGACTCCCCAAAAACTTTGATTTTAAATAATTTATTATATTAAACAATGTATATATTATATACAAATATTTTACCTAAAAATATATTTTTTTACTCAATTGTTCATTCAGTTAAAAACTGTATGACACTAAGATGAACATCACACAAAGTGTACATTTTTAAGAGATCATGTAATTGTTACATTTTTGTATTTTTCTATTTTCCCTATTGTGAACACTCTTATTTGTCATTGACCGTAATCACATTTGAGGAAATTCTTAAAATAACTATCATCCCACTTATTGTTCCGACTTTATGAATTTCACTATAACTAACACTACAGGAATGAAGCGGAGGCAACTATGAGCTCACAAACTTGCATAAAGAGCATTCGGATGTATTGCGTAAGCTTGAATGTTTCCTTGGTTTTTGGAGGTCATGGGGTTAGCCCGTCTTACTCTGCAGTGGCCTACTGATAAACAGAGGAGGTGGATTATATCTGGAAATCACCTTATTAATTCCTGTTACTGCAGCGCTCGTAAATTCATTATAGAGACTGGAAACTGTTGACTGTTTTGGCTTCTTTTGACCTGGTTATTTTACCTCTTGCACATTGTGTGTGTGTGTGTGTGTGTGTGTGTGTGTGCATGACTGTAATCCCTGGCAGACAGGATGTGAGAGGAAACGGGTGGGGTCTGAAGGGCTGTGCCCACTTAAAATCCCTGCTTCCAAATTATGTCTTTGTCCATGTGTTTCTGGGTTTTTCAAAACAGAGAATGCCCAAACCCACTTTAATGGCACCAGTCTGAGGACACTTCACTTCCCTATAAATGTTCTTACCAGAGAAGCTCTACTTTAAAGCATTGCTCCACACAACACCCAGGTGATGATGGACAGCACCCCACTTTAAATGTCTGTATGTACAGTAACACTTCATAAAACATCTTTAAAACATCTACGAGTTCCTGGTTGGTTGGCCATTGTGGTATTTTATTATTTCCTGTTGTGATGTCTTGGTCTGAATGATGAGGTAAATTTGAAATTAATGTCTTTTCACATAACTGGTAAAGAAGATTTTCTTGGTCATTCTTAGTTATTTACATTAGTGATCTTAGGAAAGTTAAGCACACAATTAAGAATGAATATGTAGACATCCAGACTTAGTAAGCTGCCTACCTAGACAGCTTTTATAGCATCTAGTTTAGCAGGCAGGTTTTAGATGAGTTTTGAACATTTTGTTTACTCTAGTCAAGCTGGTTCTATAACTGGTCAGACTCTTCATACCAGCTGAAACCAACCAACCAGAGTAGAAATCATTAAATAGTACTGAAAAATAGCTTTATCTAATGGCATATGTGTGGTGGTATTAAACTGTTTGGTCATTAGCTTAGCAACATGCTAACACCAGAATCTACTGGAATAGGCCTATTATCCATTATTTCAAAATGATACAACATGTGTGTTTGCCATTAGGTCATTAGCATTAACATCAAAGACTACAGACATACAAAGATGGTTCACTCCTATACTTATGAATGGGAGAAACTGCAATGCGCAATATGGCGGGATAGTCCCACCTTCTAAATGAAAGAGCCAATCGTCGATTGGGAAAGTCATTGCGTCACTTCAGCATCCGTTAGAAGCTCTGCTTCCCATACAAACCGGAGGCTGGACCAGCTGATGCACGTGCGCAGTCATAAGCTTTTAAAATTAAAATAAGCTTTTGAATGCTATTTGAGCATAAGATACAACATTCATAGAAATACGCAATTTAATCGCAAGTACAGGGAGCAGTTTTTGAGATTTCAGGATTTCCCATTCAATTAGATAGGACTTGAGCTGCCGGGAGGCGTTGCAAATATGGCGGCCGAGTGAACGGACTTTCCTTGAATGGGACTTTGGTTACATGATTATGTCAATATCTTTTTAAATATTTTTCAATATCTGCATGCGTTATTAAAGTATTTGGGCTATTAGATTAGCAACATGCTAACATCAGGATGTTTCTAAATATAATTCAAAATTCAGATTATTTGTGTGTGTGCTTTTGAGTAATTAGCTTAGTAACATGATTACACTATTAAATGCTATTCTATGTCAAAGTATTGGGTCATTAGTTTAGTTACATGCTAATGTCAAAATAGATTGTAATCTTTATTTATTCAGCTAAAATTTGATGTAATCTCTATTCAAATTAGATGAGGTCTATAACAAAGCATATCACTTTTCACTCAGTTTTCACTCATTTAGAGAAAGCAGTGACTCAACATGTTTTCTGGGAAGTTGGCAAGTTTCATCAGTGTGACCTCAGGTCAGAGCTGCTTCCTGCCCACTGCCATGCTACTGATAACCAGGCTCAAGCCTCACCCACAATGTCTCCTGTACAAACATCTCCCTCATCTCCACTCTTCCCTTTTCTCCTTCCTCCCTGTTAGATAACAGGCACATATGTGTCTTAACTCACAAAGCTCAGGGATACAGCTCCAAGATCAGACCTCTCCTTTTTAAATTGATCTCAGTAACTGTGCTGAAAAATTGAGCAGAACCAAAGACACTGCTTCTAGATTCTCCTGGTTTGCGTAATTGTCTTTTGCCAAAAAGCTCTGAGTGACTTCAGACTTTCCATTTCAACAGAGCTCATTTTCCTTGGCAGGACAACTTCTGTCGGATAGAGCCAGGACATTGTCAAACCTCCAAGAGAGAAAAAGTGAGGGAGAGAAGAAGACTGTGTGTGTGTGTGTGAGAGAGGAATTGCTGGGGAGAGGTGTGCTGTTTCACTATTTGAATAAACTGTGAATACACAGCAAAGTTTAAAGAATTGATTGGCCAGACATTTGCAGTAAAACAATGCCAGGAACAGTTGTGGCCACTAATGTAAACATCCCAGTCTTCTTAACAGACTCTCCTTATTCAGAAGATCTCTGAACAATGTCATCTGAACATGTCATTCCACCAAATAGGCTCAGAAATTTTCTTTTCATTTTTGGTTCCTGTTAGAGTGGTCTCTTTTTGTTCCTATTAGTGCCTTATTATTGAGGAAATCTACTAAATCATAAGTGGTTCTCAAACTGTGGGAACTGTAGACCCCAGAAGAGAGAGAGAGAGAGAGAGAGAGACAGACTCAAGAATCGATTTGTTTAACAATACTGATTCTTTCAGGAATGAAAAGGTAATAGACTTCATGAGTGAGTTACTGAATTATTCACTCAACCAATTCATTCAAAAACATGCATATAATGCACTGTTATTTATGTGTATAAGAAATAATTTACAGACAGGGATAAAGGATGGATTTACATGCTCCTGTTCATTACACCACGTAGTTAAATAGTTCAACGCAAAATAGTGATTTGGGTATAAATATTTGATTAGCTCACTTGTAAAATATGTAAAATATGCTTTTGTTAAGAAAAAATCAAGCAAATTAAGTTAAAATATTGATTTGCATTTAATTGCTATAAAATCACACCTGTAATTTGTCTTAAAGCATTCCACCATGAACAACAAATACATAAATAAATGAAAATTCATACTGAAGACCTCTGAGGTCATGTTTACTACAGTTATTAATTGAGATGCAAAATGTCGGCAGTTGTGTTTATAGGAAACGAACAAGAGGGTGTTTTCAAAATGTGATCCAAGAGATCCAAGTGGCAGAATAAAGTATTCCAGAGCAAAGTGATATTTAATGTGATATTTAATTTATTGTGATATTCTAGAGCAAATTGATATTTAAAAAGCAATGTCAAATTTGATTTACTTGGTCTATATAATTATGGTCTATATAGCTCAAACATTTATGTGTATGTTGCTATCAGTCCATCGATGTGAAAAGCTAATAATGTTAACAAAATCTAAAACAAAAGTCTGGTTTAATCAAAAACCACTACAGTCAGGGACTCAAACTCTTGGCGGCCCATTTCACACACCTAGTGGTGATCTATCATCAATAGTTGTAAAGAGATTTTGGCATTATGGCTACAATAATAAACATTCCAGACAAGATGTTGATGTATGAAATCCTTGAATGGTCTTCATGGATGAAACGGCCTTCTCTCTCAGCCTCACAATCAATGCTTTGTGTGAAGATTCATCTGCTCCTCACAGTCTTTAAAGTAAATAAACACTACATAATGTCTCCTGCAGATTCTTCAAATTTACTTCAGAAATCAGGCTTCTGCATTTTCCACTTGCCTTCAGAGAGAACTAGAAGTGAACACGTTTACTTACACATCTGTTATTGATTTGAGGGGAGTCTGGAACCCCTCTGTTTAAATCTGTCAGTGTGAGGAGCACATAGGTTAGTATTTACTGACCTCATGTGGGACCTACTTGCCTCTTACTATACAGGTGACAGAGGGTCAAGTTTTTGTGTCTGTGAGTGGAAAGTCTGTCAGATGTCTATGGCCATCTATCACGTACGTGGGAAACGATATTAATCCAACAAGTGTCTTATCTGTCTTGCAGAAGATCAAGTCGATTAAAGTACCCAGAGTGAAAGTGTCAGAAACTGTTTTTCCTGTTTTGCAAACAACTCAACTAAACCTTGAAATGCACTCTACGCGTTTTCTTTGCCGTCTTCCTGTCTATAATTTCTTCTTCATCTGCTTCTTTCTGACACCGCACAGCATGCTGTAAGACACGTACTAGTGCAGATCGGAGATCAGTTTTACAATGGTGAAGATCAAGATCTTACAAAACGATCCTGCTCCCAGATCAGGCCAAAAAGATGACAAATGACCTCTTGGTCACAGCTTGGACTGGTTTGCTGTGCTCTCTTCCATGAAGACAGTGGGACAGAAACATCTGAAGCTCTCTCTCTCTAGTGTTTGCCAGAAAGGGTGAGACAGATGTGTGTAATTTTACTTGAACTGTTGAACCGCATGCCGTCAAACTGTTTATTATCAGAGGTCTGGCACACACCAGGTTGCGCAATATTTGAAGGCCGTGTTATTAGGCAATATTGCGCAATGCATGGAGTTGACAGTGAAGAGTTTAAGAAAAAGTGTGTTTCTTGAAAATGAGAGCTCAAAATAAATAAATAAATATGGGCAATCATCATATAATTTTTATGTTCCCAAATGCAGGTCAATTGACTTCAGTGACTTGAGCCATACAGTGGCTGTGTGGACTTACTTTCTGGTTCCACTCAGGGACCGCCTCTAAGAGCCACATTTTTGGATTTGGTCTGATCTAAATCGTAACTAATGAGCACAACTGTAGTTAAACCTAAAGATTATTGTGCTCAGCAGTCCATTTTGCACGTTGTATGCAGTTACATTTAGCTGCCTTCACACCTCGGATTGCTCTCAAAATGGTGAAGTGCACAGTGTGTACTGAAGGGAATTAATGACATTCTCAACTGTTTTGAGAAGACACATGTTGTCTGTGTGTTTCCTGTATGTTATAACCATTATGACCATTATGGAATGTATAGCTAACTATATACAGTAGTTATATTTATATTGCCCTGAAATTGAATTAAATGTGCTCATTAAAATTCAATATTCAAAGCAAGAAAGATAGTATACTCAACTACTTTAAAATATGTTTAAAACATGTTCGTCACACTATTTTTAACAAAATTAACACAATAAGGAGAACATTTAATATATTTAAAAATGTTAAAATAATTTATATTTCAAAATCTATTGTAATAAACATAAATGTTTTTTTTAAGACCTACATATTAAGTAGAGGAACAGTTTTATAAATAAAGTATTGTTCTAACAGACCATTAACTATGACTTCTGCCTAAATAAACTCTCAATTTGCTAGTACGGTTAGTACGGTAGTTGTTAAGTTTAGGTATTGGGTAGGATTAGGGATGTAGAATATGGTTATGCAGAATGTGCTCAATAATTACTAATAAACAGTTAACAATGTTAACAATAGGCGTGCTAATAAGCAACTATTTCATAGTGAGAATTGGTCCCTGTACTAAAATGTTACCAAATACAGTGCAAAAAATATCCCATGTGCGTAAAATATTGAATCGAGAACCGATGTTATCATTCTTGCAAAAAGACTGAACCAATTAAACACACTATTTAAGATGTGAGATGAGGAAAGACCACGAAAATGCCATCAAGACACACTTTTAGTGAACCTATATCTAAATAAAACACATTCAAATCACAATATTTACAATACTGTTTAATTTTATATCACCAGAAAAGCATTGCACAAATATTCTGAATATTCAATATGTCGCTCAGTCCAAATAACCACCCACCAAGGTGTTTGGATGTCTTGCCTGTTTCACAGCTGGAAGAGATCTGCCTGCATTCCCATTAGGCTGTGCAGACTCGGGGGGCAGCGATAGCCCTCCCCAGCTGTCCTGAGCATTGTGGGAAAGCCTGAGCCTCTTCTAGAGCAGTGCCAGAAAAGATTCAGCCCCTAAAGCACAGCGTGAGTGCCAGTAACCAAGCATGCTAACTAGCGTGACCGCTAACCACCCAGAGACTGAACATCATACAAAGAACAAACTTGCAGAAAAGCAGTGAAGAGAGAAGGGAAGCAGAAGGAAAGGAGGACAGGAAAGGATGTGATCGCTAGAGATTACGTGGGCCTTCCAAAACAGATCACGACCACCGAGCAAAATTTTTCCTTTTGGATACTCAAAATGCAAGAGTTTTTACCTCTTGAACGATATTAGCCCTCTTCCCTGAGTGTTATGATGCCCCTGCTCGTAATGAGCAAGGCAGCTGTGTTTGTTTTCCAGCAGTGCATGCTCACACAGGGCTGGGTAAGAATTGTTTTTCCTTCTCTGCCCTTGGTGAGGCTGGAAAAATCACAGCTGCATTTAAAGACTGGGGAAAAGTGGAGAAAGTGAAAAAGAACAAACAACTGCTGGTGAAAACACTAAAAAGAGACTCAAAGGAGTGAATTCGTGAAAGAGAGACAGAGCAAGACTTAAAAAAGCACAGCTTTTAGCTCTTCTGAAGTAATTCACCCTGACAGCAGCAGTGGGACCTGAAGACAACTGTCTGTCTTTGACAGCTCCCTAACCAGGAACAGATCCCACATGAAACTATCTCCCTCTTCCTCTTGCATTTGGAGGTCAGGCCCCATCAGGCGTGGCCAAGGGGTCAGAGGTCAAAGTTCAGTCAAAGTGTTCGCAGGAAGTGCATCCGCTACAGGCTCTGTTTGTAGCCCTTTTGCAGAGCTCAGTTTAATGGGCCAGGCGGTCACTAGGGAGGTCTGCTGTTTCCCGTACTGTACAGGAACATCCTTGCCACTTCACTCTTTGTAGGTTGGTGACTCACAAAGGAGATTTAGTTCCTCTGATTTCTGTTCTGTGTGCACATGTGTGTAGGTGTGTAAGTGCATGGCTGCAAGCAGCAGGGTTTCTATGCCAAGAAGAGATGCAGTTCACCGAAAATCAGTTTGAAAGCAAAATATTCTGCTTATCTTTTAATGCTTCAAATTACATTTCTACTGTACTGATTAGGGATAACCATTTAAAAGTTTGATACCAATTTGATTTTTGTATCTCTGTGAATGCAGCTGCACATGTGAATGAACAAATGTACGTATTGACTAAACACAGTGACTGTTAAGAGGTGATACAATAAAGGGATACTTTTAAAAATGTAGGGTCCTTATGCACTTGCACTGACCATCCTCTATCAATTACTATATCCAAAAAAGGTCAGTTGTCATGGGGGCAATACCCTTTTAAAATGTATAACTATATACTTTTTAATACTGTACTAATATGCTATCTTTAGGGGTAAATAAGGTGTATCTTTCTGTACTGCGCCAATGACAGCTGTTGTCATATTTTTTTTATTAATCAACAACAATACAGTGCATAAATAATAAACACTTTGATTTTTTTTTTGTCTGTTTATCAGTTCAGATTATTTATTATTTACAAAGTAAATAAATAACGCATGCTTAAAAAATGTCAAAACATTTACATTACTCTATTTATTTATATTTAACTAACGGTTAGTTCATTTTTCATTGTTCTTTATTAATACATTTTACATATTAAATAATTTTAACTAAGCTATGTTTAAATTGAACCTTTTTTAACTATTTTGAAATTTCAAGAATGTGTTTACATCACAGTATGTATGTATGCATGCATGTTTGTTTGTTTATCAAAGGTCAATTCAGGTTCATTGGTCGTTATTACTGTTAAATAAATAAGACATACTTCAAAAATGTCAAAACTATGTTTACATTACACAATTCATTTATTTAAATTACAGTTTAGTTATGATTACTTCTTAAAAAAACACTGCGAAACATTGTTTACATTACACATTACACTATATCATAGTCATATCAAGATTAATACTAATCACATCATATCTGAATAAACATGACAAAATCCAAATTTTTACATAGACACCTACCACCAAAATACATTTTATACATCCATCAGTCCATTTATGGTTTATGGGGATGCTGGAGCCTATACCAGCATCCCGGACCGTAGGAAGGGAAACACCCTGGATGGATTGCCAGTCCATTACAGGGATTCTAAAAACTTGCAACACAGAACTCTGTCCACACCTGATTCACACCCCCTCAGACTATTGATTCAGATCTTGTTTGCACGAAGCCCACACATTCACCCTTCAGCACTCTTGCGCGCCCACTTTGTGTTCCTAAAGACCATCTACAACAACAACAACCCAGAGGTGAACCTGCAGAGCTCCAGCTGCCTCACTGGGTCATTCAGTGAGAGGAACGTTTGCTTATTTTATTGATTTTCAGGTGAAGAAATACTTCTAAAAACACAAAGACCCAGTGACCCCCGAACTTCCTCACCGTGCAACAGCAGCACAAAGCTCATCCGGTGCAGACATAGATACTAGACACTGATCAACACTCGGGAGGAACTCTCAGGTGCGGTTTCTGTTCTGCGGTGCAGAGGATGCTGTATATATATATATAGTTACTTAAATCCTGTTTAACTCTAAATAGTACTGTGGTTTCTTTGAATGATCATTATTTTTCAGAGCTTTAAAGGCCTGATTGACTTGGCTAGGAATACCATGTCACATACTTGAGAGGGAAACCAATGGCAGATGGAGAGAGAGAAAATCATCCACGCCAAATCAGACCAACAGCTCTAGTTCCTTACAGGTCTACAAAAAAGCTACAGTTCTTCTGTGCAATTCTTGTATTCATGTTTATCGTGTATTGTTGTATCAAATAATTTTGAAGCAGTTCCTACAGAAGTATAAAACAGACAGACAGAGAGAGCAAGAAAAAGGAAGTAAATGCAATCCTGGAGTCTTTCATAAGTACCCATAAGAAAAACAAACCGATTATACAGTATTTATGTAACATTTATAAATGTCCAGAGAACTATTTATATACCTGAAATGAGCCCTTATATGACATGAAACAAACAGGAAGAGAGAACATGCAGTAAAGATCGCAATACTGTAAACACATTGTATAAATTATTTAATAATACACTCAAGCAAAATAAATAATATAAATAAGTCAACAGCAATGAAATTTATAAAGAGCTACCAAACAATCCAGTACTTCTGTCACATTAATTATAACTCTAATGCTATTCAATTTGAGCTCTTAAAATTTACTTAATAAATGTACAGTTCAGTTAACATTTACATTTTAAATATTCATAACATTTATTAAAAATAAATTATGGATCATAAAATAAAGACTAAAAGAAGCTCTTATTTCCAGTGATAATTTTACCTGGCTTTTAAATGACAGCTGACATGTCCATAGTTTAACAAACTAACAGTCTAAGGAGTGATAAACTGAACAAAAAAAATTACTGACCTTGATTATTAACCTCAGTTGTGACAGCGAGAACCACTATCCTTACAGCGTCCCTCTGTCTCCCTTTTTCTGTCTTGTTTTCCTCTGTCGCACTTTCTGATGTGACCCCCTTCTCTCTCGCTCTCTCTCTCTCTCTCTCTCTCTCTCTCTCTCTCTCTCTCTCTCTCTCTCTCTCTCTCTCTCCTCCTCCGCCGTTTGTTTCTCAGGAGGAAATGAATGGATGGCTCACACGGTGCTGTTCTACTCACATATCTCGGGTCACATGACCAGACTGAATGAAGAGAGGGGGTGGACCCATGGGCTGCCAGGCGAGAGGTGTGTGTGTGTGTGTGTGTGTCGGTACTGTATGAGCATATGAGAAAGAAGGTGCCAGACTATGAAAATGTTGTGGTTGTTGAACTATGCATTTATGTGTCAGCAGAGTTGGTTTATTTTAACTTGGTAGAGATGGAGACTATCTCAAATTTTTACTTATTTATATACAAAAATTGTGTATTAGTGCTCTATTATTATATTTAAATTTTTTCGTATTTGTGTATATTTTTATGTAACCTCTTAAAAATAAAGGTTGTTCATCTATAGTTCAGTGAAAGAACCTTTAACATCCACAGAAGCTTTCTATTACACAGAAGGTTTCTTTTGATTACTAAAATGTACTTCTTATTAAAAATGTTCTTTTAAGAACTATTGACTGGATATCTATATTCTTTTAACATATATTTCAGAACATACAATAATAATATATTTTATAGAATTTCTATAAATATATTTTTACACATGCACACACACACACACACACAGTTATATAAATATAAAGATTTGAAATATATAAAAAATATATATTTTTTACACATGCACACACACACACAGTTATATAAATATAAAGATTTGAAATATATAAAAAAATATATATTTTTTACACACACACACACACACACACACACACACACACACACACACACACACACACACACACACACACACACACACACACACACACACACACACACACACACACACCACATATACTGTATAAATGTGACCCTGGACCATTGAATGTCTTAAGTGCCATTTTTTTTTAAATTGAGATTTATACATCATATGAAAGCTTAAATAAGCTTTCCATTGATGTGTGGTTTGTTATGATTGGACAATATTTGGCTGAGATACAACTATTTTATAATCTGGAATCTGAGTGTGCAAAAAAATCTAAATATTGAGAAAAACACCTTTAAAGTTTTTCAAACTAAGTTCTTAGCAATGCATATTACTAATCAAAAAATAAGTTTTGATATATTTATGGAAATAAATTTACAAAATATCTTCATGGAACATGATCTTTACTTAATATTCTAATGTTTTTTGGCATAAATAAAAATGGATAATTTTGACCCATTCAATGTATTTTTGGCTTTTGCTACAAATATACCCCAACGACTTAAGACTGGTTTTGTGGTCCAGGGTCACATATGTATATATTTCAAATCAAGAAAATTAATTCTCATGTCCTTTTTTCCATAGGCAATCTGTCAATTTTGCCCTAAAACATTTTTTAATATTGGTATGTGAAGTTTAACAAAATATAGATATACTTTCAAAAATTGAGCTTCACTGTTTATATTTAGTATGTGAACCTCTCTGTGAAAACCCAGCTAAAGTAATTTTTTGTGATGTACTGTTTTCTACATCAAATCATCCTTTATAAGGTAAAGAACATTCTATGAAAATATAACCTTTATATCTTCAATATTGACTAAGTAAGGCCATGTGAAAGATTGAAATCATAGTGAAAGCTCAAACTTAGATGCTTATCTCATAATTAGATTTGGAGACTTTAGATTTTAGCCTGGATTTCACAGAGATGGTCACATATATTTAAAATATATTTTGACCAGACAAATATATATATATTTTATTTGCTGCATGGGCAAAATGGTTCCTAAAACCATCCTAAAACCTAAAACCAATGGTTCCTAGGGGGCAGTCGTGGCCTAGTGGATAGAGCGATGGACTTGTAACCCGAGGTTTTGGGTTCGAATCTCGGCTCTGGCAGGAATTGTCCACGACTGAGGTGAGATCCTTGAGCAAGGCACCGAACTCTCAACTGCTCCCCGGGTTCTGCAGTGTCGGCTGCTGACTGCTCCAAGTGTGTGTGCACTTGGATGGGTTAAATGCAGAGAACACATTTCACTGCTGGTTATACTATCTATAATTGTGTATGTGACAAATAAAGCTCATCTGAGCTTAATCTATTCTAAAAGAGACAAGTAATTTTAGGAGAAACATACTTATATCCTGATACTTTTTCCATTAAGTCTCATAAACAATAAAATACAAACCTCTGAGCATAAAACAATTCCTCAGGGAGTGAAAAAAGGTAAATAAACAATCACTGATAGATTTTTATTGCTCAGAGGTTGCTCTTTCATAGCTCAGGAGACTTAACAGAGATCTGAAAGCATCTTAAAGATGAAGAAATGCCTGGATGTTAGTGGACACCCCATTTTGTCTGGCTAGGAGCATTATATTGTGGTCCTCAAGCTCTGCTGCTTACATGGCAAAACTGATCCACCACAGTAAACCACTACAGGGCCTGAGGTAACAATGCACCAGCATGTCAATGACCCGCCACAGAAACGGTGGTCACCATTCCCAAGTGGATAGAGAAGTGTGTGACCTCTGATGTATAAGGAGAATACACACACTGCAATATACTGAACAAAGTAGAAATAAGGTTTTAAAAAATGTGAGAATTCATGTTTTAAACAATCCAGAAATTATCTAGTTTCACCCTGTGTTAATGAGCAACCAAAATGTCCATCCAGAGCAAGCACTAGCCCTCCCTAGCATATGTGTGTGTGTGTGTGTGTGTGTGTGTGTGTACAGCTAATTGAGGAAGTCTGGGGGATGTGTGTGACTCTCCTTGGAGGCCAGTCGTCAGTTGCCATAGCGACCTGCTCTCCCACCTTGTGTCGGTCCTGTGCTTTTGTGGAGGTGTGAGAGAAGGTGGAGGACTCTCTCTAGCTTTCTCTCTCGTTCCACCCCCTCTCACTGCACTACTGTATCTCAAAGCTGTTAAAAACATCCCTTCCATTTGAACTATTCGGTTGGCTTAGCTAAAGTGAATAGGAAGTTGAGTGTAATTAGGAATTGGTTACTTAAAGGTAAATATGTACTGTCAACTGTGGTAAACGTCTTTATAAACGGTCAAACTGCTTTTCCCATCTGTTTAGCTGCTTCGGTGCCATTGCAGTTTGAAAAGAAAACACAAGATTTACATAGAAGTTTCGTGTTTTCAGCAGACGGAGCGGTTATCCATCACACAATCTGACAGAAATGTTTTTCATGTATTTCTGAAAGGTGGCTAGATTGACAGGACTTTATCTGCTGCTGGTGCTGGTGTTGAAATGTTAATTTTATGTGAGTCAAACTACATCAAGACAGACGATTGTACTGTTGACTTTGGCTTGGTCTTTTTTCTGCGCTTAAAATGGATTTCCAAGGGCTCGAGTTGGCTAAGCTCTTTGATATGAAGGGAGAAATGAAAAAGTGTGGAGAATATCTTTAATTATTGTCTTGGATTACCACGCTTCTGCAGAAGCTTGCAAGATGGCTTATAAAAATACATTTGCCTGCTTGTTTTAGTGTCAATTCATTGGTGTCAATCAACTGAGGGAATGGTTTGAAATTATTATTTGATATATTATTACATACTTTTCAAGATTGAGATATAAACTAAAAGAGGTTTAGAGAGGTTGGCAGTCACTGTGTATGTGAACCGCTAGCCAGGTTGCTAAAAAAGCCAGTGAAGCATGACGCTAATGTGAAGCCTAGGGCAAGTGTATGCCTGACTGCTCTAACACCTGTTTTCAACCCATATTTACAGGACTTTAATAAAGAAGAAAATGCCTCAACAGCACGGCTAAGGTGAGTATACCTGAGAATACCATAGATTTTTTAAGAAAAGATCATTAAAATGGAGAAACTAGACCTTGAAGGAGAGGATAGTCTTTCTTAAAGGTACAGTTCACCCAATAATGCAGCTGTTTAAAAAAGTTGTTGTTTTTGTGCACAAAAAAAGTATTCTTGTAGCTTTATATAATTTAGGTTTAACCTCTGATGTCATATGGACTATTTTAACAATGTCCTTACTACCTTTCTGGGCCTTGAATGTGGTAGTTCCCTTGCTGTCTATGTAGGGTAAGAAAGTTATCTGATTTCATTAAAAGAAATCCTAATTTGTGTTCCGAAGATGAACAAAGGTCTTACGGGTTTGGAACATGAGGGTGAGTAATTAAGAAGTCATCTGTGATTTTTTCGAAGTCAATAACAGATCTATACCATGATTGTAGCTTGGCTTCGTTCAATATGTATACAAATCAATCCGACTAGAATTGACATTGTGCGTTTGCTCCAAGAGACAAAAGTGACATTTGATGTGTATTTAATCATACAAATATTTGATTGCGTATTGTGTTATGTATAGGATTTGTCTACTTGGACAGACGGATGAAAGCTGTAGCTTTAATAAAACAAAACCCTGTTAAACTAGATTATAACTGTGCATGCAAACTTAACATGTGTGGATTTCATTGCCTCAGATCTATAAAGGATAACGGAGTAGCTGGCTTGAAATTAACCTGGTCAGCTAACACATACGCACACACACAACACTAACCTAAACAAACTTTTATATTGTTTCAGCTGAAGGGCCCTGGAATCTTCAGTCAAATACACTGGACAAGATTGTGAGAAAGGAAGAGGGGTAGACTTTGGTCCCTAAAACATTTTTTAGCCGAGAGATTGTTTAAAAAAAAACTTTAATCAGTGCAGCAATTAAGTTGCAGTTGTCAATGGAAAGTCAATGAATAAATCAATAAAAACAGACCATCAAAGACACAACAACAAAGTTTTGGCTTTAGAAATTTTGATTCTTCAACTCAAGCATATTTATTTTGGTAACATTTTAGTATAGGGACCGATTCTCACTATTAACTAGTTGCTTATTATCATGCCTATTATTAACATATTGGCTGTTTATTAGTACATATAAAGCACATATTCTGCATCACCATACTCTACATCCCTAGTCCTACCCAATACCTAAACAACTTCCTGACTAACTATTAATAAGCAGCAAATTAGGAGTTGATTAAGGCAAAAATCACAGTTGAGGATTTGTTAATAGCGAGAATTGGACCTTAAAATAAAGTGTGACCTTTATTTGAAAATGTTCTATTTTATTTTAAATCTAATTTCATCTTTAGTTGAATAGTTTTTGCTTTAGTTAACTATAACAACACTGGTTTAATATATGACTTTTAATCATTCTGTCTTTTGTTAGTAAGTTGTATTAGAGACAGATGAAAAATGGCTCTCTGAATAAGATGTGTTGCGATTTGTTGAAATTTAGCTCAAGGTCCCCAACATTCGTGCCAAGGGTTGCTATTGTAATCTAGGAGGCTGTTTGTGTTTGTTCTGAAGCTTGATACCCCCCAGGTTGACACTTATCTATTTTACCACCAACATTCACAAATACAAACAGCATGGACACATTGTAAGGCATTATGGGTAATTGATTGCACTGGGCAGGGTGTGTATGATGACGTAACATATCGTGACAGAGGAGACACTTTTAAATCGAACAAAATGTGATTTAGATCTGAACAAACTCACAATATCTTTCAAATGAATCATCTTCATAAATAAACAACTCTCATACCAAAACAGCTCAGTGCCTCCATTCAGTACATTCACTTTAAAACTGACAAGCTTAACCTCGGACGTCTTGTTAATTTTCAGTCTTGTGTTTGCTATAGTGGTTTTGCCGTCTAATATTTTGCTGTCCAATATTTTTTCCCAAAGTCTAGTGCGGTTTTTAAACCCTAGATAATGTATTTCTCAGTGTTGTATGACTCCTTCAGACTCTCTCTGCCAAAATCAGCTCTACCGACCACCCCCCACAAAGTCTGCAGGGGGCCAGGGAGTTTATGTGTGAGGAGGGAGTATGTGTGTGATTGTCGGAATGTGTGTGTGTTGGTAAATGTATGTGCGTTCGAGGGAAGTACTTCCTCCTTGCCAGTATTCCCACAGCCTCCATTTACCTTTTGTGCTCAATGCGTCCGACAGACACAAATATACAAGCAAACACAATCACCATAATATTCGTTCGACTTTATCCCGTGTGCCTTTCTTCCCATTCCTTCTATGTCTGTCTGTTAATTTATCCTCCCGTAACCTTGCCGATGGTTATTGAAATTGCATGGTTGGTATCAGTGAAATTCCTCTCTAAACTGATGTAGCTGTTGATGAATTACTGCCAGAGCTGGTAATTCATTCCAGACACCATAGTGGACAGAATTCATTTATGGGAAATGTGTTGACTGCCCTCTTTGGGTGTGTGGTTTTGCTAGTCGATACATAGATGCACACACACTCACTCTGCCACGTCGTTTGGGGTCCGCTCCCCGGCCCCCCTTTTAGCCCCCAGTGCAGACCAGAGCGCAGTGGGAAAATGAGAGACAGCTTTTCGGCGTGGTGGAGGGAATGCTCGGACGATGAGAACATGTAGTGGAGAGAAGTCAATAAGGAGGGGGAGCTGCTGACTGGCCTGTGGAAAAAGAGAGCGAAAGGAAAGGAGAGAGAGCGACATGTCATGATTCAGAGGAAAAATAGTTTGTTTTACAACCGTGTTCACATTTCATGGGTCTTTCATATAGATCAGTCTGCGTTAAAACTAGACGAGGAATCAATTTCACGCCCGCTCTGCGTGTTACACATGGTATAATGAGGCAGTCTGAGGGTTAGTTCATCCAAAAATGAAAAGTATGACATCATTTACTCACCTTATTTTGTTCCAAACCCATAAGTCTTTCATTCTTCTAAAAACACGAATGAAGATCTTTTTAATGAAACCTGAGAGATTTCTGTCTCTCCATCGAAAGGCTACGGAACCAAAACCTTGACGTTTCAAAATGTTCTCCAAAAGTAATCCAAATCAATCAAGCTGTTCTGAAAACACACGATAACTAGATAGCTAGATTTTAAGAAAATTTATATTTTAATTCACACATTGTGAATTAAACAGATCCTGTGTACCGATCCTCCCTATACGCAGAGATGTAGATATCCCGTTGACACAGTTTTGCATAGGGCCCCAGAAGTCTAGGATCGGCTCTGAATTCACATATTAATATTGTTCAAAATAAAAACATTGAGGAAACAAAAACTGTAATTCAACTGTGCTTACTGACACACAAGAACAAGCGTCATTAGTTCCTGTAACGTGCTTGTTTGAAGAAACACTCTGTATCAAGCAAGCACATTTGAGCTTCCATTTACCATATTTGGTATGCTCTATGTGCACTGCTTTGTGTTTAATTGTTAAAAAAACGTCTAAATTAAATGTGTTCATCAAATAAAGGGATCCTGTCTTTTTGATTAAACAGCTCGATTCAGGTAAATTACATTTATGATGTCTTTATGCTTTTTGAAACATCAGAGTTTTGGTGGAATCGACTTTCAATGGAGGGACAGAAATCTCTCAGGTTTCATTAAGAATTGTATTTTAAAGATGAACAAAAGTCAAATGGGGTTAGAACGACATGTAGGTAACCAAATAATGTCAGGATTTTCATTTTTGGGTGAAGTAATTCTTTAAATAGAGATAGTTCATTCAAAAAAGACAATTCTGTCATCACCTAAATGTCGTTCCAAACCTGTATGATTTTTTCCTTCAGTGGAATGTAGAAGAAAGTATTCTGAAGGATGTTCCATCTTTTTTTGTTCATACAATGAAAGCGAATGGGATCCAAATGAACAATTATGACCCCATAGACTTTAATTGTATGGACATTTTTATAATTTTTTAAAAATTAGCTCCTTTTGTGTTCTATTGAAGAAAGAAACAAGAGGGTTGGTAAATCCTAACAGATTTGCCATTTTTGAGTGAACTACCCCTTTAAACATCAGTACAAAATGTGACAATAAACATTTGTCTGACTCATTTACTAGAGGCGCACACAAACTAAACCCATATGGCACTGAGCCGCGATGCTTATTACATTGCATCACAGGAAATGTCCTTACGGGAAGCTTCTTTTGATAAATATAACCTGTTCTGATAAAATTCATAGCGGAATGTTTTCAAAAGTAGGGACAATTAGACGGGGTTACAGTTGAGGAGTGGAGAGAAAGAAGAAGAGTAAATGGGGAGGACAGGAGGGGGAAAGAGACGAGAAGAACGAGAGAAGCCAACAATGTGACAAAGAAAAGAAAATGATAGAGTGCCTGCGAAGAAGTAAAGCATGAGTGAGAGGGAGAGCATAAATAAGAGGTTATTTTGAAGTGAGTGCCTCAGTAGGAAGACAAAAGAGAGGGGCTCGAGAGAAAGAAGGGTGGTTGGCAAGGTTCGGAGGCCCTGGCTTAGCTCTGAGTCTGTCTCCTAATGGGCTCAGGGCTCCCTGATTTTCAAAGCCAGAGGGAAACATGAGCGCAGACTCCAACCTCTGCATTCCAACACACACACACTCTCTCAGACCAACCTCGATCTCTCACTCTCTTTCCGTTTCCCTTCTCCCCATCTAACAACAAACACTCTCATCCTCGCATTGCCTTTCAATCCAACCTTAGCCTTACCAAACACACTTTCCCTCTCAAACCCACTTCACCCTTAAAGGAGCAGTTCACCAAAAATGGAAATTCTGTCATCATCTACTCACCCCTCATATCCTTCTAAAGCAGTATGACTTTCTTTCTTCCATGGAACACAAAAGGAGAAATGTTGAAGGGTGTTCTGGGTGTTTTTTTTTCATACAGTTGCAATTAATAGAGTGCTTCAGTGATGGAATATTTTGGTAGGCCAACCCATAAGTTAGCATCACCTTAATGCCCTTGACAAAAACCCAATAGGATTTGCCATTGGCTTTTGGATTGCTGCGGAAAATAAGTGCTGTGAACTTTTATGTTTTGTTCATCAGGGCAATCTTCACAAATGAACACAACTTTAATGGATTTTGAAGCCTAAATATAATCGCCAGAAGTAAAAAGCTAAATGTAGGCTATAAGCGAACTACAACGCAGTCTTAAGAGTTCACCATCTCCACCACTAAGTTTCCAATCTCTCTTTTAATCTTAATGTAAAATCTACAGGTTGGACATTTTGAGCTTGGGAATAAAAAAACAAAAAAAAACAAGCCTGTCAAAGTGGACTATAGTGAACAGATGAGTTCAGCATGATGACTTTCAATGTCCCCAAGAATCCCTCATGTATTTTATATTATAGAGTTTGAAACTATTTTGAGCTTCTAATATACCTTATTTCTGGCATTTAACCAAAAACACATAAAAAAACAATTGACTTCAGTACGATGAAACCAAAATTGCAAAAAAGGTGACATATCATTAAAATCTTTGTGTGTGTGTGTGTGTGTTTAAGTGCTATAATCTGGTCCCCAGTGCATCTAATGTGCATTGTAATATATAACTGTAATGTATGTATGTTTACTGGCTCATGCACCACAAATCACCTTACACTGTTCCCCAGCCAGCTGCTTGAATGTCTCTCTTTTTGCACATGTACAGTATTTGAAGTCATCCGCACAGTTGTACAGTTTGTATTTTTTTTAGTTTATGTATAGGTAACCACTTTTATATATAGCATATGCATATTCAAAGCTGACAGTAGGTTAGTTGTGTATAGGTTTATACTGTTTTACTTCGTGTTGTATATCTGTATTTATGTAGCACTGTGGTCCTGTGAGGCACGACATCTCGTCCCACTGTATGTCCACACATGTAGTGGAATGACAATAAAGCTCAACTTGAACTTGACTTGATATAATCTACCAACCCAGAAAATGTCAAAAAGGACAACCCAACATTATATTGGTAAGCCTTTTTGGTAAGTCAGATTTCGCTCCCCCCATGACGTGGTAAAGGGTTCTTAGTATAATTTTACCGAAACATAAATCTGCTCGTTTCCACCCTCGGCGTCGTCATTTTGTCTTCGCAAGTAACAACAGTGTACCAGTTTTAACGTCATGGCAACAGTTCAAACAAAGCATGCTAACTGTTCTGTTCTTGGCTGTAGAGTCCCATTCTCAGAGGAGTCAAGAGAGCAGTGGATTTAATTATTGATTTACTGTAAATTGCTGCTGTCACACAGATCTAATATACACATGTAATTTCTTTCCCAGCTGTTTACCTTCACAGACATGACCTGTGTGTTTTTAACATAAACTTGTGCATATTTGACAAAGTGCAATAAGACATGAAAGAGAACTTAGTTTAGTACTCACGTGCCATGTGACAGCCGCTTTCTGTGCGAGTGATAATGTGTGTGCTCACAAAACCATACAACAGAAGTTTAAACTGATATGGCTTTGAAACATGATTTCAGCGTGATAGACATGGGGCCCTATCATACACTCGGTGCAATGTGGCGTCGGGCGCGACGCAAGTGTTTTTTGCTAGTTTCAGCCGACGCAGTTATCATTTTAATGTCCGGCGCCACGTTTTTTAAATAGTAAATGCCTTTGCGTCCATTTGTGCGCTCATGGGCGAGCTGGTGTTCAGGCACATTGTTATTTTGAGGCAACTGAAATAGACTGCACCATTGACCAACTAAAACCTGTTCTAAAGTCAATGGCGCAGTATTTTTTTGTTATTTAAAGAGCACATTAGTAATATGCGAATATAGGCGGTCCACAACATGTGTCCACTCTTGTTTGATAACACAAAAAGTACCCACAGCAGCACACAAACATGCCAAATATAAAACAATTAAGGATTACAATGTAACATATTATTATTGTGTAGGCTACATAAATATAAAAATGCCTACATGTCATAATGGATAGTCATTGAGTGTATCAGAATTAGCCTATCTATTAGCTCGAGCACAAGCAGCTCTGTTTCCTTTCTGGAGACATGTTCAGTCTTTGCGGTTGCAAATTACACTTTGTAAATAATCTGCCATGGCGCGAGCGCAACTGGCTCTTAAAGGGAATGGGAGAAGAGACTCTGATTGGTTTATTGCCCGTAATGCCCAAAACACACCAATTACTCATTAAGAGAATTAGGGACAACCCTTTTAGACCATGCGCTTGGTGCGCTGACCGTTTTTCCCACCGTTAAACTAGCAAAAGAGATCGTTAAAATAGGGCCCATGATAATCAAATCCAAACAGATGTTTTGATGCTGTTAAGGCACAGCCCTATTCTGAAAATTAGGGTGGCGGGCAGCTGCTCATTTGTATTTAAAGAGACATGCACAAAAACAGCGTGTTTCTGCTTCCACTCAAAATGAGCATTTTCAAAATGATATAATAAATGATCTTTTGAGCTGACAATTAACAGACACATTCCGAGGACACCTGAGACTTATATTAAATATTGTAAAAAGGGGCATAATAGGTCTCCTTTTAGACTCCATGGACAATGTGGATACTTTCAGATTTCAAAAAGTAAATGTAACCCTAGACCAAAAAAAATGGGTCTTATGTGTAAATATTTTCGAAATTGAGATTTATACATCATCAATTATTTACAAATCTGGAATCTGAGGGTGCAAAGAAAAATCTAAATATTGAGAAAATCACCTGTCCAAATGAAGTTCTTAGCAATGTATATTGCCAATCAAAAATGAAGTTTTGATATATTTACGGTAATAACTTTACAAAATATATTAATGGAACATGTTCCTTACTAAATATCCTAAAGAATTTTGGCATAAAAGAAAAATCTATAATTTTGACCCATACAATGATTTTTGCCTAAATATACCCCAGCAACTTAAGACTGGTTTTGTGGTCCAGGGTCACATATGTTTCATTGATTCATAAGAATCTGTTACATTAAGTCTTCTGAAGCCATATGATGGCTTTGTGTATGGAGCTGATTCTAATTTAGTCATTGTTAGCTATTTATAAAACATGAACCTATCATTAGTTTCAGTAAACCATTTGAGCCAATCCACAAAATTATTTAAATTCGTTAATTAAAAAATCTGATTTATGTGACTTGTGCACATTGAAAGATTATCAGATTCTCACTCAAAACCATTTGTATGCCTTCAAAGGACTTAGAATATTGTAGAAAATTTGAGTGGACTACTGTATTAGTGGTACTTTTATGGTGAAGCTTGAAACCTGTAGTCCCTATTATAAAGGATAAAATGCATAAAAAAAACAACCAGTACAGTCTTAAAACATTTCCTTTGTGCTCCACAGAAGAAAGTAAGACATTTCGGTTTGGAATAATTTGCAGTAGAGTAAATGTAGACTTGAACTGCAGTACCGCCTCATTAGCATCCTGAGGCATTGGTGCCTTATTACATGTGTCGACCATTCTGCAAATGACAGCAGCAAACTGTCACTGACTTACAGGCACTCTGAGATGCGACCCATACTTTATTGTTGTACAACCAAGCCACTGACACAGTTTTTCTCTGCGACACTGCCTTCATAATGCCAAAGTAAAAAGACTGCTGAATGCCTTCTGCTCTCACACCACAGTCTGCAGGCTTAAAACCGCCTCACTACTCTTCTGAGTCCCATCAAAGTTCCACACAGGTTATATTGAGATGTAAAATGTTATCCAATATTTCAGTCTTATTATAGATATTGTAAGTTGATCAGTTGGTGTGTGTGTGGGAACTCTCCTCCATTTGACACATCAGTTTGTTCTCACCCTTCTGACAGCACAAGACATCACCATAGCAACCTCTCACTTGGTCACCCTCCTTTGGTCCTGATGAGAACACATGACATGATTATACGCACATAAGATGACCTCACCACATCTATGTGGTTCATTAGAGATGTGAAGTTATTACACTGAGAATTGCTTCTCAATCTTTGAAGATAACATCCTAACCACCATGGAACCTCATAAGCGACTGTTTTGGAATTAAGAAACTCAAATAGCACTCCAAACTCGACTCTTGACAATTGGTACACTTGATTTCAATCGGCTTGTTAAATCATGACGTAACGAATCGGCCTGATGTTCATGCCTTCATGCTTAAGCCTCTTTTCTGTTTCAAGTGAGAATACTCTTGAAAGCCATTTATGAGCACTATTCATAGCACACCTACTGTATAAGCTAAGCTTTTAAAAAACAGACCCAATATTTTACAGATTCATAAAGAATGAATCACTGTCTGGCCAACTGAGACATTCGGTATGGAGATAAAGGTTAGAATCATGATTTATTTTTTTCTTTATTACAGAACACAGTGTATACTGACATCATACGTTGTTTGCTTTTGGCATCTGATAGAGCTCTTGGACCCAGAAACAGTGATGTGTGACATCAGAATTAAAAAGCAGTTTGCGTTTGGGGGGGGTTCCGAAAACCAGTCAGTATCTGGTGTGACCACCACTTGCCTCACGCAGTGCAGCATATCTCCTTCACATTGAGTTGATCAGGTTGTTGATTGTGTGCTGTGGAATGTTGGTCCACTCCTCTTCAATGGCTGTGTGAAGTTGCTGGATATTTGCAGGAACTGGAACACGCTGTCGTATACTCATGATCCAGAGCATTCCAAACATGCTCAATGTCCGGTGAGTATGCTGGCCATGCAAAAACTGGGATATTTTCAGCTTCCAGGAATTGTGAACAGATCCTTGCAACATGGGGCCGTGCATTATCATGCTGCAACATGATGTGATGGTCGTGGATGAATGGCACAACAATGGGCCTCATGATCTCGTCACGGTATCTCTGTGCATTCAAAATGCCATCAATAAAATGCACCTGTGTTCATTGTCCATAACATATGCCTGCCCATAACATAACCCTACCGCCACCATGGGCCACTCGATCCACAACGTTGACATCAGCAAACCACTCACCCACACGACGCCATACACGCTGCCTGTCATCTGCCCTGTGCAGTGAAAACCGGTATTCATCCATGAAGAGAACACCTCTCCAAAGCACCAGATGCCATTAAATGTAAGCATTTGGCCTCTCAAGTCGGTTACGAAGACAGACTACAGTCAGGTCGAGACCCCAATGAGGACGACGGGCATGCAGATGAGCTTGCCTGAGATGGTTTCTGACAGTTTGTGCAGAAATTATTTGGTAATGCAAACTGATTGTTGCAGCAGCTGTCCGGGTGGCTGGTCTCAGATGATCTTGGAGGTGAAGTTGCTGGATGTGGAGGTCCTGGGCTGGTGTTGTTGGGCCGGTTGGATGTACAGCAAAATTCTCTGAAACGCCTTTGGAGACGACTTATAGTCCTGCAGTCAGCATGCCATTTGCACGCTCCCTTAAAACTCGCGACAGCTGTGGAATTGTGCTGTATGATAAAACTGCACATTTTAGAGTGGCCTTTTATTGTGGCTAGCCTAAGGCACACCTGTGCAATAATCATGCTGTCTAATCAGCATCTTGATATGCCACACCTGTGAGGTGGATGGATTATCTCGGCAAAGGAAAAGTGATCACTAACACAGATTTAGATAGATTTGTGTACTATATTTGAGCGAAATAGGCCTTTTGTGTACATAGACAAAGTCTTAGATCTTTGTATTCAGCTCATTTGAAAAATGGGGGCAAAAAAAATAGAGTTGCGTTTATTATTTTGTTCAGTATATATCCAAGTAGTTCAGTTTATGTATTTGTTTTTTGACATTTTATTGGGAATCCTGGTTCTTAAATAAAGTGTTTAGACTTATTTTAATGCTCGATTTGTCTAATGTGAAGTCATTGTGAAGCTCATTTATAGATTTAGCTGCGGCCCCCTATTTAAAAACCACTGACATAGATGACAGAAGTAACTTCTATAAGAGCAGAAAATAATGCAGCAACCACCCACATCATTTGAGCACCAAGGGAGGTTTGTTTTACACCATCAAGTATTGCTCACATTTTGTTTGGAACATGTAAAAAGTTACAATTCTAGCTAATTTTTTATAATATTTAGGACAAAAGTGTAAAATCATTCTTGTTCTGATTAAAACAACTTTGACATTATCATCAAATAGTCACTGAATCTTGTAATGGGAGTGAGTGTAGGTGCTAGTAGATTTTTAAGATGTGTGTTAACAGGAGTGAAATGTGCCCTTGGCTGGACTAACATATATGGCTGCCCACCTTCCCTTCTTTATCCCTCCCTATTCTCACATGTCTGCTGGGCAATGTCAGATCAGGACAAAGCTACAGTGTTCAGGAAACCGTACTGCTCTTCCAGTGCTACTCTAAACAGCTGGGCAGCTCCAGGTGAAATAGACCAGCAGTCAGTGGGCAGACACACACACACACACACACACACACACACACACTTAGGCTCTATTGTCTACAGTAACTATATGAGGCATTTTAGAGGGTAGAATCTAAAAAATAATTTAAATAAATGTAAACAATGTGCAGAGAATGAGATTTCACAATCCATATCATTAAACAAAGCTTTCGTTCCATTATGCTGAAAACAATAGAAATGACCCCTCAGAGATGGGAAGAGAAATAGCTAATCTCAACATTTGTGAATTGTAGTGCCGACTCTGGTTAGATGTTTATTTTTTAACCAAACTTCATTGTTGACTGAAAGAATATCTCTCACGCAAACATGCATTGCCAAACCAACATTCATTTATCTATTCATTTCTGAAACTCATTTTCATGTGTATACCCAGCATATATCCAATAAGTAAGATTAAGGGTTTGAGCTAGAGCTAGAGAAACATCACCTCTAATATGTGTGGTCAACCTCATAGCCACTCTAAACAGTAAACAAATTTTCTTTGTATGTTTCTAGTTTAGCTCTCCATCCAAGGGCTTCAGAAACCAAGAATTAGAATCAAAAACACACATTTCAAGATCAGTACGTAGGCTAACAGAAGTCTGTGGCGATGGATGTGCAAATGATTATTGGATAGCTTGCTAAGAATTCTAGAACCTCTACAAAGTTTACTTAAACTCCGATCTCCTGGCTGGGTTTGAACTAACTTAAAAAAAAACATTTAGGACTAATGAGGAGAATAATTTTGGAATATCAAACCCTCTAATTTGCTTCAGTTTTGCACAGCTTTTATTCACCTTGAATCTTTGTACTTAACATACATTGCCAATCAGACTAGGCCTCTCAATAAAACAAAACTATTTTTCTCTCTCTCTGTCTGACCCAGGTCAAAGAGTTTAGAAAACTATGAGGCGAAACTCTGAAGCTTTTGGGATAACAGCCACTAGGTGGCGCTTCGGTAGCGCGGCCGCCATTTTGGACTGAAAATTCCAACTCAACAACGTTGCAGATATACAGAAATAGACAGACTAACAATGAAAGAGAAGTCAAAGTAGAATAAAAAAACGCAATTTTGGGCAATCCACCTCAAAAAACTATCAATGTGACAGTAAAAATCTTTCACTTTCATCGTTTTATCAAAAGACACCGACAGATAATTGTTCACAAAAGTGAAAAAATATTGTGTGTTTGAAGTAGGACGTCGTGCTGTCTTATGCACCTGTAAACTTTAACTGTTTTTAGTTATAATCCTTTTAGCAACTGCAGGTCCTAGCCATAGAAACCACAATAATGATTTATATGGATATGCCACTAAGTTAGAATGAGCTTATGCAACTTTACACATTTAAAATGACTTAATATGTTATTATTTACTATTACTCCACTATGTCTGAAATATATATTGTATGTTTTAATCCCCTGAAACACACTACAGACATGATGATCTCTTGAACATGATGCATTGCTGTGTCTTTCATAATTAAATAATTAAACAATTTTGGAGAAAGTGGCCGTTTTTTTGTTTTGTTTTTTACATAAAAAATGTTTTGTTTGTTTACTGTCTTCCTTTAACAGGCATTAATATAAGACAATACTGCAAAAATACTTTACTGTCAAGCTGTTATATTCCGGTTATATATTTATTGTCCAACATTTCACATTTTTCTGTCATTAATTTAGTTTCATATGTTGGTATTAATTCAGTGTTTATAATGCTAACACTTGAACTTGAAATATTTTCAACCGACATGGTTTCTAGAGAGCAAGTGTTTTGTGGAAAAAGGGAAGACTTTAAAAATAAAGTCTGTAAAATAAACTGTTAAACAAATTTGATCACCACTAACGTTAGTTATTTTACATTATTGTTGTTATCGTTCAGGCTGTATTTCAGCTTGCACAAATTTTTTAGGCAACGCAGCTATAATTTAGTGGAGTGACGACAAAAGAAGCCCTTTATATTTAAGTATGATACAAATATATATATAAATAATATATACTTTAAATGTGTTATTGTAAGTTGGTCAAGCGCCATGGCTCCCATTATTCTACGGAGTTTTCAGTCCAAAATGGCGGCGGCAACAGTCATGTCATGAGCGCAACTGTTGCAATGGAGCGTTCTATTGAGTTTCGCCTCTTGGGCTTCTATACTCTTTGCCCAGGTACAGAGATATATAAATCTTCATTGCTCTATTGCTAGAGATCTCTTTAAAAAACATAGAAAATGTTAATTGACTTAATTTATGACACCTTCACACATGCATTTGGCCTTTTCAGCAGAAGAAGATTGCAATCTGTTTAAGAGCATCTTATGTGCAATACATAAATATGCTATATTAAGCTGTATTCTCTTATTAGAAAATCTATTTACAAGACAACCAACGTATTTGACAAAATAGTGTATTTAAATATATTTATCACCAGATTTCCTCACTAATTGTCATCATCTCAAGTGAAACCGCAACGCAGATCAACAGCAGAGGACACCTTTCACCAACATCCTGTGAAGAGCTGCTAGCATGCTTTGAAACCTGTAAAGCTGTCTTAATGTTCATCAGAAGACAACAATAATGTGATAAAGTGTTGGTTGTCTGACAGCAGACTAGTCACACAGGAAACCAGTGGGCAGACAGACGTGTACATTGCTCCAGCTTTGGTTAGCACTTCCTGTCGCTGGATGAAGCACTTCCTGTTTTAGTTCCAGCTGTTGAAAGCATCTCTCAATGTAAGTTCAAAGCATGTTGCAACAAACAGCAGTTATTGCATCTAACCTATTTGCATCAAGTAAATAATTGTTTTGATACTTTCTGAAGCTTAAGAGGCATCACTAACCTTTTTTTGTATGGGAAAGAGTTTTTCAAAAATTTATAAAAAAATTTTTTTAGCACGGTCCATGAAAATAACTTACATGTTTGGATTGATAGGTAAATACATAATATTGAAATTTAAATTGTATAATATTCCTTTAAAACCTACAACAGGTGGGCCGAATAAGGCATGTCAGTCATTCTTATACAGATCTTTGATTGGATTAGATGATAGTGTGGTGTAGCCTGATACATCAGCTTTCTGCCCAGAACTCATCTGTGAGGTTAAAAGCACTTAGCAGTGCAGACCACAGTCCATATTCAGACCTAACATGTATTCTAATGCTCTTTTTTTCTTCTTCTGGCAATAGAACAGCTAAACTAGTTTCTCCAAGCATAAACAAGCACCTGTATTCTTATCCAAATGCAAGTTGAAAAGATAAAATATTCATCATGACTTAATTTCCATGGTAAAGTGTATCTAAAAATGTATGTTAGCTAAATGTTTGCTGTCATTTTTATAATATAGCTATTTTAGGCTGATATATATATATATATATATATATATAAATCAATTAATTGACTTCCTCTGACTGTGTTAGCATAACTAAGCACATAGCATTAAGGGTTATTTTTCACCTTAACCTTAGTTACAACTGGAGTGCTAAGATGTAGTGAATTTTTTTTTCTACAGCGTTCAGCAAGACGACGACAACGTCGTTGAAGTGAATCTTTGTCGCCATCTGCTGGTCACGTGCCATAGCACGTCATCAGTCTTTATTGCAGCAGGGGGCGTGGCATATATTTAAACTCATCATCGCTGCATATGCACTTGACTCTGCAAACACGCAAACTGTCTCATCACCGAACAGGGCTTTTCTGTTCCGGCTTAAGACAACAAGCAGGTTCTGTGGAGGAGAGCTGCACGATCCAGTCGCGTGCAGGGACTTCAAAGTGTGAATTTGAGGAGCAATGTTTGCAACAGATTAACAGAGTTGTGTTGGAGACACGCGCATCGGTAGCGGGAAACACCTTGCGCTTTCGAGTCGAGACATCTGGGAAGATACATTTTCTGAGTACTTACAGGAAATAAATAAACATATTTGAAGGGGCTAGCAGGTAAGTTTTAAGTCATTCCATTTGAGATGCGTGTAGTGCCACAGGTGCGCAGTGTTATGAATCACATCAAGCATATTTTGGGGTTGCAAACATGGAGGTGATGGAAGTTGATTTTAACCCGTTCAGAGTCACTTCCAGGGGACGAAACTTTTCTTTGATGGTGGTGTTTTTTGTCTTTTGGTGTCACCAAAATGCCAAATGATTTTTAGATTAGATAAGATGTTGCAAAAACATTATTTATATTTAAAATATAAATTGCTTTGCCAAAAAATAAGAAAAATCTATCCCAAAACTATATTTTATCAAAAAATTACACCTATAATAGTTTGCCTGTTCTAAACTGAACCTGTAGTAAGACGAGTCATAATATCTATTTTTTGTTTATTATATGTCTTTGATGTGTTAATGCTATTAATGTAGTAAAGATCTGTATACTATTGGATTTCAGCTGGGATTCTTCTACACATTTTGTATCAAAATTGATTGTATGTGAATGTGATATTTTTCTGTATGTTTTGTCTTTTACTGTTTTACATGTTTACAGATATATCAAGTTAGAGCTTTATCTGACTGTGAAACTCCAAAGCAATGCTCAATGACAGCTGTTATCATTATTATTATAGTATTTAAAATCATGTAGTTTGATAAAAAACAACATGAATCTACAATGATTTTGTATTAGCTGATCATTATTATTATTTTTATTTTTTTTAAATAACTTTAATGTTGCAGCTGTTCGGAAACAATTGTAGTTTAAATAAACAGAAATACCAATAAATGCTCTGTCCATTTTATTAATATTAATATAAAATAATATATAAATATTTATTTCAATGTATAGTCATATTTGTGTCCTTGTCCTTGAATGTAATTTGTCTCTATGTGGGTTAATGCTCATGAAACGCACACAGGTGTGGTTGCAGCGGTGATGGAGTGGCGTCAGCAGTCTGCAGTCAGCTGTGAGATGGCGTTCCAGGAGGCGCAGAGATGGCTTGAGGTAATATCATTATCAAGTATTTCCCCATGCTGGCCGCAAAAGTGCAGGTCTTTTCACTCATGTTCTGTTGAGACTGAATTTGTTCTTTGGGCGCTCAGATAATCTAATGCTTTAAATATGCAAGTTAATTACATTAGTCAGTTTTTAAAACAACCTGACAGATATATTATTGAAGTCATAGCTCAGCTTTAGTATTACATGCTCTTTTCAGAGTTCAAAGAACATATTCTGAAGCTCTCAGGAAGTGCTTTATTTCCTGAATGTTATTTTAGGTAGACGAATTAAATGGAAACTAGACACGATAACATTCGTCATGATGTTCCCTTCTGTCTTGAATACTTATATTTTTAAAGCAGCCTTAGATAACCTGTAGCATTTGTGGTGTCTTTCTTTATCAGCATTAAACCATTTGCAAAGTTCCCAAGTACCATCAGCTTCATAGAATCCTAGATACCGTGTCTTGTCCTTTATTAAACTATTGATTGTTTTGAATAATGATGTAATGCTTTGTTTGCTTTCATCGGAGTGGCTTTTATTACATGTCATCCAGCAGTTTGCACCAAGATAATAAAATGAGTATGTAGTGCCTTTATTATAAAGTACTGTGTCTGCAATGCAGTACAGTGATGTATTAGATGACTAATGATAAAGACTCATTTGAATATGCTGATTTGCTGCTTGAGAAACATTTCTTATTTTTTTCAATGTTGAAAACAGGTAATATTTTGTAGAAAACTTTCTTTGAATAGAAAGTTCAAAAGAATTGAATTTGTTTGACATGTATTTAGTTATTTTTAGTGTTTAGCTTTGATTGTGATTTTTTTTTTTGTAAAAAAAAAACTGCATTGAAGTCTCAGTCTCCACTAAGTAGGGCTGCACGATTAATAGAATGCGATCATGCGCATCTCGTCAGTTCTGTGATTTAGTAATACATCTCCATCACCTGCTTTCAGATGGAGCAGCAATTACTACACAGGGCCGTAGTTCACTGATAAACCATGCAAAATCGTGTTCATGATCGCAGACGATATAATTGTGCGATAATGAAATCGAAGATCTCTCACTGCGATTGTGGAAGCTGTTTGCGTAGCTTCTCCGTGAACCACGGCACTGTGTAATAAATGCTGCTCCATCTGAAAGCACGTGAAAATACCACATTTAACAACACGTTTTTACTCCAAACTCACTTCAACGTCAGTCGAGTGTTTAAAATAAATCAATCTGTGATGATGTGGCTTCTTAAACAGAATAATTAAGGCACGCAATATTTCATAGTATTCTAAGCAGTGATAAAGGCGATTAGCATTGCATTATTATGCACTTTATTATGATGCAAATTATAATAAGACGAACTCCGATAAACCATATTGTCGTAATTGTGTGTTTATTAGTCATGTTGAATCAATGAAAGCAGTTAAATCTTCTGTTTATACAGCTGCAGCAGCAATAGACATTTCCTGTGTTTCTTCTGCGGGGCCTATTTGGACTTTCCGTGTGAGAGCAATACATGAACAATATCTTATTAGACCACAGAAATTCCAAAATTACATTTCCTTTTCAACTTCCAAAAGTGCATTGATCTTTGCCATGTTATATTCATTTAGTTGACTAGTTTTATAAGTTGTATATACCAAACATATCAATGGCATTAATAAAAACACTTACACTGACAAGCTACGCGATATCGCGTTCATAATCGAATGCGATTCATCTGTGTAGCTTGTCAGTGATCTACGGCTGTGTATTAAATGCCGCTCCATCTGAAAGCAGGTGATGGAGATCACAGAACCGGCTTTACTGACGAGATATGCATGCGATTTATCGTGCAGCCCTGATTTTTTCTTTGCTTTTTCTTTGATTACAAAGTATATGAGGAAAACTAGGATGCCAGGTGTATTCAAAGCGCCGCCATTACTGTCTACAGTGTGTGGAATGGTGCACTGTGATTGGTTGAGTGGATTTATCGCATTCTGCAGAGATAAGAGACTGGCGTTTGTAGTGGTTTGGAATAAAAAGGGAGAAAACATGACAGAATAACATGGCAGATATTGCATTTTGCGTAAACAATACTGATTTTGGTGGAAACACTTAATTTTTTTATTCTAATGGCGTCTATCGCATTTTGGAACCGAACTCTTCATATGCATGCATAAATACACTAGGTCAGAATTGTTGGTACCCTTGGTAGATATGATCAAAAAGGCTGTGGAAATAAATTTGCATTGTTAATCCTTTTGATCTTTTATAAAATAAAATAAAATCACAAATCTAACCTTTCATTGGATAATAAGATTTACAAATTTTAGGGGGGTATCATTATTAAATAAATGTTTTTCTCTAATACAAATTGGCCACAATTAGTGGTACCCTTTTATTCAATATTTTTGAAACCTCCATTTGCCAAAATGGAACAGGAGTTTTCTCCTATAATGCCTGATGAGGTTCGAGTAGTGATGGAAAGTTCGGATCATTTAACTGACTTAGACATTTGAGTCTCGTTCAGCAAAATGAACGAATCTTTTTTTCGAGTCATTTCGTTCATTTTAGGAAAATATAATTAAAATGTTACGTGCTACTTTCCCTAACACATCTACTACTTATGCAAACCTTGATCACTCTACAAACAATACAAAACTATATTGGTATAAGAAACAGAAAAAAATGTATTGATTGTTAACCTGGGTCTTTTGTCTATGATCAGCTCACCTCTTATCTGACATGTCTTCGGGTTTGAGTCGTTTGTTCATCTCGTTACAGCCCCATACGGGTGCCCTATCCTGTCAGAGCCGGAAAGAGAATTGATTGGTTCATTTCTCGAGTCTTTAGAGTCGTTCGTTTTTGTGTAACATGACGTGACAGCATTGGATAGAGAAATTAGTCAATTTACAACCTTTCGTACAAACGGCTGCATAGTTGTTTATTATTATTATTATTATTATTTGCAGTTACGTGATGAGTTTCTGGTCTCAAATTGTAGCTTTTTATTTCTTACAGTTTATAAATGTGGGAATTTCTGTCATGATGGTTCTTTTCCATAACACCGAATGTGGTAACAATTAATAAACTAAAGAGTTGGTTATTATTATTAAGACTTTTTACCTCAGACTGCGTAGGTTTAGCTTATGGGGCTGTCACGTGATGAATGAACGACTCAAACCTGAAGACTCGAAATGGGTGAACTAATTCAGTGCAGAAACTATAGGATGTTCCGCATGCGACTGAATCACTCCTCGAGACGACTCGTTCTTCCCGAGTCACATTAAAGTGTTCATTTCAAAATGAACGAATCGTTCAAGAATGACTCATCATTAGGTTCGAGAACACCTGACAAGAGATCAGAGACCATTCCTTCATCCAGAATTACTCCAGATCCTTTAGATTCCCAGCTCCATATTGGTGCTTCTTCTCTTCACTTCACCCCACTCATTTTCTATAGGGTTCAGGTCCGGGAATTGAAATGGCCATATCAGAAGCTTGGTTTTGTGCCCAATGACCCATTTTCGTTTTGTTTTTAAGGTTTGTTTTTGGATTATTGTCAGGTTGGAAGATAAGATTTTAAGATTTCTAACAGAGTCAGTTACTTATTGATTATTATTTTTTTTTTATCAGTTGGTATTTGATAGAATCAGTGATGCCATGTGTCTAAACAAAATGTCCAGCACCTCCAGCAGAAATATAGGCCCACAACATCGAAAATACAGCAGTATATTTCATTGTACACATGGGGTACTTTTTATCCCTGTGTGCACCAACCCCATCGTGAGTGTTTGCTGCTAAAAAGCTACATTTTATTTTACATCTGACCATAGAAGCCAGTTCCAGTCGTGTCTGATAACTGAATATGCTGGAGATTTGTTTTTTGGTGAAAAAGTTTTTAATTTTTTGAAACCCTCCCAAACAACATGTGGTGATGTAGATGCTCTTTGATAATTTTCAAACTCAAAACTCAAACTTTTTCTGCAATTCTCCAGCTGTGATCCTTGAAGAGTCTTTGGCCACTCAAACTCTCCTCCCCACCGTGCATTAGGGAGATATAGACATGTCTTCCAGGCAGATTTGTAACATGTTCTGTTGATTGGAAATTCTTAATTATTGGTGGAAATGGGAATATCACTGCTCTAGCTCTTTTCTTAAAGCCACTTCCCTTTTTTTCTGAAGCTCAATTATCTTTTGCTGCACATTCTCTGGTTTTCTCATTATGATGGGTGATTAATTTGGGCTTTGTTTTCCCTCCTATTTATATTTCTGTGAAACAGAAAGCCATGACTGGATAATTTCATGTTCATAATCACCCCGGAGTTCTCATAATTGTGAATTTGAATTGGAATATATTTCAGATATATTTTATTCATAATGTTTTCCAGGTTTACAAGTAATTGTGTCCAACATGTGTTTGGAAAAAAAACACATTTATTTCATATTGAAATTTCCCCCATTTTAAATGTTTATTCTCCAATGAAAGCTTTTGATCTTTTTTTGAAAGATTTGTGTGATTAAAAAAAAGATCAAAAGGATTAAAACGCACATTTATTTTCACAGTCGCCTTTGATCATATTTACCAAGGGTACCAACAATTCTGACCACATGTTTATACAGTATATTTGTTAATGTATAAACTGGGATAAAATAATGGAATTGTAAGCTGCTGTTAAATCGTTTAGATTCTGCCATGGCTCTGTCAGGTCTCTTTTGATGTAGACTGTCACTGTACACAAGCAGCCATTGATGGATTACATTCCATGTGCCCAAACAAGCTGATGATCGGGATGCATAATTGGACAGGCATCAGGCATGGATGCTTCAGTGCATTTCAAGCTGAACACAAAGGACCTCTGAGATGTTTGCCACATTCTGTTTGCCACATGTCCACTCCACCACATGACTGGTACAGTCAGGTGCTTCTTGCTTGGGCACCTCATTCTCATGTTGTACTGTGTGGCATAATGGAGGGAGGCTCTGAGGTCCTGTCTGAATGTGTACAATTATAATGTGTGGATAGGATGACTTGGTGGATGATCATATGGCTGGAACTGATTCAGTATGAAATGGAGAAAGTGTGGTTTTGGTTAGAGAGCTGCCTAATTGATTTGTGATTTGTTCCATCTTTTTGGGGAATTATAGGGCACTTGTTGATTTTGCTCACAGTTTGTTTTGCTTGCTTTAATGACAGTAAAAGCAATTATGTGGTGTGCTATTGCATATGATGACTTGAGATCAGAATGTGCTCTGAAATGTATCTGGTTGGAGTGGAAAGTTGCATGCCATGTTTTTGAGAGGGCCTGTGGTTTCCTGTCTGTGGACCTTCACTCAATGAAATTGATTCTTACTCTGCAATCTTATTATATTTCCTAATTTATATAAGATTTCATATAAAAGAAAATACAGACCCAAAACTTTTTGTATATTTATAATGTTTTTGAAAGAAGTCTTTTGTTCAGCAAGGTTATTCAAAAACGGTTATAATGTGACACATTATTACAATTTAAAATAACGGTTTTGTCTTTTTATTAGTGGTGGGCCGTTATCGGCGTTAACGTGCTGCGTTAACGTGAGACTCTTATCGGCGATAAAAAAAATATCGCCGTTAATCTATTCTCAAAGTTGGGTTGGGAGCTGGGTCTATACTCACGCAAGCTATGATGACTTTCACCCTGATATTTTAGCGGATGTATACCTGGCGAATTGCACTGTAGGGGCGAGAACGAGTCTTGAACTAGAGGCTCGCAGTCCGTGATGGACAGATTGTTAACGGCTGGTCTGTGTGGTAATAAAATCGGGCAGGACATCCAAACGCTCACCTATCATTCATCAACCTCAAATATGGCTTTTCATCTGAAAGATGTATGTAGTAGCAACTTTACATGGCCGCTCAATATGATGTTAACCTAGAGAAATGTGCGCTATTGAAGTGTTTGTGTGGAAGCGCGTTTGCTGCAAGACAGGCTCCGGTGCGTTCACTTGCTCTTAAAATCTCCGTCATTTTTGGTCGTTAACAGATAAAAGTAGCCTAATACATCTTTCGAATCTGTAAAGACTCTACGTTTATTTGTGTGCACTCAGAATAACAACGAAACGTTGCGCTTTTAAGCAAACAGGATGCGCTTTAGGTCTCATGTGAACTTGAGCGAGAAACTTCGAAACTCCGTCTTTGAAAAATATATCTATAGAGAGTGAAATGTCTAAAAAATAAAAATAGAAGACGTGTGTGTTAGCATGGATGATTTACATGAAATTTAATCTGTGCAACACTGTGCATAATAAGATGGCTTTCAGTTCAATATAATAACAAAAAACGACATTTTGGGCTTACTTTTAGTCATTATTTGGGTAGCACACATATTCTGAATGCCTTCGGCAGAATTCAAATGAGCCATTTTAATCTAGATTAATTCCAAAATTAATCTAGATTAATCTAGATTAAAAAAATTAATCTATGCCCACCTCTACTTTTTATATATTTTAAAATACAATTTATTCCTGGGGTGCAAAGCTGAATTTTGATCCGTCATTAATACGATCATTTAATGTCACATGATCCTTGTGATCAGTCTGGTATGCAGATTTATTATTAATGTTGGAAAAAGTTTTGCTGCTTATTTAATTTTTTTTTGGGAACTTTGATCCTTTAAGATACTTGATGGATAAATAAATACAAAAACAGCATTTATTAAAACTAGAAAACTTTTTTTATATATTGTTATTTCTAGTTGGTGAATGTGATCTGTTTGGGTTCTTTCCTTAACAGGAAGTGACAAAAAAACATTTTGGAAGTAAATGCTTTCGAGTGGCCTTAGAGGACGGGGTCCTTCTGTGCGAGTAAGTTATTTATTATAATTTTGTTTTTCTTTAAGCATAACACTGTATGATTTGCAGATTTTTTTTTTAGGTTTACTTATAGTATATTTAATCTGTTTTCAGTCTGATCAACACATTGAAGCCAGGCATCATTAAACGAGTGAACAGGCTCTCCACGCCCATTGCAGGCTTGGTGAGTATTATAAATGCAGATTTATTTAGATTTAGTCGACCAGCTTCAATCAAACAATTATTTTATCATTAAATGATTCAGGTATACTTGTATAAGCATTGCATAAATGGCAAGAAATTTTCCCACGAGTCCAGAGGATTTTCTGTAGTAAATGCTGACAGCACCTGTCAAACATCTCCTTCAGTTCCCACCCCTTTTTCTGCTTAACTAGTCTGTCTTTTATACTGGTCTGTTCTCTGTGGAGCTTCGTCATCCAAGCTTCTCTGCCTAGAACTCTCAACTGTATAATTTCACCGGATTGCGGATGACTGTTAACTTTTCATATACACTAGCTGCAATAGTCAATGCTGGTTTCTCTTTAGGACAACGTGAATGTGTTTCTCAAGGCTTGTGAGAAACTAGGGCTTAATGAAGCACAGCTCTTCCATCCTGGAGATCTGCAAGATGTGTCCACACGTGTGACTGTCAGGTGAGCCGAGAGAAGTGAAAGCAGAAATTCTTATTGCTGTTTTTTTTTCATTTGTTACATTGCAACACATCCTAAATAGTTGGAAGATCTGTAATGAACTGTCAAAGTTGGATTTGTTGCCCTTGCCTTCTAAATGACTCTTTTGCATTATATTTGCGTAATTCAATAAGCCATAAACATCCGATGCAAACCTATCTATATGTATTTAAACTTTATTACCGCTTTAGCTGTTTGTGTGTGTGTATAAAGAAAAAAGTAAGTGTTTTATGTGACTGCAGGAAGAGGGTTCATTTGAATAGTGTTTGCTGTCTGATTACATTTCCATACCGAATGAAAGGCTGGATGGGTCCCGTCACACATTATCTGTCCAGCAGCAAACTCAAACAATGATAGCTGACCAACCCAGACCAATGTTTTAGTCAAGCTGCCTTATGAAAATGTATTTTGAATAGAATCTGATGGCATTTAAATAGTAGAGCAGTCAGATATGACTCATGGTCTGTCATTATTAAGATCAGCGAGATGTTTTCTGAGGATAAACCACTGAAACATTTGGCATTCATGGCTTAGTTTACTTTCAATGTAAAAGTTGTATCTACATCACATGTGATTTGGAGAAGAGGGGTTTAAAACTAAGATGGCTTGGCTGATGTCTTCCTAAAATCCAAGTTGTTTTAGAAACAGGGCAAATAAATATATTGTTTAAAGGTATAGTTCACCCAAAAATGTATAATGTCATCATTTACTCACCCTCATGTCATTCCAAACCTGAATATGTTTCTTTATTATGTTAAACACAAAATAAGATCTTTTGAAGAACCAAACAGTTGTTGGTCTCCATTGAAAATAGGTAGGTAAAACATACTATGGAAGTCTATGGGTGCCATCAACTATTTTATTACCAGTGTTCTTCAAAATATCTTCTTTTGTGGTTAACATAAGAAAGAAACTCGTACAGGTTTGGAACGACAGAGGGAAGTTGAGTTACGGTGCTCATGTGGACATTGAGTTTGAGTTTGGCTTGCATAAGGTTCAGTTTCCGCTCCTATCTTGTTTCTTGTCCTCTCTCTACTACAGTTGTTTTCAACCATTTTGACTAAAAGCCCCCCTGTTATTCAATATTTAAAGGTCCCCCATTATTTTAATATATTAAATAGAACATAATTATAATTTATGATATCAAATATTATTAAGTCATCTAATGGCCCCTTTAAAGGTTTGTTGTTTTCCTCAACCCCCTGTTTGAGAACCACTGCTCTGTCATCCCTGTCTATACAAACAAGGTATTTTCAAAACCATATGGAATTCCCATGAAGTATTTTCAATAACTTATTTCAGTCGCAACTCTTGCTCTGAATTTCATCACACAGCCTCATTTTTCAGGTCCTGACTCAACCCTGAACAATAAATCATGTTGTCCATCCTGCTGAGAGCTTAATGTCCCTATCATTGGCCTTGTAGAGGGACAAGAGACACGAGAGGGGGAGGGGGGCACAGTGACCTCTAAATTTAGCTCCATATGACTGTCCCTGCAAACCAAATGCTATGGTGGATCTTACTGCTATTTTTAACTTGCATACTTTCTCGCAGTCATGTTGATTTAGGGCTCAACAAAATAACATACACACTTTCACTTAATAACCGCAGCTCAAGTCTTGTTTTCTTATAGCCTGTTTGGCTTATTTTTGAGAGAGCATGACACTTAGCATTTGGTGTTTAAATAGCTGAATTCCTTTGTAAAACCATATATGCTAGTTCATGGTGACAAACAGATGGCTCACATGTCCGTTGTCAGCACGCTGAGGGAACAAGTATGTTCCTCTGTCAGATAGTTTAGAGTTTAAACCTCTGCAAGCTTGCCTCTGCAAGTGTTATATATAATGCTTGTTGTAAATAAAAATCAGTGTACATGATTGGTGACTAATATAAAGCTTATGTGGTATGTAGTTGAGGTCCATTTATAGAAATGACTTAATTTTATTGGAGGGTATGAGGTGGATTTAGTTGCTGGTACTGTTAGTGTGAGCTGGAACTGATCTGTGTGTGTGACCGTGAATGTTCATCACATTTAACCTCCTTCTCTCCTTCTGCTTAGACGTGAAGAGACAACCAGGAGACTGAAAAACGTAAGTTTTTCTGCTGTTAAAACCTTGTTCTTAATCACAAACCAATAACTTCTGAACTGTAATCAAATGAGTCTATGCATGGCTTGTCTTTAATGTGAACTCAATTTGGCCTTTGACTCTTTGGTTTGCATACCAAACAAGTTTATTTGTAATCTTCTGCTGAAGGTGTTATTGCGGTGTCATTTAAAGCCACTTTAAGCACTGCTTTCATGCACTATATATGGATTAATGACTAATTGAAGACCTAACACTTGAGGACTAATTGAAGTTTTCGTGTTACACCTCCATATGATTCTCAAATAGCTCTCTTACATGCTCACGATTGTCTCCGATTGTTCTCCAGTGCACTCATGATTGTTTTAGAGCAAAGTAATATAGGGGAAAAGATAAGTGTACTGATGATGACTAATGATTCATTCTAATAAGAGTTTTGACCATGTAAAATGAATTTGAACTGGAACTGCACAGCATCTGCAGGTACTGTCTGCCATGCATCTTTGTTTCATTGGTAATATGTTGTTTTGCTAATATTTGATTCCTCATTAGAATAATACAAATTTAGAATAATTCATTTTAGCGGTCCAACAGGCTCCACAAAGCCCTTTGTCTTCATTGTCTTGTACGTGTGCCACATTCCTGTCCTTTTGGCGCCCTGTGTTCGTGTGAGGGTGTGTGTGTTGTGTGTAAATGGTCATAGTTTTGTCGATGAGAACAGGAACGTAATTGGGACACGGAAGCCATTCATGCCACACGCAATCACGCACAACACTGAATTCTCTGAGGCTTTGCTTTTGTCATCTCGTATTAAAACATGTGATAGTTAGATCTGATTTAAATAAGTAAATTAGAAATTTATATCTACTTGTTAATTAGGGTAAAATACTTTCCTCTTTGTTTTCAATTATATTTTGTCCTCGTTTGTTTGAAGTCTTTTTCTATCATCGTTATTACATACAGGTTTTAATAACTATATACTGGTTGGGGAGGAAGGCGCAGTCTGATCCGTTTTACACTGGACCACAGCTGAATCTAAAAGCCTTTGAAGGTTTGCTGGGCACAGCATTATCTAAGGTATTTACATTTGATGTGATGTTTTCTCTTATTTTCTTTCTATTCGAGGAGGTGCAATGCACGTTTAAGAGCTGACGCACAAGATCAATTAGAAATTTGACCATGGGCCACAAAACCAGTCATAAGGGTATTTTTTTGGAAACTAAGATTTATACATCATCTGAAAGTTGAATAAATAAGCTTTCCATTGATGTATGGTTTGTTAGGGTAGAACAGATACAACTATTTGAAAATCTGGAATCTGAGGGTGCAAAAACAATATTGAGAAAATCGCCTTTAAAGTTGTCCAAATTACGTTCTTTGCTATGCATATTACTAATCAAAAATTACGTTTTGACATATTTATGGTAGGGAGTTTACAAAATATCTTCATGAAACATTGTCTTTACTTAATATCCTAATGTTTTTGGCATAAAAGAAAAATAATTTTGACCCATACAATGTATTTTTGACTATTGCTACAAATAAACCCATGCTAGTTGTGACTGGTTTTGTGGTCACAGATATTAGTTTGATACATTTATTGCCTAAAATTCCTTTTAATACAATGAAAAATTTGTTTTTCTTTTCTTTTTAGTTATTTTTTCATTTATGAAATGATTGTATAAAATAAACAAGGATTTAATTATCAATGTTTTTACAATTTAATTTAATTGACTGTTAATGCATTGGAATAGATCCATAAGACAAACAAGCCCCTCACTAGTCAGAATCATTACATTACTAAAATAGAGGATGTTACAGTTGAGTCTTGTGTGATTTGAACTCACACTATTGTGCTTTACAAAGGACGTCATGCAGGTCCAGAACTCCCCATTCATTCTGGCTACTGATAAAATGATTTCAGTCAAGCGTAAGTCAGTGTTGTCAGTCTCCGCATAGTAATTATCAAAGAATTGACCGACATATTACTCAGCATGTAGATAATTTCTTCAGTCAGTAAAATTAAAAACCACTGTAATAGTCTACTGGAGTTCAAGTCTTTTTACTAAAACTCACTTTTTCAACCCTCTCTGAAGTTTTGCCTCTTTATTCACCCTCTTCAGGCTCTGGAGGAGTCTGTGCAGTCCAAGTGGAGTGTGAGGGACAGTGGGTACGCGGAGGGCTGGTTCTCTGACAGGGAGGATCAGTCGGACTACAGGAGAGAGGACTCAGTCGAGAGCCTGGACTCAGTGGAGTCTCGCACATTCAGCCTGGCTTCAGACTGCACACTTCGAGCCGGCAGTGAAGGTAAGACTGGTGTTGTGTGTCTGTTTGTGTGTGTGTGTATGTAATCGTGTAATGCCCTTTTTATTGTACTTGTGATCTATATGATTTGGTCATCACAGTGGGAACGTTGCAGTGAACAAGTGAAGTGGTGTTTTAACATGTACTGGTTTTCATTAATCCGACTGAATCCAATTTCAGAATCTGAAAGTACTGTTTATATACACTCTTTCAAAAGTTTTGAGTCAGGAAGTAAAAAACAATTTTTGTTTAGAAATGTAATTTTATCCAGCATGGATGCATTACATTGATTAAATGTGACAGTAAAGATATTTACATTTGTTACAATTTTTTTTTTTTTTTTTTTACTTTCTGTTCCTCAAACATTCCTGAAGAAACAATACATGTTTCTTGAACTGCAAATCAACATACATGAATGATTTCTGAAGGATCATTTGAAGACTTGAGTAATGGCTGCTGAAAGATTAACTTTACCATCTCAAGAATAAAGCACATTTTAAATTGTAATATTTCACAGTATTAGCATTTTATTGTATTTTTGATTAAATGAATAGTTTTAAAGGACTGCATTTGCAAGAGACGTCTTTCAAAAACATTAAGTCTTACCATGCCTCAACTTTTAAACGGTAGTGTACACACCTTTGCGATCTGATCCAAATATTAATTTACATGGTCATTTAATTTATTTAGAACAACATTTCTGTGCAAATGCAGTCCTTCAGTCTGCAACAGAGAAAGCCACTATGGGAATGTTGCTGGAACTAACTGATATAAATGGCTTTTTATCAAATGTTCAGTGTCCTCTTTATTGAGCACTTTGTAAATAAGTGAATAAACCAAGTACATAAACATGTGAATGTTTGTACGACCTAAATATACATACACATCATAACCGTGCATATGCATAAGGTATTTCTGAATCCAATTAAGTAGTTTTGCTGTAGTCTAATGGCTAATATTTTCATATTTAGCATATTATTTAAGATCTACACCACCCCTTTTATTTAGATTGAAATTTAATTCCAGTGAAGCTCATTTGGATTAATTAAGGAGTTTAAACGAAGGCTATTCAGTCCCACTGAGCCATCGATCCAATTATTAGGTAGCATGTAAATGTACCAAATTACTACTTTACCTCAAATGAGCAAAATCATCAAACATGTACTGGTGCTGTAAGACTGTTTCTTAAATATCTCACTGTTATCACCAGAATCACAATGTCTTGTTTAATTTGTGACTTCGATATTGCATCTCTCAAGCACTTGGTAATGAAAGTTCGCTGCCTAGTCCCTTCACCCCATCCATTCACGTAAGTGTGACATTCCTGATCGTTTCACACCCATTCGGTAATGCATAGAGCTGTTGGCAACTGAAGGATGGAAGATTGTGGGGTTGTCATGATACTAAAATGTTAATGCCAAAGCAAAATAATGTGCTGACAGTGGCATCATGTTGCCTGCAAGTGTATCCTGATTTCTCAAATAACCTTTCTAAGAAATTATTCCAGAAAACAGTCGGTAATAAAAGAACAACAAAACAAGCAATAGACACTTAACGTGTAACTGCTCTTGACAGAATATGCACACAAATATGTGAGGTGTGCTTGGCTGTTGATTTTGTTTGTTTATCTTTCTTTTGCTCTCTTGAGATCTCCCAGGTTGTTGTATTGACGCAGAAGCGGAACATTGCTTCAGGATGGCGGAAGGCAGTAAAAGTGATGCCCCCATCAGGGAGAGCGCCCCATTTTCCCTGAGGAAGAAAAGACAGGAATACCAGCAGGGAGGCAGGAATTATGCAGTCAACCTCGCTAGGTATGATTTCTGGCTCACATCGCTTCAGAAACTGACTCTGCATAAAAATGTTGGATGACAACTTATGCTGAGCTTATAACAGATATACAGCAGGGTGTCAATGGGTTTTGAATTTTAAAATGTATAACGAATCTTAAATGCTTTATGTAGTTTAAAATGATCTTAAATATTGTTTTTGTAATTTGTTTTCATGCTCACAGAAGTCTTCACATGGCAATTTATGTAGGTACATTTTTCAGCGTATAATTTTTCCATATAAAATGTGTAAACTATTAACTAAAATACACTATAATTGCAATAAAACGCAATGACATCAATTTAACTTTACTTTTAATTCATTGTAATTTGCGTTAAACATTTACTCTACATCATTTGTATCGGAACATTAAATAAAAGAGAAGTACAAATATATGCATGCCTTTTAATGAAAAGATAAATATAATTGTACTTATTTTTTTGATAGTATATTGTCTAGCCCTATTCATCGTGTGTACTTCAGCTGATCACTTTGTGGCATTCAAGGAAAACTTGACCTTAAATAACCTACTTTTTTAAAATGAAAAGATCTTGAATTTCATTTCATTAAATATTTATAACTTGTATATATTTAACATCATGCATATATCTTGCTTGAGTTTGGAGATCATGCAGGTTTGCTGTTAAAACTTAAAAGAAACATATTATTAATATTGCTCATATAAAATTGTCTTTTCTTCAGTTTTATTGTTGATAGTTTCTTATGTAACATGGTTGGCTATAATGAATATATCGTGCGTGTAATTGGAGGTGGTTTTCTTAGTCTGTCCACCATCTTTTGGCTGTAGTGAAAGTGGGAGGGGCTTATGCCACAACCTCCCTCCTGCTTCTGCCTTCCTCCAATCGGCAAGCAGTTACCAGAGTGACAGTGACTCTGATGCTGATCACCCTGAACCAGATCTTGTGCAGGATGACCTAGCGAGTCGCAGATTTCACTCTGTGACCTCCGTGGCCCCTGTGAACTTTGCGATCCCTTCAAAGCCTCTAGGACCCAGGTTGACCCCTATGGTGACCCCAAGTGCTAGGAAGTCATGGCTCACCTTGTCAGATGCTTCACGGCTGGCCGCTGTGCCGCCACAGAGATCAAACCAGAGGTCAGAGTTTAGAGAGTGTTTTAAATATAGACTGTGCCTGCCGTGGTGCCCTAATATTTGTGCTTATGTACATCCAACTGGTCCTAACTACTTTTTGTTCATCTGTTGATTGTAACTAAATAAGCATATTAATTTTGAAGACATGCTTAGTCTTTTCCGAACTGGTGTTCTACTGTAGTGGAGCTCATTTGGAAGAATTGCTTGGCGTGATCCTTCAATTTCATCTTGGCACTGTGTGGGACTTTACTAATTTGCTGTTCATTGATCTCATTACTAGAACTGCTTCTTGTATGCACAGTATGATGTTGCTGTGCGCTCACTAACTAGCACTAAAACAAAAAAGTGGTTAACAGTTTTGCGTGCATGTTCATGCATGTGCTTCTTGGAGACGTTTTTGCACTCGTCTCATACGGATGACTCTGTCTTGGGAAGCAGTGTGCCATCCATGCCCTCTGTAAATGGGCGGGCAGACTTTGAAACAGCCATTTTGGAGGAAGAGTTTCTTCAGCGAGACCTAAATAATGGCACGAGTGACTCTGATGAGGACCGAGGATATGCCGATCCGGTGATGGATGACCTTTACGCCCGTCGGGTGCTCGTCTCGGAGCATCAAACCTCCATCAATGCCGGTTCAGACAAGTTCCTGCCCAAATATTGGACACCTGAGGAAGATCTACATGTGAATACGATCAGGCTAGGGTCCCAGCGCAGACCATGGTATAAGAAGATGCAGGGCTTCAGGTTTGTGTCATAAGGAGAAAGAGGGTATTTTTTTAATAGAGCCAGTTGGAAATCTGGTAGAGAATCCCATTTTCCCCACCAGTTCAAAATAAAACTATCATAGAAGTGAAATTAAATCTAAAAATTGTCATAATTGCTATTACTGAACCTATCTTGTTTTCATTAAAAATAGTCAATTTTCCTAACCCCATAGAGCGACTGAATCAAAATTTCAAACCCTGTAAAAAAATAAAAGTGTTACAGTTCACAACAGCAAGTTGCATTGTGAAATGTATTCCTGACTGTTTTGGATCAGGTTTATCTAATAATAATAATACAATGACGCAATATTATTGATTTGATTTTCCCAAAATTCACCCCATAGCAAAGTTGTTTTTGTATTTTTTATTATTATTATTAGTTTTAAACCAATGGCTTTCTTAAGGGGTTAAGTATATTAATTATCAGTAGTACATACTTATGTGACTCCCTGTTCTTGATCTTTCTTTTCCCTTTTCCTCTGCTATTGCTTCCTCCCTTTTCTCTGTCTCTCCTTCCTATAGCCGAAAGATGTCCGGTTCCTCTGAGGACGACCTTGATTTTGACATCACACCTTGGCTAGCTGCACCTGCTCCAAACTTTTCACCTGATTCCTAATCCCCCCACACCCTTTGAGACATTCTTACTTTTTATTTTCTTGTAGTGCAATGGATAACTAACTCAAGCCATACAGTATATATTTGAAGAAGGATATTGTATGCTAATTAAATACAGATGTATAAAATACTTGGTAAATATTCAGCATAATCTTTTAGCTTTACTTAATTTGCAAAAACATTGGTTTGCAATATTAATGCAGCAACGTTTTAGCTGGTAAAAGCAAATTATACAGCAGATACTATGTATATTTGCACCAAAACCTTGCTTCCTTTTGGAGCTTAATTTAGATCTAATGTAGCAGTTGTGTCCATCTTGAGACAAATTCTTAATTTGGTAACATCCATCTTATCTCTGAGCCTAATTTCAGTGTTTCCCTTCATTAGCCTCATTTATTTATAGGTGTGAGATGACTTATAAAGGCCTGAGCACATCCACTGCAAGCACAGATAAAGGGCTGTTTTGGAAAGCTGAACTTAAACTCACACTGGTACAAGACAAAAAAAAATAATAGCATATACCATATAGCACATTTACATACAATAACTGTGAGAACAGCCACTGAGACTGTATTTGCGCTGTAATTTCTATAAGATTCAAGCAAAATTAAACCGAACATTTGTTTTATGATTGTTTTACAGTGTTTACAGTGGGATTATCCATAAATCTCCAGTAACTAAATAAATATTGGGAGTTATTTGAGCTGATTTAGTGTTACAGGTTATTTTGATTGTTTTGCTACACAGATGTATAATGTAATTAATTCTGCGTACATGCAGTCATGACAATCGTAGCTCTGTTGTTATACGCTGTGATATTTGTGTCTGTCTGACACGTCACAGTCTGAAGTCAAACAGCTTGCACTGAAATGTCAAATTAACTTTTTGGGCCAATAAAAATACGAGCTCAGTTGCACATCAGTTGTGTGAATAGTTTATTTATTCATTTATTTTGTATTATTTCTTGTGTGCATTCCATGATGGATAGCAAGTCATGCAGGTTTTGAAAATCATGAGGGTGGTACATGAATTTGTTTGTGGGTGCGTTCTTCTTTTTAAGATCCTCCATAGGAGAAACAAAAACATATCTGTTTACTATAAAGACAATATCACAATCAAATATTTTCATGATTTCCCAGATTTCCCATGAGACACACTCGGTACACAGGGTGAGTTCTGCCATTTTTATGTTGCTTCAGTCAGTGTCATCTAGCAATAGCAAACTCCTGATTGCTTTTGCATTTGTGGCTCCATTTACGCAGGCTGCTTTTTTCCAATAGGAATATCTGCATTATGAAGGACTTGTCTGTCAAGTAAATTATAAAATCACACAGCATTTTACTAATTGTTACATGCTATATAGAACTGCTTTGCATTCTGTCTCCCCTGCATCGTTAAATCGTTATTTCACGGCATAAGCTTTTACGCATTATGCTTATGTATGTACTTATGTATTGTAATATTCTATTTGTCCATCATTGTGTGGAGTTTTTGCTGGTTTATCACGATTTAGTTGTTAATGCTTATGTCTTTACCACAGCTTTTATGAGATACAATTCAGGTCTTAACCTCTAGATGTCAGTATAACATAATTATACTTGTGTAAAAGCCAACATTCCAAACTTCTGGTCTTTTGAATGGAGATTATCATTTAAATGACCATGTTCTTCTCCACTCAACAGAAGCAAATCAGTGGGTGACATCACACTGGATCCCATTCCACAGGAATCTGACACCTGCTCCAGCTTTGACCAGCTGGGGCCACGGCATGTTCTCCAGAGGTCTGTTGGAGAGGTGACCCTTGACCCTTCAGCCATACAGAGGGTTCAGCGGGAGCAGTTACTGAGCATCCGGGACAGAATAAAGGAAAGTGAAGCCAAGTGGCATGAAGTAAGTGATGCTTATTTGCATAATTTTATTTACATCATAGTTGTGGAACTACTGAACACACAGATTTTAAGAATAAAATTAATGTTTACAGGGATATAGGGGTGGGCGATATGACCAAAATCTTATATCACGATATGACAAATTTTATATCACGATAACAATATATATCACGGTGTAGTGATTTATTTTCCTTTAAAAAGGTTTTTATTATATAAAAATCTTTAATACCATATAATTTTCATAATCCTTGTTACCAATGTCAATATCAAACTAATACAAGCCTAAAAAGAGAAAAAATAACTCAACCTCACTGAAGATAAATAAACAGTCAGTGATGACATAAGGATAAGAAACTAATTGCAATAGGACAAAAAAATACAATAAATAAGAAATACTACATTGTGTAAATTAATTAATCTTCACTGTGTTAATTATATCTATCTATCTATGATAGATATAATTAACACGTGTATTATGTATAGATTCTATACATATTATAAATATATCATTATTATTTTTTATTTAATCTCATTAAAGTTACAAAAGTGATTTAGTAGCGAGCAGTGAGATATTTTGTAGCAGTGTGCTATGATTAACATGAACGGATATTGGAACGCTTCCCCTTTAAGACCAAAGTCCGGCTCTAATACACTGTTACATTGCATTTTCTCTTTCTGCCGTTTACTCGCTCTTAATACCTAAATTGCTGTGTTTGAGAATACTTGCAAAGACAGGGATTCTGACGCATATAAGTGTGTTTATGTAACGTTAATTGTTCAAAGTCGGCAAAAAAGAAAAGGCGCGCTCCTCTCACACAGAAAGAGACGGCGCATGCATATAGGTCTGCTGTATGAGTTTCAACAGCTTGAAATCGTTTTTTTTTAAACTGCAGTGCTTAAAAACGCGTGACCATGCTACAGATGTAGTCCCTCGTTTAGGAACGAGCTGCTCGTTCTCCAGCTGTTTCTGTCTCCCCTTCACGCCCTGTGGTGGGCGGCGTATAAAGATCGCAGTCACTCAAATGATGAAAAGGGTCTCACTGGAAACAATGTATATTTTGCAACACCACGATATAAACGATAGAACATAATATGAAACGATAGACTTTTTATTTCGTCCATCTGATATACAGTATAACGTCATATCGCACAGCCCTACAGGGATAGTTCACTCAAAAAAGGCAACTAAGTTGCTTAAGGGGTGAACTAAGTTTTTACTTTGGCTGTTTTCGGAGCCTAGGTTTGTCACAGAGGGAAATGTCATTCTTAAGGACATCCGATTCAGGTAAAATTGTCTGTGTGTTACTCCATAAAATGTTGGGGGGTCCTCAGTAAGCCAAATAAAAACAGTAATGTTTAGTTTTGGACTGGCCTTGGAGAAGACTCTTTTGCCCTTTTTTTTGATCATTCACACATCACACTGATGTTATTGTCAGACAGATGTTTTTTTCTTTCCCAGTATTTCTTCATTTATCACTCAATTTTCTCTGTCATTGCAGGATCTGAACAGGTGGAAGAGCCGGCGGCGTAGTGCAAACTCTGACCTCCACAGGAAGCGTGATGAGAGGGAACAGATTGAATGTATTGCCAGTGGGGGAGGGGCCAGCACCACCAGGACCGCACAGCTCACCGGGGTGCCCGAGGAGAGGTAATATACACTGTAATATTTTTTACTCTCACAGTAATGCGTTTTCTTTTTGTCTTAATACATTGTTTTAAAGGAATAGTCCAACCTCAAATGACAATTCTGTTATTATTTATTTAACCTCATAGTATTTGAAGCCCAAAGGACTGACAAAGTAGGGAATTCAGCAGAATTTATTTTATATAACAATGGTGAATGGTCCCAAAAAAATAAAATAAAAAAATACGAGCACAATTAAAAATGTATATATAAAGTGTTTCTGTCATGACAAATTTAGCATGGTAATCTACATGGTAGTGTTAATGTGTTTGGAAATAGATGTGCTGCGCTGCTGATGTTGCGGCAGAGCAAGTACCTAGACCTACTGCCAATTCATCCATAGACCTGCTGCTGTGAGCATGTAGGAAAAACTGCTGCTGCACATATAACATATATGAAATAACCATCATTTACATTAAATCATCCCGTAGATGGGTAAGGTGGAGGGTTATTAAGTGGGCTGCAACTGCGACAGCAAGTATTTAAATGTTGTGCAGGAAGCACATTGGCTGTCAATGCGAAAAGAAATCAATCAGCTGTGCCATGTGAATGATGTAATTATATCGGCCTGTGCCGATAGTTTCACGACAGATAATACAGTAACTTTGCATACAGAACAGTTTTTAGAAGTTATAAATTATTGACTGAAATTGTTGATTGACAGCCTTGGTCATTTTATAACGCCTTTTGTGTTCATGCAAGAAAGCAGTTATGTGAGTTTTAGAAGACATTATGCTGATTAGTAATGACAGATTAGTAATGACATGATTTTTGTACCCAATATTCCCTAAACACACGGGCAGATTCACTAAAAATTAATTGCACCCACTAAAAGCTCTTTTTTTCATGTGCTACAGGACATGCTAATTTAGATCCTGATTTGCTAGAGGAATTATGTAGATAAACCAAACATGCCCATAAAATGTACACCTTTGTACATTTAATGCAGAAGAACATATAAATGGAATAATACGGTCTCCTCCAGCTGTCACAATTTTCATGTTCAAAATATACTTTCTCTTAAATGCAATAGTGCAATGCAAAATGCAAATATTATTTTTTTTGTGACCAAAGTACAATTTAATAGCCTAATTTACATAAGAGGCATGTTAGTGCATAAAGAAATTGGCTGTGACTTTATTTAAATATTGAAGACAAAACTACTTGGGCTAGGGGTGGTTGGTGAATAAGTCGCAGGAATTTGTACTGACACACCAGACTGCTACAACTGTTTTGTGAATTCCATTAGTTGATAACACTTGGTTATACGACTCCATTTGTTAAAGGGTTAGTTCACCCCCCCAAAAAATATTTCCGTTTTGGGTGAACTAAACCTTTAATATTAGTCGATGTGTTGGGTATTATGACCCGCCCATAAAGAGGGCTTCTACAGCGCTTATTATTCTTGGCTAATGTTAATTTATATATGCAATTTTAAGGTTACAAGGTAATTTTACACTACTCAAGTATGAATTAACTTGATTAACATCAGCCTAGATGATCATTTTCAAAAATATTTCACAGCCCCAGATTACTTTAAAGAAGTAAAAGAAAGAAAAGAAAAGAGCTTCTGCTTAATAAATAAATATAAAATAAATATATTAACATTTGAATGTTAATAACATTCGAATTGAAATTTCATTAAAAAACTATTTTAAACAAAATACTTTTTATCAAAGACAAATGGGATTTAGAACTTTTGTTCTACACGTAGATGTAGTAGATGGCTTCCGTCAACACACCTAAAATGTTTTTTTTTTTAATTTTTTACATATGCTTCTGCTTTCTTACACGATCACTTGTTTCTGCCGCTGCTTTCGCTTTTTTTGATCCAGAGATTTAGGACTATTTTGGAAGATGTATAATGATGCCCCCTAAGATATAATAGTGAAAACACAGAAATACGAAAAATTCTGTCGAAAGAGTGGAAAGAGTGGAGTAGTTCTTTAGCTAGCATTAGAACCACTGTTCTCTGTGTACTTTAAGTACCAATACCACAGTGATATAAAATGCTGTGCTGCCATTTATTGACATGGATCATCATGGTTGTTTAATTACACTGATATAGGGGGGGGCAACTTGAGCACCACTCAGCCTTTTAAAAAATGTCCACATTTTTATTCTCTATTGTTACTTCTGTCTTTTGGCACTAGGCCTTTACGTACAGGTATGGATACCCTAGTCTAAGTTGGTAAACAACCGTGTTTTATTTTCACATCATGAAACTCACGGTTTTAGCATTTCAAATGACTTTTCACAAAAAACATTTCCTATTTATATTTATTTCTTAATGTGTACCAAACTACTGAATGCATCTTTATCAATGAAGAAAAGTTAGCCATATTTATAAATCAGCATCCACCAAGATTAATAAATGCTCTAAAAATAGTTTGCAATACTTAATGCATTAACTAATGTTAACAGATTGAATGTGATTCCAAAGTGTTTCCACTTGGTGTTGACTTGGGGTTAAAATAGAGACATTTGATAGTTACACCTGTCCTCCGAGCCTCTCCACCCCCCGCTCCCCTTCCCACCCTTTAGTGCACAGGTGACCACTAACAGCCATGTGCTTTCCTGTAAAGTCCTGCCCTGGGATCAGCTCAGCCGTTTACTCCAGTTGCCGGTTCACTCTCTTCCAGCTTCAACATGCCTGGACCCATGAGTGATGCGGGCTGCAGTGTCAGCAGTACTGGGTGGTCCACCACCTCACCCCTCACGAACAGGACATCTTCTGCTCTGACCAGAGGCACTGAGGCAGAGACGACTGACTCAGCTGATGAATTCTTCACCCTTCCACCAGCTGTTGTCCCTGAACAGAGTTCGCTGACCAGCCAGACTTCCATAGATCCAGAAGCGTACGAGCAGCAGGGTCTAGACTTCAGTTGCCGTGCGAGCCTCCTGGAGAGCTTTTATGCAGGGGGAGCACGTGTATCTGCCACTCTACCCAGAGGTTTCAGAAGGTCAGAAGGTTCCTCACGCCTCTCCATGGGTGTCACACCACGTCCATTTGGAACCAAACCCTCCAAAGTGTATTCACTGCCCAGAGCATATTCAGTAAGTGTCCATTATTAGCCGTGTATGTTATAGATCACTTGTTCTTTTCTTCATAAAAAATAAATATTAAAATGTCTTCATATGAGTCTAGATTCTCACATTGAAGGCTTTTGATTCTGATTAATGGGATTTTTGCTATATGTGTCCATTTCACATGGTGTTTAGTACATCATTGTAAACAATCACACAATTTAAAAGTGTATTTTTCTTTTTCTGATTGTTTATGGCACCATTTTGCATGGTCTGATTGGTTAGTATTGGGTAACCGAATCTACACCGAAACAAAATAAAGTGAAAGTGCATAGTGATACCTGGTGGTAATTAGAAGAGCTAAATAAATTCATTTAATATTCACTTAATATTGATATATTTGCTTTTGAAATGGCTTACATATGTTCAATTAGAAGACATATCACCTAAATAGCAATTATATTGTAGCTATTTGTCTTATTTTGACTCAAATTTTTTTCAAATGATTGAAACGATTTAAACTAAATCAAGGAAATTAATCCAGACTTTTATATAATTGAAGTGTTGCTTAGAGACATCTAACATCTTCATCTTATCCCTCCCATGCTCGCCAGTCATGAGACAGGAAAGGTTTGCAGTACTAGTGTAATGTTCTTTGGGAAATATTATGGCCAGTTAAAAAAGGTGCATTGCAATTATTGTAATATTCATCAGTAATCACTGTATATATAATAACAATATTACCCATCATTTACTTCCAGTGGCACTTACGGTGTACTTTTCAGCCCAGAGTCTTACCCCACAGTAACTGTTAGTTTCTAAATAGTACCTAAATGGTTGATAAACACACCTGATAAAGGAGTGGGGGATGAGGAAGAGTGGTCGTTTGTTCAGTGTTCCGTGTGTGACGTTTAGTGTTACTCCTCATCACCTGATTATTTAGCGGCTGGCTTATGAATAATGGATAAAGCCACTACTACTGCTCTGCACTCCGGGTGCTTTTGAAACCCAAGCTGTGACTTTGTGTGTGTGTGTGTGTGTGCTCTTTTCCATGACAAGCTTCTCAACCATGCATGGTCACACGTAATATTTGGTCACCGTGTCTCGAACAAAAGCAATGTATTTGTATCAGTAATTTATTTGAAGACATGGAATATAATATAAAATATAACCCAAAATGCATAACAAAAAAATAAATAAATGGGATCATATTCCACTAAAATATTACCTTTTTTCAGTGATCTTAAACCTAGTCCTAAATTGGTACTGAAGAGTTCATTAGACTGGTCTTTCTTTGTGGTTGGAAGGAAGTAACCACTTTGTTTGTTTTTATCTTTTCTACAGATGGACGACTCTCATAAATACCTGACCAGTGGGAACAGAGACCAGTCATTTATCCCCTCTTTCCTTAGTGGTCAAAGAAAGGTCACAGCGTCTGTTGACATGGGCCACTTTCGTTCAAGCACTCATCCAATCAAGAAGGAAGAAGAGAGAAGAGATGGAAGGTCATCAGCACCTCCAATGAACTCTTTTGTCTCTAAAGTGACTATGACCGCCTCCAATATACAAACATCTCCTCCTGTTGTCTCTAAAATCAGGGATATTAAGGTAGGCTGCTTGACGATCTGAATCGAGTAAATTACATCATGATATCCAGGATATCTTTAACCTACTTGCAACACTCAGTGGATGAAAAGTTATATATTATTATTTATGATACAATACAGTATGCGCTGTAAATATACATGTGTACAATTACTTAATGTTAAAAGGAGTTTTCATAGAAAATTGTTTTAGTTTTGTTTGTTATACTGACGAGCAGATTTCTTGAAGATGGTGTCATGGGATCCTCAGGTGTCACATTCTCTACCTCTATCTATCTATCTATCTCTCTCTCTCAGGTGGATCAACGTGAAATGCGAGTCTGTTTGAATCAGAAGCCAAACAGTGGGAGAGACTTTGGATTCAAGGCTCACTGGGACTCAACTGGTGCTTGTGTGAAATCTGTTCAACCAGGTAAGACTTATATAAAAGGCAAACTGTTTAACTAGAATGGATAGAGGTTGAAATGTGAGCTCTCTGTGAATCAGTCAGGTTAGATGTACAATATATGGTTGTTTCTACTATACAGAATCTCTGTTTAGAGAAAAAGGGTTGTGTGCATCTATGGATGAATGAAGGTGTAGCGATGAGATCTGTGCATATAGCAATTCTTTGAGTAAAAATTAACAAAGCCTAATAGCCTAAATGTTTTTTCAATTTGCTGCTTTGGGAAATCGTGATGAAGGGTGTGTATTTTTATTTTTTGCATATTTATTCGTTTCTTTAAATTTTGATAATGCAAGTGTTTTTGCACTTGTATTGCCATGTGCGCTTCTGTTCAGCCACACTGTGTCATTCTCAGGACTCTGAAGTGAGATTGAGTTGAATGATTTATAGAGAACAGTGAAGGTGTTTCTTATGGTGCATTAGTCTGATTGGTTAAACTGAATAAGACCTGCAGGGAGTCTGTTCTTGAGATTAGGATGTGTCCTCATGAATGAGAGGAGTTTGAGCATTCAACTGTGACTGGTGTGCTTAAAAAAGCAGGTCAGGGCAGCAATGCATGCAGTAAATATAAAGTAAAGACCATCAGTGTTATATTAGCTTTCATCTGTTTCATTGTACAGAAGAGTCTGAGAGTGTTTGGTTCTGACTCTTGGGATCATTTTAATCAGCCATATCGTGTGGTGTTATGAGACGGGCTGAGGTGTAGAAGGCTCAGGTTGATCTCCTTCCCCAGATTTCCATCAAACACACTAACCTACACGTAGAGCTCCATCAATGATTAACGGACCTGTTCTGTTGTTTTCAGTTCCATTTAGGACAGTCAGTCAGGTAATATATTATGATTTACAAACATTGAATCCATCTATGAAATAATGAAATGTCTTTCCCTACACTTTATGAACTTGCATGTGCTGTGATAGAGTAAATGTAAATATTTATTATTAATGTAAAATAAATTTATAAAGAAATAGTAATGCTGTAAATTTATTACAAATGGTAACACCAACTGGTAGCCCTAATTCTGTTCTAAAACCAATTGTTCGATTAGGTTACCACCTATTGGTGTAAAAGCTTGTTGATTTTATTAAGCCCCAAGGGGCAATTTGTTTTACTAGTTAAATACTTTGTTGGCACACATTTCCTATGCAAATACTGGAGGACAGGTGAGGAATATGGTGAGCTGTAGCATGAGAAAAATTAGATTAGAAATGCACTATACTGTATACAATTAAATAAATTGTGGAATTTTATAGTATGTTAGTTATGTAAAAAAGTGAATGTAATAACTACCAGGACCATAAATATACTGTGAAATATTATGTACCCTAAAATTTTACAATGTTCTTGTATCTTCACCAGCCAAAAAAATGGCTTCAAGTCAGTTATTTCTATGGTTTGCTGTAGCGTGTGTAGGGCCGTTTCTAGCCATTTTGATGCCCTAGGCGAAATCCCTATTAGCCCCCAACTTCCACACCCAAACAAGATCATAAAGATTACATTCAAAATAACAGAAAACTGATTATGTAAACACTCAAATCTTAAATAACAACATTGATACATTTACAAATTATATATTATATTATACACTATATTGCCAAATTATACTACTACTTTATACAACTACTTTAGTAGTTTCCATGAGTACAAATCTTTAATGTTTAAGCATATAATGCCTTGAAACTTGAACCTTGAAACTTAATGATGTTCTAGAGAATTGTGTGCTTCTAATTTTATAGCAATAGTTTGGACAGGACCCTTTTCTATTCAAACATTACAGTGTCTCTGTGTATAAGGGAAGGATCAAAGATAAATGATGATTCAGTCAGTGTGGAAGAACTTGACTGGTCTGCAGAAAGACAAGTCCTAATCTCAGCTGAACACCTCTGGTGTGACTTTAAATGCAGATCTTGAGCCAAAAACTCATCACTAAACACCAATGACTTGTTCATATGGGTATAGTCATTTCATACACTTCAAAACTGTTGCAACAGAGGTGGAAATGCAATTTTTAAGTACATTAATTGTTTCCACCTTTGTTGCCACAGTTTGGAAGTGCCTTTTTCTCTTCTAAAGAAGGGGGTGTCCCAGTACTTTTGTCCATATAACAAATTATCTCTCTTTGATCCTTGCCTTATACACCGAGGCACTGTCATGTTCGAGTAGAAAAGGGTCCTGTCCAAACGGTTGCTATACAATTAGAAGCACACAATTCCCTAGAATATCATTATATGCTTAAACATTAAGATTTGTACTCATGGAAATTACTAAAGTAGCCAAACCTTTCATGAAAAGGCAATATAGTGTATTATATTATGTAATTTCAGTTCTAGCAGTATCAGTTTCTTGTCACATTAAAATAGGTTGTCATAGTAACGACACTAATTTGTGGAAATTCAGCGCATTGAGAGTTCCACAAATCTGAAAGCATTATGCATATTTGTAAATAACACGTAAATTACTTTTTTTTTTCATTTGTCTGTGCCACTCTTGATCACAACCCTGTTAAAATGTAGTGGCAGTATGTGCGCTCATTGGCTCCCCCTCCAGCTGGTGGCGCTCTAGGCGACCGCCTAGCTTGCCTATGCCTAGAAACGTTACTGACTGTCTGAGTAGGAAATATCAGTTCACATTTCCAAACATTCAGAGATCTGATCATCATCCAGTCTGTCTAGAATAACATGAAGAAACAGAACAAGCTGAGACTAAATCCTGAAGAACTGTAGCAACGTCTCCAAGATGCTTCAAGAAGCCTACCTGCAAAGCCAAAGTACTGTTAAAAGTCTTGGCGATATTGCCACAGTTCTTCAGGATTTAGTCTGTCTTAGTTTGTTCTGTTTCTTCATGTCAGTCCAGACAGACTGGATGATGATCAGATCTCTGTGTGGAGCACTGGCTGTTGTCAGACTCCTTGTGCAAACAAAAATCTCACTGGATTATTACAATTAATGGAAAAATAAATGTTTGGACATGTAAACTGATATTTCCTACTGACACGCTACAGCAAAATATTGAAATAACTGACTTAAAACCATTTTTAGCTGATGAAAATTACTGGTGAAAACTAGTGTTCTAATAATTTTAGCCACCACTCTACAGATATACACATTTTGGCCATCCTTTTACACTTCACCAAATTGTTTCACATGTCTGTTAATAAAAGCCCACGGGAACCAGATTTGTATCCAATACAAATCTAAAATGTCCTGTTGGTCCAGATCTTGAAGTAAACTTGATTTATGTACTCTCACAAACCTCACAGTTTGACTTGAAGGCACAGCCTTGTCTTGCTTCATCTTCTTAATCTGCATCACACAGGCAGCCCTGCAGAGTTGTGTGGTCTGCTGATGGGTGATGAGATTGTGGCACTGGGTGGATGCCGGGTGGCTGAAATGAATTATGAGCAGTTTAAGGGCAGTATGGACACAGCACCGCAAAAGGGCACTTTACTGATGGACATCCGACGACACGGCCAGAACGGTGAGGATGTGGAACCTCCACATGGATGTGGATGAGGATGTGGTCTGAGAATGTAGCACTGTTAAATGAATACTCCACCCAAAAAGGATAATTTGCTTTAACTGTACTCACTCTTGGGTCATCAAAATGTAGTTAAGTTGAGTCGGAACAGAATTTAATAATTTCACATTGCATCACTTTCTCACCAACGGATCCTCTGCAGCGAATGGGTGCCGTCAGAATGAGAGTCCAAACAGCTGTTAAAACAATAATCCGAAAAGCGGTGCCTTTTATAAAAAAAAAAAACAGATCATTGAGGCGTTTTTAACTTCAAACTGTTGCCTCCATTGCTAAAAGACAAGTCTTCCATGATAATGCCTCCACCAGTGTAAAAACAGGCTTTGCACTGTGCATACTTCTCTCCTAATTCAGACAAGATTACTTTTATACAAGAGAAAGCAATATTATGAATTGATGACTCCTATTTTAGCCAGGAAGCTATGGTTTGAAGTTAAATGCATCTTAATGATGGATTTATTTCATACAAACACACAGCTTTTGATTTATTATATTACTTTTGGATTATTGTAATGGTTTCAACATCTGTTTGAACTCTAATTCTGACGGCACCCATTCACAGCTGAGGATCCATTGGTGAGCAAGTCATGTAATGCTATATTTCTCCAAATCTGTTCTCATGAAGCAATAAATGCATCTGCATCTTGGGTGAGGGTGAGCAAATTTTCATCTATTTAATCAGCATAATTTAAAATTGCATAATTGTTTTACATATTTCATTTGAAATAAATTTGCCTTAACACAAAATGTATGATTTTAACATTGTCATACTCTCAATCAAATAGTTATATATTTTAAGTGCTTGCTAAATCAGGCTTTATATTTCTGGCATGGTTCCTTCGGCTTTTTATTTTTATGAGCCCATAAAGTGAAGGTGCCGTTCCAGATTCTGATGCTTTATCTGTTGCTTTCTGTCACTGTGGGAAGGTGGTCTATCTGTCTGTCTGTCGGTCTCACTGTCAGGTCTGAATAATCTGTGGGTTCACGGTTTCATTTTTCCCCCTTTACCACTGGATAAAAATCTTTGCTTCAATTTCATCAAAGGCAATTTACCCAAAGCACCCTTTGATTTAATTAATGGACACACATACAGTATAATTTTAAGCCACTTAAAATTCCACTTTCACAAATCACAACGCTAAATCGCAAGTTCACTAACATGTGACTTGGCATTTCTGATGTATGTTTTGGGTACTGGACAGACTGGGGCAGTGACCACCCTTCCCTACCGTACAAGAGCCATAAGACCATCAATTTGACAAGTGCCAATTCAACACTTATAGGGCATCCAGAGCAGTATGTCTCGATTAGCACAACCTCTCCGGTGGAGACCATGGTGAAGACACAAGTCAATGGACAGCCTGCTAATGTGAGTCAGGACAGGATGATAATGAATGTGGTGGACTGTGGGAAATCAATCAGTTTAGCTGTTCTTGTTGTGGTTGTTTTTAAATGCAGTCATTTTTAATACTTGGCCCCAAGTTGGTAATTCATATGCTTGCTTGTACATTGAATACTTAAGGGTACACTGTTGTTCAAAAGGATCAATAATATATTTTTTTAAAGGAATTAATGCTTATATTCAGCAAGGATGCAATAAATTGATTAAAAGTAACAAGACATTTTTATAATGTTACAAAATATTTCTATTTCCAATAAATGCTGTTCTTTTGAACTTTCTATAAATTAGATTTCTGGAAAAAAATGTATCTGTTTCCACAAAAATAGTAATCAGAACAACGGTTCACAACATTGATGATAAATGTTTTTTGAGCATGAAATTAACATATTATAATTATTTCTGAAGGATCATGCACTGAATATTCAGCTTTTATAATCAGGAATAAATTGCATTTTAAAATATATTCAAATTATAAAAATGGCAATAACAATTGTTATTTTATTTATTTATGACGACTTTCAAAAATGTTAAAAAAATATCAACCCCAATATTTTGATGGTTTACATTCTATTCCAAGTCATTATTTTTGAGTGTTTTTGTTTACGTTTTTTTCAGGGAGTTTTATCTAAACTGGAGAATGGACGTATCCGGGACAATCCAGTTTCTCTAAGAAGCAAAGGTGGGTGCTCAAGACGCCTTCAGCAGTCAAAACTTTGTCCTTGTTCAGGGTTAAACTGAAGAATCTTCATGTTGTTTAAAAAATATGTACTCAAATATGTGGAAAATTATCATCTCTTTCCACTGTTCTCTCCCCACATATGTTGTAGACTGTGAGAACCTAGTTTTGAAAAATCATAGAAGAAAGTTAGAATATTTCATGCATAAAGGTAACCGCATTCACTCAGGCTGTAGAAGTTTAATGCTATGTGGCTGATCGATCACTGCAGCTTATTCATTTAATTATACTGTGATTTTGTATTAAGCACACTCTTAATGGAGTGAATTGGTGCGGTCTGTTCTGTTGAATATTAATATCTGAATTCACTCAAGAACAGACGGGTTTGCTTGTTCTGCATTCTTAGGGCCTGACTAACTAAAGCATTTAGTACACACATTAAATCTGTCACCCATTTAAGTTAAGATTTGACATGCTCTTTTCTCACTACTGTTTGTACTAAAAGCTTTTTTTAAAGTCAAGCTCTAGGACTGAGCAGTAAGATCTGAAATTGCTCGGTGGGTTTCTGTTGCTTTCCATTTTATTGCTCTTAAATCTACAGCTAATGATCTGTTCTTCAGGTGCCACGGTTAGCTCCTGGGTCTATCTCTGTGGTAAATAAAGATGTGTGCTGTCTGTGTGCTGTGATACACTGTTATTGTCTGTATGTGAGGACTGCTGTTTGTCACTCTTTCTCTTTCTGTCTTTTTTTCTGTATCTGTTGTGATTCCTGTCATATATCTTTGCGGAGTTGTTTACAAAGACAATTTTGAGTTAGCTAGTCTCTTTATAATTAATGCAGATTCGTGATTTGATTCCTCTGCGATTTAAGTGCTTTTAATTCTATACTATACGCTACTCCTCTGAGGTGTTTTTTGCACTCTCATGATTTGTCTCCATCCTGCATGTTGTTTAAAGTCTGCATACCAGCATACTCGTGTGGTTTTGTTGTGTGCTCACTTGACCGTGGTGGCTTTGGTTACGGTTTTGTCATATGAGCAAGGTGTGTGTCAGAATCCACTGAGCAGCATGGACCAACAGGTTACAGGCATGGACAATTCATGGCTATGTGTGTGCTTTATGATATTTAAATGGATAATATATGTCTCCACCTCTTTTACTAGGTGGCTCGGAGTCTGCCATCTCTGACGTGAGTCGCATCTGTCATTCACATTTGGTCTTTATTCTAGGTCTTTATCTTCTGATTCATCACTTGACATTTTGGTTCCTTTATCCTTACTATCTGTTGTTTATTTTTCTGGGGTATCAGCTGCAGGTTCCCTCCATCAGTACCACCTCCTCTCGCTGGTCATGGGACCATGAGGAGGAGAGGAGGCGGCAGGAGAAATGGCAGCTGGAACAAGAGCGCCTCCTTCAGGTAACACCAAACCACATAAATGCTCTTTTGATTCTTGATTTTTATGTTTTAGTTTCAGTACAGTTACTATAGTATGTTTTTATTGTAGTTAATATAGAGTTATGCCAGTATAGAAATACTGCATACTTTTCTATTAACCAACTGCATGAGGTGTCCAGATGAAATGCATTCTAAAGTGTATTTAAACAGCACATGCATTTGTGCTTTTCAATGTAATACGCTAAAACAAAATCTATAAATGTTTGCTAGTGGACTTTTCTCTGCATTGGTTTCAGGAGAAGTATCGACGTGATCAGGAGAAGTTGGAGGAGGAGTGGAGGAGAGCTCAGCAGGAGGTCTATGGAGAGGAGCACAGTGGTACTGAGGTCAGAAGATTGGCATAGCATGACTCTCTCATGCTTCATCATTCTCTATTTTCTCTCATTTACACTCTAACACAGCATGTAAATAAAAATGTTATACTGTGATTCGATTGCCTTTAGACTACTCTGCAGCATTATAATTGGTGGGAAAGAATCATAACAATGTTATTATATACCTCCTGCCGATATTAGGAGCAGAAATGCACTGATGTGCTGTCAAATGGAAATGCTACTTATATTTCACCGTCCTTCTTCAACCAATCCATTGCTACCAATTCAGTGGCATCCAATCAGAAGGCAGAGAAGGTGGAAGCAACACAGAACAGACAGACCGCTGTGCAAACAGCAGCAGCACAGCAGTCACTAAAGGCAGAAGTGGAGTGTGATTCAACCACAAAGAGTCAGTGGTAAGAAATATGCCGAACACAAGTTGGAAGAGAAGTTATGGTGTTTAATGTTGTTAATGCTAAGAAAACATTGGGATTTAGCATTTCTGTAAATATTAGGCCTGTCGTATAATCATAAAATTGTAATTTTAAAAGACAAGCACACAAATGAAGATGATTTGATCTTTTCAGTGAATATGTTCACTGAAGGCATTGTTGTATCTGACAAAATACTGAATAAATAATATCCAACAGATCCCATTGTTTTATTCCCATATAACTGAACGTAAATCACCAGCACCTATCCAATTTTCAAGAATCCAGTTTGTCAACCTGTCTGAGCAAGATTTAGGGGACACTTTTCTTGTAATTGTTGGTCTATATAATCATGCAGACAGACGTTTTTAGCTGATGTTGAATCTAGCTGTTTTTCAGCATCTCAGGCCATGAGCACCATATTTTTACCCTGACAAAATTAACTGTGTTAGTTGTATGCATGCATTTATTTATTTAAGCTTATGTGGCATTTGTAGTTTGTGTGGTATGTGTACATCTTATTGCTCCGTTGGTTATTGCTCGTATGTCTATCTGTCTGCTTCTGCTTTGTCCTGCTTCAGCTCGGAGGAGTCCTATGGTTTTGCCAAGCTTACGGTTTCTGACAGGTCAGTTTGCTTTTGGGGCTGCATTTGCTTCTTTGAGTGGCTTTTGTGGCATAAGGAAGATGTGATGATATACATTTGGCAGCACTTTTTCTTTATTTACAGGGTTCGTAGAGGGGAAACATGTACCCCCCATTATTAAAATGCTTTGTCTCATTTTAATGTGAAGAAAAACTTAATTCTTTTTCAGATTTCAATTCCATTTAGTGTTATTTCATGTCACTTTAACGCTCTCATCACATTCAGTTCTGTCCCCATTGCCAGAAGAATTTGGTGATTCTTGTTTGTGATGCAAAAATGACACACCTCCCCTTTACAGCTAAACTTTACAGCGACGCTGTGTTTTTATTTTTTGTTAATTCCTGTTTTATTCAATTTGTCCTATTCTGCATAGGACAAAGTCAAAATCTACCCCTGCACTTCAAGGCATTCACAAACAAGATGCTAAAGGTCTGATTACTGTATATTTAGGTTATTTTTATCTGAATTCCTGAATAGTTGAACACCAGGTAGAGTTCTCCTCTTCTCTGCTTTGTCTCTTCATTGGCAGCAGGAAGCGGTAAAAAGAAGGGACAGCTGTCACAGGCAGAAAAGGAACGTCTGCAGCTCCTGGAGGAGATGAGAAAGAAGACGCATCTCCTCACTGACAACAGTTGGATCCGTCAGCGCAATGCTAGCATCAACAATGAGCCCATCCCTGTGGCACCATCAGTCAGGAGGTCCTGATGAATAAACATTTTCCTTATATTGTTGAGCACAAATTGTCTTTATCAGCTCTATACTACCATTCGCTAGTGTGACACATGGAATAATGGCTGCTGAAAATTCTGCTTTGCATCACAGAAATAAATAACATTTTAAAATGTATTAAAATAGGAAGCGGTTATTTTAAATGTATTTTTGATCAAATAAATGCAGCTTTGGTAAGCATAAAAAGCTTCATTTTTTTTTACATTACAAAACCTTTCCGACTCCAACCTTTTGAATAGTAATGTGTCCTCGTAAATGTGTCCTCAAGGAAACCACATTTTCAATATGAAATTCTTTAACATCTCAATCTCTGCATCACAGATATGAATCTCTGGACAACCTCCACTCAACCAACTCCTCCTGGTCCAGGCAGTCCTATAGTTCAAGTTTCTCAAACAGGCCCCATTCTGCTTTGGGAAACACTGGCACTTACAGGAGTGGACGCAGCAGCCTGGGCCCTGATTCAGCTATCTTTTCTACTGGTCTTAAGCAGAGCTCCTTGTTTGCCTCCAACTCTCCCACTCCACCAATCACGACTATGCCTGAGCTGTCGGACCCAAAGTCCCGTCCAAACTCTCAGCAACGTGGCAGGTGTGGATTAGTGGTATTTTTAAGAATTTTAAACACAATTTTTTTTTAATTTGTGTTTTGTCTTTAGTGAATAAATATGTAAATACTTTTTCAGTTGAAACACTTTTAGGCCAATTTTGAGTGAATCTTTTTTTTTAAGAAGGATTTCACTCTACCTGACCTTTAACCCCAGGTATTTTAGGAAACAGTGGCTATGTTCTGAATGGAATACTAGTGTACACTCTAAAAAAAACTAAATGGTGCTATATATAAAAAAAATATATATATAAAAAAAGTGGTTCTTTGGCACGTTATCATAGGGGAATCACTTTTGGTGCTGTATAGCACCAAATCTTGGTGCTTCAGTGATTCTTCAGCTGTTCTTCTCTGGTTCTTTGGCACCGCTACCATATACAGAACCTGTTAAGCTCCTGTATGGTTCTGCACTGGTTCTTTGGCACCACTGCCGTACAAAGAACCTGTTAAGCTCCTTTAAAGGTTCTTTACAAGCCAAATAACCACTGTTGGTGCTGTTTAGCACCATTTTTGTTGAAGAAATAGTGCTATATGGCACCTCTTATGGTTCAGCATTTGACAAAGCTGCTGTATATTAGAATATAATTTTAGTTCTATATAGCACCATTTTTGGGTGTACTGCATACTTCAGTATATACTGTAGTGTACTCTACAGTTCAAAAATTTGAGATCAGTATGATTTTTATTTTTTAAGAAATGAATACTTTTATTCAGCAAGGATTCAACAAATTGATTAAAAATGAAAGTAAAAACTTTTACAGTCTTCAAGAAAAAAAATCCTTCTAAAAGAATCCTGAATTTTATTAGTGTTTTCAAGAAGAAAACTGTTATTTCAAATAGCAATAATATTTCACTGTATTACCATATTTCGATCAAATAAATGCAGCCTTAGTAAGCAAAAGAGGCTTCTTTCAAAAACATAAAACAATCTTACAGATCACAAACTTTTGAACAGTAACCGTAAATGCTGCAGTGTACTGTATATTGTATCGTATACTGCATAGTATACAGTTGTTGTTATACATTTTTTTTTTTTTGCAAATGAGTATGCAATATAAGCGAATAGTATTAAGCCACAAAACCGCACTTCATGGCTAAATCATCTTGGAAATAAATATTATCAACTGAATCAAATTTTGTGTAAATATTTACATTTTTGGCGGTGTTATTAAATGTGCAGTCAAGGTAGAAATGTGAAAATTGTTATTGCTTTTAATTTTAACACTGAAGTAGAGCATATTGCATTGTGGGTTACAGTATTCCACAGATCATGCTCTCATTGTGCACGTTTTTTGTCCGGGTATTTCACCCATATTGAAACTTGTGTATTAAAGCTACAGTATACATGCAGTATTTTATGATGTTATTACGAACCATTCAGTACTCTGCCGTCAGCCTCCTCCTGTTAAATATAGTTCAATCAATACAAGGGCAGAGCAATGCTGTCTTCTATCTGACATTGAACTCTGACACTGGCATGTGGTGCATGTAGGCTGGTCAGTGGCAGGCGGATATGCTCGAGGTGCGAGCAGCCTCTGGGGAAGGGAGCTGCCATGGTCATCGATTCCCTGGAGCTCTGCTTTCACATTGGTTGCTTCAAGGTGAGACTGGAGGTCACCTGAAAATGAGTGAGCGGGTACTCCATGGATCTGTTGCACCTTGCCTGGGTTTTTAACCTTCATCATTTGGAGTCGCAGGAGATCATTAATCACCTAATATCAATATATTATATATATTTTTTTGGTGTAGGCAGTCAGATTACAAGCATGCAAATTAGAAATGATGTAGAACTTAAGTTAAAGACCTCATTTTGAATCCAAGGAAAACATTATGTAAGGAAATTATTGCCAGTATTGCTTTAAAGTGACAGTTCACTCAAGAATGAAAATTGTGATTAATTACTTACCCTTGTGTCGTTCCAAACCCGTAAGACCTTCGTTCATCTTTGGAACACTAAGATATTTATGATAAAATCTAAAAGCTTTCTTACCCTACATAGACTGCAACACAACTGACACATTCAAGACCCAGAAAGGTAGTAAGGACATCATTAAAATAGTCCACGTGGACAGTTACAAAATTAACGACTTTATTAAACAATGTCTTCTCTTCTGTCTTCACAAGAGTACCAAGACACTTGTTTGCAAGCAGAGAAATGCACTTGCGTGCATCATGGTACTGCCATGAATGCGCGTCGAAGACTGACACAGAAGAGAAGATATTGATTAGTCGTTATTTTTGTTTTCTTCACGAATAAAGTATTATCTTTCTTCGTAATGTTACTGTTGAACCCCTGATGTCACATGGACTATTTTAATGATGTCCCTACTACCTTTCTGGGTCTTGAATGGGGTAGTTCCCTTGCTTGCTATGCAGAGTCAGAAAGCTCTCAAAATTTATTAAATGTGTCTGTGTTCTGAAGATGAACAAAGGTTTTATGGGTTTGAAACGACATGAGGGTGAGTAATTAATCACAATTTTAATTTTTGAGTGAACTATCCCTTTAACTTGTGCTTTAATTCTAAGTCAAATTGAAATTGAAATTTGTTCAAATTGACGCCCAGCCTGTTTTCTGATTGCCTCATTGCCAATAGAATTGGCTAGATAAACACAAATTCTGGCTAACCTCAGCATAACCATTACCATTGCATCACCAGAACCCTGCCAGTCACTGATCACACAGGCTTTTCCAATCACAAAACTATACTGTATTTTCCGGAATAGGTTTTTTTCTTAATAATCTGAACCATGCTGTGAGTTATGTGCCATTACATATGTACATAAATATTACATTATTTCAAAGTACTATAGTTATTTATCTAGTGAGAAGTTAACTTACACACCATGCAACTTCTAGCCAGGTGTAATTTATTTTTCGGAAAATACAGTATTTGCTTTCCTTCTAATAAAGCTTGTCACTTTTAGATTCCTTTGTCCGGTCGCAGGGGTTGTTTTGTTTACGGTAGCTGCTTGTTTCTTCACTGCTGCACAGGAAGGTTACATCACTGCTTTGCCAGCCTTAACTAAAGAAATCACTTTTTCAAATCTAGCTATGGTGGAGGATCTGCCCACGCTGACCCAATAATCAGTATTTCTAATGAATAAATAATTTTGCCTGATTTGGGAGGCCTTGGAGTATTAAAAAGGTTGTATCGACTCCTCTTGATGTGTCCAGACTCACTGTTTCTTGTTGATCTTGCAGTGTGTCAGCTGCAGGACTGACCTTGGGAGAGGGGCTGAGTCCGGAGCTCAGGTCAGAGTCAGGCACGGACAGCTCTTCTGTAACACCTGCTACGGCAGAACCAGAGGTAAGCAAGAACCAACGTGTCATAAAACCAGATTCAATTCAGCGGTTGCTTTGAACAACCATACTCTGAAATCTATTGATTTACTAGCCGGCAGATTAGCCTTTATTGATGAACATTTTATTGTATTTCATTGCATTGTATTGTATTATATTATAAAGTATTAAGACCTTATGCCTATCAAGGCTGCATTTATAAAACCAGTAATACTGTGAAATATTATAAATATGATCTATTTTAAATTGTAAATAACCGTTTGCTATTTTAATATTTAGTCAAATGTAGTTTGTTTGTAAAGCTGAATTTTCACGATCCTGCTGCTCAAGAAAAAATTCTTATATAAATGTATTAGTAGTAGTTTAAAATGGTTGAACAAAATATACAAATGTAGAATAATAATAATTTTAAAATATATAATTTTTTCAATTTATTTTTTAGATAATCTCTCAAGCGTTTTTTTTTTTCTATTGACATGTCTTGGTGAAACATTCCTTTTATCATAATAATCCTCAGCTTATATTAAATAACCTTTTGTTTTCACAAATAGACAACTTTCAGTTCGAAACCTTTGCTTTTAGTTTTATTAAAACAACACTGTGCTAATTGAAAGACTGTATGCACTTTCTCTTAGTCTGTTCCTCCGTCTCCAAGTGACCAGAATGCATTGCAACAGATCGAAGAGGAGTGTACCACAGAAGCAGTCTCAGGAATCACAACTATTAGCACAACCTAACCACTGAAGCAGGCTTTATCCACTGCTTGCTTTCACCGCTTTGACAATCAATATATTGAGACTGATATTTCTGTGATTGTTCTCGTAGCATGACCACTACCTTGTGATGAGTTCGGACATGTTATTTTGATCATTGCTGATACCCCTGAGGTTGTTTCTGTACTGGCTGGCATCCATGTAGTTAGATGTAATGTTGAATAGTTATGAATTCCATGTGGCAAGTAATAACATGTCTAATGTGTCGAATAACTTCTAAGAACTCTGTTCTTTTTTTGAAGTAAGTCCTTGCTGAGAATCCTCTCATATCTTTAATTATTTATCTTTCCTCTCATAATTATTTAATGTTCTAGCACACTTTATTTGGTTATCAAGCACTTATTCCCTCTTTCATTGGTAAAAATCACATAGTGGTGATGGTGCAGGGGGTAAAAATCATTGCTTTGTACCAATTAATTAGGAGGAATCTTATTATGCAACATTTTTAAACAAGCTGCTTAATAGAAATGTATTTGATCCATCATACTTGCAGATGTTGAAATGCATTATCCAGTAGGTGGCACTCTGGTTGTAACCGGCATTTTTCTCTATTTAATAGACGCAATGTTCTGCCAATCAGATGGCCTGCACATAGAGTTTGTATTGCATATAATTGTAAGATCAAATTACCTGGGTTGCTTCTTTCCAAGCCCCTATGCCAGATGTTTCTGTTTGACATGTACTTGTTTCTCTCCTTGTATGAAATAGCCTACGTAAACTGGCTAGACAAGTTAAATTAATTGTTGCCATGGAAATAAAGCTTACTTTTAAATGGAAAATTATGTACTGAAACTATTTTCACTGAAGAACTAAACCCCCTTTATTTCTTAAAAAAAAAAAAGAAAACGTTTACTTCGCTGTTTTTACCTATACGTATAATTATCTCTTCATGTCTTGAAACAGATACATACTTGAGTCCTAATATGGATAATTTAAGAGTGGCTACACATCTCCAGACTTTTCTGCTTCCTGTCATTAACTTGCTCCCACAGTCATCTCCATTTTTACAACGTTAACCTCATTCTCAAAGGCTCTGCAGTGCAGATTTGTCTGAGAACTCGATTGCCCTGTGGAGTGTTGCAATAAAATATGGAATGTTGGAATAATAGCTTATGATTTTTTTTTTAAACGCGTATAACCAAGCACTTAACAAAAAACAACCCAATGAACATTATAAACACCAATGGAAGTGCGGTGGTGTTATTGTTGTTCTGGTGTTTTTAAGATGAATGGCAGACCAGGTGCATATCTGCCACCTACTGGACTGGAGTGTGAATCACCGTTTATTTATTTTTTATTTTTAGAAAAGTTAAGTGGTTTACTGGTTTTATTGACCTAAAAAAAATTGACCTCAAAGTGACTAATCTGTCTTTATTTACTTGCCCTCATGCATTTACAAAGAAATCAGGTTTTTTTTAAGAATAAACTGGAATCTCTTTTTTTTTTTTTTTTGATGTTGTAATTAAGTGAAAGCTGGTACACAGCTAAAAAAAACTATGCCCTGGTTTATATCACACAATGACTTGGTGTGAAGAACAAATAAAAGTCATTATTGACTGAGCATCTAAAGTAGTTGTCCTTGGCATATTTGTGAAATGGGTAGCAATGACCAATGCGTGGGGGGTGGGGGAACATCGTTTGAGTCGGCTCAAAATTACTCAGTTCGTCCAGAGTGCCTAAATCAGTCAATGATTTAATGAATTGACCTGATTTTGTTCTTGTTCATCTCACTGAACAGGTCTCAGTGGAAGGGGTGATCAATAGTGAATATACAGGGACATCAAAAAAAATATGAATATGGTGAAAAGGTTCATTTTTTTTCTTGTAACTTATTTCAAAAAGTGAAACTCATATATTTTAGATTCATTACATGTAAAGTAAAACACTTCAAAAGTTGTTTTGTTTTAATTTTGATGATTAGAGCTTACAGCTAACGAAAGTCAAAAACCAGTGTCTCAAAATATTAGAATATTTACATTTGAGTTTCAATAAATGACCATCCATACAGTATAAATTATGGGCATCTCTTGGTCTTTGAAACAACAATAATGTGGAACACTGCTGACTTGGCAATGGCCCAGAAGACGATCATTGACACCCTCCACAAAGAGGGTAAGTCACAGAGGGTCATTACTGAAAGGGGTGGCTGTTCAAGGAGTGCTATACAAAGCATATTAAATGCAAAGTTGACTGGAAGGAAGAAATTGGGTAGGAAAATGTGCATATGCAACAGGGATTACCGCAAGCTTGAGAATACTGTCATGCAAAGCCGATTCAAACACTTGGTAGAGGAGTGAACTGAAGCTGGAGTCAGTGCATCAAGAGTCACTGGTCAGACATCTTCAGGAACAGGACTACCAAGCCACTTCTGAAACAGAAACATCGTCAGAAGCATCTTACCTGGGCTAAGGAGAAAAATAACTGGACTGTTGCTCAGTGGTCCAAAGTCCTCTTTTCGGATGAAAGTAAATTTAGCATTTAATTTGGAAATCAAGGTCCCAGAGTCTGGAGGAAGAGTGAGAGGCACAGAATACATGTTGCTTGAAGTCCAGTGTGAAGTTTCCACAGTCAGTGATGATTTGGGCTGCCATGTCATCTGCTGCTGCTGGTCCACTGTGTTTTCTGTTCACAGTCAACGCAGCCATCTACCAGGACATTTTAGAGCACTTCTTGCTTCCTTCTGCTGACAAGCCTTATGGAGATGCTGATTTCATTTTCCAACAAGACTTGACACCTGCCCATACTGCCAAAGGTACCAAAAGCTGGTTCAGTGGCCATGGTGTTACTGTGCTTGATTGGCCAGCAAACTCGCCTGACTCGAAAGAAGATTGTCGAGAGGAAGATGAGAGACACCAGACCCAACAATGCAGATAGCAGACCGCTATCAAAGCAACCTGCGCTTCCATTACACCTGAGAAGTACCACAGACTGATTGCCTCCATGCCACGCCGCATTGATGCAATACTTCATGCAAAATTAGGCCCAACCAAGTATTGAGTGTATAGAGATTAACCATTTTAACCATCAAAATTTCAAGAAATAAAGGCTGTGTGTGTAATGAATCTATAATAATATATGGGTTTCACTTTCTGAAATGAGTGACAAAAAATATTGACCTTTTTCATGTTATTCAATTTTTTTGAGATGTACCTGTAATTCTGTTTCTCACAATAAGGCATTTTATGGCCACAGAAGAAATGGAATGAAACTTACAAGCTTGGAATATTAGTTTGGAAGTTTGAAAGCTCAAGTCACCATTCTTTCTAAATACATGGGGAAAAATGTCAGTGTCTTCTTTTTTTGTAATATGAAATAAAGAATATCATATGAATTTGGAACAATAAGATATAAAGACCCATTCACACGAAGAACGATAGCTATATTAGCATCCAAACTAACAGAACAGTTAAAGTTCTGTTCAATACAGTAGAATGCTGCAGTTTTGTTTTCAGGCACTTTAAATACTCTATCACATTAAACAGGGTCATTGTTTTTATGGTTCATAAACTAGGGAAAAATAGTACTGAGAGTGATTCTAACGATATCTTTCCTCTGTCCTCATCGTTAATGGACTTCACTATTCTCATCAAATTAAGACTTCATAGTTATTTTTTCATTATCATCCTTAAGTGTAATATTTGCACAACCGTGATAAGAAAATTATATTTTGATGAACAGATGGTGCTCTTCTGTCTCCCATGCATGTAGATACATCTTCCCTCAGCAGTATGTTCTTCCTAGAATTGTTATGGAAGTCATGACCTTAGTGCACTAGCCGCAAGGGTTCACATCACCCATAAAGCACAGCATTCCGTTCATGCATGCAACCAAGTCTCAGATGTGTCCTCTTACTTAGTTTGCCAGTGACGCTCAGTTCATGCAATCTGAGCTTTATATCTGCTGGCTGAGGTCAACAGACTCCCCCTGAGAGACCCAGGGACAATTGGTATCATTCTTCAACTGATTTAAATACACCCAAATAACCCTGCAATTGAATTTCTTATATGTGGACATAAAAGCCAGCCTGGGTCACATGATACTAAAGAAGGCCACACAAATCGAATAAAGTCTTCTATAATGGTCCCTGTCACATTTTGTTTGTATTAGTCCCGTGTTTGCAAAAGTCACCCTATTTATTAGCATAATCTATTTTAATCCTTACTTGTTTTTCTGTATTCACGTTGACATTTAATCTCTCTCTCTGTTGTGTTCAAGATCTGTATGTTCCCTTCAGCTAGTTCTAACACATGACCTTTTTACGGGCACAGTAGCACTTCAGTGTTTTTTATGGTAGTGCTGTGAGTTTAAATTTATTTAGCTTATTCTTTACCGTCATGGCAGATCTGTCCGTCTAAACCCCTAAAGCAGAATAACAGTTCTCAGCCAAATCTAGGAAGTTTTGTTTTCCCTTGCAAAGCATATCCGCAAACAAGTAGCAGCTTGTGATATCTTGGGAACAGAGTTTGAGAAAATACAGAACGGTTTGGAAAATACCTCCCACCCCCGAGTTTGTGCATATTGGGGTCTTTCTGTGTTTCCTTCAGATATGTTACAGGAAAGTCTGAATGCACATTAAATTGTAGATTACTGTACCACAAATCTCTGGAATTGTTGCATAGATGAAGGAATTAAATATAAAAACTTCATTTGTCTCACTTTCCTGTAAATGTTTTGGGCCTTTTGTGAAAAGTGTATTCCTGGAAATCCATGTAAAATGCATTGTCTGTTTGGAAAATACGCGTTGCTGAATTTCCCATATGAATGGAAATTCAGGACACACTATGCTTAAACTATAAAACATCGTCAAAGTTACACAATGATGAATAACTGGTAACAGTTCAAATGTAAAGAAGTGTCTTCTTGAACATGGATTTCATAGAGAGGGTCATATATTGTTTATTAGCACTTATGTTTGAATGTTCAATAAACTCAATGGAGCACACTGTACTATCCAACCTCTATTTGTGGACATGATATTATGGCATTATCTGTGCAAAATACCACTTTGTAGATGTTTGTAATCGACTGGTTTTGCCAACAATGGACGCATCCATCTTGGTTTTGTGACTTCTCTACTGGAACACGGTCCACCTGGGTGTAATGTCGTTACCAGCTCCAACATCCAACTTCCAAGGTAAATGGAATTCAGCATATGGCCCCAGGAGTTTGACACCCCTGTAACAGTCCTTGTATTCCTTGTTTAGGTGGGTTTTTTTTTCACATGCAAGACCATTTTTCCCCATAACCAAGTTCAAGATTTAATCTTAAAATCAAATGTAATCAACTGAATTAATTAGCACATTTTTTATGCAATTACATTTAAAGGATTAGATTAACCAATCTTTCAAAAACTATATGAAGAGTTCAGATGCAAGGCCTCTAAGTGGCGTTTGAAATTGTCTTCTAATATGAGCAGTTTTATCAGGCTATTATAATATGTATTGGTTAAATATTTTAACTTTAATGTCAATAAATAGATTATTTTCATACCGTTAAAGTGAAATAACTGCACATAAATATAGGATATAGTAATATAGTACTTTTGTGTTGTGAAAGTCTGTAATTTTCTGTCTGTTGTATTATAATAAACATGTATGAGCAAAACAAATTGTGATTGATGGATTCATATTTTAGTCAGATGGCTTGTGATGTGTGATAGTTGCAAATGATCAAATATTTTTTTGCAGATGCTCCATTTAGTGTTTTAGCTAGTTTTTCTAAATTGAGTCAGGTTATCATTTGAAGAGTGATTTTGGGACGAGTTATCATTTTAGAGTTAACTCTCTAGTAGAGAGATGGAATGCTGAACAAAATTAGATACAGGGAGATCCATAGAAATGGTGTGTACGTTTGTTTCTGAATGCATTCTCAATCTCATGTTTGTGGTCTGAACTCATTCCCATTATCATCTTGTAACCTTTTCCTCTCACTCATTTTCCCACATTGTTTTTGCAGAAATGTTCTGTTTATTCTTCCTGATAGGGATTCATTGTGATTTTACTGTATGTCTTTACATTAACTGGCTGTGTTTGACACTCTTATTGTTTAAGGAAAACTTGGCTGATATTTATTTTAAATCATTACTTTCGTGTTTTGGTACAATGCCGCCCATCTCAGGCTGATATACAGGTCCGATTTGTGTGTTCTTGACTACAGTAACCAACTAATAAACTAGAGATGCTGTATAGCTCCTGCTCTGTATGACGTGTAGGAAGGACATTCAGACTAAAAATATGTTTTATTATAAAATGACTCCATAATAGACCAGCTGTCATTCCGTGACACACATAGACAGGTGTGTGGTAGAATACAGAACTTTTCTGGAATAAAATGGTGGTTGTCATATCATGCACTAAAATAGATCCAGTGGAAACAATATTAAAATGTCCATTATGCATGAAAGAAGAAGAATTATCAAGCCCCTTTGTTTAGGGACTTGATAATTATAGCACTTAAAAAAAATATGAATATTTTAAAGGATTGATTGGAGTTTGAATTTAAAGCTGATATTATGCAGATATTAATTATTATGAATACATATATTTTTTGTGGAAAAAAACTAACTACTAGTTAATATATTAAATAATTCAAAAAGCCAATTAAAATTTTTATTTCTGAATCAAGGAAAGGCCAGTGAACAGACATTTTTGCGGGTGGGAAGGAAATACACACACACACGCACACGTACACACAGACAGAGAGAGAGAAAACCAAGAAAAGCTAATAAAACGAGGAATCTCTTTAAAGAAATGCAATGTAAATAGAATGTAATGAGAACTGTATTAAATTGAAAGATGTTTGTAAGTCATATGATTTCAATCTCATAAACTACACACTACAAGAACGCAGGGATGGATGCCTTTAAAGACTGGAATCAATTGAGAAATGTTAAAGAATGTGACAAATGTGGAATGTATTAAAATACCAGGAGGCCTTTGGTTTTCTCTTTGGTCAGTATTGTAGGTTTTGTGGTAGTGATACCATGAATAAAGCAAACAAAGGCAATTTCCATTGTTCTGCAACGTTCCAGTTTTAGAAAACTGCAACGTGAGCTAGTTTTATCACACTAGACACTACCCAGAGAATCAGTTGAAATAAGCTGTTATTTTTACATGCAGAAAGAAATGGAAGAATGGAGTGGCTGCATATCCATGTTGTGAGTGTGTTGTGGGGATGGAAAGGGCTGTGTTGAGCAGGTCAAGTGCACTGCCATTCTGTAAATGTCACAAAATAGCATTACGGATCAGTGTCTTCTGTTGACCTGAGACTGTTTTTCTCACCGGGTCACTGATATTTCGAATTAGAGAGCCAACGCCAAGATTGGTTTTCTCATCTAGTAATGTATGTGTGTGTGATCAGTGAGTATCAACCCACACAGAGCTCATTTCACACGGTCTTGGAGTGTGGAGGGTTCACAGTGCGGCAGACATTCGAGCCCTCTCTGGTATCTTTAATTGCTCATTTATTTTCTCTCATTGCTCTAAAATATTCTTTGCTATCTCTTGATTGTAAAGGTGCCTTTTAATAGGGCTGCACTGAAGCTTCCATTAACACACTGAGTTCTCTTCTTATCCGTTTCGAGAGAGAAAATAGGAGAAGGGCCGTGCCAAGGGCTGCAGGAGGAGATAACACTTTAGTACAGAGGCCTCCGTTAGAAGGATAATTACTTGGGCCTGGAGTCAAGACATAGCAATGGCTTGGTTAGATGTTTTATTGACAAAGTAGGAGAATAAAATTATCCACAGAGGAAAGAGATTCAGGGGCTCGAAATATCCAAAACATTACATTCCCAAAATTAATAGAATGCATTAGTGTGCACTTAATGCTTACAGTGTGCATTAGGTTTTCATGAATTTTAGTGCTATACCCATAGTGCATTGTAAATGTATTCTCCGGTTAATTTCCTCATTTCATTAAGCTGTAATGTTGCTTTCCATTTGACCATAATGGTTTCCATGAATGAGCCCTGTGTACAATTGGGGTAAGCTGTTAAACAAGGTCAGTTTTTTTACACATTTGTTAACGAGTCAGTCATTGTACCCCTTGTATTAAATATATATATGTTGATGCTCTGAGCTCTCAAAGTGTCAAGACCCTGATAGAAAAGACAGATTATTATTTTATCTACAGCAGCTGTCCACTGTAGATAATCTCATACTTTGACATTTCATAACTAAACTCTTGCAACTTCTGCTTTAACTGCCAATATCTGCAATACATCTATTTCTACACTGCAGCAAACATGCATTGATAACAATCTTCAGATTAAGTCATCATCACAAAGAAGTTTCACTTGCCCATGTTTTGAATTAGCTTTTAATTTTTGTTTCAGTAATTTTGTTGTGCCTTGTTTTTGATATATTTCTATGGTCATATTTCTATTTAACTTTTTCATTTTAGTTTTAGTAATTTATACTTCAATTTATTTCATTTCAGTTGGTTCTCAATGCAACATTTCTTTATTATATTTGATTTCAGATTTATTTAGATGAGCAAAAACAAGTTTTGGTGTTCGTTAATTTACATTTATTAATTTAGCAGACACTTTTATCCAAAGGGACTTACAATTAAGGAATACAATAAGCGAACTTTGCAATACAAAGTTTCAGGTATTGTTCAGAGTAGTATAAGCTAGACAGGGAGAGATTAAGGAAAGAGAAAGCACAGTTTTGCTTTGTTTTTTTAAAGATGAATTCAAATAGTGATGAAAGATATGAGTTTTCAGGTGTCGCTTAAAAGTTGTCAGGGACTCAGCTTACCGGATAGGAGTGGGAGGGTAATAAGCCTGTGGCTGTTCTATATGCAAGCATCAATGTCTTGAACTTGATACGAGCTGCAACCGGAAGCCAGTGCATGGATATACATAAAGGTGTGACATGGGTTTTTGGGTTTATTGAAGACCAGTCAAGCCGCTGCATTCTGAATCATTTGTAAAGGTTTGATTGTGATGGAATGATAGAAATCCAGCCAGAAGAGCATTGCTGTAGTCCAGTCAAGAAATGACAAGGGCCTGGACAAGAAGTTGTGCAGCATACGCCGCATAGAAAATACCTGGTCTTTCTGATGATGTGCAATGCCAATATGTAAGATCGAGCGGTTTTTGCAACATGGTCTTTGAAAGTCAGCTGATCATCGAAGATTACATCAAAATTTCTGACTAAACTTGATGGGGTAATTGTTGATGAACCTAACTGGATGTGCAATCATGCTGTAGAGTTGGAGTGACAAGAAAGACAAGAAGCTCAGTCTTTGCCAGGTTGAGCTGTAGGTGATGTTCTTTCGTCCATGCTTTGATGTCTGTCAGGCAGCCTGAGATCCGTGCAGCTACCGTTGAATCATCTGGTCGAAATGAGAGATAGAGCTGTGTGTCATCAGCGTAGAAATGGTAGGAGAAACCATGGACCTGTATGATGGGACCCAGTGATGTAGTGTATATGGAGAAGAGGAGGGGTCCAAGAACTGATCCCTGAGGTACTCCAGTGAGCAGTTGATGTGCTTTGGAAACCTCCCCTCCCCAGGCCACCTTGAAGGACCTGCCAGTGAGGTAGGATTCAAACCAGTGAAGTGGAATCCCTGTTATGCCCAGTGATGAGAGTGTGGGCTAAAAGCGGCAGATAGATCCAAAATCAAACCTTTATCAAATGATTCAGAATGCAGCGGCTTGACTGGTCTTCAATAAACCCCAAAGAGCCCACGTCACACCTTTATGTTTATCCATGCACTGGCTTCCGATTGCAGCTCGCATCAACTTCAAGACATTGATGCTTGCATATAGAACAGCCATAGATCCAGCAGAATGAGAACTAATGATTTGGAATCAGCTTTTGCAATCCGCAAGGCTTCAGTGACTGAGAGTAGCACAGTCTCAGTTGAATGTCCACTTCTGAAACCTGATTGGTTAGCGTTCAGTTGGTTATTCTGTGAAAGAAATGAGGATAACTGGTTGAAAACAACTCGTTCAAGTGTTTTTCGCTATGAATGGAATGAAACAGGTCTGTAGTTATCTGTAAGTGAAGTGTTTAGTGTAGTTTTATTTTAGCAGTGGGGTTACCCAAAGCCTGCTTGAATGCGTTGGGGAAATTGCCTGTGAGGAAAGATGTGTTGATAATGTTTGTGAGCAGTGGCGGACTGGCCGTCTGGAGCACCGGTAGTTTTCCCGGTGGGCCGCTGTACAATGTGGGCTGGCCCATTGCATAAATATATATAAAGAATGAATCATAGTAAGTGTATGTAGACTATATTCCTCCATCAAATTAATGTAGCATGCTCTAGCTCAGTGCAGCGGCTCAAAAGCGCTCTTCAATGTCAAAATGTTTGAAATAGCCAATCAAAAATGTAGAAGGCCGGATTTACTGTTCACGTAGCTGAGCTGCGTGCCACGTAAATGCGAGCTGACTCTGAGGTAAGATGTAAGCAGCTAAAAATGAAGAGACAATCCAGCAATATTTGCCAACTGTTTACAATAAAAAAATCCTAAATGACAGACATTCATTTTCAGGAGTGCAAAAACTACTATTGGCCTTTTCAAATGCCTTAATGCCATTTAGGCTACGTTATTCGTCTCAATATAAGATAAGAGTGAATGTTTGTAAATCTCGAAGGGTTTCTTCTGTAATTTGTGTGTCTAAGAAAAAAAAAACACGTAAAATACCATTCTCAAACTTACTCTAGAACATTGTATCTGAAGACTTTCCTTTCCAAGTGCCACGATTAGTGATATTAATAAAAATATAATTTGTTATTTCACATGTATTATTTTATATAGCCTTCACACTGGGAATCAAATGTTTGAAATAATTAAGACTTTTTATTTATTTAGTAGTTGAAAGGATTAATTTATTTGATCAAACATGTATAATATGAAATATTACACTTAACATATTGGTTTTCTATTAAAGATTTTAAAAATGAAATTTATTTCTGTGATCAAAGCTGAAATTTCGTCATCATTGCTACAGTCTTCAGTGTAAATAACTCTACTGTCACTTAAATCAATTTAATGCAACCTTGTTGAATAAAAGTTTTAATGTATACTTTTTCATTACCCTGGCTAAATAGTAATCTATCACATTGTCCATAAAAATATGAAGTAGCACAACTGTTTTCAACATTGATAATAATCAGAAATTTTTCTTGAGCAGAAAATCAGCATATTAGAATGATTTCTGAAGGACCTATTTTTAAGGCACCATAAAAAACAATTTTAAGCAGAGCATTGTCATATGGACTGATATTATATATAACGTTATAAGTGATAAGTGATATTAAACTGTCCCTCTAAAAGAAATGTGTAAAAATTCTTCTAAATTAGTTACTTTTTGTCATATAAACCAGAAAAGACTAATTATAAAATAAAAACATGCATTATTCTTAGTGATACTAAAGTTTATGGTGTGGTGTGTTGCAGGCCGGGTGTGGTGGGCCGCTCTGTGCCAGAAAGTCCAGGGCCACTTTTCTTGCCCCAGTCTTCTCCTGTTTTTGAGTGCTGTAAGAGTATATGGGAGATTGCTTGGAGAAGGTGTGAGGGAATTGGGTCTAGAGGGCATGCTGTAGGTTGAAGTTTGGATACTTCGGCCTCCGTGAGGCGACAGAAGGAGAAGAGGGGAGTTTTATCAGTAGATGTGGTTGGCTTGAGTTCCTGCGTGTGTGGAGCTGAGAACTGGCTGCTGATTGTTGTAGTTTTGTTTGTGAATAACGTGGCAAAGTCGTTTGCTGTTAAGGAGGTGGCGGGGGTGGTGGAGAGGGCCAGAGGAGGGAATTACGTGTGTCAGAGCTGTTGATCTTGTTGTGAAAATAAGAAGACTTAGCAGTATGGACTTCAGCAGATAAAGATGAAAGCAAAGCCCGATCCATACTCAGGTCTGATGGATCTAATGACTTACATCTTTTGCATCTGCCCTGAGTTTGGACCAATGCTCAAAAAGGACTTTGATTAACCAGGGGTTAAAAGGGACAGCCTGTGCTGGCTTGGAGGAGAGAGGGCATATGTTGTCTAGACAATAAGTTAAAGTGGAGCATAAATTGTCAGATGCTGCATTCACATCGAGTGATGAGAAATGGGTAGGTGAGACTGCAGAGGAAAGATGTGAGGGTGAAAGGGAACGGAGGTTTTGCCTAAAGGTTACTGGTAGAGGGGTTTGTGGCTGACAGGAAGCAAAGATGTAGGTTAAATATTATGAAATAATGGTCAGAGGTGTATCGGTTTTACCAAAATGTTGTCTGCAACACAATTCCGTGTGTAAATTAAGTATAGTTGGTTGCCAGATGTGTGAGTGCTTGTGGTGGGAAGGCATTTGAAGTAAAATTGTGCTAGGGGTGAATGGAAATCCGCAGCTTAAGGCTTTTCCAAATTAATATTGAAGTCACCAAAGACTATGGACTGCCATCCTCTGGGATGCCCAATTGCCCAGGAGGGCGATAAATGACTACAATGTGGAATTTTACTGGAGCTGTTACAGTAATAGCATGAGATTCAAATGAGATATTATTGCAAAGGGGAGCATGGGTTGAGTATTTCCAATTGTTAGAAATGAGAAGACAACTACCTCCACCCCTCCCAACCTGACGGAGAGTGTGACTCTTGTACACTTGTAGGTCTTTACACTCACTTCCGCACCAACAAACTGACTCCACTTAAATACACAACTAGCCGACTAGTAGATATTTACTCTAACTGACAGTAAATAGTAAGAGCATATTGCTCGCCAAAAATATCTTACAACCTGAACTAGTAAATAAATACATTAAATGGCTTATTGTATATGGATATCCTATATATCGACATTCTGGTGTGCTTCCAACTTAGTTGCAAAAGTCACAGCTACTGGTAGTCATGCTGTCATTTGACATATATTTCCACGATATATTGCAAATGAGCAAGTGCTTCAAAAATCACACTGTCCAAGTAAAAAATTAAAGTGCTGTCTGTTGGTTTGGAGCAGGAGATTCAAATAGCCTGAAGGAGTGGGGGGTAGATGTGTCATTTCCTGCGACTAGAACCTCTTTAATGAAAGACAAATGGTGCAATAACATCTATCACACTTTCATGTCCCAGGGATTGATTTTTATTAAAACAAACTTCAGCTTGAGGATGTATGAAGGGCACGTTATGACTGTCATGGAAACTTTTTTATCAGGCCTTCATCTCATAATTTCCATCACGACTAACAAATTCTGCTACAAGTTAAGTTTTATCAGTATACTGTGTCAGCAAGGAGAAAAAGGTGTCTGTGAAAAGCTAGAGATTGATATGAAGATAATGCAAATAAATTTAAAATATCACTTGTGAATTTTTGTAACCGGTGTAGTCTGCGTTGTGTTTTTTTAGATGGAATAACCACACGGACATCAGCTGACGGCTTGACTCTTCTTTTACTCTCTGATAAGACAAAAGTATACATATACACATGGTGTGAATTCGCCGTTTTCCCGTTTCTCTCCCATGCAGAGACAATGCAGAAAGGGCAGAGGAAGAGACATTCAGACAATGGAATTATTTTAACAACATTAGTAACAAGACAGCATACCTGATAAGACAAAAGTAATATACAAACGGTGTGAATTCGCCCTTTTCCCGTTTCTGTAACATGAATGTAAAGTGCAATGTAATCAACACGTGCTTCAAGTTCACATCGGATAAAAAAAGATTAAACTTGATGGAAATATGAAAATAATCAAATATACAGGTAAAATAATGTCACAGATCTGATTTAAATGACAAATTTAAGTACAAAAGTAATTCAAAAGAAAAAGATGAAATTAGATTAATCAGAGCTCATCAGAAACCCACCTCTCCCATACAGAGACAATGCAGAAAGGGAAGAGGAGGTGCATAGACAGGAATATCAGGTACACATTTGAACATTTGTGTAATTCTAAATACACATGAACATAATACTTTCTGTACCTGTTACACATCATTTCCATTCAAAATATTTTTTTTATTGTAAATGATGCAAAAAGCTTTAAATAATAATTAAATTATTAAACTTTGTGTTTGTTTAGGATACATAAAACACTAACTATTATATTGACTAGCTTTAGTGAGATAAAGAGAGCCATTTTCATCATAGAAGGTTATTAATGCAACAAATAAGTTGGAAATGACACTGATGGAAATGTATTAGAGGTGGGCATAGATTAATTTTTTTAATCTAGATTAATCTAGATTAATTTTGGAATTAATCTAGATTAAAATGGCTCATTTGAATTCTGCCGAAGGCATTCAGAATATGTGTGCTACCAAATAATGACTAAAAGTAAGTCTTTGAAACGGGTTTCTCAAGCCAGGTGGCGCGCATTAGACCAGGGCTCATCTCCTGTTTCCAAAATGCATCACAAACTTTAATCTCTTCCGTCCCAATCCCACGAAAAACTGGAGGAAAATCCCGTTCCACTCCCGGAAGAATGACTCCCATTCCCTCCACTCCCGTGTTGTTGTCTTGTTTTTTTTTTGCCGATAACTGTCAATTACAGTAAAAATATAGTACAGATCTGGCGTGCCCACCTTATTAGTTGAATAAAAACCCAAAATGTCGTTTTTGTTATTATATTGAACTGAAAGCCATCTTATTATGCACAGTGTTGCACAGATTAAATTTCATGTAAATCATCCATGCTAACACACGTCTTCTATTTTTTTTTTTTGACATTTCACTCTCTATAGATATATTTTTCTATGTACTGTATTTTTAGATATATTCGAGTTTGAAGTTTCTCGCTCAAGTTCACATGAGACCTAAAGCGCATCCTGTTTGCTTAAAAGCGCATAGCGTTTCGTTGTTATTCTGAGTGCACACAAATAAGCGTAGAGTCTTTACAGATTCGAAAGATGTATTAGGCTACTTTTATCTGTATGACCAAGAATAGCGGAGATTTTAAGAGCAAGTGAGCGCACGGAGCCTGTCTTGCAAGCAAGCGCTTCCACACAAACACTTTAATAGCGCACATTTCTCTAGGTTAACATCATATTGAGTGGCCATGTAAAGTTGCTACTACATACATCTTTCAGATGAAAAGCCATATTTGAGGTTGATGAATGATAGGTGGCGTTTGGATGTCCTGCCGATTGTATTACCACACAGACCAGCCGTTAACAATCTGTCCATCACGGACTGCGAGCCTCTAGTTCGAAGACTCGTTCTCGCCCCCTACAGTGCAATTCGGCTAGGTATACATCCGCACTAAAATATCAGGGTGAAAGTCATCATAGCTTGCGTAGTATAGACCCAGCTCCCAACCCAACTTTGAGAATAGATTAACGGCGATATTTTTTTTATCGCCGATAAGAGTCTCACGTTAACGCAGCACGTTAACGCCGATAACGGCCCACCACTAAAATGTATACATTGTAAGTTGACAAATCACATTTAACTTAAATACATAAAAAATATTGGTATACTTAAAAAGCATTCCTAAATATACTACCGGTCAAAAGTTTGCGCTTGGTAAGTTCTTATCTTTTTCTTTTTTTTTTACGTTTTGAAATAGGTCTTCTGTTCACCAAGGCTGCATTTAATTGCTATGGGGGAAAAATTAAATAAATAAATAATGTATATTGTGAAATATTAATGCAGTTTAAAATACAGGGTACTTGTTCTCTGTTTGAATATATTTTAAAATATAGATGAAATGTATTCCAGTTTTCAACGGATCAAAATAATTTATGAAATAGCATCCTGGCTATATTTATTACTACTTTATTTCTTACCGACCCCAACATTTTTGGACAGTACTTTCATAAAAAATAAATAAAAGTAAAGGTGCCATTTGATAACATTAGTTACATTAATTAATTATCATGAACTAAAACTGGCAAGTAATTATAAGCATTTATGAATCTTAGTGGTTAATTTCAAGATTTACTAATGTGTGATTAAAATGAAAAGTTGTATCTGTTAATATTATTTAATTGCGCTGAGCTAACATGAACTAACAAAGAATAGTTGCATTTTTAAGATTCATATAGAGTAGTAAGATTAATACTGTAACCAATTCATTGCTCATTGTTGGTTAACTATAAAGAGTTACCAAAAATGTATTGTTCAATATTGCTATTAGCACATTTCCAAATGCCTTTAGTGTCATTTTACTGAATACACATGTTATGGAAATAATTAATTCTAATAATTATTTGTAAAATTATTTTCACAAAATTAATTTATAATGCCTTGTTGCAGTCCTAGTCTTATATTTAGTTTTTAAAGTCAAATTTTTTAATTTGTATATATGCCCACCATTGATTGCTAGACTAAAATCACAGGCTGTCTTTAGGCAAGGGAGTTTACAGCTTATACTGCAGTCTTCCGATAAGAATGTGAGGGAGTGACACAACGTGCTGAGACGGCTCCAGTACATGGCCTGATCTTAATGTGCTGTAGCATTTCTGTCTTATAGTGTGGGGTCTAGTGGACTCCGTTGACTTGGGGTCAGTGACCAGCCAACCACAGTCTTGGGTGGTTGTTATGGAAACAACAGCCCAAGAAGGCAGACAGCTGAGGGGAGTCTGGAAAGGTATGTAGATGACTCATCTCACTGTTTGAGTGCCTGTGTGTGGGAGTATTCTTCTGAGATGTTCAATTGACTCCTCCACTGAAGATTTGGCCGTGTTTCCCTTTGTTCGGTCAAAAAGCCTGCAGAGCTTCTGATATCAAATTATGTAGTTATGTATCAAATATTCACAAATTAGATTTTCATTCAGCCTGTTCTATGTCTATCCCTCGATACACATCATAAGAAGGTCAAAATGAGACAAACAAAAGGTAAATATAATGAGCACTTTTGTTAATAAACATAATTATAAATACTTGTATTTCAATACAATGTGCAGAAGGAAATAGCCAGGCTCTATTTCATTAGTGTGTCAATGCTGATGAAATCTAATGTAATTATCTCTCCTGTCTGCCTTTTCACTGTAATGTTTGTCCCTGGTGTCTCCGGAACAAAGTGAGACCTCAGATGATGGTCAGCTAACCTGGCTGTTGTTATTATTTCACTCCGCTAGGAGCATTTTGACACTTACTGCCCTCATTCATACAGAATTTTAGTTTTTCTCATAGCAAATCACTGTCTCGCCATATTCTTTGCTAAACCAGTCAATCCCAGTACCTCTGAAGGCTTACAGGAAATGCCCTCATCATGCATATAAATAATGTGTTTAGTTAACCGCATAATGAAAAATGAAGACTGGCACTTGGCAAGCATGTGTTTGTGTTTGGATTTTCCATAACAAGGCCAGACCACTCTCTCTCTCTCTCTCTCTCTCTCTCTCTCTCTCTCATTATATTGTTGCTTCCCCTGACCTTGCTTAGCTTGTCTATGTGTATGTGTATGAGAGAGAATGTAATACAGACATATTGTATCTCAAAAGGATTACGTTAGAAACATGCATCTGGAAAGACAACTCAACCTTTGTCTGTTATTGTAGAGCTAGCATCTTTAACAAAATAGCACTATTTTAATAGTAATGCTATATTTTTTATAAAATCTGTGCAGGTTTACATTGAGTACAATGGAATTACTATATAATAAGTTAATGACATTTTTATACTGGTGCTCAGACCTTCCTGTCTGACAATTTCCATTTTGTTTATTTAAACAGGCAATTTATTACAACCCTAATTCCGGAAATATTGGGACGTTTTTTACATTTGAATAAAACTAAAAGATTTTCAAATCACATGAGACAATATTTTATTCACAATAGAACATATAGAACATAATATGTTTAAACAGAGAAATGTTACACTTTTATTCACAAAATGAGCTCATTTCAAATTTGATGCCTGCTACAGGTCTCAAAAAAGTTGGCACGGGGGCAACAGAATGGCTTCATAGTAGAAGAGTCCAGGTGCTGAATTAGCCTGCCTGAACTCCAGACCTTTCACCTATAAAAGGGGGGCAGTCGTGACTTGTAACCCAAAGGTTCGAGTCCCCTCCGGCAGGGATTGTAGGTGAGGGGAGTGACCTATAATCAGCTCTCTCTCACCCTCAATACCACGACTGAGGTGAGACCTTTGAGCAAGGAACCGAAACCCCAACTGCTACCCGGGTGCCGCAGCATTGGCTGCCCACTGCTCTGGGTGTGTGTTCACGGTGAGTGTGTGTGTGTGTGTGTACACTACTCACTGCTGTGTGTGTGCACTTGGATGGGTTAAATGCAGAGCACAAATTCCAAGTACGGGCCACCATACTTGGCCACAAGTCACCTCCTTTCCTTTTTCCTATAGAGTACATTTGGAGCATAATTAAATGGAAGATATGTAGACGACCACTAACTCTTCAGCAGCTAGAAACCTATATCAGGCAGCAATGGGCCCAAATTCCAACACCAAAACTCCAGAAACTCGATGCCCAGACGTCTTCAAACTGTTTTAAAAAGAAGAGGAGATACTACACCATAGTAAACATGCCCCCGTCCCAACTATGAGACCTGTAGCAGGCATCAAATTTGAAAAGAGCTCATTTTGTGCATACAATTTTAAGATTTCTCAGTTATTTGTTACGTTATCTGTGTTCTATTGTGAATAAAATATTGGCTCATGTGATTTGAAATTCTTTTAGTTTTCATTTTATTCAAATTTAAAAAATTCCCAACATTTCCTGAATTCGGGTTGTAAGTCAATGCCAATAAAGTATGGAATACAGCAAGGATCTGTTTTAGGCCCTTCACTATTTTCCATACACATGTAGCCCCTTGGAAATATTATTAGAAAACATGGAATGAATTATCATTATTATGCAAATCTTTTGAACAACAATTTCTTTTAAATACTGTATTTAATCTGAAATAGTGTAATCCTTTACGATATTAAATTATTATTTGCATTAATCTAGGTTAATGTTAATTTATAAATAACTATTCATTGAAAATTCATGTTTGCTCATAATATGAACTAATGTTAATTTATGTAACTTCAAACATTGAAAATGTATTGATATGTAAAAATAACATTAACCTTGATTAATAAATGCCGTTCTTAGTTTATCTTACTGCAAAGTGTTACTGAAAAACTTAAGTAATAAGTTTAAACTTGTTTAATAGTGTAAAATCAAAACTCAAGCTTGTCTCTGTCCTTAGAATCAAATAATCCTGTGATGTCCATGCCTGCAGATGTTGGTCACTGAGCAGATAGTCCCAAAATCCCCATAGTACTAATATACTGCCGCATATGAAGCCACTGACAGATGGGAAGACACAGCTGTTATTCACGAAGGCCAGAGGGTCAAACCCAGAATCCTGTTGTAGCACTGCTACAGTACTGATATTGAAAATGTTTATTTCTCAAGGCAAATTATCTTTTTAAAGACTTTTAATTTTATGAAAGCTCTTTAAACTTTAAAAGTTCGACTTGAGCTGAAAGTATCCTTTACAATAATGCACTGAGAACATTTTGTTATATTCAAGGTTGACGCAGTGTGGATGTATCTCTGCACTGACTGCATTCATTGTAGCCCTGAGCTCCAGGAATATCTAATAGTGGCCTTTGTTAACAGACAGAGATCATATAATGACTTTAAAAAGTCGGAGTGTGCAGTCTCTGATTATCTTTTGTGAAATATGATTTCACCCACAAACAAACGGCTCCTCTCACAGTTAAGCACTGGCATGAGTAGAACTAATATAAGCAGCATGGCACGTTAAATAACATTGATTTGAATAGTTCCTGTGATTATGCAGATATAATTTTCATCCTAAAATCTTGTATCACAAATCACCATGGAGACTGCCGACAGCAAAGCCTCTGTGAGAACGTCCATCTCTCGTGATCAGAATTGTTGAGCTAACCCTAGAGCGGAATAAATAAGAAAGCTCTTATCAGTGCCGGATATAAGCTACAGCCCCGAGCAGATGTGAGCATCTGCAGAACATCTTGTCTAGTAGTTCCCCCCAGCTAACACTATCCAGACACAGGCACATTTGGCATGCTTTACAGTGGGGCAAAAAAGTATTTAGTCAGCCACCAATTGTGCAAGTTCTCCGCCTTAAAAAGATGAGAGAGGCCTGTAATTTTCATCATAGGTATACCTCAACTATGAGAGACAAAATAAGAAAAAGAAATCCAGAAAATCACATTGTAGGATTTTTAAAGAATTTATTTGCAAATTATGGTGGAAAATAAGTATTTGGTCAATAACAAAATTTAATCTCAATACTTTGTTATATACCCTTTGTTGGCAATGACAGAGGTCAAACGTTTTCTGTAAGTCTTCACAAGGTTTTCACACACTGTTGCTGGTATTTTGGCCCATTCCTCCATGCAGATCTCCTCTAGAGCAGTGATGTTTTGGGGCTGTCGCTGGGCAACACGGACTTTCAACTCCCTCCAATGATTTTCTATGGGGTTGCGATCTGGAGACTGGCTAGGCCACTTGAACCTTGAAATGCTTCTTACGAAGCCCACTCTATCCACTTTGGGATCATTGTCATGCTGAAAGACCCAGCCACGTTTCATCTTCAATGCCCTTGCTGATGGAAGGAGGTTTTCACTCAAAATCTCACGATACATGGCCCCATTCATTCTTTCCTTTACACAGATCAGTCGTCCTGGTCCCTTTGCAGAAAAACAGCCCCAAAGCATGATGTTTCCACCCCATGCTTCACAGTAGGTATGGTGTTCTTTGGATGCAACTCAGCATTCTTTCTCCTCCAAACACGACAAGTTGAGTTTTTACCAAAAGTTCTATTTTGGTTTCATCTGACATTCTCCCAATCCTCTTCTGGATCATCCAAATGCTCTCTAGCAAACTTCAGATGGGCCTGGACATGTACTGGCTTAAGCAGGGGACACGTCTGGCACTGCAGGATTTGAGTCCCTGGGGCGCAGTGTGTTACTGATGGTAGCCTTTGTTACTTTGGTCCCAGCTCTCTGCAGGTCATTCACTAGGTCCCCCGTGTGGTTCTGGGATTTTTGCTCACAGTTCTTGTGATCATTTTGACCCCAGTGAGATCTTCGTGGAGCCCCAGATCGAGGGAGATTATCAGTGGTCTTGTATGTCTTCCATTTTCTAATAATTGCTCCCACAGTTGATTTCTTCACACCAAGCTGCTTACCTATTGCAGATTCAGTCTTCCCAGCCTGGTGCAGGTCTACACCTTTGTTTCTGGTGTCCTTTGACAGCTCTTTGGTCTTGGCCATAGTGGAGTTTGAAGTGTGACTGTTTGAGGTTGTGGACAGGTGTCTTTTATACTGATAACGAGTTCAAACAGATGCCATTAATACAGGTAACGAGTGGAGGACAGAGGAGCCTCTTAAAGAAGTTACAGGTCTGTGAGAGACAGCAATCTTGCTTGTCTGTAGGTGACCAAATACTTATTTTCCACCATAATTTGCAAATAAATTCTTAAAAAATCCTACAATGTGATTTTCTGGATTTTTTTTTCTTATTTTGTCTCTCATAGTTGAGGTATACCTATGATGAAAATTACAGGCCTCTCTCATCTTTTTAAGTGGGAGAACTTGCACAATTGGTGGCTGACTAAATACTTTTTTGCCCCACTGTATATGATGGCTGACTGACTTCGCATGCACTCATGCAACATCTCGGTTCTACCACTAGAGTTTATATGCAGCATACTTAGAGGGTACATAAATCTTCAACCTATTCTGGCACTGCGTTGAAGAAGAACTTCTGTTGAAGCTATATTTCTGTCCAAAACAAAACATGATTCATGACATCTAATGGTCAGACATTAGCCCAAGGTTTCAGTAGATGTGATAGGCCTACACTTGGGCACTGGTTTGCCTTTAGTATGAAAGATACTTTTTAGAAAGCAAAATATTTTTTCAGAGACTTTCCAAGTCTCTGAAGTGCCTTTGTTCTCTCTTTCAAAAAAGTAACAAAGTGGTCGTACAGAGCTGGTATCAGAAAAAATGATTAGTCTATTCATACTGTATACAGTATCATGGTTTTTACATAATATATATATATATATTATATACTGCAAAAATTTTGGTAATACCTTTTAAGAAGATGAAGAAGAATTGTTTTATTTGTACATACACAAATTATACAGAGTATAACCAGCAGTGGAATGTGTTCTCTGCATTTAACTCATCCAAGTGCACACACACCTGGAGCAGCTGATGCTGCGGCGCCCGGGGAGCAGTTGGGGGTTTGGTGCCTTGCTCAAGGGTCTCACTTCAGTCGTGGAAAATTCCTGCTGGAGCTGAGATTCGAACCCACAACCTCGGGTTACAAGTCCAACACTCTATCCATTAGGCCCGGCTGCCCCATCATGGTTTTTACATGATAATCTAATATAGTTGAAATATACTGTAAAAACTTTGGTAATGCCATGATACCTTTTAAGGTAAGTAATTATCCACCTTATATTTTACAGAAGAGCAGGTATGACCATTCTTAACTTCAGTATGCACATCTTCCGGAATCCGTTATTGCAAACTGGTATTTTTTATATGTTTTTGTTTATTATGATAATCACACACATTGGTTTTTAGCACAGATAGTTTTGCTGTTTTACTACACTTATTGTTAAATGGCAGCTAATGAAACCTAAGCAACCTTCCCCAGCCTTCCGTCTCCCTGGCTCCGCCTGTCTAGATCTATTGCCTGGGATTCTCCCTGAAGATCATTACTCAATTCTTCAGAATAATGCATTTACAGTAGATCTGTTTCACAACTGAACTACTATTAACTTATTTTGTGTAAAAACATTTCACATTTAAGTAAATGTTTCCCCAGCCCCAAAGTTCACAAAATTATTACTTGAAATTAATAAACATTTAGCTCCTGAATATTTACTTTCTTGTCTCTGTTTTTCAGTGTGTGTGTTGGCATGTGTGCAAAAAAATGTTAAGGAGAGAATATTAATTATTTGAGACAGTTATGGCATGTGTGTATGGAAAGTATATGTCCTATCCATGAGCTGATGATCATTACACACTTTCTCTGTCACCTCCCTCTGTTTATAAGTGAATATTGTATTACAAACAAATGGGGTGAAGCAGCATGGGTATGTGTGCATGTGCATAAGTCTCTATTTTTATTTTATTTTTTAGATATCAACACTCTTGAGTGCTGGGACAGTAGATTTCCTAGCCTTTTTACAGTCTGCAGGGGTTCCTTTTTCTCCAAAAGAGCCCTGTGTCAGAGCCAGCAGGGGTGCAGGATGCTGGGAGGTGTGTGCCTGAGCGCCTGCTTTTGTTCCCCGCCACTGATTGATGCCTGCGGCCTTTACCATGCTCAGAAAGAGCAGCGTGAGACTAACCGGACCTCCACGGAGCGGAAGCTTGACTTTGCAGAAGACACAGTGAGAGGGAAAGCAGTGGCGACATTTACTGAAGACACCAGCACCAGCTAAAAATTCCCATTCAGGGCAGGTTTAGGAGCCGATTCCTGAAAAATTCCAATATTAAATACTATATTCTCACACTTAGTCTATGATGAGTGGCAACTTGTATCCATATAGCTTATACTCTCTGCCCTGATGGGGGAACAAGGTGTCTTTTATAACTGATTCCAGGTCAGATTTTCACCATAATGGATATACAGTTGAAGTCAAAACGTTACATACCCTTTTTTTAGAATCTGAAAATTTTAATTATTTTACCAAAATAAGAGGGATCATATAAAATGCATGTTATTGTTTATGTAGTACTGACCTGAATAAGAAATTTCACATAAAATATGTTTACATATAGTCCACAAGAGAAAATAATAGTTGAATTTATAAAAATTGTCCCCGTTCAAAAGTATACATACACTTGATTCTTAATACTGTGTTGTTACCTGGATTATCCACAGCTGTGTTTTTGTTGTTGTTGTTTAGTGATAGTTACTTATGAGTCCATTGTTAACAGTTAAACTGCCTGCTGTTCTTCAGAAAAATCCTGCAGGTTCCATAAAGTCTTTGGTTTTCCAGCATATTTGTGTATTTGAAACTTTTCCAACAATGACTGTATGATTTTGAGATCCATCTTTTCACACCAAGGACAACTGAGGGACTCATTTGTAAATATTACAGAAGATTCAAACTCTTATTGATGCTCCAGAAGGAAAAACCATGCATTAACCTGTTAACTGTCAGTTCCACTTTTTGAGTATAGGGCTGAAAATGACATTTCCAACTTAAATTGTTATACATTTTGAATGCTTTAGAGCAGAGACTTAAGGTTGATCGCTTTTTAAAGAAGATACTTGGCAGAGTATCGTAGAGGTGAAAAGTTATAAAAAGTATATTACAAATAAGTTATGGAAGTTTAAGTTTATGAAAGATAAAATGTACAAATTTAAATATTTACATTTTATATCAAATATATATTTTACAAAACATGTTTTACTCTAAAACTGCTAGAATCAAAACCAAAAATCCAAAGAAGTTGTGTTCCAAATTTGAGGTTGATATCTCAAAAAAATTTAGCTTTCAGTGAAATTTAGTTTGGGCGTAGTACTAAGCTTTTCCACTAGATGACCATCAAACCCCATTGGTAACCATTTAAGGGCGGCTCCATTTCCATTTATGATTTTAGTGATCTGAAACATGTTTTCCTTACTTTTCTCAACATTTATGACATATACATCACATTCAGAAGTATTAAGGGTAGTATGGCAGTATTTGATTTCAATTCAACCTCTAAAAAAACACATAAAAGACATGCAACAAGAACCCTGGACGTACGTTATAGTTCATGCTGCACCAAAAATTGAGAACCTTTTGTTTTTTCTTTATATTCGAAACACTTTTTGACTTAAAAAACAAATAGAATGATTGTTATCTTTTGACCACTTGGCATGAACATGAATGGATATTTTGCAGATTTTTTATTATTTTATATATGTTTCACTATTTCATAATAAAGGAACTCACTCTCTGAGTCTGATGAGTACTCTTCTTACAAATGAATAAATTACAGTTGCTCTGTAAAATATAACAAAATCAGACACCAAATATGAAAGCTAGAGCCTTTAAGCTTTCAAACAATATATAGTTTGTCAAGATTGCTTTAGGTTCAGACTAAGATATTACGGTTTAAATCATGTACTGGCAAGTGGGCCCACTGGTGGGCCCAAAATGTTTTGTCTAAAAAAAAATTTTTTTTCATTTAGTACTGCCCTTCAGAAGCTACAGAAGATACTTACATGTTTTCCAGAAGACAAATTAAGTTACATTTACCTTGATCTTCAAATTCAAAAGTTTTCACGCCTGACTCTTAACATGTTTTTTCCTTCTAAAGCATCAGTGAGTGTTTGAACTTTCTGTAATAGTTGCAAATGAGTCCCTCAGTTGTCCTCGGTGTGGAGAGACGAATCTCAAAATCATACAGTCATAGTTGGAAAGGGTTCAAATACACAAAAATGCTGGAAAACCAAAGACTTTGTGGGACCTGAAGGATTTTTCTGAAGAACAGCAGACAGTTTAACTGTTCAGGACAAATAAGGGACTCATGAACAACTATCACTAAACAAAAAAACACAGCTGAGGATCATTCAGGTAACAACACAGTATTAAGAATTACGCATTTGTAAACTTTTAAATGGGGTCATTTTTTATAAATTCAACTATTATGTTCTCTTGTGGACTATATGTAAACATATTGTATGTGAAATATCTTATTCGGGTCAGTACTACATAAACAATAACCTGCATTTTGTATGATCCCTCCTATTTTGGTAAAATAATTAACATTTTGCAGATTCTGAAAGGTGTATGTCAAGTTTTGACTTCAACTGTATATACACACTAAAGACAAGCACACATCTCATGTCATCTTAGAACACCTCTTTCTACTCTAACGTATGTGAAGGAAAAGATCAAATCTGCTCTTTATTAAACTCACAAGGCTATGGAGGAGCTTTATCTTGTATAGATTTTCTTCGAAGCGCTCAGTGATGTTATATTAAAATACAATATTGATCTGTTCCCGCTGAACATGCTGAGGTGTATTCATCGAATCCAACTCATTTAAACAGTCTGCAATGAAAAAATTACTCATGCCCTCTGGATTTACATGGAGCCTCTTTCTATTGCCTATATTCTCCATAATCTTTATGTAATAACAAACTGGCCCTCTTTCAAGGAAAATCTGCTCTGTGAAAAGATGTCTGATCAAATTTAGCCAAAGGCAATTATTAGTTAGAGGCAAAAAAAAGCCTCTAAATCCTCCTCCTTCGACTGATGGCTATAGTGGACTTTGATTTGTAGTGCACTTTATCTTAAATTGAATTTCTCTAGTATACAGACCCTTGGGTACAGTATGTTCCACCCCACAACCTTTGGGATGTCCCCCACACCGGGACCTAAAAAAAAATATCTATTTTCCAAACCTCCTTGTGACCATCTCACTAAAGACATTATGCCAACATAATGTTTTTTTAGTTGACACACTACTGGCCAATGAGCCTTTTGGACTGAAAGACACATTTACACATTTTACAGACTAAAGATCAGCTCTTTGATAGAAAATGAAATAGATGGTAAAACATTTTTAGAATATAATGCTGTTTAATGAAATAAGCATAATGTGCAGGTTTATTGCTCTTGCACTGGCTATACCAAAAAATACCTTCCTTATTTAAAGATGATATGAGCAGGCTCGTATTTGCTCTCTAGATATGAACACAGTACAAGTAAATACAAATCTAATTTGAATAATGACAACAACCTCTTCAACATAGGCATGTACAGGTGCGGTTGGCTCCTGCAGTCATAAAGCGCCTTTGTAAACACACTAAAAGTGGTTGTCATGGTGATGACGTGAATTCTTCACCATCCTTCAGCTTTTCTGTGAGTCAGATGGAGTTCACATTACAATTAGTCTCATTAAACCGGCCAATCTTTTAAGCATATCCAAAGCCATTTAATTCACAACACAGGCATTCCTGATTTAGCCACTGACCCGTGTTGGTTATTAGACAAACAGAATGAAGGGACAAACCTCTTGAGCATGCAGCCGGACATTCGATTATATTGATCTGGGCTTGTCACTATGGAGTTGGTTTACATAGAGGCAAAGACCCTGCGGTTTATGACAGAGACTCCTGGAGAGATATGTCTGAATGCTGGAAGGTCCTCTCGACCGTTCATGACTGTGCACTCAGGTTCTTCTCTAAATAAACAGTATGTGCAAATATCTAATATACAGGAACTTGTATATTTGTCTTGGTCAACAGTGGGATAAAAGGCAATAAAATTTAAGCATCCTCTCCCCTTTTGCCTCGGCTCTGCATGACATTTATCTTCAAGGTTTTCCAAATTGGTGCAAGACCGTTAGGTAATGTGGGCTGTCATTCATTTAAATGTCTAAATTATTTATTCATGTAATATGAATCTAACTATCTTTCCAGATAACAATGTTATTTTCTAACAACATTTCCTAATGCTCTCATTTAGTTAGTAAAATACTGATATCAGACTGGTTTCTTTCCCTGTTTACAAGAATGTAACAGCATTTTTGACGGCAAAATTGTCACATTGACAGCATAAATTGCAACTAAGTCAGGCTGCTATTCATTGACTTTAGCTCAGCTTTCAATACTATAGTCCCCACCAAGCTAGCTGTCAAACTCTCAGACCTCGGCCTAAACACTTCACTCTGTGACTGGATTCAAGACTTCCTCACCGGCAGACCACAAGTGGTGAAAATGGGCCAGTTCACCTCCAACTCCATCACCCTGAACGTAGGAGCCCCACAGGGCTGTGTCCTGAGCCCCCTGCTATACTCTCTCTACACCCACGACTGCGTGTCCTCTCACAGATCCACTTCTATTGTTAAAATTGCTGATGATACTGTGGTTCTGGGCCTCATCTCCAACAATGATGAGACCCCATACTTGGATGAGGTAGAGAGACTTACATCATGGTGCCAGGACAACTGTCTCTCTCTAAACGTGAGCAAAACTAAAGAGCTGATTGTAGACATCAGAAAGAGACAGCAGCGGCCCTACACTCCTCTTATGATCAGTGCGACCCCTGTGGAGAGGGTGAGCAGCTTCAAGTACCTCTGTGTAAACATCTCCGAGGACCTGACTTGGACTACACACATTTTCACACTCAGGTTAAGAAAGCCAGGCATAGACTGTACCATCTGCGACAGCTGAGGAAATTCAGGGTCTCACCAGCAATCCTGAAAACTTTCTATTCAGAGGCCATAGAAAGTGTACTGACTCTGTACTGACACTCAGTGCATCTCAGTGTGGTATGGTAACTCCTTAAATCAGGACTACAAAGCTCTGCAGAGAGTCGTACGCTTAGCTGGGCGCATTTCAGGGTCTGCTCTCCCCTCTCTGCAGGACATCTACCTCAAATGCTGCAAATTTCCCTACATGGTCAGTAAAAGTAATCTGCCAGTACACGGGTCACATATGCACATTTACCTCACTTTAAAATGAGCAAGCAGCAAAACTGTATAACGCTGGACATCCACACACCACACCACAGTATTATCAACACACCACGTAAACCTCCATAACAATGTGCATGATACAATACTCATCAAATAATAAAGCACTCAGCTGTCACTTGTAAATAAAGTCAGTGGGTCTGTCATTCCATGTCCCTTTACTCAGATGAAAAAGTAAACACGGCCAACAAAAAAACTTGTGCTCGGTGCTAGCTGTTAGCCACTCATAGCACTCATAGTTGCAATATATGAAAAGGGGTACAAACCTTTGCTGGCCTTTGTTAGCGAATTCAGTTTAGGTCTTCCTTTCTTATTTATTCTCTTTTGTCTGCAAAAGACACCTTGGAAAAGGCATTTTTAGTAGATGGGCTACAAGACCTGGTGTAAAGGCGCTGGTGGCTGCGGCTGTCATTTTCTTTTCTTTGAATTTCACTTTCTTTCCTTGGAAATCCCTGTCTAAAGGGGCGGTCTAACGCTGGGGATAGCAAGGGGCACATCGCTAGTCCCAGGGGGTGGGCTGTCATTGAATGTCAAAATTTGATTGGCTGATGATTCTGTCAGGAATGCTCGTAACAAATCAGATGTGACATCTTTCAACAAAAGGACGGACGGAAGGACGGACGGACGCTGGACGCAGACTTTTTTATGTAGGATATTCCAGTTCAGCCACAACTAAACTAATCATAGGCAATTTTGTGGACATTACGCAAATGAAAATGATACCTAAATAATCAATAAAAATATTTTTCACACAATTGTATTTTTTTTATAGGGCCAGCAGAGAGGGCCCTGCTGCCCCTGATGGCCCACCACTGCATATGAATAATCCCCATATAGCATACATGAATCACCTCGAAGCAGATCTATACAGGTGGAGCTGGGGAAGATGGAGGGTTTCTGAAGTGCGCTGCTAACTGCTACAACAAACAAAAGCCAGGTATTTGAATATTGAGCAGTGAGCTCATTGGCTACTGATACAGGAGAAAACCAATCAGCTTTGTCATGTGATAATGATGACATTAGGTCAGATTGAGTTAGACCTATCGGACAGCGCCATCTAGAGTTTCATGCCAGAACTCTGTATATATTTTTGATGAAATTCAAAAGCTTTCCGATTCTGCATAGACACAATACAACTAGCATGTTAAAGGCATAGAAAGGTAGTAAGGACATTGATAAAGTAGTTCATGTGACATCAGTGGTTCAACCGTAATGTTATGAGGTTATAAGGTTGTACCACTGATGTCACATGGACTATTTTAATGATGTCCTTATTACGTTTCTGGGCCATGAGCGTGGTGGTTGCATTGCTGTCAATGCAGGGTCGGAAAGCTCTCCAATTTCATCAAAAATACAGTCAGGTCCATTTGTATTTGGACGCAGGCACAATTTTTATTATTTTAGCTGTTGACCAAAACAAATTCATGTTACAGTTATATGATGAATATGGGCTTAAAGTGCACACTCTGAGCTTTAATTTGAGGGCATTCTTATCACAACTGGATGAAAGGTTATGGAATTACTGCACTTTAATATGTACATCCCCCCCTTTTTCAAGGGACCATAAGTAATTGGACAGTTGACTCAAAAGCCATTTCATGGACACGTGGGCTTTTTCTTTGTTATTTCAATTATTTATACATAATTAAGCATGTAAAAGGTCTGGAGTTGATTATAAGTGTGCCATTTGCATTTGGAAGCTGTTGCTGTGAACCTGCATCATGCAGTCAAAGGATCTCTCCATACAAGTGAAACTGTAGGCTTCTTAAAGGCTTCAGAAACAAAACAAATCCATCAGAGAGATAGTAGGAACATTAGGAGTGGCCAAATCAACAGTTTGGTACATTCTGAGAAAAGGAGAACTAACTAGGGAGCTCAGCAACATAAAAAGGCCTGGATGTCTACAGAAGACTCTCATTGGTAAAGAAAAACCCTTTCACAACATCCAGCCAAGTGATGAACACTCTCCAAGAGGTAGACGTGTCACTGTCAAAGTCTACAATGTAATACAGATACAAATACAGAGGGTTCCCCACAAGGTGCAAACAAGGCCAGATTAGAAGCAAAAGATTAAAGCCAGATTAAAGCATACAACATGATCTGTGAAACACGGTGGAGCAGTATGATGGCATGAGCATGCATGGCTTCCACTGGCACTGGGTTACTGGTGTTTAGTGATGATGTGACAGAAGACAGAAGCAGCTGGAAGAATTCTGAAGTGTATAGGGATATACTCTCTGCCCAGATTCTGTCAAATGGAGCAAAGTTGATAGGTCGGTGCTTCATAGTACAAATGGATGATGACCCAAAACATACACTAAAAGAAACCCAGGAGTTTTTGAAGGTAAAAAGTGGAATATTCCGCAATCACCAAGTCAGTCTCCTTAACTCAACCCGATTGAGCACGTATTTCACTAGCTGAAGACAAAACAAAAAGGCAGAAAGACCCACAAACAAACAACAACTGAAGTCAGCTGCAGTAAAAGCATCACAAAGGAGGAAACCCAGTCTCAGGCGATGTCCATGAGTTCTAGACATAAGGCCCGCAAAGGATTCAAAACAAAGTATTACAAATGAACATTTTATTTAAGATTTTATTTATTTGTCCAATTACATTTGAGCCCCTGAAAATGGGTGGAGTGTGTAAAAAAAAGGTTGTAATTCCCAAGCATTGTATGTTGTTTTTGTTCAATCCCTTGAATAAAAGCTTAAAGTCTACACTTCAATTTCATCTTGATTGTTTCATTTTAATTCTATTCTAGTGGCATACAGAGCAAAAATTATGAAAATAGTGTCAGTTTCTAAATACAGATCTAACTGTATCTTAATTTGTGTTCCGAAGATTAATGATCATCTCATGGGTTTGGAACGACATGAAGGTGAGTAATTAATTAGAGAAGTTTCAGTTTTGGGTGAACTATCCCTTTAAATAGGATTGTAAAAAAACAGTAACAGCAATAAAAAAGAACAACATAGCAATTAGGTATAGGGAAAATAATTAAAATATAGCTCAATAAAGCATTTGGAATTAATGAAAAAATGCAGACTATTAACTAAACTTAGTGTATGATTACACAACAGCAATGTGCTAAAAACAGAAATGTTTTTCCTTTGGGGTTTCGCATATAGACAACAATATCAAAATGATTATGTTCGCACAGATCTGTGAAAACAACAAAAAAACGGTATTGTGCATGTCAGGCGAGTAGTTGGCTATGTCAAACACTATGCACCTGTGCACAAACCTAGACTGAACACATAATATGCATGCTCATAACATCACCAAATTAATTTAGTTTACTCAGAGACGATAAATGTTGGGCTTTAATCTTGTCATTTTACATTAGTGATACACTATTTTCCTTATTTTGATATTGTGCAGTTACATTGACACAATTTGTATTGTTAAAAGCGCTATATAAATAAAGGTGACTTGACGATAACAGTATCTTTAAAAAAAAACTTGCCCTTTGAAACCAATTTTCAAAACCAGTAGATGAAAAAAAAACTCTCTCTTTCTCTATCCATATCTGTCTCTGTGTCAAAAACATCAGCAAGGTTTTTTCCAATTGTTTTTCATAATCCTTCATCTTTAGTATGTTTAATTTTGAAATGTTTAATTGAAATATTGAATGAATGCATGTCCAAAGGAATTCAAGAGAACAAATGGAGTGTCTTCCAGCTAAAAAGCTCTGACCAGGACCATCTGCTGTCTCCTCCAAAAAGCGTATGTCTCCGGTCTGGCAGAGAGAGACAAAGTATTCCACTGAATTATTACAAGATGGAGAAGAGACCCAGATATACTGTTTTTTAAACTCTGAAAATGAGTTTGGAATCATTCCTTGTCTATCATGTATATTTTCTTTGTCTCCTGGCAAGGGAAGTTTTACTTCACCGTAACAGTACATGTGGAAAACACCTTTTCCATGAAACTGTTTCTTTTTGGGTGCAGTGTAACGTGTTCACAAGATTCCTAGCCTCTCATCCACATGCTTGCATGGTAATCTTTTCTTGACCACATACATCTAGACTTACCAAATATACTGGTAACTCTGGCCTTTAGTGTGTCCATGATAGCAAAGCAGGCTGTTTTTACTTCTGTGTTTCGAAGTACTGTAAGATCTATTTTCATTAAAACAGAGGGTTTTGTGTGGTTTGAGGAACAGATGAAATGTCATGATGGTTTGTCACTTGTGTAGGTGGAACTAACAAAGAAGGAACTACAAGTTTAAAGTGTGAAAAGTATGTCTGCTCTAAAGTAGCATGCAACAACGTTGAATTATTGCAACCTGAATTATTAAGTACGTTGGAAATTAAGTAAATTGGAAATTAATGTACTAAATCATTTTGTCTGTGCCGTTTTCTCAATGTTTTTGCTAACATTCCCAATAAGTTATACAAATTTTGTTTTTGAACGTTCTCAGAATTTTCAAAACATCCTGTTGTTTTGTATTTAAAAAGCATTTTTTCCTGGTTATACAAACATTTTGGAAAACATAAAGAGAACGTTCTATTTTATCATTTTACAAACATTGTGGGAACATTTGAATTTCCCTGAAACAAGAACTACATACTAACATTTAAAAAACCTTACACAAATATATTTCATGGATGAAATAATGTTTATGGGCTAACTTTTTGAGAGCATTATTAAACATCGGATAATGGTGAAAATAATACAATGTTCTATTAAGGTCTGGAGGAACACTTCATAACACTTGTTGTTCATAAATTTGAAGGAACCTTGCCAGATCGTTAGTCACAGTTCCGAGAACATTCCCTGTTAGCTGGGTTTACTCATTAACATTGACACACACATACACACTCACACTTTCAGGGTCAAAGTGAGAGCTCTTTGTTTTCTGTTCAGCATATTTATTTTGCTGGTTATCTGCTTTCTCTCTTCCTCTTGAAACAACTTCCTCTAGAGAGAGAATTTGTTCCTGTCTCTGTGATACTGACACTCTCCAGTTGGCCCAGCATTGTCAGTCATATACTATACGTAACTCCTGACATTTACATTACATTTACATTTATTCATTTAGCAGATGCTAAAAGTGACTTACAGTGCATTCACTATTCACATTTTTGTCAGTATGTGTGTTCCCTGGGAATTGAACCCACAAGCTTTTGCGCCGCTAACGCAATGCTCTACTACCTGACAGTTCTAAAAGCAAGTTTATGTGTACTATGATGTTCAAACCACTGATATTTGCATAATTTGATTCTATCTGCATAACATTATAAACAGAAAGCGCCCTTTATATGGTCTGTGTGTGTAGTCACAGGACTGCTGGAAGACATAGGCCTAGTTCCTGTTCTCTGTCTCCTAGTAGTCCATCTGTTTCGTCAGGTCAGACAGTGTCTCTTCTCCGCTCACATTCACATCTCCTTTCATAGCATCCGCCCACTAACCTAGCTCTTGAACCATCACCAAATGTGTTTAGGTGGTGCACACCACAGTTTCTGATCTTTATATCTTTATGTTGTTATTTTAAACGATCTGTGACAGGATATCAACTGTGGTCTAGATTTGGAGCAGCTACAGTTTTACAATAACTACACAGCATGTTTGGCATGCAAATTTCACGTGGGACACATTTAGTTAGAAAATGTTTGAGTATGTTCGCATTATGAGTGTGCAACTAAAATCACAATCTGATGCAGCAATATTTAGAGTTCCCATCCAAATATGTCTTTCATGATAAGTTTATTATGTGTGTAGAGCTGACAGACATCTTGGCTAAGAAAAACAAAATACAACTTGTGCAATCACAAATTATCATCTCAGAAATGTCAATGTTCAGTGAAAAGCAGAGGGGAGAGTAGTATATATTCACTCATTATGGAACAGCTTGGTATTTTAATACTGGGATTACATTGTATTTTTTGTCTCTGTTGTGCTTCTGGATGTATTTAGAAAAAAAAAACATCAGGAATTTAATGACCTTAATATGACAAAAAATTGTTTGATTTGATTTCCGAAAAGTCGAAGCCTGTCATTTGCGCTTCTTCCAGTAAAAAAAAAATCAGCGGTTGTTTGAATTCTGGGAACAGACGACACATTTAGAAAATCCTCTATTATTAACGTATTACTTACACACAAAATTGGCACAAAACGTCTGTATAGTTACTGACAGTGTTAACATGTTGACATTGTGGGAAAACTTCACATTCGTTGCGCGTAACGAATGGAAAGGTGAGTGTCCGAGAAATGTGTTTAAACAACAGTTCCCAAAAGTGAGTCCACTTCAATCCCTGCTAAAAACGTACTCGGTGTAACTCGTCCAGATTTTGTCCTCGTTGGGGTCATTACTCGCGTACGCGCAGGTGCCCGTGGAGCTGCACGCAACCATGTGGAAGCCCGCCTCCGCCAGCCTGTCAAAGGCTTGTTCCAGGAAATTATACTTTAGGTAATACCGAGAAGTGTATCTCTCGGGGGATCTGTCGGGGTCTCTGCTCTCGTTCAGAGTCTCCCCGAAAACTTCTTTGGCGAGGGATGTTTTTCCGCACACGGTGATTCTCGCCACCCGTCGAAATTTGGCGTCCTGTTGGATGTCTCTCCCTATGGTATAGGAGCCCCTGTACCCGATGGTTATGTAGCCGATTTTCCTCGCGTCCAGAGACGGAGAGCGAGGGCCGGTGCTGGTGATGCTAGTGCTGGCGATAGCAGCCTCCTCTGGGTCGCTCTGGCACACCTCCTCGCTGATTGAGTTCTCCTTACTGACCGCTGGTCTCAGGCGCTTTGCCAGCTCTTGAAGTTGGAAATATTCTGCCTCTTTAAGAAGGCTCGCCTTCTCTTTGAAGTAATCGGGCAAAACCAGAGTCTGGTCCCGCAAGTAATCCAAAATATATCTGAACAGAAAGCCGTCCCTGTCCAAAAAGTAGCGTCCTTTGCTGTCGGTGGTAAGTTCCGCGGGGGTTTTCTGACTGAACATGGTCCAAAGTAAAGAATTGGGCACGGTGAGTAAAGTTGAGTGGCGCGTAACGTAAACTTGCCCCCCGACATTGAGCTCAATAATTTCGGGAAATCTCTGGGAAGGCTCCGCGCGACTCTTGTCCATCTCTGCACAGTTGCGCGAGACCTCCGGTGCAATCACGGGACTGAAGGGGAGTGGAAATAAATATTTCAGCTTTGTTTATGTAGGCTAAACAGAGTTACGTAGGAGGAGGAAGGAATCTGACGGCTGTATTAACTGTTTACTACCACCCCATAAAACACGAAATTCACTGTGATTTGCTTAAAGTCCGTCTTGTTGTTATCTGGTTGCTGGAAATGTTCTTAATTAAACAATGTTGCCATTTTTTTCAGAGCACACTGGATGAACCTATATTTTACAGCTGCCAGTCTACAGAATTATTTTGGGATCATTTCAGATGTTATTTTATATTTATGTATTCATTTATTTATAATTGTTTTACTCTTTGCTGTGTCCCCCTTTTTCGCACACATGTTGTCATTTGTGTGCAAATTGAAGATTATTGTTATCCAGTATGATTAGAAGAGATTTTCAAAGATGAGCATTTTAAAGTGGATTCCTCATGATTGGCGCAACAAATGTGTTATTTTAATTGCTCACAAAGAAATATTACAAAATTAGATTTTTTTTTCTTTTAAATTGACCTTGTTTATGTGTAAACAAAGGTTAGGCTTAAGGTCAGTTGCATGTAATTCTGCATACTTTATTGTTATTAGGCTACTTTAATAAGTACATGTAACAGGACAAGGATACTGCAAAAATGTAACCAATAAAATGCAGGAAACGCTTTATATATATATATATGTGTGTGTGTGTGTGTGTGTGTGTGTGTGTCCTTGTTACACGTTACATGTTACTATTGTAATAACAATAATGTATGCATAGTTACATGCAAGTATGTGAGGGGTGTACTCACTTCTGTGAGATACTGTAGCTATATTTGTTCTTTGCCCTGTGGATGTAGGGTCCATTTCTGCAATGTGATATCCTTTGGAAGTTGTTTATGCTGATTTATATACAAATGGTGACCATTAACCTTTATTTACTTTATGCAAAACGTCTAAATCAGTGCTTCCCAAACCTGCCCCGAAGGACCCCAGCCCTGCACATTTTGTATGTCTTCCTAATCAGACACACCCAATTTAGTTCTTGCAGTATCTACTAACGAGCTGATGAGTGGAATCAGGTGTGTTAGATAAGGGAGACATATAAAAGGTGCGGGGCAGGGGTGGAGGGGGGTGCTCGAGGACAGGTTTGGGAAGCTCTGGTCTAGATAATGCAGCCATACTCTAATCTGGCCCACTCCTGCTAAATTTATTTAGCTCTAGCCCTAATCAAACACACAAGCATGATAATCGGCGTCTTCAAGATCATTAGAAAATCACAGGAAGGTGAGTTTGATCAGGGTAGGAGCTAAACTCTGCAGCAGATCGGCCCTCCAGGGAAAGATTTGAGGAACCCTGAGATAATGTAAACCGGCAGCTCAATGTCTATGACAGTCAGCAAAGCTTCTAGTGACATCTAGTGGGCAACGAGTAGAAGCAGTTCATGGATTGTGTTTACCTCTGCATCCGAAAATGAAGCTGCCTGGATTAAGCATCTCACTGGATTCTCAGTCAGTTAAACAATTAGAAAGTTACAACTCTGCAATGGCAACAGCCATTATTAAATATGAAATGTAATCTGAGAGCTCCATATATAGGCTGCTAAAGAAGAGATGTCCAACAGTGTACTGCACAACCTTGGTGCAGTAGGGGGAGCTCCCTACATAAAAATCACCAAACAGTACATTTTTCCATTGGGTTCTACGGTGTTTATAACTCTTAGGTTGTCTTTTATAGACAGTTTTTTTTTGATTCTCTGGGATTATTAAACGCAGAAATCTGCTGAAATATGCAATTCCTGAATGCTGGATCCCAGTCAATCTTCAAGCAACAACTGAAAATTCACAAGCAACTTGACTTCATCCTAAAAAAAAAAAATATATTTCACTTTTTCAAAATCTTCATCTTTATCTTTATCTTTCTCTCCTTCTCTTGCTAGCTTGTACTTATTTGAACAATGCCTGAGACTTGGTATTACGAGCACTTCCTCTGTCTGTTCTTCAAGATTTGCTCTTCAAGATGTTTCACTTTATGTATTCCCCAATTGTAAGTCGCTTTGGATAAAAGCAAAATGACTAAATGTAAATGTAAAAAAAAAACAATAGAACCTGTCCAAAATACAATAGAACATGTAATGGATTTAATGCTTATAATGGAATTGTATTGGTTTTAATGGAGACTATAATGGTGTCTAGTGGTATGTGATGGATTCTATTGGTGGGATGTTAAATCCTATTGGAAAAATGCCCAAAACACACTACAGAAAGGAATTTTGTAATGGTTTTACTGGAAAAAGCTAATGGTTTATAATGGTATTTTAATGGAAACTATTGGAATTTCTGTGATGGTTTCTATTGGGCTTCTATTTATTTATTCTTTTAGCAGGGTACTGATTTTAAAACGTATTCTACCAAGTTAACGCTATAATAATACTTAATAATTCCAAATGCTGTTTCATAGAGGAAAATGTAACTGTCTAAAAGTGAAAATGGATAAGCCTACATTAGACACTTACATACATGTCAAAATGACAAATAACCCTTCAGAAAATAAAAACAAAGCACGCTAGATTTCATCTCCAACAACAACAATTCTCAAATTCAGGAAATGCAACACATATGCTGGTTAGCCATAGTCTCCTGTAAGCAAAAATTTTATAAACAAAATGCTAAACGCTGTCTAGAGAACGGTCCACACATCATTGACTCCTAAAGAAGCTCTTCATAAATTTCCCAGAAGGCCCATTCAGTGTGCTGGAGTGTGGGAATAGTTCTCCATCATCAGACCACTGAGACACACTTACGACTTTGGGCAGATGGGAAAACCGCTCTTTGTTTATAAAGCATTTCCCTCATCTCAGTTTGCTATAGTTCATGACTTCAAACAGAACTGAGAGAAAAAATAGGCCTAAATATTTAGACAAACTAGCATTTTACATGCAAGGGTAAAATGTTGCAAGAACAGAAAGGTTTAGTGTGTTTCTCAAAACAACAGGTACTCTGGCTTTTTAAATGATATATTATACTATCCTCTCCATTTTCATTTTCAACCAAACCATTAGAAGAATATCTCAAAATAGCAGAATATTTCGTCCTCTCAGTAGCAACTGTCAAAACAAATTTCAGTGAGCAGAGCATATTATTAAGCAATTCTGACATGCTGTGTGTGGCTTTGCTAGTGTTTTTATTTGTTTATTTATCTATTTATTTGACGGTCATCTCATGGCTCATGTAAGGAAAAACTGTGCAAGTTCACCCCCTTGTGGCTGATGGGGTGACACTCATGTCAACAACTGATCCTTAATACACCATACAGTACATTTAGCTACATTTCCGTCCTTGACAGACTTGTGCAAACACACCATTGCTCACTTGGCAATCTCTTCTGAAACAGCTCAGCAATTTTCAGACACCACTCTATGTCAGAATTTAACCACTACCGGTTCAACATACAGCATGTAACCCTGAGATGTCGGAAGAAAGCACACTTCATTAGACAGCTGCCTTCATCTCGGCTATGCATGGTGTCATTCTGCTGAGATTGACACAGGAGTGGAGTAGTTTCATGATGCATGTTAGCAGGGCATCTGTGTGAGAGTTGCAGTATTGATCCCATGTCTTTCTGTCTATTAGAATAGGTCAGGCACTGCTGGGAGAATCAGATAATTGGGCATCAGTGTAGATGAATATCACAGTGATGTTTTTGTTCATTGGATGGTGTCCGGTAAAGTAGATAGACTGAGCACGTAGCACTTAAACTTTACATTTCCTTCTGTTACGCCTCCACATCATTTCCTGTATTGAAGGGGAGGGAAAAAGCCATTCAGTGAATCGGAAATAATGAAGGTTATCTGCAGATTAGCTATTTGCTATAGTGGTACATTACTCATATTAAATAGTTTGAGTTTGGTGGCAGACCTTAATAGTCACATAATTTTAACAGCTAAAGCCTGATGCTTAGATATTTTGGCTAGAATTATTCATGCATGAAGTTCTAATGTAATCATATTGACACAAAAAGTGTTGTCTTTTTTAAAGAAAGCCTGTATCCTGAAGTGTTATATATAATATTTATAATTAGGGCAATTTATCAAACGAGCAGCAAGACTCCTGCACCGTTTTCTAATTGATTTCATTTCTCAGCAGCTGGTTTGTTCCATACAGACTGACAGCCTCATTTATAAACATAATGATAAGTCAATGAATCACCTTCTACCAGTCTGGCTTTTCATATACTGTTTAGTTAATGACAGTTTCTGGAGTTAATTCTGACTGAAACAATGAAAAACGAAGGAAACACAATGATTTTGAGCCATATAATATTTTCACAATAAAGTTGAACATAGTTCAGAAGTCTTTTATCAATAGTTGTTAATAATAATAATAATACGAAGAAGAAGAAGAAGAAGAAGAAGAAGAAGAAGAAGAAGAAGAAGAAGAAGAAGAAGAAGAAGAAGACAGGGCCTGAAGAAGACAGACAGATAGATAGAGTCAGATTATAGATAGATAGATAGATAGATAGATAGATAGATAGATAGATAGATAGATAGATAGATAGATAGATAGATAGATATAAACATTGATTTTGAGTCATAAAATATTTGAATCTTAACAAAGAGTTTTCTGAATATAAATCAGAAGTCTTTCATCAATAGCTATTAAAGAAGATAAGAAAAATAATAATAAATAAAAGGAACACAATTATTTGGATTACTAGATTTTTATTGAGCATATGGATATAATTAAATCAAGTCTTTCATCAATAGTTATTAAATAAATTAATAATAAAAAACTACAGTATAATTATACTTATTATAGCTATTATTTTAACCCTAATTATTATTGCAATTTTATTTATGATAATAACTTTTTTTATAATAAGTATTTTACAATGTAGTTAATTAATATAACTAATTACTATAATTATATGTTATTATACTATGATTATATTGCAATGCTATTTTTCTAACATTGTTCTGTCTGGCAGTTTTATAATTCACTTAACTGAAGACACCCAATTTATGGGTTATGATTATGATATGAAGACATTAGTGTAGAAGCTTAAATCACTAGATTTCATGTGTGCTTTAAATCAAATATTCACATTGTTTGTATGAACCTTAAAACTAAATGTACAGAAGGCTCACTGGTCAGCAGCAACCAATTGTAGATCAACAATGCAGTCTTTTAAAAACTCTCAGAATGCCCTCTTCCTCTAAACTGTCTATCAAACGCTTTTGTCAGGTGACACATTGGACTGCGGGCTGAATTTTAATGTAACTCTTTGCCCTGATATCTCAACATGTCAGTCTCCCCCTCTCCGCTCGTCACGGTTTGTTTTTCCCAGTCAAACCCTTGTCATTTAAATGCAAAAAATCCCATAAATTTGTTTGTGATTTCCTGTCTAGCCCTGTCATGCATAAGCAATCACTTGCTGGAGTCGTGGTGTGTTTCTTCTGGTTTTTAGACAGAAACAGTCATGATGTTTGCATGTTCGATGCTCATGTTCCACATTCTGATTATTTTGTTGGAGTTTGTATACTAATGTATATTCTATTCTATTCTATTCTATTCTTTTCTATTGTGTTCTGACAGTGTCTGAAGCCATAAAATACCAAGAAGGGCTCAGCTGGAAGTACCCTGATTTTATAGCGCAGATTTAAATATGTTTGCCCAGCCAGTTTGCTTGTGAAAAATATCCTCCTTATATTCTATCCTCGTAAAGCAGAGGGCAGCATTGATCAGCTGTGCATGCTTGTCAGATGAAGCCTCACTATACAGAAGGCACTGAAGTTCAGTAAAGCCCTTTGAATCACAGCTCGCTCGGTTACAAATACCATCCTAATATTTCACACTGACAGTGTATTCAGCCTTTATTGTTGGCTTAAAGTCATATTGACCTCTGCCCTTTGAGAAAAGAGCCCTTTTCCCCTGATGTCTGCCATTTGGAGATGCCTGTTAATTTCAGCACAGAGTGTCTCCTTCAGGATGCGATCCAGTCTATGTGTTACTGGAGAAATATGAAAGTCTAATCAGTCTTGACATTTTCAGTTCTTTATCTGTCTTTCCTCTTATGCATCTCCTCTGTCTGTCGTCTACGGTGGCGTGGAGGTAAATGAGTCCTCATTAAATCAATGTGTGTGTGTGTGTTTGCATTTTGGTTGGGCTAAGTTATGCCTACCATTTAAGTTTTGCTTCGGCTGGTTGAGAGCACAGCATAAAAGAAGAGAACGTAATTTGATGTATAGTTTCGTAACTAATAGGCAAGTATACCCTGAGACAGGTTCTCAAAGAAAAGCAAATATAAATGTGTTTTCAGTAGCACAAACTGTCAGATTTGAGAAAAGGTGACAAGAAAGTGCCCTATGAAGCTTAACATATTTATTTAAGGCTTCGGTTGTTTTCCTGCAGTATTTTATAGGTGGTATTTTCATACCTTCTATCTCTCTGGGAGATGTTAGTCACACTACATTAACTTCCATCACTTCTCACGAGAGTCTCGGCATTTTAGAGTCTAAACTGCTGAAGCAACACAGTGATTAAAACAAAAACAGAAAACAGCACAAACCCTATATATTGTAGTTTTTAATGCTTTAAAATTATCTTAATGGAATAGTTCAAAAACAATGTTGCACTAAACCAGATTGATCATCGTTCTGCTGTGGAACACAAAATTATACATTTAAAATATATTTTCAGATATATGTTTATATATATATTTCAGACTAATACAATTAATACAATTTACATAAATATATTTGATATGTTTTAGTTACTTATATTTATATAAATGTAATAATTTAAAAAATATATATGTTCAATCTAAATGCTATTAAATTAGCAGAAATATGTTTAAATATATTTTGTATTTGCCAAATATATATTTTAACATTTAAAATGTATTTTCTTGCATTGCAAATTATATTTTGTAATTTGCCACTGGACGTAGTGTATAATATTATGTAATATATATGTATGTATGTATGTATTGGCCATAAATATTTGAATAAATATTTAATACATATTTGTTATGTATTATTTTGCCCTATGGTTTAACGGTGAGCAAAATGTCTTCTGTGCCCATTACAATGAAAGTGAATGGTAACCCATGACTGCAAAAAAAAAGTACTATAGAAGTATTGCATATTTCTTTGTAAAGTCAAAGGAACACTTAATAAGGTACAGTTATATTGAAAATGTTGCAGGCAAAAAATGGCCATTTTGTCAATAACAGTAAGTGATGTATAAAAACAAATCTCACATAGAAATCGTGTCTCTCTTTCAATGCAGCAAATCCCAAGTTATGAGCCCAATGAACCCAAAATCTGAATGGGGAAATCTTTCGCCCTAACATGAAATTCCTTTTAAAAGACTGGAAAGACTGCACAAATTCTCTCAGGAAAAGAAAACAAAATCTTAATTGTGTTTCTCGATAAAATTTGAATATGTGCTTTTTCAGATTGCATGACTTTGGGAGGATTATCAATTGAATAATGACTCAAAGTTAACTTCATCAAACAGTGATCATATCTCTTCAGAAGACTTGGAACATAGTATATGAATCATACTTTTATGATACTTTTATGGTGTTTGTTGTAATTTTTTTGCTCAAGGTTCCCATTCACATTCATTGTGTTAAAAAGAGTACGTTTACATTTATCAGATGTTTTTATCCAAAGCGACTTACAGTGTATTCAGGCTATACATTTTTTTGTCAGTGTTCCCTGGGAATCGAACCCACAACCTTTGCGCTGCTAACGCAATGGTTGTCACTTTTGCTCAAGGTTCCCATTCACTTTCATTGTGTTAAAAAGACTGGAAATTACCGGGTAATGTTAGTTTTGGGGTGAACAATCCCTTTAATTAAATGAACAGCTTCTGATTGTGTCTTACTTTAGATGTCTTGAAATCCTTTCTCTCTTGTAGAAATGAGACGGATGGTAATGAGTATTTGAGCTATATTTAGATGTTATTCCTCGTGCCCGAGTGAGCTGAGGGGAGTAGATTGTTGGACGACACACTCGTTGTGTACAGTAATTCTGTCTGAAATCAGAGATGTTAACAATTTAATTAAAGCTGTACCCTGTATGACAACTAATTACAATTTGGATGTTAAATGCACATCAGAATCTTTGACAACCGGATATTTTTCAGACCTTGATCATATGTCCATGAATACTTTTGAGAACAGCTTACTCTTGCTTAGAACAAAACCAATCAATATTTAAATGCCTGAATTGCCTTAAACGCTTAGATATTTTCCCAAATCAATGTGGAACTGATATGTGTTGTACCAGGGTTTCCCAAAAAGGGGTTTGTGAGTCGATGAAACCCTAATAATTAATTAATTATTGTGTTGTCACGTCAAAGGCTGCAATTTAATTAAATAATGGTATAGTCAGATTTGCATTTCATTATTGTAATTATTGTTTTTTAATGCATTTTACAGTACATTTGTAATTATACAGTAATGTATTTTATATAAATGTTTATAATTAGTTAAAACAACAACAACAATAGTTGTTATAATTATTATTATTATTATTTTAACTTAATTATAAAATATAGTATAAACAATTACAATAATTTTAACAATTACAATAAAATGTAATTATTATTTATTCAATAATAATAACAATTATAATTAACAAAAAACAAAGCTGCCTTGAAACAGTGTATTGTGAAAAGCTATACAAATCATTTAAATTACAGTAAACATGAAGATATGATGACTATAAACACGCTGTTGTTAATATGCATACATCATATGTCTAACGTTACAAAAAAAGTCAGTGCTTAAACAATTTATCTAATGTATTATATCAGCCTATTGTGACCTTTAGCATATTTGAACCCTGACCTCCTGCTTCCTCCATCTTTTCCCAAACCCACTGTCTTCATTCTCATAGGCATTGTTAATGGTTGGGCTATTCACCTTCTCTCAGGGTTACAGCTGAACCCCTTCACTTTTCAATCAGTGCTAATGGATCTGCTGGCCTGAGTACAGCCCAGTAAAAAGCTTCTGTACACACATACGCACGTTCATACACACCCCGCAATGCTTTCTCTGCCCTGAAAGAGTGGCCTAGCATGCCAATGAAGGGAAATAACCCTAAGGATGTTCTCATTAAGTGTTCTTTCTCAGTGCGTCATATCCACTACTACTGAAAAACTTCAAAGTGCACTAACCATTTTTGAAATAAGTGTTGCTGCTTGTAAATATTATGGAAGCCTGTCTTATGTATTTTGAGTATAAGTGCAAATCACTGGTAAAAGCTCTTGTCTTATTCTAAAGAGGTCAAAGTTTGGAGCATTCAGACAGCACAAAAGCTTCACGTTTGACTGGAATATGTTCGGATGGCCCTCCCTCTCCCGTCTGAGTGATACGCGACAGAGTGTTGAATAGCAGCACATGGACTCTGCTTGTTGCCTTTAGGGGCTTTCTTTGTGTTTCCAGCACAGGGATCTCACAAGAGTAGGGCAAGAATCCTGCTACTATTGAATTAAGATCTCTGTCTCTGTGTGTGTGTGTGTGTGCGTGTGTGTGTGTGTGTGTGTGTGTGTGTTTAAGCAAGAGGAAGTGTGCCTCGCAGGACTTTTTGTCTTGTGGCTTGTGAAAAGGAATATAAGATAAGAGATTAATGCTCAGTACCAGTGTTATCTAAGAGACATGATGGTTGTATATCAATTCTTATTTACATTTAGTCATTTTAGCAGATGCTTTTATCCAAAGCAACTTACACATGAGGACAATAGAAGCAATATATAACATCTTATATATTATCTATATTTATTATCTTATAACATATTAATAAAATAATCTAGCTGTAAATCGTTAATTATAGCTCAAGTCCAAACTTTGACCAGCTTTTATAGATGAACATTTTGAAACCAATAAAGTGCATATGTTAATAATCCTATTTTTTTCTGTCAATGACTTGACACTACTTTTAAAACTTTTTGTTTGCTTTGTCAATACAAGTAGTTTGTCATGATCTTTTATTATTATTTTTATAGATCTCGTGTCAGATTGTGTTTCTCTAAGGCCATAGATGAGCATTGTGGAATTGACCCTGTCTCATTCCTCTGCCTTGTACTGCTGGGACTGCGCCAATCACATGCCAGCCATTCAATGCACTTAGGAATGTAGACATGGTCAAGATGATCTGCTGAAGTTCAAACCGAGCATCAGAATGGGGAAGAAAGGTGATTTAGGTGATTTTGAACACGGTATGTGCCAGACGGGCTGATCTGAGTATTTCACAGACTGCTGATCTGCTGGGAATTTCACAAGCGACCATTTGTAGGATTTACAGGGCAGTTCGGAGAGCCAAGAGGTCCAACCTAGCAAGATGTACCTAATAAAGTGGCTGGTGAGTATGTATATATATATGTAAATAATCACGATGTGTACATGTACATGTATTCAATGTGGAATAAAAAAAATTGTCCTTCTTAATTACAGTAATTAAATGATTTTCCTATTGGCGACACTCTTATGGCCAAGATGTGTGCTATAGATATATAATTTTTGGGCCTCATTTATAAAATGTTGCACAGAAATCATCCTAAATTTGATCTTACAATCATCTCTCAAATATGTGTATGTGTGATTCATAGAATGAACTTACAGTACTCACAGAAAACGCACATACGCCTCTCTTTCAGATGTGAAATCTATTAATCTGAAATTATCTTGAACTTTCGCACAAATGAATGGTTTCAGTTTGACTCCTAATTAATTGCATTAACATATAAAAGATCACCAGTCATCGTCGAAATCCTTTAATCTAGAACAGCTTACATTTTCACTCGAACAAGAAAAAGTGCGTACATCTGCTCAGAGCCTTACGTGACGCTAAACACTTTTCACATCAAAGATAGTTTTCACAAATATGAGCGTTGGCATGGATTTAATCAAATCTGTGCATACGCACACTTTATAAGTGAGACCCTATATGATTTTCTGTGTACCAGTGACCTATTGTGACCTACAATAAGAGGTGTGCTTGGTTGAGGTTTAATAAAGCAAACTAACAGTGTCATTAATATAGAGCTTAACAAGTATAGATCATTTTGATAAATAGGGTTCATTCAGCTACTAAATGGCTCTTTATAGATCTCGTGTCAGATTGTGTTTCTCTAAGGCCATAGATGAGCATTGTGGAATTGACCCTGTCTCATTCCTCTGCCTTGTACTGCTGGGACTGCGCCGTGCTGTATGTGTCACTCGCTGCAATTATTGGCTTTGCTAAAGGGGATGAGATAAAGGCCCACTCATCTAATCAACCACTGAGACTTACTGAGAGAAATAGAGCCGGTGGAGTGTGTGTGTGCTCACGTGCCTTTATGTTTGTCTGCCTAACTTGCTCTCTCTTTCTATCTTTCTAAATTAGTCTCTCTCTCTCCCTTATCCCTCCATCCTTTCATCCCCCTCTCTTTCTTTGTTTTCCCTCCCTCACCTCAGCCCTCCTCTTTCTCTTTGGCTGCCTCCATTTTTCAATTAGATGTCCAGCAATTACATTATAGAGGCCATCACTTAAGGAACACATAAATAGTCCTGAGTCGCCCTGCTGGCGGAGAGTAAAAGAAAGAGATGAGATAATACACGTTTACGTCAGAGATGGAAGGAATCTGCTGCATCATAAAAATTGGGTTTTTCATCACTTTATGCAATTAAATATGATTTAAATGTAAACACAAATCAACTGAAATGTATTATATTCTACATAGAAACTGAAAAACAAACAAACAAATAATTAATTGCACTCGTTTATTACTGTCTTGTGGTCAAAAACAAAGAAACTCCATGAATCAGTCATTTTAGTAGACCTTAGTCTGAACAGATATTTATTCTTAGTGAATTAGTCATATGTAATCTAATAAAATTAATTTAATTTAATAAAAGATGATAGTATAAACATGCAGTGCAAAAAAACTCTATTGTTTTAAACTTTTAGCTCTTCCAAAATCTTAAATGATTTACCCTCATTTTGTTACAAATATGTTTGAATTTCTTGTGTGGAAAAGATATCTGGAAAAATACAGATAGAGGACAGTCTCAATAGTAATCAGTCAGGACAGTCTCTATCTAACACTCTCTAGCACCAATAGGCACAATTTGCACTTATATTTCTAATGCATACAAAAATGTAAAAAAAATGAACAGGTCAAAATTTACAAAAATCTACTTTTTGTAACAATTTTCACCAAAATTGGCTCAGATAATCTTAAGAGCATTCTGGCAAAACGATATCAAAAGCTTTTTGATATACCAAACCATTTTCATAAAGCATGTTAATGAATTTGACGAAGTTTGTGCAAAAATGGACATGAGGCTATATCTCTGCAAATAACCAAACTTGTAATGTGCTATAACAAGCATGACCTGAGGGCACATGAGTAGTTTCACACAGTCCCACCTACTTGTCTCTAGATATAAAAAATACAATTTCTGCTTGTAACATCTGAACAATTTGGTCAAATATATACATAAGTTGGAACTTGATGCTCCCTTCGCGTGCTATTGGAATGGTCGTACACACGAGTTAATTGAACATAAATGCCCTCGCTTGTCTTATTTACAACTGGGGAACTCTGAGATAATTTTGATACCTGAGTTTCTGAGTTGGACGAGCCATAAACGTTAAATATGGTAGAGGAGAGAAACATAGCAGTAGTACTGTAAAGCTTTATTGAACATTGAACATGTGTTGAGTGTGTGTATGGCTACCAATAATGGGATGCCACATTTTATTCAAAACCTTTTGGATATTGACTAAATATCTTCTAATCTATACCTCTTTGCTTTAATAGAAATTTCCAAAGAAACAGGGAAGACCGAATAGGCTATCCTCCATGATTTCTGTTATTTCCAACAAGTGCTTGAATACAACAAACTCATGATTACGACGTCAGAAGTGGGAAGTTGGAAGTTTTTGATAGCATGTGAAGGTTGCATGAGTCTGCAGGACAACTCCTGCTCTTAAACAGAGTAATTAAACATAGCTGTGTCTTTATACCTCTGTTGTGCTTGTCCCTTAATATTATTGTTATCCATACACTGAAAATCAGTAGTGTCCAATGCTGTAGTGATCAATATTACATATTATTTGGTTGTTTTAATATCCTGTTTTAATTTTACAATATTGATGTTTTTACACATTAGAGATTTCTTTAGAGGTATTTTCAGTGTTGTACCAGTAAGACTTTGAACAGACGTTGTAAGAATGTGGCTGTCAGTGGAAATAAAGAGTTGTGGGACGTTGCTTTAGGGTTTTTGGTTTGTGACTTTTTTGTTGGTGTTTTATGTAACATGAGTCATGTATGACAGTCCCATGTGGTTGTCAGCTGAGAGGATTGTGGAGAAAAGCTTAGAAACTGTCATCAGAATGACAGTGGAAGAGGTTGTGACAGGTTTTTGTCATACAGCAGTTTGGTCGGCAGAGATTTGAGAGACAGAGAGACATGGAGGAAGAGAGGGGAAGTATAAGTCAATAAAGTGATCCCTGGGGAACAATACATTTTAATGCCTGTATATTTCCTCTGGGTCCTTTAAATTCATAGCTGTTCTTTCAGATATTGATCTTTCAAGACAATTACATAAACTAGCTTTTTAGGCACATCAACCTGTTTGAATTTATCTGAACGCACCAACAAAGTGATCAAGACTATTGGAAAGCTAACGATAGAGATTGACTTTCCAAGACCAAACCCACTTGCCAAATGTAGCCTTTTTTTAATGATGCAGTATACGGCCAGCAGGACACGGAGCAGATGCTTCTACTGCTGACAGCCATGTCTGATATTGATGTGCCCTCTGGGTCGCTTATTCTAGTCGTCCCATGTCAAAAAAAAGGGTTCCTTGTCACCACAGATGACTTTGTTGTCGGAAACGAGCAGGAGCGAGTGGGTAAAAGAAGGATGTTTGATCTGTGGGAATAGGACGCACCCATGCAAAACGTGTTATGATGACATTCCAGATCTTCAGGGAGTAAATATTGTTACTCTACAAACAGTCATATGGCTACTTTATTGTCAATTACAAATTACTTTCAAAGATTCTCAACAAGCTACTTTCCAAAGTAAAAAAAATATATTTATGCTTAATTTTTCAGTGGTATATTATTTTATATACACAATCTTTCACTGTTAAAACATCACATTTCATTAGTGAAACTTGATCATAACAGATGTTTCTGACACGTTTCATTGATTTACGTTCCTGACGTAAATTTTCTGATTTTCCAAAAGTTGGTACCAAGAAATATCAACACCTGCTCCCAATTACACATAAAAAGTGTGTAAAACATCCAAACGTTATGTTATTATTAAATGTTATATGTCATAAATAACATTTATGTTATTGTAGGCAAATATAATAAGAAATAATAAGTTAAAAAGCACTGACAGTACTGAGCACTTGCAGTATTTGTCACCAAAAAATTCATTCAATAGTCCAGAAGTCACCTTACATCCCAGATAAAACAACAAATGCTTCAGTGATGAAAAATAAAAACAACAGATTAAATAAGATTCACTTATGAAGACAACACAGGATTATCAGCATTGCTTAGAAATATTCAAATAAACTCAGTTTAACAGAAAAGACAACATCCACTCGCCAACCTAACAGATTAAGCCTGACTGTACTGATACGTGCATATATACAATGCATATGACTTATTTGATGCATATGGCCATTATTTGGTTACACTTTATTGTAAGTTGTACTTGTTAAAATATAATTATTACACAAATTAGTAATATTAATTAATAACATATACCCACTATAGGGTTTGGTTTAGGGTTAATTGCTAGTAATAATGCATCATTTACTGTTGTTACCATAAAACATATAATAATAACACAGTTTTAAAAAAGTGGCCAAATCTTTTATTTTTACTTAAATACAAAATATAGTAAATTTTCTTTTGTTACAAAGAAAAAAAAATGTTTAAGAAAGTCAAAAAGTAAGCAATTCTTTGCTAATATTTCACCTCATTTGTAGACTCTTATCTATCTCATTAAATTATACCTGATGTCTTCTGGTAAAGCCCAAAACTATATTTCCCAGCATGCCCAATTATTCCCTCAAGTTTAATGAGAGCCAATCTAATTACACCTGCCTCCTTCAATAGGCAGATGATTTCTTGACAGATACATGAAGACTCTGCCATTAAGAGAGATACAGCTGAGGCTGCAGAGGAGGCATGTCCAGAGATTGTCTTGTACAGCACACTGGGGACCGTGTACCCACTTAACGAAGAATAGAAATAAAAGGAAATTCTTACTGGTGCAGTTGGGTTTTTAAGCTTTGTGTTTTGAGGTTGTTTTTTTTCATTCATTTAAGTAGTACTAATAAAAGACTCCATGGTCTGTTACTGATTTACACTAAAGGAAATTGTTCATATAAATAATGACGGGGCGTGATGAACGCTGCCTGCTAAAGCTTCCTTCACCGGCTGCGCTCCTAACCGTTGTTGTGGGAGATTTGATCGATTGAACCATGAGAGAGGACAAATGTCCCTCACTTAGGCTGATTCAATTAGATGCGCCATATTTCAGCTGAGATTCTTGAACCTCAAGCATTTCATTACTGATTTGTGAGCAGAGATGTGATCACCAAGAAAACAGAGACCGCTCACATACAAAGAAACCCAAAATGAATATCCTGGATTAGCACCGATAACTAAATTGCTAACCCTGAAAGGTGTTCAAACTGTACCCTTTGGCGAGTAAATTGTCGTTGAGGTTTTTCGAGACACGTTAGATGACCGCACACACTTCCTCAGTTGGAAGGATAAAAATGGCTTGACTTTTGGCAAAGCTAAGAGGACCGCCCCATTGCGGTGATTATTAATCACCACAAGTGTTCTTCGCTGTTCTTTTGTGAATGGGATCTCTGGCATATCCAGCCTCAAACGATATAATGGGATTAAATTTTAGACAGCAAGGACAAAATGGAGGACAAGCTCGGGACATGGTTGGGTGGGGCACGAACAGCGTCATCACACCACCCCCAAGACATTGACGCAGTCTATGAAAAGACGCATAAGATGCCTGGCCCAACCCCCATCTTCACTTCCCTCCGCCTTTTTCACCTAACTACCCCTGCCCCGCCCCACTGAGACCAGCAGAGCACTTAATGTAAATAACGTACTAGCTATTTTTAGATTGCCGTCTCTCAACTGTGACATTGGAAGTTGAAGAGAGTTAACGTAAAAAATTGTCAAGTTTTCAGACATACGCTTTTTTGTAACTGGACCTATAGCTGCAAATCACTTGGGTTGCAAAATGCCGTAAGATTTAGAAAATGGGTTTGCTATCAGAAACGAGAAAAATTATCAACAAACACACTTTGTAAAGTTTTGTGAATTTAAACAAAATGGAAAACGCTTAATTGCTTACAGTTTTTGTGGAAAGTGTTATTTTCGAATAATACACAACTATGAAAGTCTTAACAATAAATGTTTAATCTGTAGGCCACAATTAATAAATAAATATAGATTTGTGTAGCTGGCTCCAACTCATTCAAATAAATATATATATACAATACGGTAAAGTGACACTTTACATTTTAGTGGAACACTGGACAATTATATTCATTGGAATATAAATAAACACACCACACAAATTTATATATCGCTAAAGCCAACTAAATAATACAGCAGCTGGCTCATCCTGAAACCAGGTACAATGACTTCTTTTGACACACGTATGACATTGTAAATCACAAAAAACAACACAGCACAGACCCCAGAGGTTGTTACATCTGGTAAATCATTTGCAGCTACATTAATTTTCAAGTACAACAAAGTGACAAACCTGGTTTGCATAATGTCCAATCACCCCCATCTAATCAATGTAGCTAGTTAAGGCGATTACAAGATTATATACTGCATGTTTTCCTTCTTAATATTGCACTATGAACATGAAAAACATTTGCCACATGTGCACTTATGTCACAGTTGTTTAAGATAGTTGGTAGATGGGAAGTACATCACTTGTTATATAATTACAAGTTTATGAAACAGATTAGCTACATTAGATTTTTATGATAGGACAATAGGCTAATCTGCACTAATATCTATAATGGGAGTTTTACTTAAGTAATGGCATGACACATGAACTTACACCTATTATTTATTAATATATAGCTATAATTGGATATATTATAATCACTGTGTTACATTTTCTTTTTTTCTTTTTCAAATCTGGACTGATCTATGTCCAGATTTAGGAAATTAAATGGATAATTCACAGAGAAATGGACATTCTGTCATCATTCATAACTAGAATAATGTTTCAACTGCTTTTTTTTTGTCCATGCAATGAAAGTCAAGAAGGTCCAAAAGAACACTGAAGTCTATTGACTTTGACAGTATGGATGAAAAAGAGACACTATTTTTTTGTATGTTCTACAGAAGAAATGAAGTCATCCAGATTGAGCAAATGATGACAGAACATCTTTGAGTGAACTAACCTTTTAATATGATTATTTCCCAAGGATTATCACAGTATCTCAACATTTTCTTTAGAAGGGAAAGGATAGTCACTCAGGGTTTGTACATACCGACAGGAGTCGAAGAGCTTCTCAGGGTAATTAACACCATCAAGTCAATTTTTTCCTAATATTACTCAAACCACTCGAATCACTGCTGTTTTCTTCTCTCTTTGCCATTTTCATTGAGTTTCAGTTCCTGTACCATTCCCATCTCGAAAGAAGTGATGGAAATTCCAGAGAAGGAGTGTGGTGTGAATTAACTATGTAATTAAAGTATGATATTTCTTTACTTATTGGGTGAAGCCTTGTCCTTCACATTATGGAACCAATAGAGAGTCATCTCAAGATTGAACATAGGGTCTCTACTCGTTCTTATGACTCGGTGACTCCGGACTGGAGTCCTCCTCTTCGGTCAGGGTTTCCTTCCTGGTGAAGGTAGCAGCTAAAGTAACACTAAGTCTTGGCTTAACCGGGGCCATTTCATTCAGCCCAATGATGTTCCTGTTCACTAGAACGGTCTTGTCCATTATTTCACCACTGTGCTTAGCCACCACTGCATCCATAAAATCATATTTAGCCGACAAAGTGCCACTCTCAAACAGGTACTTAAAGAGGTATGAGAAAGCCACATTGCTTAGGAACGAGGCCAGCATGGAAACTGTCTTAAAGGGAAACCTCTGCATCACCAGGTATTCCACTTCATTGGTCACATGATGGACCTTCTCCTCAATGGTCCATCCAGGGAAGTAGATGAATGGAGGCAATTTGAGATATGGTTCGCCTCCACCAATTCGCAGGATCAATCCAAAGATGTATCCAGCCACCGAGCCGTAGGTGTTCGTGCCACGGATGAAAAGAACGCAGATGAGTTGGGGGAAGATGATGACGTAGACCAGGTCTGAGCTCAGGTACCATAAACCATAGACTGTCCCAGTCAGGAGAGCCATGGCCGTCGCTAGAGCCCCGAACACAAAAATAGTGATCCGCATGACCCACACGATCTCACGGTCGGAAGCCTTGAAATCAAGTACAAAGATAAGAATTAGAGAGGTAAAATAAATGATACAAGATATGATAAAACTAATATTTTCTATTTAAGTTGATTAATATGCAGGTTTTTAATAACTGACACCCACACATTCTGCAAAATATCTTTATTTGTGTTTCGTAGAATAATTAATATAATTTAATTCGTTCTTGAATGACATTTGTGTCAGTAAATTATGATTATTGTTATTATTGGGTGAACTATCCCTTGAATTACTCTATCCATAAATTAGTATACATTTCTACATTTTACAGTTGTTTTACAAAAGAAAGATAAAGGTTTTCTTGCTTCATATTTTTGTCATGTTTTCCAATACAAATATTTAAACATTATTATATCAATGCTGCTTGGCACAATGTTGTAATTCTAGTCATTTCAATAGGAATCCATGCATTTAGGAGTATCTCTTGAAGGTAAAAAAGTTCCCCTCTCAGATGTTCGTTAAAGTTAGCTATGCAGATTGATTGATTTTAAAGTGACCGCTGTCTGAGCTGCGCCTCATATATTGGTATGTTACTGACAATTAACTTTTTTGCCCACTAAATTTTGCTGAAATATGACTGCAACTTAAGACAAAAATCCACTGAAACATTGAAAATAACTATTATCAGAAGTGCCTTTATTAAAACAAAAACATCCGCCAGTGGGTTAAGAAAAAAAAGCAGCTTCTTCGTAAGCACATGCATTTTGATTCAAGATTGTTTGTACTGGAAAACAAGGCAAAACAAATATTGTCCTTTTTTTGTTGCTGCAAATTAAATTAGACTGGCTCTCACCGATTGCCGGAAAGCGAGCTGGTAGATGTTCCTAGCGAACATGGAGCTGGCCGACAAGATGGATGAGTCAGCGGATGACATCACTGCAGCAGAAACTGCCCCCAGACCAAAAAAGGAGATATAGCCCGGGCACAGGTGCTGTAGCACGATCGGTAGGATCATGTCTGACTGGTCCCTCTGCATGGGAGGAATTGGCCCATAGGTTGTCTGGTTCCAATCTGGGGAGTAGAACACACTTACTATATACTGAGTAATTACCAGCAGCATAAATTATTACTTTTTGCATAATAAACGAGTCATGTTAAATGAAACATTAAATTTCTAATTCCTTTTACTCACAATCCAAAAGCAACAAGCCTTGCTTGATTAGACTGTTATTCCCAATAAGTTAAGTAATAAGTGACTGGCTGTGTCTTTGATGCTGGAAGTCTGTTGATTAAATCTGGGTGCTGTGTGCCTCCCTCAGATGTAATATTTACAGGGTTCACATCGTTAAACGGATAATCTGTTAATAATGTATGAGAGAGACCAGCTGTTGTTATTTACTTGTTTCTTTAGTGATCTGAAGGGAACATGGTTTACACCCGGGACTGATACAGCCTGGAGAACACCTCCCACAACACACCAGAGCAAATCAGACTGTTCCCAATAATCATAAATAAGTTATTACATAATTAGAATCACTGTCAGTATATACTAATTGCAGTACACTCTCAAATGGAGAATGGTGTCAGGCTTTAGGACAAGGAAATGTGGTATACAGGAAACAATATGAAAAATGCTTTGATGCAGATTTTTCATTTGGCTGAGCTGTGAATAATTATTCAGGGTGAGGGTTTGTGGTATGAGGGGAAAATAAAACATAATTAGTGTATAATTAAGATCATTTTGTAAGCCATATTAAGAAATGTTATTCCTAAAACAGTGAGTTTTTCCTTTTTGCTCAAGCAGATATATTGATCAATCAAGCCTATAAATCAGACTAATGAAACTGCTTGGATGACTTTGTTAGCAACTGCTTTTAATTTATTGAAAATCATATATGCTATAAATGAACTGCTCTTTGTAAAGTCCACAATAAATTAAGTTTCAATGACCTGTTGTTATGTCTATCCAAGGGCAACGGCTTCTTGAATGCAATAAAAATAAAAATTTGATTTGATTTTGGATCTGATTGGACCGTTGTCTAAATCAAATCAAATAAACTAAAACCACCAAAACATTTGTGGTTTATTCCAATTTCAATTATATTTAATTTTTAACTGAAAAATAATAACATAAAAAGCTTATTTAATTTAAACACTTCTCATTTACATTTAGTTTAAGCTGATGTAAAATAACTAAAACAGAAGTCAATGTTTGTAAAAAGTATATAGACATTAAAAACTAATAATAAATAGAATTTAAGTGAAAACAGAAAATCTAAGCAAATTCAATATATTAGACAACAAACTTATAATAGTATATCAATGATACTAAAATAACATGTAGGGGTGACCCCGAATAGTCGACGATTCGATGCTTCAATGGGAGGAGCCTGATTCGACTCCCAATCTCACAGTCGAATATTCAGGGTGAATTTAAAAAATAATAATGTGCACAGATAAACTATTTTTATAAATAAATGCTGCAATACAAAAAAAGAGTTTTCATGATGACTATAATATTACAGATTTGGCTTACACTTTTTTTTACGGTGTCATTGATACTGTGTTAGTGTACATTTAAGTCCTAATAAATATTAGTAAACAACATGTACTTACCATAGGGTTAGGATTAGTGTTTGTTCAAGTGTAAGTTCATGTAATTAGGCATTATTTACTGCTATTATTCTAACTTGTAAGTGTTATTCAGATTTGCTACATAAAAAAAAGTCATGTTTCCAACAGAGGTTTGTCTTACCTGTGGAAGCCCCTATGGCTCCGATCAGGACGGAGGGAATAGCCATGATGATACAACCAAAGGCAGCCAGGAAGGAGAGGACTTGAGCATAGGAAGCTGAAGAGGCAGAAAGAACCCTTTGAAAATACACCTGCCAGGGAATCCCCCCCAACATCTACAAACAGAAACATCATTGTAAATGCAGACACCAGACAGCATTATACAGACATATAACATCAAGTGTGCATTATAACACTATACACATTAAAGCTAATCTAAATATGGCAACCTACAGGTAGGAAGAGTGACCTGACTAGACCAGTATTACACTTTATTCACCCACAGGTCTTATTTAGTTTTCCTCTACGAATGATTGCATTGTTCACTAAAGTGAGAAATTAGGTTTGGTCCTTCAGAATCAACAATTCTCCATTGGCAAAATCATTGTCTTCATCCCATCATGCTACAGTGGGTTGTCCACTCACCAGAAGGCAGAAATTGTCAGCCCACATCCATTTGTCAAGGCTTTCTATCTTCCCAAGCCATGCGGTCTGATTAGCATGGAGCTGCTTCACTGCTGTCACTCCGATGTCAGACACAGCTGGGTTTGAGAGCGCAAAAGGGACGCTCACCCACTACAAAGAGAACATATTCCGCTCTATTACCAAGTAATAGACCATATATAGTATTGTGATACTCAATTTGTAGCAGGTGCTAGTGAAAACAACCAAATAGATTTTGAGCATTATACATTTTTCAATTTTGTATAATTATTATTTAGTTAAATTTCCATATTCTGTTTAGTTGATAATGCTATATTATTGATTTTTATAAATGATTCATTGTATTGAATAATAATAAATTAAAAATAATTAATTAAAGGCCATTAATACATAACTCAAAGGAGGAAACATATTAGATTATTCATATTGCTTGTTTCTGGATGGTTGATGAGCCTATTACTGTCAAAACTGCACAGCAAACAACCATTTTGATAAATCACAGAGTGTTACGTGCTGAAGACATGCAGACATGAGCTAAAGGAAAATGACACTGTTGATGACTTCATTGTGTGGTTTTGTGAAGTCTTACCAGTCCCAAAAAAATGCAGAAGAGCTGGACAACATCAGTGTAGGCCACTGAATAGAGTCCTCCCACCAGTGTGTAGAAAATGGCAATAAGAGCTGAAATCATCACAGACATATTGATGTCGATGTCAATGATCACACTCAGAGTGGCCCCTGTGATGCAAACAAAGTATGGTTAATTAAAGCTTTACTGCAGTATTTATAGAATACGTCCTAATTCAATAATGAAAGCGCTTGCCAATTTACTGATTGTGTCTTTCTAGGATATCAGTTCCCTCTCTTTTCTTACCAAGGGCAGATAAGATGGCGGCTGACCAGAACATTTCCCCCATTAGTGCAGGGATGAATAGCAGACCACCCATCCTTTTTCCATACACTTGCTGGAAGGGGTCAAGCATGGTGACGTAACCCCGGGAGCGCATGGGTTTAGCAAAGAAAAGGCCACCTTGACATGAATCAATTCATAGAAATTATAAGTTTGACAGATATTTGCTTCTAGTTCTGCTTACTTTAACACTGAAAATATGTTTCCATCAAAGCTACATACACACGCAACATACCCAAAACAAGGCTGAGCGCGTATCCAAAGGGAGCCTGTGCCCATGCCAAGCCGTACCCGGGAAGATAAACATACTCTGCTGTGCCGTTGATATAACCCCCTCCGACCCAAGTTGCTGGAATAAGAAAGGACATTCAAACTGACTCGTCTTGAAAGAATATATACATGTATTTCTATAACAGCATATTTTTATTAACTACATTTGTTGACATTAAGATTAAAACTGCTGTAGAAACATTGTTCATTGTTAATTCACAATAATTTCAATTTAATAAAATATATTTATAATCAGTTATATCTGATGACATTAGTTAATGCACTTTGAACTATAACATCAGTGACATCCATGAACAATTGCTGTAAATGCTGTAAGAAATGTTGCTAATTTTTTTATGTTAGCTAAGGTTTTAAGTAATGTTAACAAATGAGATTGTATGATAAAGTTACCAAATAGTTGTGGTTGTGTGTGTGTGTGTGTGTGTGTGTGTGTGTGTGTGTGTGTGTGTGTGTGTGTGTGTGTGTGTGTGTGTGTGTGTGCATGTTTATGAGGACACAAATTTGTATAATGACATGGGTATTACAAGGAGAAGGTGATTTATAAGGACATTTTCAGTGTCCCCATAATTCAAAACACTTATAAATCATACAGAGTGAGTTTTTGGGGGGAAAGTTGAAATGCACCGTCTCATGTGAGGGCTAAGTTTAGGTGTAGGGTAGGTGTAGGGCAATAGCACATACAGTTTGTACAGTATAAAAACCATTACGCCTATGGAGAGTCCCCATAAACCATAAAAAACAACATGTGTGTGTGTGTGTGTGTGTGTGTGTGTGTGTGTGTGTGTGTGTGTGTGTGTGTGTGTGTGTGTGTGTGTGTGTGTGTAAAAATAACACACACTCTTAAAAATAAAGGTGCTTCACGGTGCCATAAAAGGACCCGTTTGTCTAAATGATTCCATAAAGAACCTTTAACATCTGAAGAATCTTTCTGTTTCACAAAAGGATATTTGTGGTTAAAGAAGGTTCTTCAGATTATAAAAAGTTAAAGAAATGGTTCTATAAAGATCCTTTGACTGAATGTTTTTTTGTGGAACCAAATGTAAGGGAAAAAAGAAAGAAAGAAAAAAAACAATCAATTTCATGTTTAAACCAATACAGAAACCCTACAAAACTGCAGGTTAATGCAACAATAAAATATAATAGGCCTACATAACGTAACATTATGTATAATTTAGGCCTACACATTTACGAATTTATCTTTTTATTTATTTATTACTCTATTTATAAAAGGGTTTGCTTAAAAAAACGATTCAAGGTTTATTTGTCCATTGATTATTTATTTTGCTTTGCTAATATAGAAAGCCACCAAGACACATTTCATAAACAGCCTATACAGGCAGTATATTTTAGTTAGATAAGTAAATCTCTAAAGATGTAAAAATAAAACGCCATTCATGTTATATCATATTTGCATGAAGTAAAACGCTTTTTTTTTGTTCTCTCTGAAACTCACCAGTCATGGTAAATGCGCCGACAAATAATCCAATATCCCTTCCGCCGACCATGATGGTCTCACTGCGATCAGTTCCCTCCATCACGCCGGCATTCTTGTTTTTCCATGCTGCCCAGATTCCCACTCCAAGGATCAGCAAGTAGAAGATGATAATCGCCACCAACCCCTCAACATGGATGTTCATCTTCTCTCTGCTAAAGTCGTTGTATCTCTAAAGAACCGAAATTCATTGAGACCTAAGGAAAAGAGACCTAAACATGCATGCAAGGAAAGAAGAGAGAGTTGCTAAAAATCTGTCTATTTTTCTTCTAAATAAAAATACAAAGAAGATGCATTTAGAACTTAACTCATATCAAATTATCATAAAAGCATTATTTTAGTCACTTCATGCTTTTTTAAATGTCGTAGTCAGTTCCGAGGATTTCATGTTTTGGTTTAGGTTTAATTATTTCATAAATCAACATCATAAAGTGCCTCACCTTTGTGAATCAGCCGCCAGCCACTCAACTGCCACCAACTATCGCCTCAGCAGAAGAGCAAGAGCAGAATAACATATTTCCCAGTCAGCCAAACTTACTGTGAATCTTATAGGAGCAGGTTTCGTCAGAGGGTAAATGAACGTCAGAGATGGGAACGGGGGCTATTTATGAATAAAGATGTCAGATCGTGCCAATGAGCCGCGCGTCACTGGAGGTTATCAAGTCAACTGAAAATCGCTAGACGGGGAAACAGCTGTAAATAAAGAGTAGTGAAATATGTTGGTTCCATTTATGTTTTTGTCTTGACTGATATGTTATGGCAGCCTGTATGAGTATAAGCAGCAAGTGCAGGCGCTGTCCAGAGTGCTGAGGACACAACCAGATCCCGCACCATACACCCTCACAAAAGCGCGCCACCCAAACGCAAGTGTATTGTGAAAAGACAACTTCAAAGTGTCCGAAGCTGATGTATAGCCTACTCAAACTGAACAGCACTGTCATTAAAGAACAGGACAGTAATCCAACGCAACAGTGCCCCCCCTCCCTCCCTTATATATCAGCTAAAAGTAAAGCAAATAATAAACCACCTTTGTTCGTTTTGTTTCTATTAAGAGAGTTTAGAAGGTTTAGGGTCTTAATAACAAATAACCAGGCTAATATTTAATTGAAGAATTCAAATAATTGAAAATCTCTAGCGCTTATTGAGTTGAAGGAGTGCTGTTTTCATGGATTCTAAATCCGCACAGACATTCTGCCACCCAGTGGAAACATAGCGTCAGATCTCAAACTGTTGGACGCTTTCCCAGTGGCTCAAATTGGTTATGTAGCAAACATATATACATATATATATACATATACACACACACACACATATATATATATATATATATATATATATATATATTACAGGTGTTTTACCAGTATTTTGAATTTTACACTTCATTGCATTGTTTTTGAGTTAACAGAAATGTCCGTTAAATTAATGGATAATGTCGTGTAATGATGAACTGCCAGTAGCCTACTTTTTCTGTTATGTTACTTTTTTTATGAGGCTGTGGCCGATAGATTATAATCTATAATTATAGATTATTATAGATTATAGATTATTATTATAGATTATAGATTATTATTAGAGCCTACATACAGGGGCGTCGCACCGTGGGGGATGTGGGTGTTTTAACACCCACACTTTTCCCGATGAGAGGGTTCAACACCCACACTTTTTCTGCAGTTTTACGCAGTTTTGCACAAACGCCTTACAGCAGTCGCTCCTCGGTTTCTCTGGCCGCTCTGTGTCTGGGAGTGCGCTCGCTGTGGCTGCTGCCTCTCCCTCCCTCTCAAACATGACACCGGCTTTGAGTGTGACCGGCTGATGATTGGCTGTTCTGCCTTAAGTCCCGCCTCTCTTGGTATGTTAGATTTATCGGTCAGCTCGTGCTGAGGAGGCGGGAACTTATGGTTATGGTTATTTACATCTCCCTTTTCCAGGTACTTTGAATGAGCGTTTATGCGTTTGAGTTTTTTTAAATAAGCTTGATATGTGTTTGGAAAGATGTTCTGTTTATGTTTTGACATGTCGAGTGTTTTCTATATTATATTTCGTTTTTTAGACTAATGCTAATTGGGATATTGTTCAGCAGCTAACGTTAGCTAAATTCGGTTATGTATGTGGCATGCAATGTATAAAGTAACTGTGATGAAGAAGTCAGGGAATTGACGAGGAGGAGGGACAAATTGTCATTGTTAAGCAGTGTATTTATGGGTTTATTGCCAGTGCAATTGATTTTGAGCATTGTTTGTTGATTAGCTGAATACTTTTGTGGATACTTACCTGTTGTGTTTGTACCTGTTGAGGAGAAAAAAGTGAGAAATTATGTCATTGTTTGCATACCTGTTGAAGAACTATGAAAGTAAAGTGTATATTATTTTAATGTTTAAAAACAGTAAATTGTTACATTTATTTATACCACCAGAGAAAAAGCTTTGTGTGGGCGTTTTATTTTTAACATTTTTTATATCTCCACTTTTCAAGGCGCAAGTAAGCAAATATAGCTGGCAAATACAATGGAGCACAGGCCATTGTAAGAAAAATACAACCTCTGGCTCCCTATGTTCATTGTGCTGCCCACTGTGTTAACCTAATTACACAGAGGTCCTGTACTGCCTCAATATTTATCCGGAATTCTCTGGATTGGGTCAATGAGTTGGGAGTGTTGTTTGGGCAGTCAGGGAAGCTGAAGGACATATTTAAGGGAATTGCAAGGTCTGAGGAGGGTGAGGGTCCATGTCACACTATAAGACCTCTGTGTCCAACAAGGTGGACGGTCCGCACTAGTGCCATCTGCACTGTGCTAAACCAGTACGAGTGCATAATCAAGGCTTTGTCTGAGATGGCAGTGAGTGAGTCTGATGTGGCTAGTAAGGCACAGGGGCTGTATGAGATTTCAGAAGGAAAATGTTATCCTTGGTATTGTGTGTGCTTTGGAGATCACAGGGGAGTTGGAGGTTTTGAATATGTCCCTCCAGAGCAGGACACAGACCCTAGATGGTATGCTTTCAGCTGTTGCCTGTGTTAAGGAAAGTTTCAGCAAAAAGAGAAACACAGAACTCTTTACACGAAAGCAACAAGGATGTGTGAGACACTCCATCTCACTCCTATTGCCTATCCTCGTGTCCGTATTCCACCTCAGCGCTTCACAGGTAGTGCTCCTGCACATGTACATGTGTCCCCTTCTGACTACTACAGGACTGAATTCTACAAAGTTCTGGATGTTGCTGACATGCAGTTTAGAGAAAGATTTGAGCAAGAGGAATTCAAATGTTAAGGCACCTGGAACAAGTTCTCTTAACTGGAAAGATACATGGTGTTGTCCAACAGTACCCAGAAATCAACCCAGACATCCTCAAAGTTCAGCTTGCATTGTTCAGAATGAAGTACAGCTTCCAGTCTAGTTCTGGAATTGTTGCTGTTCTTCAAGGGATGACAGAGGTCCGTGGTCTCTTTGACCAAGTCGAAACAGTTGCCCGACTAGTTGTGCTTGTGTCATCAGCAGAGTCAGAAACGAGTTTCAGCAGTCTCCGGAGGCTGAAAACATGGCTACGCAGCACCATGACCAAACCCGCCACAACAGTGTTGCTGTGTGCCATGTACATAAAGACAAGCTGGACAGGGTAAACAGAAAAAGATTGCTGAACAGTTTGTCTCCTGTAAGGAGGGCAGAAAGAGAACTTTTGGTTCTTTAAATGAGAGGAAGTTGGTCATATGTTCATTGGTCAGTTGCTTGTTGTTGTTGGTTGCATTTATATATGTTATAGTTATATGTGTTTATATTTTGTTCTTAATATGTGTTGTTTGTATATCTGAGTTTGCAACAAAATAATTTCCCTGGGATTATTAAAGTATTTCTGATTCTGATTCTTTAGCAAGTCTACTGTTGTGTATTTTCACAAATCAAGTTCAAGTTGAGCTTTATTGTCATTCCGCTACATGTGGGGACATACAGTGGAACGAAATGTCGTGCCTCACAGGTCCCCGGTGCTACATAAATACAGACATACAACACTATAAACCTATACACAACTAACCTACTGTCAGATTTGGACTAAGTATACTCTATGTAAAAGTTTACCCTATACAACTAAAGATAAAGATAGAAAATACAAACTGTTTACCATAAAAGTTTACCCTATACAACTAAAGATAAAGATAAAAAATACAAACTATACAAACTGTTTACCATAAAAGTTTACCCTATACAACTAAAGATAAAGATAAAAAATACAAACTATGCGAATGCTACACATCAATACTGTACATGTGCAGAGAGAAACGTGAGTCAAGCAGCTAGCTGGGGAACAGTACAAGATGATTTGTAGTGCAGGAGCATGTAAACATACATATATTGCGATGGGATTGTGTCTTGTGGGATTATGTACACATAGCAGTGTTAGGAAAAGTGACTAGTGCATAGAGGAGAGTGTGTTACTACAGAGTTTTGACTTATTTTCTGTGTGTTCTGAGTGTGTTTTATACTTTCTAGTATCACTCATTTAAATGGGAAGCTTTTATATCTTATATGTTATATCTTTTGTACCCTTCTGTCATTGTATTGATCGTTTTATTGTTAACAAACAAACCACATCCATCCCCGCACTTTTGAAAAGCTTGCTACGCCCCTGCCTACATAGCCTCCTTGGTAATGGTCCTAAATCACGTAGCCTAATTTAACAAGTTTCAAAACTGGACTTTACTGATTTTTCTTTTCTTTGTTGAGACGTGTAGTCAAACTTAAACAACAGATAATTCATTAAACGCACCGCACTTCTATCCTCAGAGACTCGTTTAGGTTAAAATGAACTATGGCGCTAATATGACTAAGGTCTGTAAGATATTTAATGACTGGACATTTACTTGCTGAGACAGGTTTCCCGTGAATGAATCTCAGAATTTGAGACCTTTTTGGACGCTAATTGCTTCTCCTTAAGTTTTCTCCCTAAGACAGCTGCTTTTAATTATACTCGGAGGTGTATAAACAAGCTATTTTCAACAAAATGTAACCAATTTCCTTAAGAAATAAGATTCTGTTTTCTTCCTTAAAAGAGTGAATGCAATCTCCAAACGAACCAATTTAACGGAAGCCAGAAATCGTATCTATAGCCTACTCAGACAAGTCGACTAATTTAACTGGTAACATCTTGACAGCCTGCCGAGTGAGTCCCAATTATAAGCAGACGGCATCCAGCATGTTCCTGTACAGATGTTGCAGTTCTTTGTAGTTTAGAAAAGGCTTGGTCAAGATCCCTCAACAGTTTTCAACAGCAAATGTGTCTTTTTCTGGCACAACTTCTAATAGGCCTGGCATTTCGAGAAAAGTTATCTGTCCGTTTAAAAACGGTAAAAGGAGAATAAGTTTTTTTAAAAAGTCAGATAGGAGAATGACTAGGTATTATATTATATATTTTCCACATGTTTATCTGGAATCACTTGAAATAAAGTGTCGCATCCTGATGTTTTCTTCTAGATCCCTCGGTGCATGGGAACAGTCATGGTGCGCAGATTTTGCTCAGCTAATGAGCACTTCACATCTGTTTCGTGTTCTTTGAAGTGTGTCACTGAGAGATTAACATGCACTTTTTTCATGGACAAATGATCAGGAGATTTGACAAAACTGTTAGCAATAATAACAACAAAGAGCAAAACAAAATATATTTGATTCAAAATCGTGTATTTACACCCAAATCGACCTATAACTAATAACCTAATAGGCATGCCTGCACTACGTAATGCGACCCGGGTGATAGGCTACATTTGTGAAGAAAACAAAATATACAATCTTGTCTTATAAAAAATATTTTAGAAAGATAAATAAATTCATACTGTGTACATTTCATCTTCTGTTTAACTACCTGTTGTCTGTCTTTCAGTAGTGACTTACAAAGTAGTGTTAATGCCATCTAGCGGCAGAAGGAGGGACTAACCAGTGGCTCTTTTACGCGGTAACTGCATGTGAAGGTTTGGTACATTTCAGTTGTATAATACGGCTACCGTGCATTAAAAAGTTCGACGTAAAATAAACTATAGGCTACTTATATTCAGGGGAGCAGCGAAAAAACAACACATTTCTCCGCTATTTACAAAGGAGATGGAAACTGGCAAGCAGTGGACACTTTGAAGCTACAGGGTCCCGCATCAGCGTCACGTCTGTTACGCATGGCCGACACTGCGCAGGGAGCTAAGAGTCTCCTCTGTGTTTTATAGCCTATCTGCTGTCACTTCTTCTCGGGGATCTGCACAGTCTGTCCCTAGTGCTGCCTCTTCACTGGCACCAGACGGGAGATGTAAATACAGCATATTTTCCTTTTGCTGTTCGATTAAAGGGACAGTCCGTCCATACATTTAAATTCTGTCATCAATTACTTACCCTTAAGTCGGTCCAAACATGCATGATTTCTGTGAAACACAAAAGAGGACAACTTGAGTTAACTCTGAATTTCACTGCATGGAAGGAGGAAACCAGAGACATTTCTCTTAATATCTTCTTTCAAAGAAAGGCGTACGGTTCGGAATGATACGAGCGTGAGAAAATTATGAGATAATTTTTATATTTTTGGGTGAAAATTTATCAGTTTATCCCTTTAATGCTATTCAATTAACTTAACTCTGCTTTGCAGCTATGGTGTTGGAGATGGGTCTGGGTGAATTAATTGGTAAATAACATTACTTTGCTATAGCAAGGACGATTCCTCCACTCAGATAAATATAACCTGGATTCGACAAATGTATTAAGCAAAAAGCAACAGTGCTGCATTCCTTTTAGAGGTATTTTACAAGTATAATAGGTAAAGCTGCCATACCAATTCTACCACAAAAGCTGCTTATACTACAATAGTTCTCTATACACAGGCCAACAGCAAAAGGGATTTTTAGGTAGTGGTAGTATTAGTGCTAGGAGCACATTATTATTGAATCATTCCTTTGTTTCTTTCAGAAACAAAACACGTGTCATGCAGCATAGATCCTGCTTTGGTTTTATTTGGAACTAATTTCTTTGACAGAGAAAAACAAGTGAAGTAACTGCTAATATTTGGGTCTAAAATGTAAGGTACTCTTTCAAAATACTGAACCACAGCAACATCACACTCAGATTTGTGCAGTTGTTGTGATGATAATCATCACACATAATTAAATGAGATGAAGCTCCGGCTGACGTCTCCAATGACAGCATAGTGCAGTCTTGGCACCACTAAGTATTTCAGTGGCCGGAAAAACATAAAATGTTTCCATAAAAACAACAGATGGCACTATAAATTAGATGAGATTCTGCAATTTTCAGTAGCCTATATGACCATGCTGATGTTGAGGTCTTAATGAGCAAGGGCACTGGATTTTCCACAGCTATAATCACGGCCATGGTTCAACCACCCCATAACAGCTGTCCTTCACACAGTTCAGACTCAAAGAGCTCTGGCCACACTGATTATTTAAAGAGAAATAAATATGAAGCTGTGCCACACTTTGGCATTGACTAGTTTATTATTGGAAAAAAATACATAAATAAAGAGAGAGAGAGATAATGTATAGAGATAGCCTTCATACACATACTAAGCCCCAGATTTATTTTATTCTTTGAACATATTACAAGATACCTTATTAAAGAAAAAAAAATTGCAAAATTTTTTTTGTTTAGAAAATAAGTTAATATGTGAAAATGTACTTTGTCTAAACAAAACACAAGACAAAAATGCAGCAACATGTCCTTTACATATGCTTGTAAAACAAAATGTTTATGGAAAATAAATATCTCCAGAACAAAGACAAACGTTGTCTTGGTGATGGTTTGAGATAAAAAAATCATACTGTTCAGAGGCAACATGCATACAATGCATGAAAAAATCAATCCTAGCAAAATAGTGACTAAACAGCACTACTATATATATCACTATAGTAACAAGCTTTGACCAACTTTACATTTCAAAGCAATGGAATAAACACTGCCCGGGAATGTTTTTTTATCTATTCAAACACATAGCTAAGATTTACAATACCATTGTGTTCTGCTGTCTGAGAAACCCGTTACAGTGAGTTTCTCAACAGAACTACTTACAGCATTGGTAGCCAAGAAGTGTAGTGTGCTTCATCAGGAGAGAAGTGTAGTGTATGTATTCATCAAGACAGAAGGTGCAATGATCAAATACTAGATGCACTGTCACAAATTTACACCTGATATTAGCATAATAGCTCAGGTGATCAGAAGTGGTGAAATGTTTTTGATCTTACTGATTTGGATGTAGTCAGAAATGTACAGTGCCCTCCAAAAGTATTGGAACAGTAAAGTCAAAATTGCTCTGTTGGCTGTGGACCTCTGACCAGCACCAAAAATAGAAAGGCAAGATTAGAGTTTGCAAAAAAGCACAAAGGTGAGCCAGAAGAGTTTTGGAACTATGTTTATGGACCGCTGAGACAAAGATTAACCTTTATCTAAGTGACGAGAAAGAAAAGTGTGGAGAAAAACGGGAACTGCAAATGATCCCACACATACAGTCTCATCTGTAAAGCATGGTGAGGGTGGTGTCATGGCATGGACATGCATGGCTGTCTTTGGAACAGGCCCTCTCATCTTTACTGATGACTTAATGCATGATGACAGTAGCAGAATTAATTTGGAAGGGTACAAAACCATCTTGCCTACCAATATTCAAGAAAATGCCACCAGATTCATTGGGAAGTGCTTCATATTGCATCAGGACAATGAACCAAAACACCCTGCCAGTTCAGTCAAAGAATTTATTAGGGCAACGAAATGGAAAGTCTTAGATTGCCCAAGTCAATCTCCAGATTTAAATCCAATTGAACATGAATTTCACCAGCTGAAGAGAAGAGTAAAGGCAGAAACTCCCCAAAACAAGAAACAATTGGAATTGGCTGAATTAAAGGCTGGGAAAAGTATTTCAAAGGTTGAGACCAAGAGTCTGGTGATGTCTACGGCTCACAGACTCACTGCTGTGATTGTGCACAAGGTATTTGCAACTAAATAATAGCTTTTAATCTTTTATATCTGCCTTATGTTCAACTGTCCCAATACTTATGCTCACATCAATGAGTGGGATGAACTCTAGACGTTTAGATCTTTTTACTTGGTAAAACATGTATGTGTTGAAACGGCTAATAATAAAATATGACATTCTGTAGTTTTGTCTCATATTCATATTTTAATCATATTTGCAAATGTCTTGAATCCACAGCCAACAGAGCAATTTTGTCTTTACTGTTCCAATACTTATGGAGGGCACTGTATAAGGGCCAAATATATATATATATATATTTTTTGAATTCAAATGTGTTCTTATACTTCCTGGACAACAGGGAATCTGTCAATCAATGATTGGGCTAATAGGTCACACTTCACTAGTTAGGTGTGGCTTTAAAAGAAAACAACCGTCAGAATGACATTTAACAATAAAAGTCTGGACTGACCACTTGTGATCAGATCAACTGTGACAGATGTTCATATAGCTAGTGCAAACAGGGCCATAATCAAAGCCAGACAGTTTATTACACTACAATCTAATTGATTTTAACGTCAGCACAAAAGGTGAAGATCTGTTTTGTCTGGCTCCACCATTGCAGCTGGTTATCTTGCATGTTTATATCTTAGGAGGGTTTTACGTTTTCATTGCTCTGATTTGATCTGTTAACGGGAGGGAAACACAGAACAAAGATTTAAATCATTATACATTTTGATGCATTTTCAGATAAAGATGAGATCTTAAATCGTTGCATTAACTGGACCAAACTAAAACGCTGGGTAGAGGAAAACAGATATCTGTGGACTTCATTTAATTGCTATTGACTTACTCAAATGCACCTCAAACAACAAGGAAAGAGGGACTGAAATGGTTCGGGCTGTATCTAATCTTTTCAGATACCATCATAATATTATTTGCCTTTGAATTTTTTCTATAAGGCCGAAATGAAATGTAAATTGGCCCGAGAATAAATACAGCCCAAACATGAGTTCTAACAGTTAAAGTTAAATGTAACTACAATAAACCAAGGATCTGAACACATCCGGGAACTTAAACTTCAGTACTTACTGTGAAATTTGTTCTATGAGTGAAATAAAACAAGAATATAAAAGGCATTTAACATTTTAAACAGTTTATATAGTAAATACATTTGTGGCACCCTTATTAAAAAGCATTTCAGTTTGGTAGAAACTAATAATTCAAAGATAAACAGGAAATTAGATGCTCAAAACATGGAATAGGTGTATTTACCTTGCAGCCAGTCTACACCCTCCTGAAGACCTTCGCCTTTCACTGCATCACTTGCACTGTAATTTATTTAATATATTAATTTAATATACTGTATGTGTATTATATATATGCAAAATACTGTTCAAACATTTGGGGTCAGAATGATTTATTTTTAATAAAAAACAATAGTTTTATTCAGCAAGGACACATTAAATTGATCAAAAGTGTCAGTCAAATACACGCACGCACGCACGCACACACACACACACACCCTCTTCAGCATTATTCAGAGAGGGCAGGTTTACCCTGAGGAGATTAAGCACATTCGTCACAGATGTACTTTGTGATTGTGTTATTAACATCTGAATTGAACATGTCTCACGCAACCTTTGCAAAAATCAAAGAGCAAATGACCTACTCTGGTGAGCTCAGTGTTCCTCTGAAAAATCTAATTCCGTCTGGATAGGAATGCTTGTCATTGCGGTATGTAACACTTTTCCTCATTTATTATGACATTTGTTGAAATATGTAACTAAAGCTAAACCTCTTAATGCGCTGCCTGCTGGTGATTTATGTACTTCTGACATCCCATCCAATGTATAGAGAAAATTCAATCAATAATGAGTCCCTTAATTGTGTAATATAATTAAAGAGTTCCGTTTAATCAATTTTGTATACATTTTCACTTATATAAACCTTGTTTATTTTAAGTCCTTCCACTTTGCCCACATCTTTGACAAATCTTAAGTCGGGGTAAAGTGCTTTTTGTCCCAACCAGAATGAAAATAAGGCTATTAGAGATAGAAGTAGCCTACAGTGCATTCAAAGGATTGTACAGTGCGGTCAACTTCGGTAGACAAAAATTCAATAAAACAGCTTTGAAATTTGTCAATTGTGAAAATTCTGTGATTTAGGATCTTTAGTGCTTGCCATTGTAAAGACTGCACGTCTCTCTCTAACAGATAACAGTTTTCATCCTTGTTAAAGTCAGCTTGAGGTCTAATCTAACTAAGGTCTATACTCTTCAACTCCCAATCAATAATCATTTCTGAGATCCCAATCTCAACCAAATCAGTATATGAAATGCATTGCAGATGTGCAATTAATAACTGTAACTTACAGTGTATTGAAAACAAACCTGGTCAGAATAGTCTTTTCCATTTTGTTAAATTATGCAAAATATTTCAATGTAAGCAGCAGACCACAATCTAACGAAAAATAATGATTTAGTTTTCTTACCAGATATGCCATGGATTGTCCTTAATGCTTTCCAGACACAAGAACTGGGAGACCTTTACTGCGGACAGTGCATCTCTGAGGTCCATCTTGTTGGCAAAGAAGAGTATAGGCACCCTTCTGTGTTTAATATCTAAGCATGCCCAGAAAAACAACATATATGAGCATTAGGGTGCTTTTAAATGAATTCCTTAAAATGCACTCCTCCTCAGGCCATCCAAGATGTAGATGAGTATGTTTCTTATATACTAAGAAAGCTTTCTGCTTCACAACATGTTAACTGATAAACTGGAGTCATGTGGATTATTTTGATGTGGTTATCAGCTGTTTGGACTCATTCTAATGGCACCCATTAATAATAATTGTTATTAATTATATTTATATAGCGCTTTTCTGCTTTTCTAAGCACTCACGTTGTCAGGGGAATCTCCTCATCCACCACCAGTGTGCAGCATCCACCTGGATAATGCGACGGCAGCCATAGTGCGCCATTCACTGCTAAGCATCCAGTGGTGAGAAAGAGATGCAATACTAAATGTCTCCAAACCAGTTCCCATGAAAGAACAAACTCATCAACATCTGGGAAGGCCTGTGGGTGAGAACATCTTCAGCAAATTTTCATTTTTGGGTGAACTATTCCTTTAATTTAGATCTAACTGAAAATGATGAGTAAAACAGAGATTACTGAAAAATATACCAGGGTGATTCAAAAGGGTATCCAACTCTTCTTTTGCCACCACCGTTCTTAGTTTATCGCCACTGTCAATCACAAATATGATGGCCTGACCTTCCTGAAAACAACATAGCAAGCATAAACACAGATCGATTCTAACGTAGGCAATGGCACTCCATTAGCTCAGTAAACATAATCAGACAAGCTTATATCAGAGGAACTCACTTGTAATAGTGCTCCCACAGATTTCTGTATCTGCCCTGCCCTGACATGTCGAACACTGTGAAAGAAAGACTTTGTGGATAACAGGGATATTGTGTTAGTGAGATTTTGAGAAAGGACAAATGGTTTTCAGAAAGTAAGAATTGAATGACATTAGCTATAGTTAACAACCCTTTCAAATATTCACCTTGAGGTCTTAAACTTTTCTATGCTGAAACCTATCGTTGGGACAATGTCTTGAGCCTGAGCCTGCAAGGAAAAATGGCAATATCACAATTGTGAGCTCACATTCAAAACAGAAATCAAACGAATAAACAAAAATAAACTGGCGAAGACCAAACAATTTTATAATCGGGCTCACAGACAGGAGAGACATACATTGGATGGCTTTAGCTGGTTGATGATGGTAGTTTTTCCACTGTTGTCCAGACCTAAACACAGCACGTTCACTTCCTTCTTCTTCAGGCCCAGCCACCCTGCAAGCTTGTCAAAAAGCCCCATTTGCCTATTTGGATGGGACGCTTCTGGAAAGAGATTGCATCAAAGTCCTTTTAGTATTCGATGGATACGTTGGCTATCAGAAGCTGGTCTGATAAGAAACTGACAGGGTTCCTACATTTTCAATTTCAAAATTAAATACTTTTCCAGACTCAAATTTCCAAATCTCTCGTTAGATTTTCAGACCATACTTAACATAAATGGTTCATTCAGCATTATTTTCAGCTTTATAATTGGTATATAGTACAGTCATCTGTAAATAGTTTTATTTTCTCAGAGCTTTTCATTGATTTTCTTAAAATAACACACATAGTCCCTAAAATAAAAAATATATACATACATAAAATATACAGACTTTTTACATGCACATAAGAAACTCTTTTGTGCCCTCAATAAACTATTCACATGTGCATGGGAATGTTTGCATGCTAATGCATTACAATTTCTTTACAATTTTATATAACCTATTTCGTTTGTGCATCACTGCCATCTTACTATGAATAAAACGACGATAGCATGGATGCACATGAATTAACAGAGATCTACCTGCTCAAAACTTTGCTTTTCTTTATGGTGGTACCCCTAATATCAAGGCCTAATGTCAATTTTAACACATCCTCTGTGGCGGCGGAGAAATTAGGACACGAAATGGGCTGATGGCATAACATTTGCCAAGTTCAAGGGTCTATAAAAAAGACTGGTACTGTAAAAAAAAGTTTCATATTTGGTTTTCATTGGGGCAATATTTCAATATTTGCAATATGCCATATTTCAAAGCCTTAGGTCTCTTTAATGCATTCTCTGTGGCAGCCAAGAAACCACACCACGAAATGGGCTGATGGCACAACAGGTGGCTCTGTATGCATTGTCCTATATAAGTTTTTTTTTTGTTTTTGCAAAGGCCCTATTTTTTTAATTTTGCAAAGATCCTTGAGACAATGTAATATGGTGCTAAACCCAAAATGCTTATAACCTGCATTTTGCATAATGAAAAAGTGCACAATGAATTGATTAATTCTACGATCCCTAAATAATAACCAAACAGCTGCCATGAAACCTCACTTCTTGTATGATACATTTACTTTCATTAAATTCTTAATTTTCTATTATTAAAAAAAATAAATAGGGACAAAATTTGGAAACACAAATATTTTCTATACTCTGCTTTCATTTTCCATACTTTTCCAAATCCCATAGGAACCCTGAAATGAGCTTGTTCTTATCTTTTTTAATAATCCGATTTAAATGATTGGAGCATCTATTTACACTAAGACTTGTTGGCTGAGGATATTTACACTAACTCCGCCCACCAAGGTGTGATCCGGCCAGTCAGCACTACAAAAAGACGCTGGTCAATAGTCAGTTTCAGTGGTGTAGAATCTACTGTACACTGTAGAATAGATGGTAAGGCGAGAGAGCGATTGACCCGGGTTCGAATCCGCTTTTTGCCGAACTTCCCGCTTCAAATTTCATATCGCATCGGAAAGGCATTTATTTTCAATAAAAATTAAGTAAATAATCAAAAAGTTGAAAATAAAATATCGGGTAAGTGTAGAGGGGGCTTTATTGACCCAATAAATAAGGTGACATCCTTTTAATAATTTGAATTAAATGATAATTCACACTAAATAGGCCTACATTATTATTGCGTACTGTTTTATATTGAACTACAATACTGAGGTGCAGATATTTGCCACTATAAATAGTAGAAATAGCTAGTAAAATATTGCTATTTTAACAGTGTAACGTTAAATAGAATTTATAGCTATATGGGTCATTCTATGGAAATGCCAGTTTTTTCTGTCCCTAGCCTTTACAGAAATATTACACTTGAAAAACACTTTAGGATTACAATTTCTTTATATTTTAAAATGAAACAATATGTTATTTGAACAATTACACCTTCTTGAGCAATCAATGTGGCAATATTTGTTTTTTTTAATAATTATAAAGAATTCCAAGCACCACACATCTGCTTGTCCACAGCCATGTACAGCCAATCACCAGAACGTGCTTTATTTTGAGGTCAGAAAAAGTTTTTTCTACCATTTAAAATGCAATAATGTATTCATAACTATCAAATATATTATATAAACGGCATAATTTGGGTAAATTGTGGCCTAATGGTTAGAGAGTCGGACTCGTAATCGAAAGGTTGAAGTGTCGTAGGTCAGAAACACATGAACGGACAACCGTGAAAGCGTAATCTACGAGAACATCCTGTCACCCGTTACGAGACTGCTCAAATAATCCAAACACGTAAATAATCGTTTGTTCTGTTAAAATAAAAACACATCCACATAACGGGTGACATTTTCTGCAATAAATAAGGTGACATCCTTTAATAATTTGAATTGCATGATGATTCGGCTAACGTTAGCTTTAGGCCTACCTGCTCTTTCAGTCCAACGCTACTGTTTTATATTGAACTACAATAATGAGGTTCTTATTTTTGCCACTCTGTAGAAATAGCTGTAAAATATTGCTATTTTAACAGTGTAACGTTAAATATAATTTATTCATATACGTCATTCTAGTGCAGATAAATGCCACACTGTCCCTAGCCTTTACAGAAATATTACACTTGAAAAACACTTTAGGATTACAATTTCTTTATATTTTCGAAACAATATGTTATTTGAACAATTACACCTTCTTGAGCCATCAATGTGGCAATATATATATTTGTGTAATAATTATAAAGAATTTCCAGAAATCACACTGTTAGTTAGTGTTTTCTTTTAAATCGAACGTGCTTTTATTTTGAGGTCAGAAAACGTTTTAACTTTTGGCATTATATGCACAATGCTTTTTCATAACTATCAAATATATTATATAAACGGCATAATTTGGGTAAATTGTGGCCTAATGGTTAGAGAGTCGGACTCGTAATCGAAAGGTTGAAGTGTCGTAGGTCAGAAACACATGAACGGACAACCGTGAAAGCGTAATCTACGAGAACATCCTGTCACGTTAATCCTCTGAGCTCATTAGCACACTGGCTAGCGCTACACTTACGTTACACGAGACTGCTCAAATAATCCAAACACGTCCGTTTCTGTCGTTTGTTCTGTTAAACTCTCAAACACATCCACATCCACACGGGTGACATTTTCTGCAAAGCTAAGGTTATTGTTTTTATATTTGTTGCAGATGACGGCTAACGTTAGCTTTTAAGCAAACTAACCTGCTCTTTCAGGTCTCATGTGAACTTGTAAGTTAAACTTACATGGAAACTCGTCTCTTATATCTATAGAGAGTGAAATGCTCTAAAAATAAGTTGTATGTTGTCTATGTTTTGGTTAAATGTGATTTTGCATGCATACATATGACCCATTCTATATTTTACTGTGCAGATTGAGAGTTATCGCAAAAAAATTCAACAACACGGGAGTGGGAGGAATGGGAGTCATTCTAGGAGTGGATGACGCCTCTTCTCTCGACTCACGTGTTGACTTTAGAGCGCCATCACATGGACAATGTCAGAACTGTAGCTTTGTGTAAAAAAATGTTTTCCAGAAATCGCACGTTAGTTAGTGTTTTTAGTCTTATTTGGGTCGCAAATTATATTCTTCTTTTGAAAACGCAGAATTCAACTTTTGAGCATTATATCACAGGGCTAGACTAATTCCAAGATTTTAATTAAAAAATTAATCTATGCCCACCATAATTTTGGTTTTAATATTTGTATTGATTTTTCTCCCAATATACATCGCATTTAACAATCCCCAAACCTTTACCAACTAATCCCTAGAGTAGCGCTCATGCTGTCCAATAATTCAGAAAGGAATTACAGGTTTAAAAATAATAATTATAATAGAAAAAAATGATGATAATTGTAATTCTAAAAAAGTAAAACAAATCAGTGTATACATACATAATAATTAATAGGGAAATATATAGATTAAATAAAAATACAAAAAGTAAATTAAAATCAATAAAAGTTATTTAAAATTGTCAACATAATCAATGAAAGGTTGCCAAATCTTAAATAATTGGTTTATCGATCCTCTTAATGAGTACCTAATCTTTTCAAGGTAAAGACAAGTGGTTGTGGTTCTAATCTGTGCTGAAGAACCACAGAAAGGGTGTTAAATATAACGTTCTAATTTGGGACATGTCCAGAACATGTGAATTAAAGTACCTTCAGCACACATTGTATATACACATCAAAACCCACGTTTTGGACTGTTTGTGCATGTAATCGGTGTTTGATCTGTGCATGTCTCTCTCCTGATTCCAACAAAACAATGTATTCACTGGAGAAAGCAATATGGATAAATAGTTTAGCTGGAAGCAACAGTTTAAAGTTAAAAACATCTGATGGGCTTGTTTATTACAAACCTGTGACGTGTGGATTGTTGTGATGTTTTTATCAGCTCTCATTCTGACGGCACCCATTCACTGCAAAGGAACCATTGGTGAGCAAGTGATGTCATGCTAAATTTCTCCAAATCAGTTCTGATGAAGAAACAAACTCATCTAATTCTTGAATTGCTTGAGGGTGACGGTTTTAGCTAATTTAAATTTTGGGTGAAATATTCTGACCTGCAAATACTGTTACAACTAAATTACATGTTGCTTCTTAATGATTTCATTTTGTAATATATTAGAACGCAAAACCCCAGTCCATATTATACAAACATATTTTTTATTGCGATAGACTCACAAAAAACACAAGCAATATCTGTTATCATTTATTTTTACAAACATTCAACCTATATCACCTTTATCTCTCTGTACTCTTTATAAATTATAAAAAATAATGTACAATTAGTTTACTATGAACAATACATTATGACCTGATTGCCCAGAGTTTTTCCTTGCCCTGCTTGAAGTAAGCACTCAGTTCTCTTGCGCTTTTGACATTTGCACATCGCAACTTGAAGTTTGTAAAGTGGTCTCAGTGTCCTGAACATGTGCTTGGGTACAAAGAGCCAATCGAAGGAGGGGTGGCTATTTCAGCTAATGTACATGTACAGTATTGTGTGTTTGTATGTCTGGTGGAAGCAAAAGAGACTGCAAATATGTATGTTGTCATGGAAGTTATGCGTGTATGTAGGCCTGCTGTGTTGGGAAAAATACTTGCCAACATGCAGTGTGCAATATTGTCATGTCCTCTATAGGAGAACATTTTACTGCAATCTGTCACCTCAATTCTCTACTGACTATATGACAATAGTTTCATAGTCGCAAGGCAAACTGATAAAATATCAGAGGTGTCTATAGAATCTGTACACCATAGTAGACTGAACAAATGTGTGCAGGTCTCAAATCTCGGTCAGGAGGGATTTGTCTAAGTTTGTTCAATTTGACTGTGGTGCACAGGGGTAAGAAAATGCTTACAGTCTTCTGAGAGGTCAGACTTTTACCACCTCGCTGACAGCCTGAGGAAGTCAATGGTTTTGTGTGGGATTTTTTTTTTTTCAACAGAGCAAGATAAAGCTCTTCACTACCTACCATGGCTCTTTTCTTGGTTTTCTAAAGACTGCACATATTGCTTAGAAAAGGAACTAAACAAAAGGCAACCAAAAAAGAAACAAAGTCACACGTACATATAAATATCAGGATAAATATCAGATGTGATAAACCATGTATAATAGCCATTTAAAGCTGAAGACATTCAACAGATCCGTAGTCTCTCATTTCAGAGGCTTGATGAATAAACCAGGAAAATATCTTAAGACACATAATTTAATACATTAAAATAGCAAATATGCTATTCAAAGTTCTCAGGTTTGGAGTCCGGTCAATCACAGAACTTGCAGGATGATTGACAGATGACATCTTCGTTACAACAGAACGGTACCATTGTTCCATTGTTTACTGTGTTCCTCCGGGTAAATGGTCCAATTTTCCTGTTACACACAGTTCATCAAGAAGACAAACAATTCATGACATTTAGCATGTTTCTTCATGGTCTTTGAGATTGCTTTCTTATGTATGTGTTTCAACTGGAAGTCTTCCCTGGATTATGATAGAAACAGAGGCTGTGGAGACAGACAGTCAGTTCAGACCTGAAGGGTGTGTGCGTGTGTGTTTTGGGGGTCTAGTGATGCTGGGAGAAGCGTCTGTATGAGAGTATGTGTATGTGTATATGTGGTTTTTCATACATGGAAGCCATTCTGTTGAATGTGGAGCAACTGCAGTCGTAGTGCTTGTATGCTGCTCACTATCCTCCTCTGGTGGCCAATCAGAGACACTCCAATTCTTCTCACATCACTGTTGAGAAAACAACAGGACGAGACTTCTGAAACTGAGGCAATTCATTGGCAAGTTCATGATGAGTGAAAACGGATATATTTATTGGATCAAACTAATTTACTGCTCGAAAAACCCACACATTTTATGTGACTAAAGATGTACAAGGGTAAAAGTCATAATATTTGATGTCATTCTCCTCTTAACCACTTGATGGCACAAGAACTCACCACAGCACTAGTCTAATAGCGTAAGTTACACTTTCTTTGTCTATGTAAATGTCAATATCATGCATGTGGAAATTTGGCTGATATTCAACACAATTATGGGCATCAATATAAAGTTGGTTCTGTGCTATTGGTCATGATATTGATCATATGATATAGTAAAATGTATATTTTTTCTATAAATCCATGTTGGATTATTTTGGGATGCCCTTAAAACTTTTAGAATCTTTTCTTTTTGTATATATTTTGGTAACAATTTAGAATAGGAACATATTCACTATTAATTACATGTTTTCCCTCAATAAGCTCCCTCAAAAATGTGTTAAGCTAAAGGTATTGGGTCGGGTTAAAGGATCTAGAACATGGTCATGCAGAATAATGCATTAATATGTGCTTTATAAATAAACAATATGCTTGTAATATGCTTGCTAATAAGCAACTACTTATTAGTGAGAATTGGACCTTAAAATAAAGTGTTACCATATTTTCTTCCTGTTTTAAAATTAACATTTTATGACAGTATATTTATTAAACAAAAAAATATTATTTTATTCATTAAAATAAACAAACTTTATGATTTATTTACCTACAAAATGTGTTTCTCCATCTATGTTCAATAAAACATTTATATTTTTTTCTGCAATCATACACAAGCGTTGTAGTGAATAGCACTTTTTTTTTTCTTAAGATGTGCCTTTTGTTGTGTTGTATCCTACTCAAATGTAGCATTTGTTTGCTTTGCTATATGACAATAATTGCAAATTAGCATATATCAGAATAGTCTTTTAAAGCAAGTCAACTAAATTGAACTAAACCCACTAAAGAGAGTGATCATGATAATTTTTGCATGCAAGACATCACCTGGAACCTAAACGGAGTGTAAAAAAAAAATCAATGAGCAGGACTTCACACAATAGTTTTACTCCACTTACTCAATACTCATGGTGGATATGGAATCCAGGGTTGTGTATCCTGCTGTTATGAAGTTGTTCTTGTACTGACTCATTTTGATAGAATCCAACCAATCACCGATAGATATGAAGAGAGGATAGTCTGTCATATTTTCAGGGGATTCTGGGAAGCTGTTTAGACACACAACACATACTGTATGTGAAGTGAAACAACAAGAGTTTGGCTCACGTTTTCCACAAGGCAAGAGTTCAGTGTAATCAGAGTAAACATTAACATTTCAGTTTAAAATTATAATTGTAATACTGGCACTCATTTTGATTCTAGTAAGCAATTAAATAAGCGATTAAAATGTTGATTTTGATATGTTTTTGTGATCATTCTACCTATTTACATCTTCCACCAGTGTGAGCAGGCTGCTGGGATTGCGGATCAGCTTGTCTAGGAAGCTGACAACATCATTAAACAGTGGCCGCCGACTGCGTTCCTTCTGCCAGCAGAGAAGCATGAGCTGGTGCAGGGCCACGGGGCAACCCATGGGCGCAGGCAGCCTGTAGCCCTCCTCTATGGACAGAATTACCTGCAGGAAGACACACGGAACTCTGTTGGGATACAAATTCTACAAGACCATGTTTGCAAACACAATTTTAGGGATGCCATCAGTGGTATGCAATTATTTAACCAATACTAATGAAACACTTTAGCCATTGAAAAAAAAATCAGACAAGGCGGTAATTAATAAGCTAAAGGAATTACAAGAAATTAGTTAATTAATACATTTTATTTTTAAATTCTGTAGCAGAAACAAGCTTCCATAGTAATGTACCAAATTGCAAATTCTGATAAATTCAACAATAGCGTTACTATCAAAATAGAATAATTAAATGTTGTATTTATATACACACACATACACATGTTGTTTTTTATGGTTTACGGGGACTCTCCATAGACGTAATGGTTTTTATACTGTACAAACTCTATGTGCTATTTCCCTACACCTAAACTTAGCCCTCACAGGAGACTTTGTGCATTTTTAGATTAAAAAAACTAGTATGTTTTCCTCATAAACCATATATACCAGTTCTCTCTCTCTCTCTCTCTCTCACACACACACACACACACACACACACACACACACACACACACACACACACACTGTCACTCTCTCTCTCTCTCTTGCTAAATATATATATATATACAGTATGTATATATAATATTTGTAATAAAGCATTTGAAGGTTTACATGAAAATGACATTTAAAATTATTGAACGCTGTTGATACATATTTTGGCAAAAAACCTGAAATGCATTTTGGCCAGAAAAAAAATGCCTCAGAAAACTATTGTTCACAATTTCGTAGAATTAGAATAAACCAAGTGACTTACATCTTGGTTGGACATCTCCCAGTAGGGCCTTTCTCCATATGACATCACTTCCCACATGACAATACCGTAGCTCCAAGCATCACTGGCTGAGGAAAACTTTCTGTAGGCAATAGCCTCTGGAGCTGTCCAGCGGATGGGGATTTTACCCCCCTGACAAAACAAAATCTTTTCTTTTTTATTATAATAGCAAGCAGGATCACTGATTGTATATTTCCTATACAATCAAAAGAGATTGCTTGTTATGTAATGACGAGTCATAACTGATCTTTTCTTGGAATATACGTGTATAAAATGACACACTCAGACCCCTGTATCAAAAAGTTCAGATGTATTCAGACACATTTAGCATCTTATTATAAATCTAATTACTCAATCACTCCTCAAAGTAAGCCCTTAATCTCATGTTATACTGCTTAGATAAACTCAATCCCATTCACATGAGCAGAGTAGTGCTAAGCTCCAGAGATTCTGGATCAGCTTTGGCTGTCTAAGGAGCACAGATTGTTATTAACTCTGAACGGCCCTGAATTTAAATGAACCAATATTGAAGCAGGTGTATGTGGCTTACTGTGGTGGTGTAAGCTGCCTCCGGGTCGTCCTCCAGCACCCTGGACAGACCGAAGTCCGACACCTTACACACCAGGTTGTCATCCACTAGAATATTTCGAGCTGCCAGGTCCCGGTGGACATAGCCGATGTCGGACAGGTACATCATACCCGAGGCAATGCCACGCAGCATACCAACCAGCTGGATCACGGTGAAGTGTCCGTCATGCTTCTACAAAAGAAGAGAGAAGAGAAGAGGAGGACAGGCAAGAAAAGAAATAGAGAGGTTTATCAAATGAACAATACAAATATTCACCTTTAAACCAGATCTGACAACAGGAATTGCTGAATAAAGTTGTTATTTTTGTTTTCTTTGCACACAAAAAGTATTCTCATAGCTTTATAAAATTAAGGTTGAACCACTGATGGACTATTTTAACGATGCTCTTACTACCTTTCTTGGTCTTGAATGTGTCAGTTGTGTTGCTGTCTATGCAGGGTCAGAAAGGTCTCATTTTTCATCAAAAATATCTTCATTTGTGTTCCAAAAATGAATGAAGGCATTACAGGTTTGTAATTACAAGAGGGTGAGTAATTAATGACAGAATTTTCATCTTGGGTGAACTATACCTTTAAAGCTTGTGTTTGGATAGTAGTTGATAAATACATTAGAGTAGATGCTAAGAATGTTTTTCTTTTTTTTTCTTTATAATTAGCTTTTATCTTGGAGTAGTTCATTTTAAATCGAGGAAATAAAACATATTGAGTAATCTCTCAGTGAAATTCAGATCATGACTGTATCTGTCATAATTTATTTTAAGGTTAAATTTCTTCTCACTATTAACAAACCATTAACTACAACTTTTGCCACAATAAACTCCTAATTTGCTGCTTATTAATTGTAAGGCAGTTGTTAAGTTTGGGTATTGGTTAAAATTGAGGATGTAGAATATGGTCATGCAGAATATGTGTATTATAAGTACTAAAAACAGCCAGTATTTTAATAATAGGCATGCTAATAAACAACTAGTTAATAGTGAGAATTGTTCCCTATACTAAATTATTACCAAAATATCTAGATTTTTAGTCATTTTGGATTATTTTATAGCTTGTTTTGTTTGCTGCAGAGCCAAAATGGACCCCAGCCCCCACAGTTTTAGACTGTAAAACTGCAGGACATGTCAATTTTCTAACAGCATTTCATGTCAACTATCGATCTGCTGGCAAATTAGAAAATGCTTTTGCTGGATATGTCCTGTTTATGAGCAATGTCAGGTGTGGTGTGTAATAATAATGAATTGAGTTCTTGTACCCTCAGAAAAGAGTCCAAGGAGCCATTCTCCATGTATTCCACCACTATCATCACAGGCCGACCTACAAAGAGGAAAACAGGGCACCTGTAAATAATGGACTAGGTTATACAGAAAGAAACAGATTGGAAATGGGACAGACATTGCCACATTACTCAACTGTGTCTTTGTGTGACTTCAAGTCAAACCCAAAAGTTCACTTTTTCCTTCATCAACAGTGCTTAGTTTCTATGAAATTATTGTATAATGCTTCTACATTAACATCTGTAGTATAACTCTATCATTTTAATTAGCTACTCCAAACAGCCTTAGTTAATCTCTAGTAGCATGGTAGTTCCAAATAGATGAAAGACATGACACAACACTAGACTCATATACGGAGAGTTTTTTGTTTCTTCTTCTTTTTTTCTAGAGGTTGCAGGTATATTTGTAGCATGAAATCAGTGATTGTCTACATGTCAGACCGAAGCTGTGAGTGTATCAAACTTGGCAGAGAAACACGTTTATTTTTGCAGAGAAAAACAGCTTTTGGCTGATGATGATCCAAGTTATTCTGTAATCTGTAAGTTCTGTAAGTTCTGTAAGTTTCATTCAGACAATTCCTCAATGATCAATATCAACACTTCATGATTTCCTTATCGGTTTTATTTATTCATCTATTTGTTTATGCCCTGCCATGCTATTCGGACATAATGTTTTTGCTGGAGTTGCATTAAACGCATTACTGAAGGGTATCACATTAATGTTCAAAAGTAAGGCTATTTTGAAAATAAATTATAACTTTTATTCAGCAAGGATGCATTAAATTGTCCAAAAGTAATAGTAATGACATTTATCTGACAAGTATCCTTTTTTCCAAATAAATGCTGTTCTTTTGAACTTTCTATTCATCAAATAATCTTGAAAGAAAAAAAAGTTTTATCATTGATACTCAGAAATGTTTCTTGAGCAGCAAATCAACATATTATAATGATTTCTGAAGGATCAATAGACACTGAAGTCTGGAGTAATGGAGTAATTCAAGATCTGGCTGACCTCAGACCTTTGAATGGTATTATGGATATATTAAACAGCTGTTTGAATCTTCAGAAGGCAAAAGGATGCCAAACGTTTCTTACTCTTTGTAACCACACCCTCCAGTCTGATGATGTTAGGATTATCAAACTGTCCCATGATGCTCGCCTCTCGCAGGAAATCCCGTCTCTGACGCTCAGTGTATCCCCCCTTCAGTGTCTTTATAGCCACAGGAATTTCCTTTTTTCCTGGGATACGGAGCCGGCCACTGCACACCTCCCCAAACTCGCCTACAGAATACATTCAAGTCCATATTCACTGTCATGACATTTAGGGTTACTGCTTACATTTGTATATACTACACACTAGGTGGCAGTCAAACTATATCAAAGACACAACTTCACAAGTCTCTTTGTGGCAATTATTTCACATTGAATTATTTCCTACTTATCTCACTGAAGATTAGATTCTAATCATTTTGTCTTCTGAGAATAACAAAGTGATTTTTCAGAGAGGCATTTAAGAGCCTAACTGTGAAAATGATCTGAAATATATTTTAATTAGACACATAAGAGAAACCAGAGCCTAGATCTAGAGACTAAAGGATAGAAAGATAAATGAAGAAATCTGAAGCAGCTTTTTTAACGTTTTTGAAGAAATGTATCTTCTAACCAATTTATTTTTAACTCATGACACATGCTCATTTTATATCTTGCTGCAGAAATAGCAGGAGTAGATTATGGGCTACTGAGTATCAGACTGATGTGAGCTATAAAAGTGCTCTGACCTGCTCCGATGACTCTTTCGATCCGGATACGAGATGGATCGATTTCCTTGGCAAACTCATGAATGGCTTGCGAGGGGTCCTCGTAAGTGTCCGGGTCAATGTAAGTCTTTAATCCCGGGAATGGCACTATAAAACATGTCAAAGGTTGGAATCTGTTTTTTTTTTCTGAATAGATTTAAAATATGAATATACAGTATGTGAGTGAATACGTAATTAAGGTCTCATACCATGTCCATTTTGATACTGTGTTCTTTTTTTGTCTTCTGACTTTATCTTAGATTTTATGTACCACTGACACCTGTTCAAATAAAAAGAAATGTAACTGATCAATGTTTATTTGTTGATGTATGTTACATAACACAATTAGAGACTTCAGCACTGTCCATGGTTCTGAAGTTAGCGCCCCTGTCCATGGTTCTGAATTATGATCGGTAAGTATAAAGACTCAAGACATATTGCTGAACAGCTCCTCAAATGTTAAAATTAAAATAATGCTCCTCCAGGGATAATATCTCAAGAGTGTTCAATTGTAAATTAATTAAATTTATTCGACAAATGAAGACACTGATTCTGTCCGTCATCAAGAGCTCTTGATTTATTTGAGAGCTGCTCACAACAGCCTCCCTGCAAATCTGCAAAAGCAGCTGAACACGGAGCCATCAGCCCCTGCAGCTGTGCAAGGATGTGATTGCACAGGGGCTAGCTGAGTGAGGTTTCACACAGCGTGCTGCACATGCTGATATTGCGAATCACAGGACTGTGTGGCATGTTTAAGCTTGCTGTCAGTCTCACAGCAGGCCATTTCATGGCAGCACACACGGCCGCTGCCGGGAGGCTGCAGCATTCCGACTAATTAGGCAGCGACATGGCTCAGCCAATCGGAAAATAGGAAGGTGCTCCGTGGCCAACAGGCCTATTAGGAGATGGCTGGATGAGCAATGAGCTAAATTAAGGGTAAATGAGTGAATGAAAGACATATCCATGACATCCACAGACAGACAGACAGACTAAAACATAGATAGATAGACCGACAGACAGACAGACAGACAGACAGACAGACAGATAGACAGATAGACAGATAGACAGATAGATAGATAGATAGATAGATAGATAGATAGATAGATAGATAGATAGATAGATAGATAGATAGATAGATAGAAAATGCATATAAACACAACATCTGTTCATTTATCCTGGAGCATATTACTGTACCTGCCCCCTCATTATTTTCTCCCTCATTACCTGCCAGTGATGAGAAGGAAGAGGGTGAGAATGATGAGGAGAGAGAAGCCCCCCACTGTGGCTGTAACAATCACCAACACCTGGCCCTGATCAGCTGCCTCCTCAGAGTCTGATATAGTGAAAGAGTGTGTGTGTGAATGTGAAAGAGCAAGAGAGGGAGAAAGAAAGAGAAAGAAGCACAAAACAATGAAGTCACTTTCAAGTTAACGTTCGGTCGGTCAGTGGGGCTTCCATCAGACTCAGAAATAGCACTTGAAGTCATTCACAATAAACATATAATGTTCCCTTCTAACATTTGTTTAAAACTCTACTCACATCACTGACATGGTGTGACCAACATCTCTGAAAAGTATGTATAGCTACAGTGTTTTAGGCTAATAGGTATTGAAATGAGGCAGTTTTAAAGAAACTCTTACTCTCATCTCCTGTGGCGAAATCAAACTTGGGGCTGTAACTGCTGTAGCCGGCAAGGGTACGAGCGCGCACGTGGAAAGTGTAAACCGTGGAGGGCTTTAGTCCGGACACTATCGCGCTCGGAGACTTCGTACGTGTAGAGGAGTAACTTAACTGTTCCTGTTCCTATAAATATAAAGGTAGAAAGAAAATAAGATTATTAATTTAGCATACTGTTCATTGTGTATCTGATGTTTTCATTTTAAGGCATCTTTACACAGCTGAGTTAAGACTACTCTTTTCCTACTCAAAATTACGATAAATAAAGACAATAATGACAAAGTCTGAGTAAAGTATGTCAGCTATAAAGTAAAGTATAAAGTTATAATTGATGTTTAAATGCATTTATGCCACCTCTGAGCAGCTTTTAATGATTTAAAACGAAGTGGTGAGTAACCTTTTCATAATACTTGATCTCGTAGTCCAGGATGGCAGCATGCGGCTGCTCAGTGTCCTGCCAGGAGAGGGCGATACTAGTTTGAGATGCCCAGTCTTTTCTCACAACACCTACCAGAGACGGACCTGAAAGGCAAAAACAATTAGTTAGTGATGATGAAACGTTTTTTTTTTATAGGTTTCAATATGTACTGAATATGGGTTTGTTACTATACGCTTTGCTTAACAGATTACATTACTGCCATCTGGTGCTTGAAATGATAAACAACACATACAAACCATTGTCACAAAACACCTGCTTTTACAATATGCTACTCAGATTTTAGCTTTAATAAACTTAGGTGTTTTTTTTCAGTAATGCTATTATATATTAATCAAGGTTGTACATTTATTAACACAAATATTAGAATTGGCTTACACTTTATTTTAAGGTGTCCTTGCTACAGTGCAATTATACATTTAAGTACTGAGTAATATTAATTAAGGATTAGGTTTTGACTTTGGGCTACTTGCATGTAATTATGCATAATTTATTGTTATTATAATAGTTGGTACATGTAACAAGGTTACACACCTTAAAATAAAGTGTTACCCAGAATTGCAAATAAATTGAATAAGAGCACAATTCATCATTGTTTGTGTACACTCTCCTATTATTATGTATTATTCTTTTCACCTTCTTTTTATTTGTATACCATTGAACTTTGGCTTAATAGATGCATGTGTGGATATTTGTTTGTTTGACTGATTTTGTTTGATTGATTTGTGTTTCTTATAACTTTTTAAAATCTTATTTAGTTATTCTGGTTCTTAAATCACTTATTGATGCAGTTACTTTTTGTGTTTTTTTAACTAAAAACAAAAAAGCTTTGGCCATTATAACACCTGTGCTGGCAAAATCAATTAAGCTCTGATAATGTGTTTCCATTTAATTGAAATGCTATTTTCCTTCCTTTTAACACAATTGGCTTTGAAATCCTGAACATCATTGTAATTAGTCAGCTCTGCTTTGGCTATGTGAAGATAATGCACTCAGTCATGGCTCAGTCAGGTGGAAGAACCCATGAAAAACACAAGGAAAATCCATTAAGGATCTGCATTCGAGGCCATTTACAATTAGCACAATTAGTGAATTCTATAAGCCTCTGCACTTTAGATGACGGTTCGTGCACATGCACACATAAACACGCTAAAACAATCATATACACCACAAAAACTGTTTGAGGCTGCTTTCTAATGCTGTACACTTCAAGAAACCATTTCACTTTTTTTCTCTCCTTTCACCTTAGCGACTAAAATCACGCCCACAGGTAGGTGGAGTCGATCTCTAATTGAATCCTGGAGCAGATTAAAGTAGTGGGTGAATGGCATTAGTTTGACTTGATTGAATTTCTCCCAGGTAAATATTCACTCTGGAAGCCCACTGAGACTGCCAGCACGGTAATCACTACCTCTGTCAAAGTAATCAATCTCTCACTGTTAAAACAGCTGGGAAAATATAAGGGGTGGACAGGGAACGGGAGGCTTTTAGGTATAGCAAGTTGCAGAGAGAGAGGATTTGGGCAGTCGGTAAACAGCAGAGAGCAGCGTTCAGTGATGTGCAGCATTGGGCGGCACTGCCTGAGGTACTCTGGGATATCAGCGAAAGTGATTTGGAGAGAAAATAAGAGAATAAGACATCAGTTTTGCTAGGGTTAACACCTGTGACACAATCTCTGTCTCTGTCAGTCTTTCTCGGTAACCACAAGGGCTTTATCTAAATCTGCGATGCTGCCTATCTTCCATCTACTACGTCTCTGCAAATTTGCTGTGTGGAGATATATTGGAACGGTGTTTGATGAGACCCCATGTTGTTTGTCTGACGCCACGAGCTGAATCTCTCTCATGAGAGGCAGTTCATCTTTTATTGAGAGAGGATGGCCCTTGCAGCTCGTGACATCTGACTACTTTAGACGCACGTGAGGAAGAGACTCGCAGGTTTGCACAGAAATATTGAAGACAGAGTGACTGTAGAGAACAGGCAGCACCTTAATAAATTATGAAGCCTCATCATGTCACTATTTACAGAGGTGGAGATTGATTTCAGAATGAAATATTACACAGGAAGAGAGAGGGAAAAATGTATTTTCTGTGACTGCCTGACCTTAGCTAGGGTTGTCAGCTGGTGAAAGAGCAGGAGGCTGAACTTGGTTGGATAAGCAAAATTACTTTATGACTCAAGGCAGACCCAGTGAAGGACAACCAGGGAGTTAGTTCACAATTTATTCAATATTTAACTTTATCGGTCTTAAATCTTTAATGGCACATTGGAAGATCAGTCGGAAATTATTCTGAAACACATTCACTACCGTTCAAAAATTTAGTGTAATTTTTTTAACTTTTATTTAATACTTTTACTCAATAAGAAAACTTTAAATTGGTCAAAAGTGACAGTAAAAGCATTTATAATGTTACACAATTAATGTGGTTCTTTTGAACATTCTATTCATCAAAGAATCCTGAAAAAAATCAGCATATTAGAATAATTTCTGAATGATCAATTGACACTGAAGACATAACAAAAGAAAAACAATACTGGAGTAATATTTCTGTTTTACTGTATTTTTGATTGAATAAATGCAGCCTTAGGCTTTGCATTAAATGCATTCATATACAGTATTTTATGTATTTTATGTTCAAAAATGTATGTAATAATGTATACAAAAAAAGGTTCTTTAAGTGAAACAGATGTTCATGTTAATCCAGTAACCATTCTAAAGAATTCAGTTCCGGAAATAATTAATCAGACTGATGTAAACGGCTAAGTCTCTTTGATTGGTTTTCGTATGCGGTTAAATGATTTTAAGATTTTTACCCCATTATTACGGTACATTTTGTTTTTCAAAATGAAGAAAAAAATGACGGCGCTTAATGTACAGTCATTATGTGGAGCTGACCTGCATTTTTATTTTAATTAGCTGTCCTGCTCCGCTTAAGGGGTTCTTCCATTGACTTTTACCCCTGAATCATTCCAGACTCATTATGGAGGCTGCACAATGCCTAAATGATGAGTTTTCCACATAATCAGCAATCATACCACTAGTCAAGCAATCACCAAAGCCAGATTAAGGATAATTGTATGCTGCTTGTTTTCGCAGGGTGTTTTTTTAACATCACATTCTCTTGAGTTTACAAAAGGACTGTCAAAGGAAATGTGGCACATAGAATATGTACATGCTTGTGAGCACACACACTGAAGACTCAATCTAAGTTCTTGTTTTATCGATGTGGCTCTGGAGGGGACATGCAAATAGAAACTGTCCTTGCATCTACATTTCTCTGTGATTTCAAAAGATTTCTCAGAGGAAGTGAGGGAAAAAGAGCGCTCCTTTAATGCACATTTTCCTTTTATTTCCCATGACTTGACAGATTTCACTCCCTCCCGCCCTGTCCTAGAATTATATACAAGTTTAAAAAGAAAATGCTTCCCTATGGCTCCTATAATCTTCTCCTCTAAGTGTATCTCATGTAGTCCTGTTACAATAAGTGAACACACTCATCTGAAAGTGCTAAACCTGAGCTCACCACAGCTGGACATTAGAAATGTGTAGGTGGAGCTGTGGCATAGCGGTTAGTGCATATAGAAGATGCAGGTTTAAATCCAATTAATTAATTTAATCCAGCTATTTTAACACATACAGTTGTTGTGCTCAAAAGTTTACATTGACTCGTAAACAACTATTACATTTACATTTATGCATTTAGCAGACGTTTTTATCAAAAGCGACTTACAGAACATGCAGACTATTATATTACTTATTTTTTATCAATATGTGTGTTCCCTGTGAATTAAACCCACGATCTTTTGTGCTGCTAATGCAATGCTCTACCACTGAGCCACAGGAACACTACATTACAACACACTACATTACAAAAGGTGAAAACATTTACTGATGCTCAAGAAGGCAACACAATGCATTAAGAGCTGGGGATGTAAACATTTGAACAGAATGCTAATATGTAAATTATTCTCATTTTGTTCAACGATCATATTTTTTCATTTGGTACTGGACTGCAGAAGCTACATACATACTTACATGTTTCCCTGAAGACAAAATAAGTACAATTTACCCTGATCATCCAAATTAAAAAGCCACCCCTCCCCCGTCTATTAATGCATTGTGTGGCCTTCTTGAGCATCAGTACACATGTTCACCTTTTGTAATAGTTATGCATGAACCACTCAATTGTCCTCAGTGTTATAACACAGTCAATGTTGGGAAGGGTTCAAATATTCAGAAGATGTTAGAAAAACAAAGAATGTGCAGGAGCTGGAGGATTTCTCAGAAGAACAGCAGGCTGTTGAACTGCTCAGGACCAACGAGGGACTCATCATCATCAACTATCACAAAGAATAACAACAGTCATGGAACATCCAGGAAATGACACAGAGTCATCAAAAGTGTAAAAAAGTGTAAACTTTTAAATGGGGCCATTTTTATAAATTCAGTTATTATTTTGTCTTGTGGAGTAAACATATGTTATGTGAAATAGCTTATTCAGGACAGTAACAAAAAAATAACATGCCATTTTCATGATCCCTCTTATTTTGTTTCAATTATTAACATTTTGCACATTCTGCAAGGTGTGTGTAAACTTATGAGCACAACTGTATATCAGCAAATATATATACATATAGTGGAGAAAGCAATTTCTCACTGGAGGAAGCAATGTTATGGATAAAGGACTCATTTTAGCTGGAAGCAAAGTTAAAAAACCTCTTAATGATGGATTTGTTTCTCACAAACGTGGACTGGCATCATGTGGATTACTTGTGGATTATTGTGATATTTTTATCAGCTATTTGGGTTCTCATTTTGACGGCACCCATTCACTGCAGAGGATCCATTGGTGAGCAAAAGATGTAATTCTAAATTTCTCGAAGAAGCAACAGAAGTATCTACATCTTGGACAGCCTGAGCATCCTGAGTTTTACAGTGTAAGACAGAGTTTAAACATGTGAAATGTGTGTTTACAGCAGCTGATGTTTTATGGGTGTGTGTCTGGGAGTGAATGAGTTTACCAGGTGCTCTGAGAGAGGGAAGATCCGACACAGAGTTTGACAAGGCCACGTTTGATTTGTTCTCAGCAATGAAAACAACTCCAATGCAGATTCAAAGATGAATAATGAGAGACATTTGAGTATTTGTCTAAACACACTCAAAAATCATCCAACCCCCAGATACACATGCGAGTCTCTCAGAAGCTCACAAACAGCAGAAATTAACTGGAGAATGAAGCAGCTGCAGTAAATATGCAGTCGATACGGCAGAACTCGGTGCAGGCCGATACATGTAATTGCAAACTCATGAGATGTGCAGACGCTTATTCTTTCTTTTATTACTGTGTGTGTGGATGTATGGGTCCTTATATGTTTATTGAGTGTGTAAGGAAAGTAGAGTCTGTGTTTGTGTGTTTGCATGTGGCCAGTCAGTATTTGTTTAAATTAAACTGGCTTTTTGGTAAACGCAGTGAGGCATTAATGCATTGAACACAAGCAGTTTGAACTGAAGGGAGTCGGGTCATCATAATCAATACTAATTCACACTTTTGTAGTTCAAGGGTAATTAACAAGCTACAGTGAATTAGCGTCCCACCTCTGTCTCGTCACGCTCACTGGCGGTGGTGCATTTCAGTAGAAATGTGAAATCTGTAAATTTCTTATAAGAGTACAACTTGGACGAAATTAAGATGCTGCAGCAGTTGTGTGAAAACTATTTTCTTGAAAACTGAAGAGCCAATAAAAACATCAGCTCAGTTCAGCTTCTACGTTAGCTGTAACAAGCAAAAATAAGATGAAAAGCACAAGAGAGAGGCTGGATGTGAGTGAGAGAGTAAAAAAAAAAAGAATTTAGATCGTCTCTAGGAATAATTGTTCGTTTTCGGGAACAGATTTGTCTTGGAGTGCAGAAAAAATAGATGATATTCTGTTCCCCTCCCTGTCCAACCACATCTTAATTACTGCACCTATATGGGCCATTATGTGCCAACACCTGGCCTCAAGGGAAACATTTGTACATTGCATAATTTTTCACTTCAAGCAGTTCCCACTGCCAGGAAAAATAAATAGCTAAATAAATAAATAAAATCAGAGAGACACTGAGAGAAAGAGAGATAGAGAGAGAAGGAAGGGGGGTGGTAAAAATAACACAAATGGGCTGTCTAATCCTCCTTTCTCTCTATTCTGGGTAAAGACAAAACAACAAAGATTAAAAGAAAATAGCAGAAGTGTAAATACATTCACAAAGCTAGATGTCTAGAGAATAAAGAGAGAAAAAGCTTAGAGCACCATCCTAAGCGAACTGAGGGGAGAAAATAATGACTTGAAAAACAGTGTACTTTACATTACTGTAACAGATGCAGGGTTACCATACACTACAGAAGAAGCAAAACAATTATTAATCTGTGGATTATCCAGGTAGCACTTATTTAGCCTGCGAGGATTGATATATCACTGCAATGAACAATAAAGAGAGAAGAATAGTCCAAATAACCAGTGAAAACATCCAGTGGAAAGATCAATGTTTAAAGACCATCAATGAAAATATTGATGGCAAACATCTAAAACCAAAAATAGCTTAGGTAAAATCCATCAGCACATGTTGATTTTTCAAGGCAATTTTGACGGAAAACCTGTGAAAATCCGAAACATAACGTGTTACATTGAGCTGATAGTACAATGGTGTTGTATGTAGATTTAAGCATTATTAATTAGTAAAACTTTAACATAAGATTCAATTGATTAACATTAGTTAATGCTTGGTTATGCCCTTGTGAAAAAGAAGTGTCCTTAATTATTTCGAATGTGCTCTTGTATAGTGTTCTTCCAATATTACATTTACATTTAAAAAAGACTGTGCTTGCAAAAAGTCACTTAAAAGTGAGAGTTTCTCTTTAAAAAATGTAGTAATTTGAGTCTTTCTTCAAATTACTACATTTTAATCTTTTGTTGTGATCTAAATAAATGCATTTATTTTGATTTGTTGACTTGAGTATTGGTTTTGTGTTCAGTTGTACTGTATCTAGGACTATTATTTTGAAATTATTCATGGACTTCTACTTTGCACTCTCTCTTTATGTTTTTCTCCCTCTAAATCTTTTCCCTTGGATATTTGTGATTATCACCCTGCATGTGTCTTGTTTTGTTTCTCGTTTCCCCTGAGTACATATAGCCCTTTGTTTCCTGAATTCTTTGTCAGTCCTTGTTTTAATATGCTTTGTTACACTATTCTGTTTTGTTTCGCTCTGGTGGTTTCTTCCTTTTTTAATTTAATAAACAATCCACCACAAAACTGTGACACCAAGGCTATGTTAACACTGCAATAATTAATGCTTAATTCAGATTCACTGTCTCATATTGTCTGTTCACATTATTTTTACACATGGTCAGTATCAGATTAGAGAGTAAAATGATCACGGTTTTCATCATTTTTATTTAAGTCTTGTTTGAATAGAGATGTTATTGAGATGCTTACATCTCACGGTCCCTCCACTGACTTTTTTAGAAGCTTCAATCAATATTAACCGAATGAATGTTGCTCTAGTGACGTAAAAGTAGCGTGAATTCTCATGACTGGTACTAATGGTACCTAAATTGTATATTTATCGTTACAAAAGTGCAATTACAATATTTAAATTAGAGGTGGGCATAGATCATTTTTTTTAATCTAGATTAATCTAGATTAATTTTGGAATTAATCTAGATTAAAATGGCTCATTTGAATTCTGCCGAAGGCATTCAGAATATGTGTGCTACCCAAATAATGACTAAAAGTAAGTCTTTGAGAACGGGTTTCTCAAGCCAGGTGGCGCATTAGACCAGGGGCTCATCTCCTGTTTCCAAAATGCATCACAAACTTTAATCTCTTCCGTCCCAATCCCACGAAAAACTGGGGAAAATCCCGTTCCACTCCCGGAAGAATGACTCCCATTCCCTCCCACTCCCGTGTTGTTTTTTTTTGTTTTGTTGCCGATAACTGTCGATTACAGTAAAATATAGTACAGATCACAGCGTGCCCACCTTATTAGTTGAATAAAACCCAAAATGTCATTTTTGTTATTATATTGAACTGAGCCATCTTATTATGCACAGTGTTGCACAGATTAAATTTCATGTAAATCATCCATGCTAACACACACGTCTTCTATTTTTTTTTTCTTATAGATATATTTTTCTATGTACTGTATTTTTAGATATATTCGAGTTTGAAGTTTCTCGCTCAAGTTCACATGAGACCTAAAGCGCATCTTGTTTGCTTAAAAGCGCAACGTTTGGTTGTTATTCTGAGTGCACACAAATAAACGTAGAGTCTTTACAGATTCGAAAGATGTATGACCAAAAATGACGGAGATTTTAAGAGCAAGTGAACGCACCGGAGCCTGTCCTGCAGCAAACGCGCTTCCACACAAACACTTCAATAGCGCACATTTCTCTAGGTTAACATCATATTGAGCGGCCATGTAAAGTTGCTACTACATACATCTTTCAGATGAAAAGCCATATTTGAGGTTGATGAATGATAGGTGAGCGTTTGGATGTGACCAGCCGTTAACAATCTGTCCATCACGGACTGCGAGCCTCTAGTTCAGTGCAATTGTATACATCCGCGATAAAATATCAGGGTGAAAGTCATCATAGCTTGCGTAGTAGACCCAGCTCCCAACCCAACTTTGAGAATAGATTAACGGCGATATTTTTTATCGCCGATAAGAGTCTCACGTTAACGCAGCACGTTAACGCCGATAACGGCCCACCACTAATTTAAATACAATAACATACAGAACCGAAATGCATTACATTACTTTAATTTGCATTTAACTAAAGATAACCTGTACTATACAGAACTGCACAGCAAAGTGTTACCAAATAATAAAATAATATTTAATAAACAAACACACAAGGCTCAGAAGGCTTGCAGAATTTTATGAATGACAGGCGTTCTAGTTTTGCAGAAATGGGTGCAGCTGTCAGTGCAGTTTTCGTGTGGGCCTGCTCATGAGAAATCACACTGAAATCCCAAAACATCTGAATAGGCACAAACTAAGAAGGCCGCTTTCACATTTTGATAGATCAGAATCAGAAAGACAACATCATTATGATGTCTGACACGACTAATCTGGGCTTATTAAGTCTATAATTGCATATTAATATGCCATTTTGCAAGAGATATCAGTCGGCTAGCAAATAAATCTTCATTACAGTTTAAACAGGTGATTGCCATTTCACTCTTATGGTCTGTGTTTTTGACAGAAATTGTACAAGAATTGCAATCCATCCATCATCCTCTTAAATTCACAATGGAAAACAAAAACAGAAAGATTGGGGAAGAGAGAGAGAGAGAGAGAGAGAGAGAGAGAGAGAGAGAGAGAGAGAGAGAGAGAGAGAGAGAGAGATGGAACTAAAATTGCAAGTTCTTGCGTCTTTGTTCCCCGAATTCATTGACAATGTCCAGCACATATACCTTAGCATTCCAGCATTCAGGACAATATGTGTGCAATCACTGTCAGTCTGCCCCTCACTAGCCAAGACACAGTGCAGTTAACTCTCCATTATAATGCCCTTCAGGGGAATAAGAAAGCTCTGCTCAGTCTCAAGTGCTTTGAGGGCTGCCGTGGGGGTCAGAAGTCTGGATGTCTGTCTCTGTGTTCTCTGGCGCACAGTCTGTCAAAATGGAGACAGTCACCCTAGTCTTTCCCCTTTCTCTTTTCCCCTGCATCTCTCAATCTCTCTGTCTTTCCCTGAGGGACAGTGAAGTGTCAGCGTGTGTCTATGCCCCTGCTCAGCTCAGTAAGGTCTATGGATATTTTGGCCTCAGATACATTCAAGAAGTACTCTCACCTTCACTCTAGTAAAATTCAAATATGGCAGGTTATTCTTTCAAAATTTTAGGGGTTCAAGAGCATAATGCTGAAATAAATTGTAATTGTTAAGATTTTCAAAGATCACCAATAGACCAAACTGTAAGGCGTGCGTATGCTCAGATTTGATCTTAGAGTGTGCGTACGCTTAAATCCACGCTGATGCTCATATTTGTAAAAACAGGCTTTGACATAGAAAAGTGCTTAGCGTCACGTCAGGGTCTGAGCAGACGTATGCACTTTTTCTTATTAGAGTACTGCAGGTTTTGGAAATGCAAGCTGTTCTTGCAGCTCACTGTTCTAAATTAAATAATTTGGATAATGACTGGTGAACTTTTAAATGTTAAATACAAAATGAAAAACTAAATAAAAGTACTCCATCTGTCATACAGTGTTATTGTGGCTGCGGTGTATCACATGCGAAGCATGATGCGTCGACATAGAAACAGTAAGGGGAAAACGTTTTAAAATAAAGGCTGCCTATATATATATATATATATACAGTGGTTACGGAAAGTATTCAGACCCCCTTAAATTTTTCACACTTTTTTATATTGCAGCCATTTGCTAAAATCATTTAAGTTCATTTTTTTTTCCTCATTAATGTACACACGGCACCCCATATTGACAGAAAAACACAGAATTGTTGACATTTTTGCAGATTTATTAAAAAAGAAAAACTGAAATATCACATGGTCCTAAGTATTCAGACCCTTTGCTGTGACACTCATATATTTAACTCAAGTGCTGTCCATTTCTTCTGATCATCCTTGAGATGGTTCTACACCTTCATTTGAGTCCAGCTGTGTTTGATTATACTGATTGGACTTGATTAGGAAAGCCACACACTTGTCTATATAAGACCTTACAGCTCACAGTGCATGTCAGAGCAAATGAGAATCATGAGGTCAAAGGAACTGCCTGAAGAGCTCAGAGACAGAATTGTGGCAAGGCAGAGATCTGGCCAGGGTTACAAAAGTTGTAGAAAGTCAACCATCACTGCAGCCCTCCACCAGTCGGGGCTTTATGGCAGAGTGGCCCGACGGAAGCCTCTCCTCAGTGCAAGACACATGAAAGCCCGCATGTAGTTTGCTAAAAAACACCTGAAGGACTCCAAGATGGTGACAAATAAGATTCTCTGGTCTGATGAGACCAAGATAGAACTTTTTGGCCTTAATTCTAAGCGGTATGTGTGGAGAAAACCAGGCACTGCTCATCACCTGTCCAATACAGTCCCAACAGTGAAGCATGGTGGTGGCAGCATCATGCTGTGGGGTGTTTTTCAGCTGCAGGGACAGGACGACTGGTTGCAATCGAGGGAAAGATGAATGCGCCAAGTACAGGGATATCCTGGACGAAAACCTTCTCCAGAGTGCTCAGGACCTCAGACTGGGCAAGGTTTACCTTCCAACAAGACAATGACCCTAAGCACACAGCTAAACTAACGAAGGAGTGGCTTCACAACAACTCTGTGACTGTTCTTGAATGGCCCAGCCAGAGCCCTGACTTAAACCCAATTGAGCATCTCTGGAGAGACCTAAAATGGCTGTCCACCAACGTTTACCATCCAACCTGACAGAACTGGAGAGGATCTGCAAGGAGGAATGGCAGAGGATCCCCAAATCCAGGTGTGAAAACTTGTTGCATCTTTCCCAAAAGACTCATGGCTGTATTAAATCAAAAGGGTGCTTCTACTAAATACTGAGCAAAGGGTCTGAATACTTAGGACCATGTGATATTTCAGTTTTCTTTTTAATAAATCTGCACAAATGTCAACAATTCTGTGTTTTTCTGTCAATATGGGGTGCTGTGTGTACATTAATGAGGGAAAAAAATTACTTAAATGATTTTAGCAAATGGCTGCAATATAACAAAGAGTGAAACATTTAAGGGGGTCTGAATACTTTCCGTACCCACTGTATATATATATATATATATATATATATATATATATATATAAAAACTCGCCTAAATAAAAAACTCAATCTGGGAGGACTGCTAGAATATTTTAAATGTTTTAATTATTAAATTAATGACAATAATTAGGAGTGTTTACAAGGCAGAGCTGAAACCATTCATTTGCGATTCATAGATTTCACATCTGAAAGACACGCGTACTTGCATTTTCTGTATATACGTTCATTTTATGAATCACACGTACGCATATTTTAGAAATGATCGTTAGATACATATTAGGATAGTTTCTGCGCAATATTTTATAAATGAGGCCCCTGAAACTATAAAGGATAGTAGTACCTAACCCATCTACAACATCACCAAGGCTCGCTCTGATTGGCCTGACGGGGGCACTACAGTGATCGAAAGTATGAAATCGCTCATAACTCCTAATGCGCAGATTCAAGTGTCTTATATGAATTCCTGGGTCAAGGAAAGACAAAACGCACATGACGGACTTGATCGCCACCTTGGCGAAATGTTCGGCTATTTTGAATTCTCTGGAGAGTGAAAATCGATAATTAACAAAAAAAATCGCAGTCTTCAGAATCCTGTTTCATGCGCAAGATGCTGCAAAGTCCATGTTTACATGGAGAAAACAATAGAAAAACAGCAGATTGGAATGCAAAACCCTGTAAAGAATGCAATGTTTTTACAAAACATTTACTGTTAATAGTCAACCGAGTTGTTATGCTTTTAGTCATTCTGAATTTGAATTGCTTTTACTTTTTGGGTTAACCTTTAAAAATAAATGTGTAAAATCTGGCTAAGATTTGTTTAGAATTTGTTCTTATTTTATATTATTTATGAACATATAGGGCATCTTAGAGAAGAGAATGTTACTTGAATTATGCCATAGTTTCAAATTATATGACATTTTTATCTTGAACTGGCCAAACGTTCTGAAAAAAATTTATTCATATTTTTTTTAAATAATATTATTATTATTATTATTATATAATTTCCCAGCACTATTTTAAATCAATTATGAAACTGGTATCACACACACACACACACACACACACACACACACACACACACACACACACACACACACACACACACACACACACAGCCCAACCCCTGTCACTTATCTTTCCCCTACCGTTGATCTGAGGTGCTCTGAGCCTCCCAGCTCTGTCTAAAACTGACAATGAAAGGCTCCGTTGAGGCCACTGCAACTAAAAGCCCCCAAAACGTACTGGGATGTAATGTTAAATAAATGACAAACAGCTCAGGGATGAGGGTCTTCGGTCAGTACTCAGGGGCCAGATTGTCTGAATGAGGAAAGATTAAGGAATCATTAAAGAATCAAAATGATTATGGATCTAAATAAAGTAACTTCACTTACGAGAGTTTGCTGTCAATTGCCGGCATGCAAAATGAAATAAGTTTCAGTTTTGCTATTTATTTTCCCTTTTCTTTATTGAAGTTGTGTACTTTGGAATGGTGTGTGTATAGGAATTGCAATATAGAGTATTATTTGTCATTTATTTTCCATGCGCAGGCTCATCACTAAAGTAGATTATGCCTGGCTGAGTAGTTTTAAATGAGATTTGGCCAGCTAGTTTAATATCTTTGATTGCCATTTTATTAGTTTGGCTCTTATTGGTGACGTACGGAGCTTGAATAATTTTGAATAATTTTGAATAATGATTTTTTACACATTTGTTTTTAATGAGAAAAGCTTTTTATTGAATAACCTCTATATTTCAGTGCAACGGACGTTTTTATACCAGAGCATCTGAGAGTGGGACTTTCATCAAAATAACAGATGCCGCCTGGAATTGATTTGGTCTGAAATTCCACAGATAAGTATAGACAGATGAGAGAAAATGAGGTTATAGATATGATGGACAGTCATACAAAGGCAGCAGAAATATAATTCCCTATATTTACAGATTCTTTTTACAGAACTATTGCTGTGATTTGTTTAGCCATATACGTTAGCACAGCTATGCTATTAGAATTTAAACCATGGTGTCACGATCACCAGCTGGAGTGCCCTGAACTCTCACCAGAGGTCACTCCACCTCAGACTCTAGCCCCTGTACTCTGGACTCCATTTTCCATGTGTTACTTGCCCCTCATGTGATCTTGTCATGTGCTACCCTTGTTCTAAGAAACATTCAGATTGGTTCTCTGGTTGCATGTGTCTTGTTCTCATTGGTTGGTTTTGGTCATGTGTTCACCTTGTCTAGTATAAAAAATGCTCACATCCATCCAAGATGGCTGATTATTTGTGAAGAGTCATCCTTTGTTCCTAGTTTTCAAGTTTACCCTTTCTGTGTTTCCTAGTTTACCTGTGTTTTTGATTCTTGGACTGTTTTCTTGTTTTTTGATTGATTGCTGCCTGCCCTAACCATTGCCTGTATATTGGATTACTGTTTGCCGGTGTTCAACCCAGGCCTGTTTTGACCACATTTGTGAATACAACCTTGCATTTGAAGACTCCCCTTATTACACATGGTCATGGTCCATATATGGAAAAACCGGGGATAAATCATCATGATTTTCATGCTGGTTTATCATGGATAGGGCCAGACCAATAGCCATTCAGTTAATTGCTAAAACAACTAAATCTGTCAGAGCAAGAAAATCTTGCTAGGTTAAGCATGTTAACATGTCTATGGGGAAACCAACAAACCAGCATGCAAAAACAATACATAACCAGTTATGCAGTTTTTTTTTAAGAAGATAGATAATTTAAGAAGCTGATAACAGCCCATACACGAATATAATATATATAGCCTATATATAATATATTCTTATATTAGATATAACACACTATTAGAAATTGGAATTTGATATATTAACTTACAGTATCTAGCCCATACAGATATGTATGTTTGTTTATGTATGCACAATACTTTTTTTGTACATACAGTGTCAATACATGTTGAGATTATATAAGTAACTATAAAATATAGACAGAATTACACATGTATATATATATATATATATGTGTGTGTGTGTGTGTGTGTGTGTGTGTGTGTGTGTGTGTATTTGGGCAAATTCCAAATGGATGTGATCATCCCTATCCCCTTGGAGTGGGGACTTTGGAGTGAACAGGGCACGTGTGTGCCATTATGTAGTCATTTGGATGTCGCTTATTTTTATTATTGTTAGCATAACTATTGCAAATGAACATACATTTTATGTTATTAAAGTTTTTGCTATATAATAAATAAAACTAATATATATATAAAATATATATATATATATATATATATATATTATTTATGCCGGTGTCCATCAGTGAATCTGCTGACGCACACCGTGCTGCGTTGTTATGGGAACATCTCAGCTGAAGATAATGAGGAAATTATGTCTCTCCCTTTGCCAAGTGCATTCCAAACGACTACATAATGGCACGCACGTGCCCTGTTCACTCCAAAGTTCCCACTCCAAGGGGATAGGGATGATCACATCCATTTGGAATTTCTCCCGTGAACCTTTCGGTTCGATACGTGTACCGTTCCGTTCCGTTACACCCCTAATATATATATATATATATATATATATATATATATATATTTTAGGGGTGCACCGATCCGATATTCAGGATCGGTATTGCTTCGATAATGGCATTTTCTGCTGGATCAGTGTATCAGTCTGACGAGACCGATCCAAATTCGATATTCCGCATAGCTACTATTGTGTTATTGTTAAGCCCCACAAAAGCCGCAAACACATTGTAAAAAAACACCATAACGTTTCCATGTGTTTCAAGTGTTCTGAAGCCGTTACATAGTTTAATGTTTGGTACAGATGAACACTTCTCTCCGCTGCAGCTATCCTTCATCTTCCATTCAGCGTTCAAACTGCGTGCCACGTTCGGTTACTAGAGTCAAGATGATAAAACTCTCTCCACTGTTCCTATTATACTTGATCTTTAAATAAAGTTCAATGGTTTTGCATAAAAGGATTATATCTAGCTACAGTCTCTTGCTGTTTCTAAATCGTGTTACTTTCTACCGGGTATCTGTTAGATCACAACATTGTTGTAGAGAGCACTATGAAGGGTTCTTCATGAGCACAGTAACTGAAATTTAAAACGGCTAAAAGAAAAGGCTCAATAAACTGTGGCAGAGATTTAATACACTACAAAGTAATATCTCTTTCCTTTGTGCTTTGAACTTCTATGTGGACTCCAGAGCTCTGCGGGCCTGAGCGCTGTGACTCAGTGTTGCTTCAAGCACATCATTCTGTGCACAGGATGCTCATAAGCGCTGTGTGCCTGCGGGATTCACTAAATTCCAGGGGTTTCATTACCACGACGTAAAATGGGCGTTTCTGGAGGTGTTGGGAAAACGCCCCCTTTCCAAAAAAAAAAAAAGAGGTCACCGATCATGCGCAGAATGCAGTTTGTTTTTGCGCGGGCATTTCCAATCCCAGGATCAGCTCAGATGGATAATGAAGGAGAAAAGCATACCTACGATGGATAATGAAGAACAAAACAGTCATACAGGTTATTTTTTATGTTTTATAACCTTACATTTAAACGATTTTCGAAAACAAACAACCAGAAGAAATGTAAAACGTGCAGTAACGTCAATAGCGTAATTAAGTTTTACTGTAACGTTAAGTTGTACGTTAGCCAGACTCCTTACGAAAATTAACCATGGTTTTACAACAACAACCATAAACAAAAACCCAGGGTTTTTGTACTTCCATGGTAACCACAAAATAATAATGGCTGTGGTAAACTAACCTAGTTTAAACGTGTTATTTGTAGTAAAACTGGTTAACGTTACTTATACAGTGATAATAAATCCGGTACAAAATAAAAAATACATGGTTACCACCCTTTTACTATAATAAACCATGATTAATTGTAGTATTGACCCAATCTTCATCAATTAATTGGTGTTTATATATATATATTTTCCACAATTATACTGAGTGAATAAAAATATTGTGTAGTCGAACGTATCTTCAACCTCTTACGTTACCTCTTCAAATTAATATACTTTGTTTTTGTCAGACTGGCTCCCATCAAATTTCTAAATATGTACATCATCAAAAGAATACATCACAGGAATTGTTTCTTCAGAAGAAGAACTGAGACATCTACAGGAAAGCCACAAGCGCATCTGGCACATCTTACACTGTTTGGTAATTTAACATTCATATATTTACTGCATGTTTTCTCCTTATGGCAAATATTTCTGTACCTATTACTGTATTATGGAAATATCTAGTGAATTTTATTTGCCATGATATAAGGAATTTGTCTTGTTTCAGATTCACTACAGAAAACACATTAACACAAATACAGTATAACTGTATAGAAAAATATGCAATGTAAGAAGATAATATGTAGCAGAGGGTAACACTTTATAGCAACGCCTCATTTAATAACATTAGTTAAAGCATTAATTAACATGAGCTTACAGTGAGCAATAAATTAATTACTACAGTATTTATTTATATTAATAATTATATTATTTATTAATGCTGTCCTTGTCCTATAATTTTCATAATTTTTAACGTTAATTGTCTTTTTCCTTATAACAGGTCTGATGACAGTAACAAAAAACAGAAAGTGACACCACGATGTCTATGGCGAGTGGAAGACTATTCAGAACACGTCCCACTCTCTGTGAAAAGAAGAGTGATATATGCTTGTCAGCACAGAAAGAACTACAAGAAGACTCCCACAACAGATGATTTGGTATGTACTGCAACACATTTTGTTCACCACACTGGTGATGAATTCAGTGTGGAGGTGTCTAATTCTGTTCCTGGAGGGCCACTCTGCACAGATTTTAGTGGTTTTGAAGACCTATATTAGCAATCACAGCTATGGGCTGTAAATACACTTCTGTAAGTTGACCCTGTAGGTGCATGTTTGGACTTCCCTAATTTAGTGTATGTTATGCTAAAGTAGTAAAAAGTTTTACATTTACATTTTCATTCTGCAGAACGAGAAGCATGTCCACATTATAAATTGATATATGCCATATGAAAAGTGTTTGTTCACTCATAAATAAATGCTAGTGCCTGGCCCTGAAAATATGTAATTAAAGCTTTATTTTCTTTTGTTCTGCAGCATACTGAACATGAATACACAAGAAGAAAAAGGTTCCATATTCAAAACAGCAAGAAAGTGGATTGCCCAGCAAAACTTTACGTCCGATATGTAGTAAGGTAAGCATTACATTAACATGGCTTTATATACAGTATACATATAGACAGGAAAACATATTTAAAAGGAATGCAGATATGCAAAAATGTTAGGTGAAATAAAAGGTAATTTCTATTCTTTAACAAAAAATACTCCATATTTATTAATCTTTTGAATACAAATAGCTGCATATAGCTTTAAAATAGTGGGAATAGTGGGTCTCATTCACTAATAATTGTGTACACTATTCATATTTATTTGCACATTTGAATTTCTCTCAAAAACTGTCTAATTCACAACATGTGCTTATGTACATGAATTTATTCTTAACCTCGTTCTAATGTTGATGAATTTGGAGTATTCTAAATAAGCAACTGTGTGCCTGAGGTAAGTAATTTACATAAAACACACCCAAACCATGTCCATATGAGGGCATTTAGCACACATTTTCTTTCGTAACTCTCAACAAACATGACACTCACTAAAACCTTGTTTTTGCCTGAGAGCACGCACAGCAAGATCCGTTAGCAATGCCACAAACGCCATCCTTCAAACACAGTAAACACCGACTATGCAGATATTACAGACCTCTGATTAGTCAGCTGTACAAACGCATGTTTGTCTTTTTGCAGAGTTGCCTCACAGCTTGAGCTATAACGTACCTTTTCTTATGCTTTTAAATTTTCATCTTAACATGTTCATAAGGCCAACAAATATATTTGATTTTAGATTTGTATTTGTTCCTACATTTTTCTGTACATTTAGAATACATTTTAGATTGAAAGTTATTGATAAATCATGATTTATTTGTGAAAATACAGGGATTTCATGCACAAATTTGTGCGTGCACATGCTTAGTGAATGAGACCCCTGTGGTTCTCAACTGTTTTTGCTTAGTGCCCCAGTTTTTATTTTGACAAGTGCTGTTAACTCAGGTTTGTAACTAGTGTTTCCTCTGTTTTTCTTGACTCTATAAAAACAGACACCCACGATTGATACTGCTACAGGTTTTTTTATTTTTATTAATTTAATTAATGATGAAATGCATATTTCTTGTTGTCTCATGTAAAAGTGGTTTAAAATATTGGATATTTGTTGAGTAGTTATCATTGAACAGTGTGGTTTTTCACAGATATGACCAGTTTGCTGTGACTAAAACAAGCTCTAGGACTGAAAAACAAGCAGCAATTAAGGGTGTTCTGGAGTCATTAAAAGGAAACACCACCGTCACTTCAGAAATTATCCATGTCAAAATACCTTTGGCAGAAGCACACAAAAACCACAACACTTCACAAAACTGTCATTTCTCAAATAACATTCATTACATGGTGCGTGACAAAATACAGGAATATAGGTCACTTGGAATAACCTCAGTCCCTTTCCTGAAGAAGGTCTTGAAAACCTTTGTCCAGAAAGAGCTTTCAGAGATGGGAAGCGTTGTACCACATTCACAAGACCATCGTACTACCCTTCAAGCCATGTTATCCAAAACCATGTGCATCACGCCTTAGTTTCTGGAAAATATTCTGGCTTTGATCAACTGCAGGTAGAAAAAATTGATGAATGGAAATTATCAGATCCAAGTGCCAAGTTTTTCTTCGAAATGCACAGAGAACAACGTTGAGCAGACAGTTGTGAAGTTTAAAGTGAAAGCAGAAGAACAAGGATTTCCAGACTCAGAAGACTCTGATTTGGAGTGTAATGACACACAGAAGATAACATCTTCACAAGAAACTTTCTTGTTTATTCATCAGAATGCACAACAACAGGAGTTACTTAAGCGCTATGGAGATATGGTCCTTCTTGATGCTACGTACAGAACAACCAAATATGCATTGCCCTTGTTTCTTCTTGTCATTCGGACAAATGTTGGATACAAACCCATTGCCGAGTTTATTTGTGAAAATGAGACAACTGCTGCAATAGCCGAAGCCCTTAACATCTTGAAACAGTGGAATCAGCATTGGGAACCAAAATATTTCATGCTTGATTACTCACAACAAGAATACCAAGCTTTGGAACATGTATTTCCAAATTCTCAGAAGTATCTATGCTCATTCCATCGTGAGCAAGCTTGGATGCGATGGACAAGGCAAGGTATGAATGAAGTAAACTTGCATTTATAATAAATACAATATTTCACTGTATTTAAAATATACTCCTCTGAATATATAGCCCAAAGTTTTGTTTCATGATAAGAATATAATTTTAATTTTGACATTGGTTTCCATTTTTACTCATGCTTAGCAGTACACCAGTACAGACTTAAGTGCTTTCAGTAAACCAGCAGTTTAATTGTTTTATAAATTCCAAAATTGCCACAGCCTTTCACAGCCTATTTACCTTTTTTGGCTTTTTTATACTATTCTATTGATTTCTTTATTTATAACAGATATAAGATACGTAACACATATTATTTGGCCCAAAGTATGTGGGCAGTCCCATCTAATTAACAGGTTTGGCTATACCAGTAATTTCTGTGTGGACAAATCTTGATTCTGTACTGCACAGTGGCTTTGTTGGAATAGCCAAGCCTGTATATTAAAAGGAGGTACATTTGCATTATTTTATTAATGTTTTCTGGTAAATTAAATTCAGGTAACGTAAATTAGAAAATACAAGTTGTACCAGTTTTCCAATGACTTTTAATCTCCCCTATACTCTCCCTGACAGCCAAGATCATGTTGTCCCACTCTGAGCAAAAAGAACTACTCGACCACCTTCGTGACATAGCTAGCGCCCCAAGTGAATCAGCTTGTGATAGGGAGGTTGAAAGACTGAAGGAGAGCAAAGTTTACAAATCCCTTGAAGTCAGAAATTATGTTGATAGAAGGTGGTTATGTGTTCGGGAGGTGAGGTACTGCACTGGACATGTTCTGTATTCCACATTTCATGTTCAATTGTTGTACATTTAGACGGGTAGAAGGTAAAAGGACAAGGCAGGCATTTAGAGCACTTCCATTCTCTTTGTGTGTGTTATTTACTTGTTCCATTCGTTCTGCAGAACCTACTTGTATCAAGGTAATGTTTTTCTTGTTGTTTTCCAGAGGTGGTGTAGGGCCTATGCACCGCATGGATTCTCTGTGGCAGTCACCACCAACAATGGAGTTGAGGCGCTCAATAAATCACTGAAGAGCTTCTACCTCAAATTTTCTGGCACAGGAAGTCTTTCATCTATGCTTGAAACTCTAGTATGTGAGTTTGTCCCAGAGCAGTTGCTGTCATACAGTAGACTCAACTTCATCTACAGTAGTGAATGCAAGACTTACAATCCAGCTGTTCCAGCATTCCTGAAAGACAGACCCAGAAGCTTTGTCAAACATTGCTTGAACAGTATCAAGGCAGCTTCCAGCTATTCCAAAGAGCACATAGAGGTGCTTGGAAAGGAATCTTTTAAGGTCAAGAGTGAGACAACTTCTGCATGGTACAAAGTAGAACTTGGTAACTCTGAAAAATATCCGTCATGTGAATGTATCCTCTTCAAAACAACGTTCTTACCATGCAAGCATTTCTTTGCCATTTTTAGGCACTCTGATAAAACATGGGTTGACCTTAGCCCAGAGTACCGTCAAAGCCCATATTTAACTCTGATTTCAACGTTGCTTTAACACAAGATCCCCAGGGTAATGAAATCAGCACTCAAGAAGACCTCTCCTCTGAAGTTTTTGATAGTCCTGTACCATGCACGGGGAAGCAGACATACAGTAGTGAGTCACAGTCATCACAAGTAGTAGTCGATCAGCGCCATCTCCGTGAACAGCTCAAGACTTTGCATGACATATCATATATTTGCACTGATAAAGAATGCTTCCAGAGTTGTTCATGGTCTTTGTGAGACCCTGAAATCCCATTTACCCAAGGAAGATGGCTTGGTTCTCCAGGAGCAAGAATCTGTCAAGAAAAACCTTAGAGCTTTACCAAGTCGCTTGAAGAAAGTCAAAGCAAAACATCCAGGAAACGGAAAATAGTGCCAGTAGATGCAAATGAAGGTGTGTTTGACTTTTTAATCATATACAATGTTTGTTAAAGTGTTATTTAAAAAAAGGAATACAGTATGAAACTGAAAATGAAACTCGCCATCCTTTACTCACCCTCGTGTTGTTTCAATCCCAGATATAGTAAAGTATATGGTTAATGATAAATCAGTGAGGTTCATGTACCATATTTGATGCACTCTGTGTGTGTGTTGATCAGTGTTTATGTGAATACAAATCTAAATGTAATTAGTTTATCATATTAAGTTTGATTGTGTCTCTTCAGAAAACTTGGATGTTTTTATGTACTTTTTGCTTGAGAATTCAGATTTCATAGACTTTCGATAGATGGACAAAAATTATGGGAAAATATTAAAGTTCAAATATTAATTTCTATTCCAAAGTTTACCATGAGCGTGGGTAAAGAATGACACAATTTCCATGTTTGGGTAAATTAATGTACTAAACCCATTTTCCTGATTAAAATTTTGTGAGCAGTTCATCTTCTCTCACACAGTACCTGGCGTCAGCATCCATTTATGATTCATTGTTTAAAATGTCTTTGTGTGCTATTTTCTCATGTAAATGTGTTGTTTTAATATAATTAATTTCATTATCAGAGGATGCAAATCTACATAAAAAATCCAAAACAATTATCCCAGAATCCCAGAGGACAGAATATACAGAAATGGACAAAAGCTCTGTTCAGGTAATATACACCACTTTATCTTACTGTGCTGTTATTACTGAAAATCTCACTTGAAATTTATCAAGTTGTTTTGTGCATTTGTCTTGAAGAGAAGAAATGACAAAAGCAAACCATAGTGAGCACTTACCCAGGCTGACAGATGTGAAATGTTGACAATATGTATTTTGTAAATAAAGTCTGATTTTAAAGTCCATGATCAAGATTACTTTAGCTTGTTTATATTTAACTCTTCATGTATAGGACATGGCATCTGAGGTGAAGGATATTCTGGCACTAAAACCCAAACCTGGTGATCAGCACAGCCTTGAACTGTGTATTACACAGAGTGACTTGGCCACACTGAAGGAGGTTGCTGGCTTAATGACAAGGTAAGAGTTAGAAAAATAAATGGACTGTTTACTTTACTTAGACAAATTGCTTAGCTTATTGGGACTAATGCATCACTACATTTTTTAAAGAAAAATAAGGTTTGTCCTCGATCTTCTTTTCAAATAAAATATAATATCTTGGTTATTGGCTTAAATGGTTTTCTTTTTGAATAAATTCATGAATCTGCACTGCACACTAGGGCTGGGTATTGACACAAATGTAACTATTCCATTTGATTTTAATTCAAGAATTAGATTTATTTGTTTTATTGATGTCTTTCTGCGGTTGAAACACTGAGCGATTACATGAGACAGGATTCATTTCTGTAAAATGTACTTATCTTTCAACATTCCTTTTGACATTCATTCATGTTCATTTGCTGCTACAACTAGTACTGTAGTAAAGAGGAAGAGATGATCGCTTCACGTGCACTTAGTATGATTTGTATGGATCTTCTCTGAATTAAGTGTAATTTATGGCTACTTGTTCTGCTTAAAATTGTGTCTAGGCAATTCTAAACAGGTGAATGGAGATGACTGGTGTTTTGCCTGTAAATATGCAGACTTCCTTTCTCAAGGAAAGCCACTCACTTTCAGACAGGTACATGATCAAGCAACAGTAGTTATGTTTACAACATTAATTCTCAGACATTTTATTATACTTTTCATTTCTGATTCGTCTCTGTTTCTCTGTAGTGTGACATTCCACTGGTCAGGAAAGTGATGGTTTGGGAGATTATACATGAGAAGATCCTGTAAGCCTTGAATTAACCAGTTCTTCAAATATCTTCATGTCATGTTCTTTCTGTGTAAATTAAATTGAGTATGGAATTATGGATAATTATAAGGTAATTTTTACAGGCAAGAGCTGTGGAAAATATTCTGAGATTAATAAAAAAATGGTCTAACTTCAAATTTGATCTGTGTGATATGACACATGATAATAATAATATGTTTAATTTATATAGCGCTTTTCCCAAGCTCAAGGACGCTGTACAAAAGCAGAAACACAATAGACAGTCGATTCACATAATCGTAACAGTCCTTTCACAATCAAATAATCAGTTAAGTGGACAGTAGACAGTTGCCCAGTCCGGGGATAGACATGATTGCAGTTGCATATCATGGTACAATTATGTACAGAAAACAGAGATACAGACATAGTATAAGTAACAATAGAAAAAAATAAAAAATAAGATAGTCAATACATAAAAACAAAGAATAGAAAATGCAACAAAAAATAGACAAGCATGCACTAGCGATTGAGCAACTTTTGGAGAAGCATGCTAGAAGTTGGGCTAAACGACAAAGATGGAAAAATGCAGCTTTGGATAGTTTACTAATGTAAGCATCCAGAGTCAGTGCAGGATCAAGTGTAATGACTAAATTTCTGAAAGTAGCAGATGGAAAAACTGTTGTAGCATCAAGGTTGAAATTGAAAGCATTTATTATATTTTTATTAGTGAAGGGGGGCCACTGCCAGTAATTACAATTTCTGTTTTGTTTAAATTCAAACTGAGAAAATTAGAACTCAGTTATGATAGAATTGATGTGAAGTCAGTAAGCGTATTCAAGTGAAATAGGTGTATAATACTGTATATAATATAAAATGTAATTGACACGAAACACCTGAGATCAGGACAGGTATCTGAAGTTACTGTATATAATATAAAAGGTATTTGACACGAAACACCTGAGATCAGGACAGGTATCTGAAGTTACTGTATATAATATAAAAGGTATTTGACACGAAACACCTGTAATCAGGAGAGGTATCTCAAGTTACTGTATATAATATAAAAGGTATTTGACACGAAACACCTGAGATCAGGACAGGTATCTCAGGGTACTGTATATAATATAAAAGGTATTTGACATGAAACACCTGAGATCAGGACAGGTATCTGAAGTTACTGTATATAATATAAAAGGTTTTTGACACGAAACACCTGAGATCAGGACAGGTATCTGAAGTTACTGTATAATATAAAAGGTATTTGACACGAAACACCTGAGATCAGGACAGGTATCTGAAGTTACTGTATATAATATAAAAGGTATTTGACACGAAACACCTGAGATCAGGACAGGTATCTGAAGTTACTGTATATAATATAAAAGGTATTTGACATGAAACACCTGAGATCAGGACAGGTATCTGAAGTTATAACAGTATGAATGTAATCTGACACGAAACACCTGAGATCAGGACAGGTATCTGAAGTTACTGTATATAATATAAAAGGTATTTGACACGAAACACCTGAGATCAGGACAGGTATCTGAAGTTACTGTATATAATATAAAAGGTATTTGACTTGAAACACCTGAGATCAGGACAGGTATCTCAGGGTACTGTATATAATATAAAAGGTATTTGACATGAAACACCTGAGATCAGGACAGGTATCTGAAGTTATAACAGTATGAATGTAATCTGACACGAAACACCTGAGATCAGGACAGGTATCTGAAGTTACTGTATATAATATAAAAGGTATTTGACACGAAACACCTGAGATCAGGACAGGTATCTGAAGTTACTGTATATAATATAAAAGGTATTTGACATGAAACACCTGAGATCAGGACAGGTATCTCAGGGTACTGTATATAATATAAAAGGTATTTGACATGAAACACCTGAGATCAGGACAGGTATCTGAAGTTATAACAGTATGAATGTAATCTGACACGAAACACCTGAGATCAGGAGAGGTATCTGAAGTTACTGTATATAATATAAAAGGTATTTGACATGAAACACCTGAGATCAGGACAGGTATCTGAAGTTATAACAGTATGAATGTAATCTGACACGAAACACCTGAGATCAGGAGAGGTATCTGAAGTTACTGTATATAATATAAAAGGTATTTGACATGAAACACCTGAGATCAGGACAGGTATCTGAAGTTATAACAGTATGAATGTAATCTGACACGAAACACCTGAGATCAGGACAGGTATCTCAAGTTACTGTATATAATATAAAAGGTATTTGACACGAAACACCTGAGATCAGGACAGGTATCTGAAGTTACTGTATATAATATAAAAGGTATTTGACTTGAAACACCTGAGATCAGGACAGGTATCTCAGGGTACTGTATATAATATAAAAGGTATTTGACATGAAACACCTGAGATCAGGAGAGGTATCTCAAGGTACTGTATATAATATAAAAGGTATTTAACACGAAACCCCTGAGATCAGGACAGGTATCTGAAGTAAATGGCTTTTCCCCAACTGCGCATGATCGATGACCTATGCGATTCTCAAATAGGCCACGCCTATCTGATGACGCAGTTTCGATTACGCTGTTCTGAAACCCCTGGTAAAAAGTGCATCCCGTGTGCCTGCACGCCGAGACTCAGTGTTGCTTCAAGCACATCATTCTGCACACGGGATGCGCATAAGTTATTTATGGTGCTCTGTATTGGAGCCTTACGCATTATATTATTTTTGCGCAATGAAAGATTATTAATAGCCTTTCTTGTTCGTATCATCTGTTATATGGTGCTGCAGTGCAGTATGTTTAAAAGAAATGTCTTTTAATTTTACAGTATTTACATATTTTCCATGAATGTATTTTACAATAATACAAAGAGCAATGTATCATTTTTCATTTTCATTTTAGATTTAGTCTTACACTTATTCACTTATATTTGTTCACCAATAAATTTATTCTTTTTCACTCATTTTAGATTGTATAAAATTGTGCACTCATGATTTTTCTGGAGTAAATTTTGCTACTGAATTATCCACTTACCTAGTTTATAAAAGTATTTTTGTCATAGATTATTATTACATATTCATGCATTTGTTTTTTTTCTTTACAGTAAAGTTGTCTATATTTAGCAGATTGTGTGCAAAACATAAAAGAGTGATGAGCAGGTCAACACACACTTAGGTATAGAAATTCTACACTGATTTTTTTTAAAACTGCCCAGGTATCGGATCGATATCGGTATCGGCAGATACTCAGAATTTTTTGTATCAGATCGTATCGGTTCTGAAAAAGTGGTATCGAGCCAGCCCTATTATATATATACACATATACACACACTGTATATGTTATTTTGATGCATGTACAAAATACAATATTTATTGTTGCTACATATACAAACCCGATTCCAAAAAAGTTGGGACACTGTACAAATTGTGAATAAAAACAGAATGCAATGATTTGGAAGTTTCAAATTTCAATATTTTATTCAGAATACAACATAGATGACATATCAAAGGTTTAAACTGAGAAAATTTATAATTTTAAGGGAAAAATAAGTTGATTTTAAATTTCATGGCATCAACACATCTCAAAAAAGTTGGGACAAGGCCATGTTTACCACTGTGTGGCATCCCCTCTTCTTTTTATAACAGTCTGCAAACGTCTGGGGACTGAGGAGACAAGTTGCTCAAGTTTAGGAATAGGAATGTTGTCCCATTCTTGTCTAATACAGGCTTCTAGTTGCTCAACTGTCTTAGGTCTTCTTTGTCGCTTCTTCCTCTTTATGATGCGCCAAATGTTTTCTATGGGTGAAAGGTCTGGACTGCAGGCTGGCCATTTCAGTACCCGGATCCTTCTTCTACGCAGCCATGATGTTGTAATTGATGCAGTATGTGGTCTGGCATTGTCATGTTGGAAAATGCAAGATCTTCCCTGAAAGAGACGATGTCTGGATGGGAGCATATGTTGTCCTAGAACTTGGATATACCTTTCAGCATTGATGGTGCCTTTCCAGATGTGTAAGCTGCCCATGCCACACGCATTCATGCAACCCCATACCATCAGAGATGCAGGCTTCTGAACTGAGCGCTGATAACAACTTGGGTTGTCCTTGTCCTCTTTAGTCCGGATGACATGGCGTCCCAGTTTTCCAAAAAGAACTTCAAATTTTGATTCGTCTGACCACAGAACAGTTTTCCACTTTGCCACAGTCCATTTTAAATGAGCCTTGGCCCAGAGAAAACGCCTGCGCTTCTGGATCATGTTTAGATATGGAACCTCTCACACTTCACCAGACATAATATCATTCATCATGTTGCAGTACTTCATGCAACAAATTGTACTTCCCACTGTTCTTTTAAAGGAGACATCTGGATAACCGAAGATGAGGAAAGGTTGATTCTCTATGCTTTACCAAAACACAAACCAATGGAGCTGAAGCACAATCCAGCCAATGAAAGTGAGCAGCGAATCATTAGTCAGAGCACAGGAAATGGGCACACACAGGAAAATTGATAAAAACGATGGGAGAATAAGTCCTGATAGTCGAGAGAGCCGTCCTGTGGAGAATTGGGCAGATTCTAATAATGAAGTTTGGCCATATCTGCGGATACAGCAGCCAGATAGAGGAAGACAGCAGGCTTTTAGATAAAGCCGTGTGTCTCTATTAGTGTGAAACTGAGCTTAGGCCAGGAGACATCCCGCATTTGATGTGCTGAGACCATGCCTCTCCAGGATGAAATGAAATTTGCAGTTATCATCATTATCATGATGAACGATGAGAGTCTGGCCAGGATGGCAAAAGTTATGAATATTTTGTGCCAATGCGATTTTTTCATTTCTTTTGTACAGACTGGGAAAGCATGCTAGCAGGTCTATTGTGCTGAACATCAGGAGTCAGTGGTTGAAATGAGAATCTGAGATGCTGTGATTTTACAGTATGAGTCAAGACTGTTTGATATTAACTACAAATTGGACCAATACTACTAGATAAGTATATATATGTTTACCGTTCAAACGTTTGGGGTCTGTAATTTTTTTTTTTTTTTTTTTCTCACTAGTGCTACATTGACTTGTTCAAAAAAGTAATATTATGAAATATTAAATAAAATAAATTCTACTTTACAGTATTTTACAATGTTATTTATTGCTGTGAAGTTGAATTATCACAGCGATTACTCCAGTCTTCAGTGTCACGTGATCCTTCAGAAATCATTCTAATATTCTGACTTGCAGCTCAAGAAACATTTCTTATTATTAGCATTGTTGAAAACAATCATGCTACTTCATATTTTTGTAGAAACTGTGATACATCGTTTTTTTACTTCTTTGAAATTAATTTAATAGGATGCTCAAAAATGCATTTACTTGAAATAGAAAACTTTCATAACTTAAAAATGTCTTAGTATATCTGTTGATTGATTTATTGTATCCTTGCTGATTAAAAAAGTGTTAATTTCTTTAAAAAAATGTACTGACCCCAAACATTTTAATTTAATTTAATTTAAGTATTTTTCGTGAGCTGTTGGAAGACAGCCTGCAGTTCCAGTTGTCCTATGAAGCCTTCCCTATACTATACTGATTATAACTATACGTTTATAATTAATGAATCAGCTTTTTCTTTATAAATGTATAATGTTTAATGCATCAGAATCACATGCAGATATCTGTTTAGCCCACTCCTATATTCTTCTGTAATGTGAGCCTTGTTTGTGAGTTTATCATCACAACATCACTTTCAACTTAACAAAGCCTAGAATATCAATGATCCACTGTTCAGTTCAAGTCAGTTCAGTTTAAAAATCTCTACTCACCAGCTTGCTCTGTGCTGACGGTGATATTGGCAAGCTGTCTCTCAGATCTGCCCAAGCCTGACACTCCATTCAGAGCCTCGATTTGGAATGTGTAGTTAGCATGCGCCACAAAGTCCTGGGCCACCACAGAGGTGCTAGTGAGGCCTGTGGGCTTGGGTACGAAGCGCACATTGCTGTTGCATGCCTCGCAGCCCTGGCCATCAGCTCCGCATCGGAAACAGAAGACATTATAGCTTACATCCTTCCGACCACCTGTGTCGCTGGGCGGAGTCCACTCCAGAAAGAGGGCGGTCTCGTTGATGTTAAATACCAAGTTTCGAGGAGAGGAGGGCGGTCCTGAAAGAAGAAACACACCTGACTCATTAGAACCATAAATATCATGCTGACAGAAATCCATCTGGGAGAGAAAAAAATGCCTATTTGAGCAAAATATTATGCAGATTAAGAATTTTAATATTTTTTCCGCTCTCTCAAAAATGATGCATATGCATTAACTAATGAATCCTTTTAATGCCTTAAAAACCACTTGAGAGCATTTTGAAAGCGTTCTCTTTCACTCTCTCCCTCTGGTTTCGCTGATATACAAATGTCTCTGCTCTAGTACCCTGGTTCTACTTCCTATAGAATGCCGGCTCAGAGCCAGATACAGGGAAGTCTGCATTTATCTGCTGTTTCCCAGACTCAGCTAATGATGATAATGAGAATATGTCCTAGACATGATTATCATAGTTAATGATAATTGCACCCACTCGTGAATAACAAGGAAGTAATTATTCCTCCTCAACCGTGTTTTTAATGCAGATTGCTGCTGGTGTTGAAAAGATTGAATTTGGTGAATAATTTTGGTAAGCGCGATGGGGGGCAGAAGGAGGGAAGGGAAGAGGGTGATGAAGCAGAAGACTGAAATAACTGGAATTATGATCGATAAAATCAGAAACAATAAGAGTAGAAATGAGAATGAGAATGATGAGAGAGAAAATGTATGCTCATTATCACAATTTTTGGCACATTTAGTCTTATTGTTCATCTTTACTTTATCTTTCTTAATTATGTTCTCAATTATTGATACTTAATTAATTCCTTTTAATTTAAAGCTCTTGATAACTTTTTTTGTTCTGCACTGGTACTGAATTTCATCTTTTAAATCTTATTTTATATATTGATTTCTCCTCTGGGAAACTGAAACTGGTCACGTCTCCTTTATCACACAGCTGACTCGTTCACTCTCACTTCATACAAATGCAGCTGGAATATTCTTTTGTCACAGTTATAGATGGTATTGAAAATGACCCGGGAGAACTTCAATATTAATACAGTATCATTGCAATATAGTTTTAGTGTTCGTCTTGTTGCTATGATGATCAGATCACACTCTGATATTACAGGATATACTCTAAATTGTGTGGAATTGCTTAACTACTAATCTAGAGTATATTACAGGATATACTCTAGATTGTGTGGAATTCCTCTGCAGTGTCGTCAGAATGAGAGTCCAAAACATTTAAATAAACATCACTTTAATCCACACCACTCCAGTCCATAAATTAAAGTATTGTCTTGTGAAGTCAAAAGCTGCACATTTGTAAGAAATAAATCCATCATTAAGATGTTTTTAACTTCAAACCATTGTTTCTGACTAAAATATGAGCCCATAATCGAAAATAATGCTTCCTTCAGGGGAAATAAATCCTCTGTTGTCTTCTCACATAAAGTTTCCACCAAAATATTTTGTTTAGAACAGTTTTGGATATTTTCGCTTGTTTTTATCAGCTGTTTGGATTCTGATGGCACCCATTCACTGAAGAGGATCCTATCAAAGCCCATTTCCACCACTGAATAAAAAATAAAGCAAGGTAATTGCAACAAAAATTTTTAAGCAAGGTAATTCACAACTGAAAGTCAGAGTTGTGAGATATAAACTCGCAATTGCGTGAAAAAAAGTCAGTAATGCGAGATAAAAAGTCACAATGGCGAGTTTATATCTCAGAATTGCGAGTTTATATATCAGAATTGCGAGTTTATATCTCAGAGTTCGACTTTATATCTCAGAATTGCAAGTTTATATCTCAGAATTTGACTTTATATCTCAGAATTGCGACTTTATATCTTAGAATTCTGAGAAAAAAAGTCAGAATTGCGAGTTTATATCTCAGAATTTGGACTTTATATCTCAGAATTCTGAGGAAAAAAAAGTCAGAATTGTTATATAAAAAGTCGCAATTACCTTGTTTTATTTTTTTATTCAGTGTGGCAGAAACGGGCGTCCATAGGATCCGCTGGTGATGTAATGCTAAATTTCTCAAAATCTTTTTTGACTATTAACTATATATAACTATTTATTTTGGTTGTTTAAACTTTTTCTTTTTAAAAGCTGCCACTACTTTGGAAAAAACAAATGAGCTGTTTTATTAATTGCATGTAAAGCTCACACAAATCGAAACTGAAAAAATTAAATGGGAAATGAATGAAAACAGAGCAGTTGGCTGACTAACGTGTGCAGGCCATGGTGGGAGGGTCCTTGCTGGATCTGTAGTAGTTTTTTTCGCAGTGACACTGTGCCGAACCCTCGGTGTGGCTGGAACTGTGTGGGGGACACTTTGAACATTTGATGTTTCCTGCAAAGGCTTTGTAGAACCCAGGTCTGCAGGCTGTAGAGAAAACATAAGAGAAAAGTTAAGGCGGTGCCTTCCATGATTTATTGATAATACAAATATTGAATTGAACCATTAAATTGAATTAAACAGTATACCAATTATTTAATCAAATGAACAGTTAATCAAATATATATAAACATATATATTTCATTTTAATATATACTTTCCTTTTAAAGTAACTTATTTATAGGATAACACATATGCATTTTACCAAGTTTGGTGTCATTAAGACTGTTTATTATTATTATTATTGAATAATAATAATAAAAAAACTTTTATACAGTGAGAGGATGCAATATATTGATTAAAAGTGACAGTAAAGACATTTATAATGTTATACATGATTTCTGTTTCAAATACTGTATATGCAGATATATATTCTAAAGGTTCTATTCTACAAATATTCTTGGAAAAAATAATGGTTTCTACATACACTGGGAAAGCGTACCCCAAGTAGGGGGAAACGCTACGGAGCCACATCCCGCATAAGGAGGTATCATGTGGAGATCACACGTATGGACTGGCCAAGGGCAGTACCACATACGGGAGTCTCTGAGGTAGACCCAGCCCGCCTGGGGTGAGATAGCTACACAGCAGAGAAGGCAGAGGGTTCTGCCAGGGAAGACACGGGCTCACCAAGGGGGAGCCGCAGTGGAAGAATACACATGTGGGATCATCAAGGGGAATCACTACACATGGGCACCTAGCCCAGCACAAGGGTTGACCTTGGACAACGTACGAGTACTGGACCTGGCGTCTGGTGCTCCGCCACACCTGACTGCCGAGGGTGCGGGAGGAACTTCAACAGGGTTCGCCGTGGGGAACTGAACTGAGAAGCAACAGGGCGCACGTATCCGGTCCGTAGAGGGGAATGGCGCAGCAAGCGTGATTGACACCGAGCGGGTTCCAGTGTTACTGGCCATCTGAGACAAGTACACGGGAGGACACTGGCTCTATACGGAGATTGTAAAACCTCGCGAACGTATTAGGTGTCGCCCAGCCGGCAGCTTTACAAATGTCTGCTATTGAGGCGCCTCGTGCCAAAGCCCAAGAGGAGGCAACGCCTCGTGAGAGTGTGCTCACACCAAGGGGCACGGTAAGCGCCGGGCCTGATAGGCCAAGACTGTAGCCTCCACTATCCAGTGGGCGAGTCTTTGTTTGGAGACAGCTCTTCCCTTCTGCTGTCCTTCAAGCAGACAAAGAGCTGGTCTGAGGTCCTGAAGCTCTGCGTGCGGTCCACATAGATGCGCAAGGCACGAACGGGACAGAGCAGAGCAATGGCTGGGTCTGCCTCCTCCCGGGCAGCGCTTGCAAGTTCACCACCTGGTCCCTGAAGGGCATGGTGGGAACTTTGGGCACATATCCAGGCCGGGGTCTCAGGACAACGTGAGAGTCAGCCGGCCCGAATTCTAGGCACGAATCGTCGACCGAAAATGCTTGCAGGTCCCTACCCTCTTGACTGTGGCCAATGCCGAGGAGCACTGTCTTTAGAGACAGAAACTTAAGCTCTACTGACTGCAGAGGCTCAAGGGGCCCCCTCAAGGCCGACAGGACCGAGGGAGATCCCAAGAGGGTACCAGGTGAGGGCGCGGAGGATTTAGCCTCCTTGCCCTCTGAGGAACCTGATGACCAGGTCGTGTTTCCCCAGAGACTTACCGTCTACTGCATCGTGGTGTGCGGCGATAGCGGCGACATACATTTTGAGGGTGGAGGAGAGACAGCCTTCGCTCCAACCCATCCTGCAGGAAAGAAAGCACGACTGCGATCGGGCATCTACGGGGTCCTCCCGGCGGAGAACACCAATCGAGACAGGTTCCACTTCAGCCTGTAAGCTTGTCTCGTAGACAGAGCCCTGGCAGAAGCGATAGTGTTTACTACCGCTGGAGGTAGCCCACTTAGAACCTCCGGCGTCCCGTCCAAGGACCATACGTGGAGATTCCACAAGTCTGGGCGCGGGTGCCAGAGGGTGCCCCCTCTCTGAGAAAGTAGATCCCTCCTCAGAGGAATTTGCCAAGGAGGGGCTGTCGCGAGGAGCATCAGTTCTGGAAACCACGTCCGGTTGGGCCAGTAAAGCGCCACCAAGAGGACTTGCTCCTCGTCCTCCCTGACCTTGCACAGGGTCTGTGCGAGAAGGCTCACTGGGGGAAACGCATATTTGCGTAAGCCCCGAGGCCAGCTGCATGCCAGCGCATCTGTACCGAGGGTCCCTCGGACAGGGAGAAAACAACTGGCAGTGAGACGTGTCCGGGAGGCAAACAGGTCTACCTGAGCGTCCCGCGTCTCCAATTCAGCTGGGGTACCTCGGGGTGGAGTCGCCATTCTCCGGAAGGGCGTGCTGGCGTGAGAGCTCGTCGGCTGCACGATTGAGCTCGCCTGGGACATGAGCGGCGAAGCGACCTCAGATGCTTCTGACTCCAATGGAGGAGATGGCGGGCGGTTGCAACACGCGACGGGAGCGTGACCGCCCTGGTGGTTGATGCGCAAACGGTCGCAGTGTTGTCCGAACGGACCAGTATATGCTTCTCGTAGCAGCGTTCTGAAGCGGCGCAGAGCAAGCTATACTGCCAGCAACTCGAGGCAATTGATATGCCACTGCAGCTGGGGCCCTGTCCAGAGCCCGCGGCTGCGTGCCCGTTGCACATGGCCCCCCAGCCCGTGGCAGAGGCGTCTGTTGAAACAACAACGTGCCTGGATACTTGCTCTAGGGGAACTTCTGCCCGAAGAAAGGCAAGATCCGACCATGGGCTGAAGGTGCGACGGCAGGACGGGGTGAGTGAGACCCGGTATGTGCCGTGGTGCCATGCCCATCTCGGGACTCGGTCGTGAAGCCAACGCTGAAGCGGTCTCATATGAAGCAATCCGAGCGGCGATAGCGGCTGAGGATGCCATATGCCCCAGGAGCCTCTGAAATGTTTCAGTGGAACCGCCCTCTTGCGCTGGAGAGACTCCAGGCATCTCAGCATTGACTGAGCACGCTCCTCTGAGAGACGTGCTGTGAGGTTGACCGAGTCCAACTCCCTGCCGAGAAAAGAGATCCTCTGCATAGGGGAGAGTTTGCTCTTTTCCCGGTTGACCTGAAGCCCCAACCGGCTGAGGTGCCCGAAGGGGAGGGCCTACTGGTATGCTCGCCCTTCGTACGCAAAGCGGAATCGAGGGAGGATCGAGACATGGAAGTAGGCGTCTTTCAGGTCGATCGCTGCAACCCAATCGAAGGGACGGACGCATTGAAAGAGGCGTCTCGTCAACATCTTGAACGGGAGCTTGACAAGGGCCCGGTTCAGAACACGCAGGTCCCAGATCGGATGTAACCCACCGTGTTTCTTGGGAACGATGAAGTAGGGGCCTTTGTAGAGCCCTGACTCCATCTCGGCTGGAGGGGCCGGCTGTATCGCGTCCTTCGCCAGTAGGACCGCGACTTCTGCACGCAAGACAGGGGCATCCTGGCTCAACACTGAGGTGAACCGATTGCCCCTGAACTTGGGAGGACGCCGGGCGAACTGAATCGTGTAGCCGAGTCTGATGGTCCTCAGGAGCCAGCGAGACGGCCTGGGGAGCTCTAGCCAGGCCCCCAGGGGCCGTACAAGCGGGACCAGGGGAGACATAGACGTACCCGCGGTGGGGCAGCGCAGTGGAGCCCAGGGGCCCGACTCGAAAGGCAGAGCGTCTCGAAGTGGGGTCTGAGTGTGTGGTGCAACACTCACCTGGCTCCACGGCTGGGCAGGGGGCGCGGGAGAAGGCATCGCGTCCTCGGACCGGACCGGGGCCAGTGGCGGAACAGAACAAAAATTCTCCACCCGGCCCTCCTCCGGGGGAAGGAGTGGTGCTATCGCCATCTCCTGAAGAGCAGGATCCCGAGGCTCCGGGTCGCCCGTCCCAGGGACGCCGCCTACCCTGGCACTTCACAGGCTTGGCAGGGGCGGAGGCGGGCCGCGCCGCTTCCCTGCGGCCAGCTCCATGCTGCGGCCATTGTGAAGGCTGCTGTTGTGGCCGAGCTGGAGCGGAGGTGGAGGCAGGAGGCGCCTTGACGGCAGCAGGCGGGGGCTGCAGCCGGCGGTGGGGTCGAGACAGCAGCGGACCGCCGGGCAGGATGTGACGAAACGCCTCCGTCTGCTTCTGTGCGGCGGAGAACTGTTGGGCAAAGTCCTCCACCGCTTCGCCGAATAGGCCGGCCTGGGAGATCGGGGAGTCCAGGAAGCGGTGCTTGTCGGACTCCCTCATATCCGCCAAGGTCAGCCACAGGTGGCGCCTGGACCACTAATGTGGACATCGTCTGACCCAGGGCCCGCGCTGCGTGACTTTCGTCGCCCTTAGCGCGAGGTCCGTCGCTGTGCGCAGTTCCTGCAACACACCTGGGTCAGCATCACCCTCGTGCAGCTGTTTCAACGCCTTGGCCTGGTGGACCTGCAGGAGGGCCATGGCGTGCAGGGCGGAAGCGGCCTGTCCAGCAGCACCGTAAGCCTTGGCCGTTAGAGCGACGAGAACTTACAGGCCCTGGACGGAAGGCGTGGATTACCCTCCAGGCGGCAGCGCCCTGCGGCAAAGCTGCATGGCAATGGCGCGCCGACTGGGGACCTCCACATACCCCTGGGCCGCTCCGCCGTCGAGGGTGGTGAGGACGGAGGAGGCACTAGGCCTGCTTCCGGGCAGAAAAAGGTGCCTTCCAAGACCTAGTCACCTCCTCATGCACTTCCGGGAAGAACGGAACCGGGGCGGTTGCCGACGTTCGGCCTGCGCCCTCAGGAACCAATCATCCAGCCTCGGCGCTCGGGAGAAGGCGGACGCCTATAGTGCAGCCCGGTGCTCTCAGCGGCCCGGAAAGCATAGCGGTCAGTTCTGGATCTGACTCGGGCAACGCTACTCTTCCTGGACGGAGGCAGCGCAGCCGAATCGTCCTCTCCAGAACCTAGCTCATCCCCCGATGCAGTGATCGAAAGCCTGTCATCTGCTGGGGCACTGAATGAGATGCTGGGCCCCGCCCTGTCCGAGGACCCCGCATACTCATCCGGGAACCCCAGACGGTGCGATGTGCTCGAGGAGTGAGAGGCCCGGAGACGCACTCGACGGGAAGCTCTCACTGTGATCCTCAAATCACCCTGGCCCTGAGCAAGTAGTCCTCCGTCCGGAGGAACTAGAACGGGCAGAGCAAGGGGATACCCCCACGTCTAGCGAGGAGGTATCTGGGCGCAACATCGCTATGGTCATGTTCCCACAGAGAACATGACTCATCCACAGCGCTGCCTCAGCGTGCCTAAAGCCCAAGCACGAGGAGCAGCGATCGTGACCATCAGATGAAGTCAGGAACCGACCACATCCAGAAGCGCACAGGCGGGAAGCCATCTTTAAAAGGCGCCCGTCGCTCGTGGAGCTCTTTTAGATTTGCTCTTTTAGTTGAAAAACTCTCTTTCAGCAGCGCTGAAGCGCCGAGGAGGTAGCAACGTGATCGCTGCTTCTCGCGAAGCACTGGACAGCAACCTCCGCTGACGCCCGTAACACCAACGCTGTAGTCTTGCTTTGCAGACACTCAGAGATTTGCAAGGCTCGGCTCGAGCGAAAAGCTGATGTCGTTTGCACGCTCTCGTTTTATACCCGCACGGCGGCGATGGCGTGTGGCGGCGCACGCACGCCAACTGTCATTGGCTTGTTTTGTTAACACTTTCGAAGGTGATTGGGCTCTCGGCGAGATCCCATTAGTCAGTCACTCTGACGTTACGTCGAACGTGACTGACTGATAGGGAACAGATGTTTTCAACACTATTAATAATAAACATTTCTTGAGCAGCAAATCAGCATATTTAAATGACTTCTAAAGTATCATCTTACACTGAAGACTGGAGTAATGGCTGCTGAAAATTCAGCTTTGCATCACAGAAAAAATATTTAAAAAAATGTAGTTACATTTTCAAAATATTACTGATTTACTGAATAATTTTTCTATCTTTGTTAGAATAACTGAATAACTGACTTAATTCTTGCATTCCCTATTTGACAAAATAAATATTTTGTGTTATTTAAATATTATATTGTTGGTCTAAACTCACATGCAGACAAACATCCCTAAATGACCGGTTAAAATATGGACACGTATAAGGCAGATAAAGTGTGAGGTAATCTTTAACTACCCCCCATCAGTCTCCATGGAACTGGTAGCTTAAGAGATACATTAAAAGCTTCTCCTTCTCGCTCTCTCTGTCTCTCTTTCTCTCCAGTGTGCAGCCTAACTCATTTGATCTTTTCTATTCTCCAAACCATAGCAGCTCTTAAACACTCCCCGACTTGGACTTAGACTCCACACTGAAAGACTCGCCAAGGCCCAGGAGAGCAGCCAGACGAGACTGAGTTAAGTGGTACACACACAAGCACACATACTTACACACATCATAGATGTAAGATAGCAGATCTCTTTCTGTAGTGTCTCTACCTCTGTCTCTCACACACACATACACACTAGTTTTACTCTTATTTAAATTAGCTCCTTAGAGGTTGGTAATTCTCTATAGCCACAACATAACAGGCATTGATCTGTTTCTCTCTGACTCTAGACATCTTCTCCAGTAACAGGGCCATTCCCGGTGAGCTTCCCCAGCAGCCTTTCGTCCTTATTGTGATGCAGGGAAACAAGTTGTGTGCGCAGGACCTCTGTAAGCATCTTTTAAAATCAGTATAGGCGTTTGGCAGCTTTCCTAGTAAGGAAAACAACTCCAATGTATGAATCATTAATGAGGGTTCTTACTTTTATTTAGATCTGTTGCAAACAAAGTCAACTACTATTTCACGAAAATGGAGAGCATATATTATGGAATTGCAAGTACGACAAGCAGTCAAACAAATAAGCTACCAAACAGATCTGAGAAAAAATTATCATTCATGATTTGCACATTAAAGTCAATGTGAAATGTGGATCGCAACCAATTTTATTTTCACAATAAGATATATTTTTAAATGAAACAGCATATTGCATAGGAGACAATGTATTTTATATTTTTGGAATTTATTGGAAAAGTGTGCATTAAATTCCAGATGGGACAAGGTGGTTAAACATTTAAACTGGTTCAAGATGTCAACTGAAAGGGAACAACTTTTGAGATAAAAAGCTATATTTTGTTAAATATTTTTTTATGAAAAAAAAACATTATAATAAAAAATTGAATGTTGTTCACTGAAGTTGAACTATAAGATAATTTTAGACAGTTGACATTTTATTTTATACATTTATTTTTTCTGAAAGTATAAAAATTTCTCACAACAATATCATGTCCACTATACTTCTCAAGTTATATATAGTGTTTCTGTGAAGAAAATGGTGTTGAAAATATTTTTTAAACATTTTGGAATAAAATGTCTTGTTAAGGCTCATTTCACAGCTAGCTTTTTTGTATCCCAAAATACACACAACTAAAATATATTTTCACATTTTGTTCATAATTTGACAAAAATACAGCACCACCGGAGATGACACAATAAAATATTCATAAAAACAACATAAAAACAACAAGAAACAAATAAGTTTTAACAAAAATTAACCCCTGGGATATAGGAGTGTCCAAAGTTGAAGAAAGACCATTTTATATCAATTTATCGCTGTTGCTCTAATTATTTCTGTTCTTATTGCTACTGCTCCTGATCTTATTACTAGTATTACTCTTATTGTGACCTCTAACTAGAACCACAAGTATCTGTATTTTTACAAGACCCATGACAGCTCTAATCGGGCCAACAGAGGAAGTAGATCTGCCTCAGTGAAGTGAAGACCAGTGATACCAAGAACGGTACGATTCTGCAGCATTTACCTTTCCCCAGAGGATCCACAGGCAGCCATGCTGCAGAACGGTTCAGCTCTCAATATCAAAGGATGCAAAGCAGGAAGAGGCAGCGCTGGAGGCAGGCGTGATAACAAAGTGGTCATTTGGATCTAGGAAATTAGTTCAATTTTAATTTGCTCACATTGTAAAACGACTCCCGGTATGGCTCTTTACGAGGCTTGTAATTACACAGTGGGAAAAAAAGAACACTGGTATGGGTGCGCAGGGAAAATAAAAGCAAAAAAAATACATAAAAACAATACTATATTCACCTTTAATTAAGCTTCATTTTCAGTAGTTTATTTGTTTTTATCTGAATGATTTCTGTTGTTTTTGGAGCAATTAAGCCTCATTCATATACCACATAAACTCCGCAGTGTTCCAGGTGCTAAAAGAGTATTTTCTGCTACTTTCACCTAAAAAGCTGTTTCCGGATGCAGCGATGTCCACAATTCAGACGTGTACCTTCTAAAAAGCCAATTAAATACAACCCTCAGTGCCAGTTAATGGACTCCGTAATGGCTTTGTCAATATGAATATATATTTTTTCCCCTCAGTCAGACATGTATTGAGTATCAGCTGACATACTGTCTGAGCAGGGGGTTAGAACAGCAGGGGAGATGAACAGGAGACAGTAATTTAGAAAATCGATCCAATTCCCTGCAAGCGCGCTTTAAACTTTTCTAGAAAAAATGTCCGTGGCTCTGGGAACGAACCTTGGAAAAGGTGTTCGGCTGCCTGACCTCCAGTTCGGGCATTTTCTTAATAGTCATGTAGCGCATAATAACAACGTCGAGGAGAGTTTAGGTGGTCCATTTGGAAGAAAGTGGAGTATTTTATTATTCCGAGTGTGTCTGAATTGTTACGATGACAGACAGCGTAGAGAGTAAGTCTCTCTTTCTCTCCCCCAGCAATCATCCCATCTCAACGGCACTTTGCTTGCCCCCGAGGACAAGACCTTTATGACAGGAGGACAAGAGAGTGTCTGTGTGGAAGATATAGTTCTAGAGATTCTTTCCCTCCCCTTTTTTCTTCGTCTTTTCTCGGTGTCTCTTTTCCTCTCTTTCGATGACAGTTTTGGGGCATTTTCCAGCGCCGCTGTGTTTGTGTGAATGAGGTGTAAGGTTAGTAGGAGACGGGAGCTGAGAGAAAGAATTTTAGGAGAGGCGAGGAAGAGATGTAGTCCCACAGGTAAACAATTTCATCGTTAGCACAGGGGACTGCCGGTAGAAAATGCAATTATGATTTCATATAAGGTTTAAAATTCTCATTCGCCTTTAATGAATAGACTCAGAGCTAGTGACCCGATGGTGCATAGCAGTCTAGGCCTCATCATCTCTCTTCTCTCTCTTCTCTCTCTCTCTTGCCTTTTCTTGGTCTCTTTATCTCTCTCCTTCATTCTCTCTGTTTGTCCCTCCATCTGCCCACCTCCCTCTCTGTATCTCTCTACTCTCTGTTGACAGTCTATCTGGGTATGGAAATAGGCATTGGAGATTGCCTCCAGCTGTATGTCAGTCCCCAGAGGAGGAAATAGACCCATGGTAGCACAATTACTTTATACGCTAAAAATCTGGAAATAATAGCTTTGGTGTGCGAGGGAAACAAATCGGGGAGCTTTGATAGGCAAAAAATAAATAAATGCAACAAAAAAACAGAAAGATATTCAATCAGTGGTCCATTTCAGGCAGCCCCGGATCCTGCTGATTCCACTAATTTGTGTTATTTTTTCGCCTCAGCATTTAGTTATACAAATCTCATTGAAGGGTTTTCCTGAATGCTAATGAGTTCTGTCAGTTAGCAGTTGGCAAACAAAGGGTAGAGTGACAGATTGCTGGAATATACTCAATGCTTCCTCACATGACAGTTTTACAAAATGCGAAGTATTAACAGTCATTATTCAATTTTGAAAGGCAGTTTATAGTGAAAATTGTAATGGACTGCTTAATGTGTTCAGCGGCTTGCGAGCACGTGCTGCCTTCCTCCGACTTGCCGCCCGGAGCGAATATTGAAAAAAGAATTAAAAGCACTGAGTTTTAAGACAAATGATTCATTTTTAATCTCCAGTTGGTATTTAAATGTTATGAATGAGATTTTATACCTTTGCACAAGGAGATGTGTGTATTTTCTGCCTTATGCTCAGCCATAGGCCTTCATTCAGCGGAGGAATGCTGCTTTCCATTTATCTGTGTCAATTTTTATGTACATTTAACTGGCTGCTAATGCAGAACTCACAGTTTAGTCCTCTATGTAATGCTACTGTGTTATTGTGGAGTTGTTGATACTGCAATTTTGCTCTATGTGCCACTGAGAAGGACACTTAACCCTGGGATGCTCCAGGGGGGGCATATCTACAAACAGTCTACTGTAGCACTGGGTGGATGATGTACCGTATCCACCTTATTTTAAAACGGGTCATCAGATGCTAAATAAATTTTGAACATAAATGTGTTAGGTCTGCTCGATTCTGACAAAAATCATAATCACGATTATTTTGGTCAATATTGTAATCACGGTTATTTAAAACTATTATTAGTGGACCATATGACCAACACTTAATATTAAATATTTATTTAAAGATAGTGATGTATATATATGTTTTTTAATGCAAGTCTGAAGTAGTTATTCAGTTAATAGTCTACTAGAGAAATTGAATAACCTGATGTAAAATAAAACAGCATAGTCTTCCCTGTAAGAATTAAACTTCCTTTGCTTCTTATTAAAGCTACAAAATACCTTCAGTCAAGAGCAGAGAGTGATTTAGAATTTGTCTTTTGTTGTTTGATTATTAATATAAAGCACACAGTCAGCAGCAGGAATATAGCGCGCTGTCACTTTAAGAGCCGCACAGATCCAATTTACTATTACACAAGTATTTTCATTCTCAACTCTTAACATTCATTTATTACATAACCGACAAGGGTTTACATGAATAATCACAAAGCGCCGCATTGAAACTTTACATGACTTTACATGTCCGCGTTGTGTTCTGTCTCTGAGCGCATACACAGTAATCTTCCTGAGGAAGCGCATGTTCTCTGTCACGCTTTTAAAAACATAAATACATCTAATCAACTTGAATCAAGCACGTCCCATTTTGCAAAACTCTCGTGACATGATTTTACTGATTTGCACGTGAAACTGAGCTTTTATGGAGGAACAAAAGAGCACCGCTGGAAAGAGGGCGGAATGGGGCGCAATAATCGTTTTATCTCGATTACTGCATTTTCATAATCGTTGGAGGCTGAAATCGAAACTGAATTTCGATTAATTGAACAGCTCTAATGTGTGTTGGCAGTGTGTGTAAACAACCACCTAATACTGGCGTTTTTTTTTAAATCCCCACAAATATGAACCCCTTTCTCAGATCAAGCCATTCACAGATTCTGACCTGATGTACGTCACACAGTCCAAGGCCCCTCCAATGAACACTGCCGTTTTAGCACAGACCCGCCCAGAGTAAGCTGTCATCAATCCATCATTTTTTCAACGCCGGAGCAGGTGTAGACAAGAATGTCTCCTAAGCGATAGAGTTGCCTGTTGTTGGATATAATAATAAACATAGCAGTCGTCATTTACTCATGACGTCTGAGCCACTGAAGACGAAGTGGATTACGTTTTTAAAGGGAATGCACCCCCCGATCTACCTAAATGCATCTATGTTTGTGCGAATCATTCGTGATCCAGCTTCACCTACAGAAGTGAGTATAAAGTTTTTTTTTATGAATCTTTGCATATCGCCGTTCCTAATAATGTGCTAGTTAGTAAGTTCCACACGGAAACGATCTAAAGTAAGTCAACTAAAAAAAAAAACTCACTCTGGGGGGACAGCTAGAATATTTTAAACTGTGACTATTTTTCTGTACTGATGCTTAAGCTATTTATATATTATCAATTATTGTTATCAATTATTAATAAGTGTCAAATATCAATCCATATATAGGCCTGTCACAATAACCCAGTTTTTGGGGCAATAAATTATATTATTGACATTTTAGAACCATTTTTTGCCACTGACTATATAAAGATAATAATAAACTGTGCTGACATGTTGAGGATAATCCCCGTAACACTAGAACTGCCAGAACTGGGGTCGCTGTATACCTAAAACCCACCAGCAGGGAAATTTTACCCAGGCACATGACAACTGTTTTGATATGGCTAAAGAACATATTATTTTCACTGTATTATGCCACTGTCTTCACAAAGAAGTGTCTAGAGTCATGAAATGATTATGTCTAGTCATCAACTATATTTTTGTCCAGTAGTTTTAGTTCAAGGGTTTTTATGCAGGCCACTAATAATTTTTCATAACGGTCAATATAAGCTAAACAAGCCTGCACTGACTACGAGAATTAGAAGGATATAAATACATATTTGGGTGGTGTAATATTATACTACAATGTCATTCATTTATATTTTATAATATAATCATATTAGATAATATATTAACATATGTTATTTATAATATAAAAATAGCCTATTGACAATAATGAGCAATAATAATTAGTGGTGGGCCGTTATCGGCGTTAACATGCTGCGTTAACGTGAGACTCTTATCGGCGATAAAAAAAATATCGCCGTTAATCTATTCTCAAAGTTGGGTTGGGAGCTGGGTCTATACTACGCAAGCTATGATGACTTTCACCCTGATATTTTAGCGGATGTATACCTAGCCGAATTGCACTGTAGGGGCGAACGAGTCTTGAACTAGAGGCTCGCAGTCCGTGATGGACAGATTGTTAACGGCTGGTCTGTGTGGTAATACAATCGGGCAGGACATCCAAATGCTCACCTATCATTCATCAACCTCAAATATGGCTTTTCATCTGGAAGATGTATGTAGTAGCAACTTTACATGGCCGCTCAATATGATGTTAACCTAGAGAAATGTGCGCTATTGAAGTGTTTGTGTGGAAGCGCGTTTGCTGCAGGACAGGCTCCGGTGCGCTCACTTGCTCTTAAAATCTCCGTCATTTTTGGTCATACAGATAAAAGTAGCCTAATACATCTTTCGAATCTGTAAAGACTCTACGTTTATTTGTGTGCACTCAGAATAACAACGAAACGTTGCGCTTTTAAGCAAACAGGATGCGCTTTAGGTCTCATGTGAACTTGAGCAAGAAACTTCGAAACTCGAATATATCTAAAAATACAGTACATAGAAAAATATATCTATAGAGAGTGAAATGTCAAAAAAATAGAAGACGTGTGTGTTAGCATGGATGATTTACATGAAATTTAATCTGTGCAACACTGTGCATAATAAGATGGCTTTCAGTTCAATATAATAACAAAAAACGACATTTTGGGTTTTTATTCAACTAATAAGGTGGGCACGCTGTGATCTGTACTATATTTTTACTGTAATTGACAGTTATCGGCAAAAAAAAAACAAAAAAAAAAACACAGGAGTGGGAGGGAATGGGAGTCATTCTTCCGGGAGTGGAACGGGATTTTCCTCCAGTTTTTTCGTGGGATTGGGATGGGAAGAGATTAAAGTTTGTGATGCATTTTGGAAACAGGAGATGAGCCCCTGGTCTAATGTGCCACCTGGCTTGAGAAACCCGTTCTCAAAGACTTACTTTTAGTCATTATTTGGGTAGCACACATATTCTGAATGCCTTCGGCAGAATTCAAATGAGCCATTTTAATCTAGATTAATCTAGATTAATTCCAAAATTAATCTAGATTAAAAAAAATTATCTATGCCCACCTCTAATAATAATACACCATACTGCATGATGCAATGATAAATTCAAGCGCACAGCTTCACCTAATGAATTATTCATTTGTTTAGTTATATAATTTATAATTTGAATAAGAGAACAACACCAATAAACTTTGGGTAATATATAAAAAAAATCTTCATTACTTCATAAATCAGATTTTTCTTTTCTTCAGGAAATGGGCAGATTAATAGCACCACAGAAGCGAAAAATAAACGATAGAAATAGCAAAACAAATATGTAATAATTAAAGAATGAATCCATATTTTGAACAATTATGAGTAACATTAGACTAAAACATAAATATGATATATTGATTGCTTTCAGATGAGCTGTCAAATGCTGAGCCGACCCAGGACACTTTACTTATCTCCCCACCTTCAGACTCTACATCGCTCAAGATATTTAGTGCTCCTATACCTCTTCATTAATCACCTTCTTTTTCTCATATTGTCTTTATTTATGAAACTGATAACCGCTAATTCAGTAAGTGAAATGCATCTGAACAATGTTAAAACACAAGCAGCCAGAAAATGACAGTGCGAAAATACAGGTATTATATGGGTAAATTTGACCCGGTGGTGCTTATTGGTATAAATGCCAATTAATTTGTTTTTTCCTGGTTTTATATAAACAATGTTTAAAAACAGGGGATTGTAAATCACACAATTTTAGTAAAAGTCAATGACTTGGAGACTTGAATATTTCATTGAAAATCTGTTGTGTACATAAAAAACCCCCCAAAAAAACCGGGTAACATTTACCCCGATCCCTTCTAGTGTTGAACTTTGAAAGGACACTATGACGAAAAATATAATTTTTATTCTGACAGTGACAACTGATGACAAACTGGTTTTTCAGTGTTACATTGTTTTATGTAAACAAACAAGCATGTTAACATATCAAACATATAATTTTTTAAATCAACCATAGCACTTATACAATAGCATCTTATAAAATGACTATAGTACAATCCTATAAAAGTTTAGTATTCACCCCAGTATAATTACTGTAGAAATAGGGGCTCTGCATAACAAGTATAAACTAAAAAAATAATGGCCACATGCTAAAGTTGTCTGAAACAACTTTTGACAGATGCTCTTTGGTGGACAATATTTCTAATGCAATGCTTTTGTTCTCCTTCAGCTCATAAACATGTCTTTGGCATTTCTCTCTAAATTTCAATTCTGCTCGATTTTCCTTCTTTCATCACCTCTTTTTTTCCCTGATTCCTCCTTTTACATTCTGCCTTACTTCCCTTCTTCAACCTCGCACACCTCACTCTCCTCTCATCAACCATCTCTTTCTTTTCCTCTCACCCTTTTGCTCCCTTCGTCATTAAACTTTAAGCTCTCACTGTATTTTTTTGACAACGAGTCCATTTTTTGCTGGTGGAATTAAAGAGAGGAAAAACAATGTTAATGAATTCCTAATGAGGAGCACCGAGGCTGGAGGTGACACAGTGGAAAAATACTTCCCGCCCCCTGATTGATGATCAGAAGAAAATTCAAATAAACCAAACCGGGTGATTTATTTCCTGCTGCGTAAGACCTCAGCCACTGGCGTATACAGAAAACATATTTGACAGACACTGAGAGACAAAGCGTTCGACTGCAGCCATCAGTTAAAGCTTAACTGCAGGGTCCTTAGGCTGCCGTGGTTGGACATTTGCTTTTGACAGTTCAAGGAATTGCTCTGGTCGTATGGTAAATCTAAGACAGCTTCAGGAGTTTGAAAGATGGATACATGCAAGCCATGGGAATATAAGTGCACGCTTAAGTAGGCATGACAGGGTAAACATCAACCTGATGCAACAACCTTACATTGCTTAGCAGTCGCTACCAATTACGTCAATTATCTCAGTGGCCAACCTCTGACCTAGACGTAAAAGTGCTATTCCAGAGAGAAAACATGCTACAGCACAAAGTTCAGCCATCTGACAAGCTTAATGAACATCTAACAGGCTTAACGAGCTCCTTCGCACATACCGGCATTCAGTCGATTTGGATTCAATTATCATTTATGGTGCAATCAAGTCTAAGCCTGCTTAGAGAGTGTAATAGACTAATTGAGAATGATAGTGTTATGCATTGTACATTTGAACTTTTTGCTGTTGAGACATTTAAAAGCACCATTAGGCATGTACAAATTAGCAAAATACAACTAAAGCTGATTGTGTAAGCATCTTGATTTAATATTTTACTTTATCGTCAGCTTTTTATGTCTAATGAATAATGCAGAAGCAATATTTTCAAGATTTGTTTTATCCACTTTTATTTACATAAAAAGAACACTGTGCAGAGTTGTTTGGGTGAACTTTTGAACAGCTTTGATATGTGATGCTGTTCCCTAAACATGGAACATTCTCTCTCTCCGGTATATTGCACTCTGCATTATGCTCTATTTTTGGAGAAGTGGGCATCCTAACTGTGGATAGTGAGAAGCATAACTGTTGTATCAATCAAACAATTTCCCTGAGGTGCAAAAGTGCCTAAAAGGCCCCAGTTCAATTTTTTTCATACCCTGTGCTCAGTGCGCTTTACTCCAGGGCTCAATCCATAGAGAACGAAGAAAGAAACAAGATGAGGATGGCATCTGAAATGAGTCCAAATAAATATAACTGCCGGATGATCTGCAAGCTTCTTTCTGTAAAAAAGTGAATTAATAAATGAAACTGAAATGTCTACTTCTAAGCACTGAAAGCTCAAGATATTTCTAGATATTAAACTTGTAGCATGTTGACTGATTCAATCTACTGTAGTCAGAAGCAAGAAAATGTTTTATAGTGCGATTACATTTAAAGGATATGCAATATTTACAACAAGTCTCTAGGCAGAAAAATAATATAATAGAGGTAAAGCCATACACATACATACATTCTAATGATAATTTCTGCACTAATACACATATTTTATGTATATGTTTCACTACAAACTATTTTATTAGTGTACCAAATGTTATTACATCCAAAAATTCTGTATTCATAATACTTGGAAAACATTTGGATGACCTACTACTTGAACCTAGATTTTGAAGTACACATCTAATTGACACTTTACTATCCCATGAGGCCATGAGAGAGTAGTTGTGAATAGCAGTTAAGTGACTCAACTGACCACATGACAAAGTCACATGACAAAGTAAATATGGTGGAATGTAGTACAACTACAAAATAACACTAGCAAAGTTTGTAAACGTTGTCAAATGTAGACCTTAGTCTGGATGTGATTTTGGATGCATCTAAGATCAACATGGCAGATTAAATATGTCTGAATTATTTTCACACGTTGCACATGTATACTTAGATCTTATAAAGTATACTTTATAATTATTATTATTATTATTAGTAGTATTATTACACATTTCATACATGTGTTTAATTACAGAATACAACACATGAATGTAAAAAGGAAACAAAGTTAACAGAGTAAACATGTAAAAATAGGATACAATAATAATAATATTATACATTTCCAACAAATAAAAGACACTAACATTTTTATTCTTAAGCTTACTTAAAAAGATCTGATTTGATTACACTTACGGTAAAATTGTCGAGAATCTTCAAAATTACTTCTTCCTTTTACACTGTCACTGTTTTTGTTTTGAGAGTTATTAACATTCCGAAATGTTCTATATTTTCTAGGTTTGGGCTAAAGTTCTGCACATGCTTTCCTCTGGCATATTCTTTTATTAATATTTGTTGTTCAGCAACCAAACAAACGTGTAGAACTTTCCTATCTATTTAACATGTTTTACCACGTTAAAACCCATTCCACATATATATATTTTTTCATAGATCAGCACAGAAAATGTGAAAAGTCAGCAGATTCCATCAGAGAGAAAAAGAGTATAAAACATAACAAGTACCATTAATTTTGTACAGTAATCAAATGGCTACTGCAGAAGAAATCTGTAATACAGAAGAGTAAATACTGCTTGTACAATCATTTTATTGTTTCTCTACATTTCAGTTATAGTACTTTGTACTTGACTACTATAAGTTGTTTTCTATTATTCTGAAAAACAATGTAAAAAGTGCTGCTTTCATAGAACTTTGCTGACAGAGAAAAAAAAGTGTATCCTCTTAACACCAAATCCATATCCACAGTCTTAAGTGCTTTTGTGAAGGGCCTGTCTGACGGATGGACATCAGCACACGGGTGTAAAAACTGTTTCAAGAGCCCACACGCAGAACATGTTATAAATACAGTCTTATTGACAATTATGATGTGGAGCGAGAGACTAGATTGCTATTTAAAAACCAGCAGTGTGTGTAAATGACAGAGAAGTGGATTCTGCCTGTGCAGAGGTATATGAGAAGACAGCGAGGCAGACAGAGAGATGGGAGAAGCCTTGAAACGTAATCATTTCAAACGATGAACTGCCACTCAAAGCTGAGCGAGGGGTAATTGGGTGTCATTTGCAAGTAATTAAGTGAACATGAATGTGTGAATTCAAACGTATGCAGATTTGCTCATTAATAATTGTCTCTGGAAGTGAAGAGCTCACTGATTCAGCATGGTCTTTGTGTGTATGAAATAGTGTTTCATATTCTTTTAAACAAGATCTAAGTGCTAAATACCACAGATGAGGTACTGTAATGTGTTCTGACTCTTTCTTTTAATTATAAACGTCTCTTCAGGCAAAAGAGCATAACTGGCTCTTAATTTATAGTGAGATGCGAGCATGCCAAAAATGAACGAATCAATAAATAAACTTCAAATATTGCATTATTTATTATTAATGATAACAACACGATCATGGTAGGGTTATGCCTACTAATAGTGTATCATCATATATCGATTTAGGCAGTTGATTAATTAAAATGGTTAATACAATTAATTACATGATTTGCTGCTCAATGAGTCACATTAATTAATCGCATTTTCCAATATTTGCTAAGAAAACTCCACAAATGAAGATCATTTATGACATTAGACTAGTGTGGCAAACTAGTGAAGCACCGAACTGACATTACAATAAAACATACTGTTCTTTGTATTTGCTAATTATTCAACGTAAGTCCACAGCAAACATATTGTCACACTTCTCAGGAACACAGAAACAAGGAGACACGGATAAATCACAAATAGAGACTTTACTATCCAACGGGTAAGACAGGGAGCAATGGACACACAGAACACATGAAATGATGTTCAAGAACTGACACACACTAACTGACTGGACAAGACCTTAAATACACAGACAGGAAGACGAGACACACCTGGAATCAAATCAACAATCAACGTGAGGGAGAAACTGGTCACAGGGAACACATTGGGATTACAAACACAACAAAACAGTCCAGGGGCATGATACATATAGCTATTGGTATTTTCTATTTTTGTCTCATGTTAAAAAATGCTACCTGACATAATTTACAGGTCATATAATATTTGTAGTTCATTCAAATGGTATTTATTTATTTAATTTTTGTACTAAATGAAAATGTTCAATTAACCGATATAAAATGCACCCTTTTTCTCACTATATATATATTTTTCGTAATATTTTTGTGTGGTACTACACATAGTCAACAGAAAGCCATCCCAAAGTCAAGGTGCTGATTCTGACTCCACCTGTCCGACTTGGTTACCCAAAACCCTCCCCACCAAACCCTGGATGCATGCAGGCATGCACAGGGATCATTTCAGCTCCCATCTGCTTTTAGTACTCCAATATGAATTCTAAATATTGCCTGGCCAGGAACAATAAGAAGGGAAAAATCGTCTATATTTACATAAACAGACTGGACCATCGCATTTCACAATCCATATATATATATATATATATATATATATATTACAGAAAGCAATTCCATTTCTTCTGAGAATGACATTAAGGGAAAAACTAATCCAAAACCCTACATTTTTAGGTTGCACTTTTTCTAATTTAACAGTTTTATAGGAAGGGAGGTGACGCAGATGATAATCATTGCTTATTTTGAATATGGGCATGATGAAAGTTATGCATTTAGAAATTGGATTTCTTGTTTATCTTTCCAGGAGAAACTCACAATCATCAGCTTGAAAGTCTGCGGCAATGAGTGAGGGCTGAAGCGGAGCCAAGGCTTCCACCCGGAAAACAAAGAGAACATATGGGACAAGAGGGAAGAGTGGATCATTCATCAAGAAATCCTGATGTATTCTGAAGAATATCCATCATACCCTAAGGGTAAACTGCTGGAAATAAATAAATGGAAAGAAAGAGGAAGGTTGCATTTGTCTATTCCATAGAGAAGGTATCTCCCATGGACTTGGACATCTCTTAACTTCTAGATATCTGATTCTAATGACAGGTGGATGATAAATAAAGGAGGAAATAAAATGCATCTGGAAAAAAAAGCTAAATTGGGAGCACATGGGTATATTTCTGAGATGAACAGTTTTGGCCATCAAACGTGTTTGGAGTGCATTTATCCAATTACATGACAGTGTAAGGTTGTTGTTGTCCATACAGACATGTGCATGACAGAGTGCATGATACCATAATTTTTTTTTTATATTATGCAATAGCTACTAAATATTAGACTACTGCAAAACAGGGGTGTCACATCATATAAGTATTGACTGCAATATTTAAAAAATAAAACATTGATCTAATTTAACTTAATACTGCTCATGTGATAATATCATAAATATCCCAGGGCTAGTGACTCGACATGCAGAGAGTAGCTACTACCACCACACAAAATCAAGTCACAGAGATGACAGAGCGAGACACTGTACCAACACCAGAAAAAAATGAGCACCTGTCATGAATCTGGTTGCCACTCATTACTACTGCACATCACCCATGGACTACATCTCCCATCATGCACTGCACTCACACATTCCCATCCACCATTACACCAATCACACAGCTGTCACCATTCACTCATTAGCCTTGATTGTCTCACCACACCTGCAACTCATTCACACACACACATTTAAGCAGCACTCTCACATGCACTCACCGCGAAGTCTTGTTCTTGCCCGGCTGACATTTCTGCTTTCCCTGTTTTCTGTTTCCTGACTGCCTATATACTCTGACCGCTTGCTGCCTGCCTTTTGACTCTGCCTGCCTTTCGATATCCTCTCTGTCTGCTGCCTGCCCCGACCTTTGCATTGCCCCTGTTGCTAATTCTGCCTTGCCTACGTGACACCTGTTATTGCCTCTGACCCCTACCCTTGACCTAGCCTTGTTGTTCATTAAAGCTGCATTTGGATCTTAACTCCACTGACTCCTCTCGTTACAGAAGACTTCGCCACCTCAGATCCAGCAGCGTCATCTCGACTACCCAGCCCAACTATGGACAGCATAGGCCAACTCCTACATCTTCGCCAGGGAGGCCTGACTATGGAGGAGTATGTTCACCAGTTTTGTGAGCTGTCTTACCAGGTACCGCTGTACGATGAGTCTCTATTCAAGGACTTGTTTTATTTTGGACTCAATAGTCACATCAAGGCCATGTTTAACAAATCTTTGTTTTCTGGAGGAGTGTATAATGGGAGTTTGAGGGGCCTTTTGGACTATGCCTTGTTGTATGCTGGCTCTTCCTTCACTGTGGGTGTCGCAGAGTCCGCTCCAGAGCCCGCTCCGTCCCAGGAGCTCGCAGAGTCCGCTCCAGAGCCCGCTCCGTCCCAGGAGCTCGCAGAGTCCGCTCCAGAGCCCGCTCCGTGCCAGGAGCGCGCAGAGTCCGCTCCAGAGCCCGCTCCGTGCCAGGAGCGCGCAGAGTCCGCTCCAGAGCCCGCTCCGTGCCAGGAGCGCGCAGAGTCCGCTCTCCAGCCGGTCCCGCCCAGCTCTCCTTCGTCTCCGCCCAGCTCTCCTTCGTCTCCGCCCAGCTCTCCTTCGTCTCCGCCCAGCTCTCCTTCGTCTCCGCTGGTTCCGCCTACCCCTCCTTCATCTTGGCTGGTTCCGCCCAGCTCTCCTTCGTCTCCGCTGGTCCCGCCCAGCTCTCCTTCGTCTCCGCTGGTCCCGCCCAGTTCTCCTTCGTCTCCGCTGGTCTCGCCCAGCTCTCCTTCGTCTCCGCTGGTCCCGCCCAGCTCTCCTTCTCCATGGATTCTGTCTAGTTTAGCACTTTCCGAGCATCCCCGAGACCCAGCACCTCCAGAATGCCCCTTGACGTTCGCGCCTCCAGAGTGCCCCCTTGAGGTAGTGGAGTTCCCCAAGAAATTTCTGGGGGGGAGTTTCCCGCCATTGCTCACTGAGACCCCGAACCTGCCATGGCCCATGGAGTCCCTTGATTCATCTTGGCTGCCTGAGGCCCTGGATCTACCATGGCCACCTAAACTCCCTGCCTCGGTCCTTAAGACTATATGTGCTCTCCCTGCCTCTTGTGTCTCAGTTTCCTCTAGGTCCCAGTCACTGCCAGGGGTCTCGTCTGCTGGGCGCCTGTCTCGCCTGCTTTGCCCTGGTGGGCGCCTGTCTCGCCTGCTCCGCCCTGGTGGGCGCCTGTCCGCCTGCTCTGCCCTGGTGGGCATCTGTCTCGCCTGCTCCGCCCTGGTGGGCGCCTGTCTCGCCTGCTCCGCCCTGGTGGGCGCCTGTCTCGCCTGCTCCGCCCTGGAGGGCGCCTGACCTGCCAGAGTCACCTCACGCCTCCGCTGACCTGCCAGAGTCACCTCACGCCTCCGCTGACCTGCCAGAGTCACCTCACGTCTCCGCTGACCTGCCAGAGTCACCTCACGTCTCCGCTGACCTGCCAGAGTCACCTCACGTCTCCGCTGACCTGCCAGAGTCACCTCACGTCTCCGCTGACCTGCCAGAGTCACCTCACGTCTCCGCTGACCTGCCAGAGTCACCTCACGCCACAGTGGTCTACCCAGTGTCCCTTCACGTCCCTGCTGTCTCGTCCGCCCTGCCCTGGTGGGCTCCTGTCTCATTGGCCCCACATGGACCTGGCCCTCCGTCCCTCCCGGTTCCACCTCCACTCCACCGCCTCCTGGATTATGCTTTGTGTAAAGCGTGCCTGGAAGCCGCTCTTAGGGGGCTCTGTCATGAATCTGGTTGCCACTCACTACTGCACATCACCCATGGACTATATCTCCCATCATGCACTGCACTCACACATTCCCATCCACCATTACACCAATCACACAGCTGTCACCATTCACTCATTAGCCTTGATTGTCTCACCACACCTGCACCTCATTCACACACACACATTTAAGCAGCACTCTCACATGCACTCACCGCGAAGTCTTGTTCTTGCCCCGGCTGACATTTCTGAGCGTTTCCCCTGTTTTCTGTTTCCCTGGACTGCCTATATACTCTGACCGTTTGCTGCCTGCCTTTTTGACTCTGCCTGCCTTTCGATATCCTCTCGGTCTGCTGCCTGCCCTGACCTTTGCATTGCCCCTGTTGCTGATTCTGCCTTGCCTACGTGACACCTGTTATTGCCTCTGACCCCTGCCTGTTTGTTCATTAAAGCTGCATTTGGATCTTAACTCCACTGACTCCTCTCGTTACAGCACCAGTGTGGGAGTTTTTTTCTTATTTTTTTGTAAAAAGACAATGTGAAGGAAGTGAGATATTTTTTTATTATTTTGTAACTCCACCTCCACGAGCTTGTATTTTGAGTGATTCATTGGCACATATATGCAACTAAAACAACATATACACGAAATCTCTGTGTTTATAAATTTGTTTTGTTTGTTTTAGTTTTTACACACATGTCTATTTGCTTATATAATATCAACTTGTATTGATGGGCTTTAGGATGAATATAAATGTACATGAGATATGTCCAAATATCTGCTCCCAAGCATACATTACATAAACATACATATGTTTAAAGGCTTTGTTTATATCTGAATTGTTTCCATTGTTGAATGAATTTCATATGTTTTTACTTCACATGACTATATTTCATATATGGAATTTTGTAATACTATATGAACATACATTAAGTATATTTACATTTGTATCAATACATACATTTGCCTATGCGTAAAGATGACTTTGACTGAGCTTTATTTATCCATTTCAAAAATATTTTATCAGGAATTATTTTGACCATGATAATAGTGTACAGTGAAAAACTGATATTATGACAATCTACAAATCCACAAAAAAAACTGTTTACTTTTTTTTATTTTTATTTTTTTATCTGTAATGAAAGAGCAAAAACTCAAGTAAATTGTGTTTTTGTGTGTGCATGCATGTGTGTATGATGCCACTATTTCATATATGATTTGTCACTCTCTTGTTCAAGCTTCACTGATTAAAACCATGCTCAAGTATCATCCATGGCTCACCCATTAGAAGAGTGTGAATTGGTGGTGTGTAACATCTCTAATCATAAGCTACACTAGTTCTGTAGCATAATCAAATGCGTTTAGAGAAAAGGTGACACAAAGTTATAATTCATAATTATCTTCTGATCTGGTGCTAGTGAGAGGCTGAGGGAAAAAAGCCCAAATGAATACCAAAATAGGCCTTCAACCAAATCAGACTGGAGTACCCACATAAGCCATCTGGCAGGAGATGTAATGAATGGCAAGATAGTGAGTGCCAGTGATGCTTCCAGCTCTCCTTGCAAAACCACAATCTGACTGGTTTTTGAAGGCACTTGTGAGGCATTGTTCAGAAGCTACTGAAATAACACAGAAAGGCAGAATTCCTTTTTTATGAAAGTCATTTAAAGTAAGAAAGATCCTTCTGTGCTATCTTCCCTGTCATAATGCACTCCAGAACATAGTCTGGATGCCCGGAGTAGCTGTTAACATCTCACAGGACGTACAAGTGTGGTGGTAATTAAGAACTGTGGTAATACCCATTAGCACTCCTCTCTTTCATTACAACTTCGTGAAGGAAACAAAACAAACTGAAGCAATTTCATGAGGCACGGATATTTAATCCTAACAATTTGTTCTTAAAAACCACACAACAGCAAAGAAAAACAAGCCACACAATCAATAGCCTCAGGTCAGACAATGGCATTTATTGATTTTACATTTATTTATTTAGCGTTTTATCCAAAGCAAGATCATGGCTTACTGCGAAAAGACAGTATTTATGTCATTCAATTTAATCCCCAAAATACATTTGGGACCACAAATTCGCAACACTAAACTAATTCTCCATGGTGATTCACACCAGCTGCCAAAATAGATTGAAACGAAGGAACGGAAATAAATGTCTGTGGACAGGCGAACAAGGATGCAAACCCATCATGAATATATATATATATATATATATATATATATATATATATATATATATAAATAATAAAATTAGAAACAAATACAATAAATGATAATTAAATTAAATTACATTAAATAAGAACCAAATAAAATAAAAATAACTAAACTAAAATCAGCTTGGAAAATGTGGATTTACAGTCAATTTTAGCATGGCAAATACTCACCTAATACTCTGTAAATAAATCTGTAAGTAACTGCACTGTAAAATATGCTGTAAATAAAACAAAGATTTTTTTTGGACTACGCTGTGCGAGAAAATACTATTTCTGTCTACTTTTACGGAGACTGGAAAACTGGGTCTGGCTTTCTGTGTAGAGCACTGCACGGGCCTCAAATTTAGGACCTAGCCCAGCCCTGGCCCAAGACGCTCAGGTCCTAGCCCGGCCCGTGTCTGACAGCTTATCAGAATAACCGGCCCGAATCCGACCCGAGCCTGTCTATTTATTTTTTTTATTTTTTTATTTTTTTTACGGCTCATGTTTCAGCTATTAATATAGTTCAGTTTTGTATATAATGGCAAAGTGATTATATTTTGTATTTTTATTAAGTTAATTTAGAAAAACGTTTGGAGCATTTTTTGTTTGTTAAAGTTTTTTTCTTAAAGTAACGACCAAGCAGCCAGCTGCAGTCCAGCAGGCTAATCATAGTTTATGTTTGATCAATTTAGCCTTCTCAAATCATCACAACTTGCCTAAATTAAAATAGATACATAGATATATAGATCACAGACATGATAAATATATCTAAAGAAAGCTTTAAATTATAGGGGTGTAAATCGGATGGTTTGTCACAATTCGATACAATATTGATACTCATTCCCATACATCTCTACTATGCGTGCGTTTGAACGCAGAACCCTTCAGCTGCACTGACTCTAAACACTGTCGAGCCGCTCTCAGTCGTGGCAGCACGGACTCGTGTTGTTTCCACCAGAGTGGCAATATTTTTTTCATCACTAAATTGATGGGTCTAAAATATAAAAATAAGGACAAACAGGCCCGAAGCCCGGCTCGCGTCTGAACTATGACGTGATGATTGGCCCTAGATGCGTAAAAAAATGGGGGCCCTAATGCAGGGCTCTATTTCTGGGATGGTACACAAATGGTTAAGATCATACTTAGAAGGGAGAGGTTATAATGTGAGTTATGGGAGGGCATAAGTCTCAGTGGACATCCATGACATGCGGAGTCCCTCAAGGCTCAATCCTTGCACCGCTCTTGTTTAGCCTGTATATGCCCCACTAAGTCAAATGATGAGAAAGAACCAAATTGTCTATCACAGCTATGCTAAAGATACCCAGATTTGCCTAGCCTTATCTCCAAATGACTATAGCCCCATTGACTCCCTCTGCCAATGCATTGATGAAATTAACAGTGGGATGTGCCATAACTTTCTTCAGTTAAACAAGGAAAAACTTAAGTATTTGCTTTTGGAAACAAATATTAATTTCTCAAGGTGAATGCATACCTTGACTCTAGGGGTCAAACAACTACAAATCAAGTCAAAAATCTTGGGGTGATTCTGGAGACAGACCTTAGTTTTAGTAGTTTCTGACCTTACAGACCTTAGTTTCATGCCAAAGCAGTAACTTAATCAGCATACTATAATCTCAAAAACATTGCAAGAATTAGAAGTTATGTTTCCAGTCAAGATTTGGAAAACTTGTCCATGCCCTTATCACCGGCAGGGTGGATTATTGTAATGGTCTCCTCACCGGCCTTCCAAAGAAGACCGTTAGACAGCTGCAGCTCATCCAGAACGCTGCTGCCAGGATTCTGACTAGAACCAGAAAATCTGAGCACATCACACCAGTCCTCAGGTCCTTACACTGGCTTCCAGTTACATTTAGGATTGATTTTAAAGTACTTTTACTTATTTATAAATCACTCAATGGCCTAGGACCTAAATACATTGCAGATATGCTCACTGAATATAAACCTAACAGACCACTCAGATCAGTAGGATCGAGTCAGTTAGAAATACCAAGGGTTCACACAAAACATGGAGAGTCCGCTTTTAACTATTTTGCCACCCGTAGTTGGAATTAGCTTCCAAAAGAGATCAGATGTGCTAAAACATTAGCCACATTTAAATCCAGACTAAAAACTAATCTGTTTAGCTGTGAATTTGTTGAATGAGCACCGTGCTACGTCAGAACTGATTGTACTATGTATAATCATTTTCTATTTTTAACTGTTTTAAATTCATTTAAAATCTATTTTTATATGATTTTGTTTTTGTTTTTTATTCCCTATTTTATTATAATTTTTATGTCTATTTCACTTCCTTTTATGTAAAGCACTTTGAATTACCACTGTGTCTGAAATGTGCTATATAAATAAACTTGCCTTGCCTATATAGTTAAAAAAATTACATTTAATTCAATGTGTTGCTTGCCAACTATTTGTAATTATTTTATTGATAATTTACGATTGAAAATAGTTTCTATAACAATTTTGGTCATATTTTATTTTAAGGTTCAGTTAACAAACTGTAAACTATTACTTTTGGCATATTAAACTCCTAATTTGCAGTCAATTAATATTTAGTAAAGTAGTTCTTAAGTTTAAAATAAGTCATACAGAATAAGGCATTGATACGTGCTTTAAAAGTACTAATAAATATAATATATGCTAGTAATATGCATGCTAGTTAATAGTGAATATTTGTCCTTAAAATAATTCTTAATTTTCATGATGTCATAAGTTCGTAAAGCATAAAAAAAGGATCTTCAAAAATGACTGGATTCAAAACCATATCTTGCGGAAAGCTGACACGTTTGCATTCCTGGTAAAAGTCGATAGAGGAAAGAGGGACAAGAGGTTCCTTTTAATATACATATGAGACAAAAGAAAGAAGCGGTCAGGCAAATGAAGGAGGACGGACCAATATTAAAGATGTAGGACAGTTTATGAAAAGAAGATCAAGTTGCCCTCCTTGTGATTTACAGAGGAGCTTGAGAGAGCGAGTTTGAAGGACATGAGATGCGTTGAAGTAGGTAGGAGCATCAAGTGAATATTAAGATCACCAAGAAGGATGAGTCTTCTGGGACGAGGGAAAGAAGAGTATCAAGTTCATCTATAATGTATGGCTATAGCATTACATTCAAAGGAGTGGATGGTAAGGAAAAGAAGGGAGAGATATGGAATTTCCAAGATGATGTGATAAGACCTACACTCTCTCCATGACCTGAAGTGAGAGGCAGTGAGAGCAAATGCAGTAGATATAGTATTGCATGTAGCATTGCAACGTGATTTGATACTTTAGTCAAACTATAAAATAGAAACCTTGAACATCCTGGTGAATCTGTGCTTCACAGAGTGTAATTGTTTATTTTTTTATGACTGTACTTATATAAAAGGAATATTACAGGCCTAAAAAATGTTTAACAGCACATTAAGTGTGTTAATTAGGTTACTGTGAGGCACATAGAATGGAAGTCAATTTTTGGAGGACTTTAAAGCAGAAATGTACAGCTTATAATTTGAAACTTTAAATATATTGTATAAAATATATGCATTCATTCTTCTGTTAGAGCTTCATGTTATCTGAGCTGTAAAGTTGTTCACGTAATTTTTTACAATCATTTTAGGGTTTGATGTGTTAAAGTATGTTGTCATTGCAATACAGTTGTAAAATGCATATAGCTATAATGTACCAGAAGTAAAGCAAGCAGGCTGAGATGTATGTAGATCTAGCTGCAGCATATTTATTAAAGTAACAAAGTAAACAAAAGACGAGGGCCACTGGAAAACAAGGAACAGAAAACACAAGCAAAACTGCATCACTACATTCAACAACTGACAAAGCATGAGAGAAACAAGAGCCGTTTCTCAAATCCAAGAACACAGAGGATGGACTTGTGTTCTCGTGGAGAACAGTCTTGCCAAGCTTCCTTGGAAGAACGCAAGAACACAGAACAGCATCCTTGTGAGAATTGAGATATAAGCATAAGCAGTGGCCAATGACCAATAAATATAACAACATTAAATACAAATGTCATGATTATTAAACCATTTCCTACTATTATAGATATTATTTTCCATATAACTGTATATTGTATTATTTTACAGCATTATTTGTTTAACTATGACTATGTTAAGATTCATTTTAATATGGCAATAAAAATACTGCAGACTTTCTCCAGGTCTTACCACTTTATTAAAATTCAGCAAAACAAAACTGTAAATATTTACTTTCAAGAGCCGTCAAGTATTTGCGAGAGCGAGTTTAAAGCGATAGGCTTCCATACGACTGCCGCCCGCAGCATTTTCTTGGATTTCTTACGGCTCGATTCTCTCAAGTTTGCACTCGATGCACTCTCTATATCAAGAACACATCCGTGAACTTTCATGCGTCCTCTGTACTTGTGTTCTTGAGTATTGGAACTGAACTTCGACGGATGATGATGATGACATAGAACGAGATCACAAGGACGCAAGAACGCTGAAGAAAGCATATTGAGAAACAGCCAAGGGCTATATACACTGGGGCTAACAAGCTTAACGAGATAGTAAGAGACATCCAGGGAGACCAATCAAGGGGGAACTAATAGACAATTGGACTACAAATTGACTACAAAAAGCAGGGAAAACAGGAAATATCATATACTGAAAGTCAAATGCAGGGCAAATCATGTAGCTAAGCAGGGTTGAGCCTGGTCAGTACCTGGATGGGAGACCTCCTAGGAAATCAAGGTTGCTGCTGGAAGAGGTGTTAGTGAGACCAGCAGAGGGTGCTCACTCTGTGGTCTGTGTGGGTCCTAATGCCCCAGTGTAGTGACGGGGACACTATATCGTCAAAAAGCACCGTCCATCGGATGAGATGTTAAACCGAGGTCCTGAGTCTCTGTGGTCATTAAAAAAACTCTGATGGCACTGGGGTGTCCTGGCCAAATTCCCACCACTGGCCCTTATCAATCAGGGCCTCCTAAGAATCCCCATCCACTTGATTGGCTCTATGACTCTCTCTCCTCTCCACCTGTAGCTGGTGTGTGGTGAGCACACTGGCGCCGTTGTACTGTGGCAGCCGTCGCATCATACAAGTGGATGCTGCACACTGGTGGTGATTGAGGAGAGACCCCACATGATTGTAAAGCGCTTTGTGTGTACAACAATAAACAATAAAGCGCTATATAAATGCATCATTCATTCATTCATTCATTCATTCATTCATGTAACGTAACATGGGAAAGGTTATTAAGCAATTGATTCACACTAAAAGCACATAAACAAGTATCATGTTTGCATATTGTTGCTATGCAGTTAAAACATGGAGTATTTTAATGTTTATGAAGTACCTCTCCATATCCAAAGCTTTTCTTTTCTTTCTTTATTTTTATTTTATTTGATTATTTTCTTTATTTTAAGAAAATGAAACTATTTTTTGTGGTAAACAACAATGTCACAGTTAATCCAAAAATAAATATTCTGTCATCAGTTACTTGCCCTCATATCATTCCAAACCCATATGACTTTCAATCATCTTCAAAACACAAATTAAGAACTTTTTAATAAAACCTAAGAGATTTAGATTATGGCATTTTATAAAAAATTATAACTATTTAGACAATATAAATACTTTATTTTTTCCCCCAGCCGTCATGAGATTTCATTTTAAGCAGCATATTTATGTTCATACATCTGTAACACTATCACAGGCATGAAAGAATGTTCAAACAAGCATTCAACAAACATTCCCTCAAACCATGTCAGGTTCTAAATAACTTTCATCTCACTTCTCATCTCAAACCCAGATATAGGAAGTACTGACTTCACACGCTGAACTTTTATAACTTTGCGTTTGCGCTGTATTTCGATAGTCAATTTTAGACATTCTAACTATAAGCAATACCTGTCAACTAACTCTAATTAGAGTATTAGTAGACTTTTAGGTTAGGGTTAGAAAAATCAATTGCGATGTATTTGCAAAGTTACTTATAATCAGTAGCATTTAATGGCTAACTTCTTTAAAATAGCATCTTTTGTGTTCAGCAGAAGAAAGTACATGATTTTCATTTTAGCTCTTGGGTGAACTATTTCTTTAAGCAGTCAGTCTACTCATGCTCTTATGACTGGAAATTGACATGTAGTTGCAAAGTTACTTACAGTTAATAGAATGTCTAAATTGGACTATCAAAATAAAGTGTTAAGTTTAATCTACAGTTAACTTACAGTAGTTCTGGTTATTGAATCAGAAGTTGGATTCATTGGGATATTGTTTTCACCGCTCTGCTTCTACAGTCGGTTTAGGGTTCTTTCTTTCTTTTTCTTTCTCTTCCAGTGCGTTGCGGTTAATCCTAAGTCACCATGTGTGCGCACACAGCCAATTGTATTTTTTTTCTACCAGCCTCAGCTGTTTTTACTTCACAATCACTCACAAGCTCATTCTGCTTAGGCTGCGTGAGAGCAGAAAAAACAATCCCCAAATATCAATTACTGGTTATAGAGATGGAGAGGGAAAGAGAGAGATAGAGAGAGGGAGGGAGGAAAAGGGAAATGGAATATATTGGCTCCGTGTTAAAAGGTCTCCAGCATTCTATGAGAACGATACAGATTTATTGGGTTTAATCCTCAGCTATGAGTAAGGAGGCATTAGTGGACTTATTTGGGCATTAGTGTTAATGGAACAGGAGTCTGAAAGGAGCTGAACTTGAAAGGTTGAAATAACCTCTACACAGATAGAGGAGGGGCCAGGGATCACCTGGCTTCGGACTGAGTGTATTTCTTGATTATAAAGTCATTGTCCCGTTACATTCTCATATGAGTGTGTCACAATGTATCTTTGCTTTATAGTGGTTTTCTTCTTCTCTTCAATAACATCTTTCTATATCCTGTACATGTCAGTCTATATATCATCTGCCCTACTCTATCTCTCTGACACAAGGGCATAGAGAAACTAGCTGAGTAGAAAATTAAGAAATTTCTCTCAATCCCAATTCATTCACGCTCTAACTCTCTCTCTCTTTCCATCAAAATCGCCGACGGTCAGACGCCGACGGTCCCGGACACCGCTGTAACGCCGTCTGATAACTTTTCTGTTTTACGGATGGACAGAACAGCCGAGGCCGGAAAAACCAAAGGTTGTGGAGTGTGCTTCATGATTAACAAGAAATGGTGTGACCCCAGGAATATCTCCATTCTGTCGCGTTCCTGCTCGCCGCATCTGGAACACCTCTCCATTATCTGCCGCCCATTCTACCTGCCCCGGGAGTTTACATCGATCATCGTTACTGCCGTTTACATCCCACCACAAGCAGATACTAGCTTGGCTCTGTCCAAACTCCACGACGAGCTCAGCGGCAACATCAACAAACACCCTGACGCTGCATGTATCATCGCCGGGGACTTTAACAAAGCCAACCTCAGAAAAGTCATGCCAAACTTCCACCAACATATATCCTGTCCAACTAGAGGACAGAATACACTGGATCATTGCTACACCCAGTTTAAGAATGCCTACAAAGCTCGTTCACTGCCGGCTTTTGGCAAATCAGATCACGTCGCCATTTTCCTCACACCGGAATACAAACAAAGGATCATTCATGAACCGCCGGCGGAGAGGGAAGTGGCGCTGGTCCTCCCACTCTGAAGCTATGCTACAGGCGTCTCTTGATGACGTCGACTGGGACATGTTCCGGGCGAGTTCATCTGACGTCAGCGAATTCACGGATGTAGCAGTAAGCTTTATCAACACGCTAACCAACCAAGCCACCGAAACAGTAACAATAAGGACATTTTCTAATCAGAAACCGTGGGTGGACAGATCAATCCGTGATGCGGTTAACCATCGCACTGCCGCATACAACGCTGGTCTTTTGTCGGGAAACATGAGCGAATACAAAACATCATGTTACGCTCTCCGTCGGGCAGTTAGAGCTGCTAAACTCAGATACAGGGAGAGAATTGAGTCACATTTCCAGCTCAATGACTCTCGACGCATGTGGCAGGGACTGAAGACCATCTGTTCCTCTGGAAACAACTCTTCCGCAGAGGTGAGAGCAGATCCGTTGCTGGCCGAAGAGCTAAACACCTTCTACGGCCGCTTTGAATGTAACGGCGGCGCGACTCTGCCGATCAGCGCGTCAGAAAGCAGCAGACAGAGCAGCGATGATTATGCTATCACCTTTTCAGAGGACGACGTTCGGAGGGAACTAAGGAGAGTGAACGTCAGGAAAGCAGCAGGACCTGATGGGATTACTGGCCGCGTTCTGAGGTCCTGTGCTGATCAGCTTGCTGGTTTGTTTACTTCCATCTTTAATGAGTCCCTTGCTACCTCTGTGGTTCCCACCTCATTTAAAAAATCTGTCATAATCCCTGTGCCTAAGAACAGTAAACCCTCTTGGCTGAATGACTATCGCCCAGTTGCCCTCACATCGACAGTCATGAAGGTTTTTGAGAGACTCTTAAAGAAACACATTTGCTCCTCCATCCCTGCTACCTTGGACCCTCTTCAGTTTGCCTATCGGCCAAATAGGTCTATGATGATGCCATCTCCCAGGTACTGCACTGCTCCCTCACTCACATTGACAGCAAAAATGGCAACTATGTCAGGCTGCTATTCATAGACTATAGCTCAGCTTTCAACACTATAGTCCCCACCAAGCTAGCTGTCAAACTCTCAGACCTCGGCCTAAACACTTCACTCTGTGACTGGATTCAAGATTTCCTCACCGCCAGACCACAAGTGGTGAAAGTCGGCCAGTTCACCTCCAACTCCATTACCCTGAACGTAGGAGCCCCACAGGGTTGTGTCCTGAGCCCCCTGCTCTACTCTCTCTACACACACGACTGTGTGTCCTCTCACAGCTCCACTTCTATTGTCAAATTTGCTGATGATACTGTGGTTCTGGGCCTCGTTTCCAACAATGATGAGGCCGCATACTTGCAGGAGGTGGAGAGACTCACATCATGGTGCCAGGACAACTGTCTCTCTCTGATCGTGAGCAAAACCAAAGAGCTGATTGAAGACTTCAGGAAGAGACAGCAGCAGCCCTACACTCCTCTTATGATCAGCGGGACCCCTGTGGAGAGGGTGAGCAGCTTCAAGTACCTCGGTGTAAACATCTCCGAGGACCTGACTTGGACTGCACACATCCAAACACAGATCAAGAAAGCCAGGCAAAGACTGTACCATCTGCGACAGCTGAGAAAATTCAGGGTCTCACCAGCTATCCTGAAAACTTTCTATTCAGGGGCCATAGAAAGTGTTCTGACTCAGTGCATCTCAGTGTGGTATAATAATGCCACAAACCAGGACTGCAAAGCTCTACAGAGAGCCGTGCGCTTAGCTGAGCGCATCTCAGGGTCTGCTCTCCCCTCTCTGCAGGACATCTACTTCAAACGCTGCAAAAGCAGAGCTGCTAAAATCATCAAGGACTCGAATCACCCTGGTAACCATCATTTCTGTTTACTGCCATCTGGCAAGCGCTTCAGGAGCATGATGGCAAAAACTGAAAGACTGAGGAGGAGTTTCTTCCCTCAGGCCATCAGGCTCCTAAACTCAGTCTCATAACATCATTACATCCACAGGACTCAATTTAATAAACTGTAAACACATCCATTATTCTCCATCATCCACACTGCTGCTATGTGTACATACCCGGTACAACCTATTTGCACATTCTCTTGCACATCCGTGTTTTTTATTAATATTATTAATCCACAGTATACTGTATTGCACATTTTATCTCATTGCACATCTTACTCATTTTATTTTATTATTTGTTCCCTTTTTCATTCTCACCTATATTTATATATATATATTCTCTTGTGTTATGTTCATTGTTTTATTGCTTATGTTCTTTTTATTTTATTTTCTATTTTATTATTATTATTATTATTTTTTTGCACTTTCCATTGAGCGGACCTGTCCTGACCTACATTTCACTACTGATTATACCCTGTATGATTGTGTATGTGACAAATAATAAAGAAACTTTAACCTTGACCTTGAACCAAAATGTCTTACTTTGCACTTTAATTGTAAAACTAAGGACTTATGTCAGTTTATACTCACACACCTTGATTGACTTGCTGTCCAAAACAATACTTTACAATACCATTTATTGGTAAAAAAAATGGATATGAATCTAATCTACTTGTCCCATTCTACATCTTAGCCACGGTGATAGTCAAAATTACAGCATTATTATACATTATTTATATTTTATAATGTAATTTTATCATTTATGCTCACTCATTTTATTAATTTATAATCCTTAACCTATATTTGTTTTCTATATCTATAGCTATCTCTATCCCTTATCCACTATCTCTTTAAGTAGTCCCTTTTACTTTTCCAAAAGAGAGAAAAGAGAAAGAGAGAGACCTAAGACACTACATCGAGCGATCAATACCATAGAAAATGAAAATCACATGTTCACATCAGGCTTATTGGTCAGGTTTGTGCAAGTGACCTGTGTTTAGTAATTCTCCTATAACTGTCTTTCCGGGCCTTGTTTTAGTCTCCAGGGGCATGTGAGTCTTATTTAAGAGCCCTGTAGACACAGATCTCTCTGTGGCGCTCACCCCGAGGGAAAATAATAGCTGTGTAGGCGCTTCCATTTTAGGTTTCTGTAAGCTGTAGTTCCACTTTTGTTCTTGTTTTACAATATATTTCACATAACATGACTTTTCATTATTTTGTATACAATGCATTTTTCCATGTACATTCATTGACTTGTGTATAGTACTAGTCCTTTAATTAGTACTTTTTCCCCCCTTCATTAAACACATAGTACCGATAACATAAATGTATTTCAGAGGCATATGGTGAGGGATCCACCAATTTTGGAGGTGACTGTTTCTGTATGTTCTAGCACAAATTATGACATGGATACAGGTTATGGCAAACAAGGTCTCAGTAGACAGTATTATGGACTCAGTAGGTCAGAATGAAGCCACAGTACATGTAACTAGGTCAAAGTCAACAGCAAATTCTGGATTTGAATACGTTTTTATTTTAATTCTGAAGTTTAATTATAATGAATTAGAAGGCTGATGTCCACTGCTACCGTTACTGCTTAACAGAAAACTGCAAGAAACTTGAAGAAAAACTCATAAAGTGTCCTAAATTATGGATTATAAAAAGTATGAGTGGTACTTCATGGTTAAGTGCCAAAATAACTACTTTAGGTGGCATTTGCAATAATACTAGACACAGATACACTCTACGTCCTGTTAAGGCTTTAAACTGACATAAATAATTTCCTCCTGCAGTTTTGTCTATTTGCACATTTATATAGAACACTAAATTATACACTTAAGAAATAGTGGTCGACCAATATATTGTGAAGGCGTATATATATATATATATATATCAGCTGATATTTTGCATTTTTTTAATTAGCGACATTGGCCAGTGTTTCTTTCTGTTTAGCCAACATGTCGAAAGAGGGTCTTTTATTTATCCACTATTGTAGCTCTGATGTCATCAGTAATTATATTTCTTACTCTTCTTACCCTTCCTCTTCCCCCTCCTCATCCTCCTCTTGCTCCTCCTTGTCCTCTTCCTCTAACTTCACCTCCACGTCCTCTTCCTCGGCCTCCTCTAATTCTCACTCTTCTCACTCTTCCTGCTCCCTCCATTGTACTCCACACGGACAGCTTACCTGTAGCTTATTTATAGTGCTTAGGCTGATTGCAAAGTGAACTAATTATCTAAAAAAGTTTTCACATGTGACAGTGTGCCAGACAGTTGGCAAAATAGTGTAAATAATAGCCATAAATGTGTATAGTTTTGCTAGGAGTGTGTTGATCATTTGGAAATTGAGTGTAAAGCAGTGAGTTGTGTTTACAGTTCCGCAAAAAGAGTGCTGTGCAGTGGATTGTACCTACAGTTTTGCAAAGTGTGTGTTACAAAATTGCAAACTGAGTGCAAAGTGAGTGTTTGTGCTTTTAGTTTTGCAAACTCAGTGAGTGGTTTTGCTATAAGTATTAATAGTTTTAGAAATTGTGCTATAAGAATCACAGTTAGGGTTTAAGCATTCAGAAAAACTGTATTAGTAACAAGTAGATTGGAATAACAAAAGTGTTACTTATATTGGCATTGGGCATCAACAAATTTATATCAGTCGACCACAGTTAAGAAGTTATAATTATGGGAAACAAGCAGCCCGATCACACAGCAATTCGTACATATTTTACGAGGTGGCTAATTCATACAAATTCGTATGACCTCACTCGTACAAATTCATAAGATTTTTGCTAAATCGTACTTATTTTACAAGTGACCTACACCTAACCCCGCCCCTAAACCTACCCATCACCGGGGTTTAGACAAATCGTGCAAAATCGTACGAGTGAGGTCGTACAAATTCATACAATTAGCCACCTTGTAAAATACGTACAAATCGGTCATGAGATAGCGCTGGAAGCAAGTGCTTCTTATGATCACGCCATGTCATAGTATATACCTAGTATATTCAACAGAACATTTCAAAGAAAGCAGGCTTTACCCTTTTCTTTTAAAACATATTTACATGATCACAAACAGTCAAATAAACAATATTCATGTCAGGTCATAACTCGAGCAATCTGTTAGGACAATGCGCAGGCTTGTTAAAAATCACAGGCTGTGCTACCCAAGAAATTATTTAATTTACCTCAAACCTCTCATTATCACGACACTCTAGAAAGCAGAGCCAGATGTGCTCCTTTAAGAGCACAACAGAGTGCCTCGGATCCCTTGTTAATTGGTTATAATTTCCTTCCTATAATCTCGCACAGCAATAGTCACACATTAGTATTCAGATCTGCCTGCAGCCTGTCACACCTTCTGAGAATGAAAATCAAAGACATCATGACTGTTCACAACTGTCTGTTTGTTGAAGATGGCTACAATAAGTGATATTGTTTGCAAGCATCGTTTCTACTATTTGATTTTATAGTCTCCAAGGAATGAACTGAAAGAATAAAGCAGTGTTTAATTAAAATGGTCTGTTTTAGACAGTTTTGCTGCTATATGTGACCCTCTCTGTGAAATCCAGGCTAAAGTCTCAAAATCTAATTATGAGATAACAAGCATCGAAGTTTGATTTCAACCATTAATTTTACTATAAGTTCAATATTTGACATGGCCTTACTCAGTCAATTTTAAAGATATACAGGTAAATTTTCACAGAATGTTCCTTACCACATGAAAGATGATTTTTTGTGGTAAACAGTAAATCACACAAAGAAAAGATTTGGCTGGGTTTTTACAGAGAGGGTCACATATTATAAAATAAACACCCAATTCAACTCAACTCTTTACTCACACATTTTGGCACAAGTAGCTCTCCACAATCAATTTAAATATGTAAACATTAAAATTTGCTTAATTTATTGCAACTGCAGGAATTATTTTAATTGAGCATAACCACAAGAATGGAAATAAGATCCAGACCTACATGAACACAATGAAAATTTATTTGAACATCATTTCTTTAATGATCCATACAGTTAGTACATTATTACAGTAAAATATACCAATATATACAAAATAAATATCAATAGCTATCATTTCAGTGTTTTATAACATATCTGCTTTGTTGTTTTCTCATGCTTTTGTATTGCTATGAAAAGTTTCTCTGAATTTAATTTTGAGTGTAATTCAGAAGAAGTGAAGTGTGTTTGGTTGCCTGGAGTCTTTTTTAATTAAAAAGTAAATCAGATTTCAGGATAATCAGATTTATCATCAGAGACCCATGCGGTGAAAATACAGAAAACACAACACTTGTTTGCATAAACCTGCACTTCAATGTGTTGCCTCCTACAACAAGTTAGAACCGAAAGCTCCCCTGCCATCTGTAAGCACTATTCTTCCTCATTTTTAAACATCACCATTTCAAGTTGATCTCTAATGCGTCACAGGCAACATGATATCTTATTTGGGTCATGATAGAGCTGCTATATTATGCACTTGAGCTTGGGGGTCTGAAATTGAAATAGCGACAGGGAGAGAGAGCGTCAATTGAGATGTTGAGTCTGTCTGACAGAAATTTTGCTCTGAAGAGAAAAAAGAAGGATCAGATTTGTGGTGCATTGCTTTTGTTTGTGTAGACAGCCCTGTTTGCGCATTCTTCTGTTCGTTTGGGAGTTTTCATTCCTTTTTTTTCCCCTGCCTCTGCCTCCCTCCCTTTCTCTCGCTCAGACTGCTTTGATCACTCTGGCCTTTGAAGCGGCACTCGGGAAAAAAAAAGAGGGGGGAAGCAGAAGTCATCGTAAGTTCAGGCTTCAACTTGGTGCGACGCAACTGCTGGCAAACTGCAAATCTGCATAAGCTGAATATTTTTGCATATGTTCACCTGGGTGAAAGAGAAAAAACTGTTTGCTCTTATTAAACACCTTCAAATTAAACCCATTATACATCGGTTTGTCATTTCAACCAAGAGCTGGTTCCTCAATGGCACTAAACGTCTGGATTTTGTCTTGTTTTAGCATTCGTCTTTCGCGATGAACGATCGGGTTTCTTCCGCTCTCTTGCATATTCACCTGTCAAAAGACTTTAAAATCATTTGCAGAAGAGCTCTGCAGGAATTGAGCTACTTGCTGAGTAATTCCTCCACTTTATAGGCTAAAAACCATGCTTCACCCAGCTCAATTAGAGCCGTGGAGTTCTCCCATTCCTCTGCATGACATGTGAATGGGTAACTCGGCTACTGAATTATTCCACACCTCCAATTATTGCACAGCTACGATAGAATACAGCATTCCTTAACATAACCTTCTCCATATTTGCCTCTCGGACTCCACTGACGACAAAACCGGGGTTTTTCTACATATCCTCCCCATTCTGCTGGTTACCATAAGCGTGAAGCATGAAAGCATGAATCACTCTAAAGCTTCCTCCATTTATCCCTTCACCTCCGTCAATGTCATCTCCTCGGCGGAGGGATGCCTGCAGTGTGCAATTATCACATTGGAAAGTTCTCCAGCTCTGCATCTTCATTCGCAGCTCCGAAGAGCCTGGCTGGGCTTAACGAATGAGTAAGCCGAAGTGAGAGGATTCTTCCGCCCCCACGCCGCCCTCAAGGAAACAGGTGCCTTGTAAACTGAGAGATTACTCAGTTAAAAAGTGTTTGGGTTCTGTCAGACGGAAGGAGGATCTGGTGCTGCGGGCTGGTATGGTGGTTTGAATACTATACGGAAGCTGAAGGGTCGAGTGGGGAGCGCAGATCCACTCACAGGCATGTAAGCTTTGCAGGGGCAGGATAGAGCAGCACTTCAGCTTGTTTGTGCAATGCAGCGCTGCCTGTGATGGATGGCCCTACAGCAGAGAGTGCAGAACAGGTACAAATGGCAAGAGGAGAGAGGAGAGCAGTGTTTTTCGAATGCAATACCGAAGGAGAGACGTGCAGCCAGACGGTGCAAATCTATCCGGGAAAAGGATCCGACGCTAAATCAATCCATATGAGGTTAAATTCACTCCCACACACTTTGATTCAGTTAAATTCTACTCTAAAGAAGTTAATTTAATGCTAGTACATTTTAGTATGTAGACTCAACTGATCTAAAGTCTTATGTTTCTCAGTCAAAGCTTCTCCATAGCCAGACTGATTAAATGCAGGATCACCTCAATTGGAGGTTAACTCGTGTGCTCCAAACATGTTGAGATGTGTTTCTTTTGAGAGTTTGGTTAAATCTGGGCAATGATCTGTCCTGATTGCATTGCCCCCTTCCTCTACCCAAAATAGGGTCCCGTACTTGGCCTGCTAGATCAGCTTGAGGATTTTTTGAAGAAAAACTCATGATATCAAAAGGAACAGTTAGCCTCTAAGTTAACTTCAGGCAATAGTAATACAGTAAAGCTGGAAACACTTTAAGCTTGCTTCTCGGAGTGGAAAATCACAGGTTTTTGATAAGTTATCTGGCAACTAAAGTTTCTTTTAACATTTATAGCCCATATGGAAATATAATAAATGACAAATCAAGAGTCATACTGTTGTATACTGTAAGGCAATATATAGCTTTCACATACATATATTTTGCAGTTAGATGAGGATATAAGTTTGTGTGTATGTGTTAATATCTATGTAATGAGTTTTTATATGGAATTATACCATATATTTTATTTATATATAACTTTAATAAAAAAAAAACATGTATATAAAATATCTGCATGTTTTTACAATACTTTTATTATTACTTGTCTTTGTTTTATTTATTATAAAATATAAATATATATGGCCTTTGGGATGAATATACATGTAAATGACATGTTTATGATAAAAAGTATTACACATACTGTAAATGAACCATATTTGTATGGGCTAGACATATATGCTAATATATAAAATTGTTCCAGTTGCTAATATGTTTCACTTTTTTTTACTATCATATATTTAATTTAATATATATTTTAAGTTATCTGTATATATATATATATATATATACATATATATATATATATATTGGAATAACAGTAAGTCAAATATGGCATAATTTAACATTTTTGGATGGCGACTCAAAATACTAAAATTAATAAAAAATACACTCAGTATTTTGGTACACAGAGTACATCTCTATCAATCTTTTCAATTAGTATTTATTTATTTATTGATATACGGTAGCCCATTTTTCAAGATAAAAAGTTTTTTTTCTTTTTTTCATAAATTATCTGACATTTTAAAGACTTGTTGATTTTAAAACAGTCTGGTCTGCAGGGTTCCACTCTATCATACCATTTTCTGTTTTCTGTTTCTTTTTCTGAAAACTGACTGCACCTCATGACATCGATTTGGCTTTTTTCATTTATAAAATAATATATAGTATTTATAATAGTGAAAAACGGTAGATTTTTTTTTTCAAAGAAACATTCTTAAAAATCAGAAATCGTAGCTATGAATCTTTTGTCTCTCTCTCTTTTGTCTGTCTGTCAGTCTGTGTCCCCCCCCGATGCTATACAGCACACCGGCTCCATCCCTAAACACTGCTTCTAATATTTACACATCAGATCAGCATGATGAATGATGCAAGTTTGACGGGGCAATAATGGATGGGCGAGCTATGATAGCCTATGGCCAGCCGTTTATCACTCTAAGGGGCCTGACTGGGTCTTCTGAATATCAACACGAGCAGCTTTAAAAGGAAGCAGAACTGCTTCACATTCTACGTCAGATGACTATATGGATTTATGCAGGATTTATGAGAGTTGCTTCAACAGGATTTGGTGAACAATGTGTAGGAATCTGAGGGGGGATGTGTCGAGTGTGTGCACAACTTGTGGGTATTTATACGTGTCGGCATCTGTTTTTGTCTAGTTTCCCATGGTGTTAGATAGATGAGAAGAACAAAAACAAACAAGTTATTCTGTAGCTACTGTGTCTGGTTTATTATAAATACACACACACATACTCAAGCAAATGCTTGTGGGTACACAATGTCTTAATGCACATTTCATTTAATACGCATCACTCCACTTGCTGAGACTTAAAGTGTCTGTGTAGACAACAGACACACTACCTACGGCAATAGTATTCCATTAAAGGTAACCAACTTGTTTTGTTTTCAAAACAGCAGGCCACGGGGAACATTTACTATCACCTATCAAACATGCCAAGATATCCTCTCCTCCCCACTAGGGAGTAGACTGCTGGTCGAAGTCTGTTGACAGCCTTTTGAAAATAAATGAATACTTATGTAATTTGCATTTCCACATGCAATTGCTTTAATTACAACCTAAAGCGGTGATTTATTTTCAAACATCTCTGTCTCTTTGAACACCAGTGCTGGGTAAAACTATTTTGCATGAATAAAAGTAGTGATGTCACTAATTTAAAGGGATAGTTCACCTAAAATTCTGTCATCGTTTATTCAACTCATGTCGTTCCAAACATGCATGACTTTAGTTAATTTTCAAAACACAAATTAATACATTTATAATGCAACCAGAGAGATTTATGTCCCTCCAATGAAAGTCCTTTGACACTTGAAAAGTTCATAAAGACATTGTAATAGTAATTCGTATTAATTGAGCTGTTTAGTACAAGTCCTCCGAAGAGACATGATCGCTTTATATGATGAACAGATTTAATTTAGGCTTTTATTCACATTTAAACATTGATCAACACACACATATATAAAGCACATCAAATATGCTGATGCACAAAAATAACCTTATTGGTTCATACGTGCCAAGCAAGCATTTTTGAGCTTCCATTTATCTTAATCTGTGAGCTCCTTATATGTGCACAGATAATTTCTTATTTTCACAAGGGAGATGCATGTATCTTGAAAGGTCAAAAGTCATTTGATTTCATCAAGACCCTTAATTTCCAAACTGAATAAAACTAGTAACAAAATCAGTTGTAAAGTGGCCACCAGTATGGTGTACTCACTCTGTAGGCCAGAACAATGTAATGGTTCAAGGCAATACAGGACATCTAATTTGTGCTTTTACTATAAAACCCTCAAAAATACATTTGTAATTTATGTAGTTTTTATTTCAACAACGTTATTACAAAACTCTCATAGCAGCCTGATTGCCAGCAGTTCATGTTAATGACTGAAAAAAACTATTAACATAATCACCCTGTGATTTCACAGTTCTATGTTTTCCTACAGAATACACAATACTGTATGAGTAGAACACAAAATACAATTGTACAATACAATTATATAAGATATTGCATCACTGCTATCTTAATACTTGAATGCGTATTGCATATTTAGTCATTCTGCACTACATATCAGTAATAATGGACTAAATCTCTGATTTAGTCCATTATTAACAATCTCTGCAATCTCTGCAAAACCGCTCTCATATGCAAACTGAAGGAATAAATCAAATTCACAATTCATCTCAGTGGTCCTCTCTGTTATTAAAGTCAGATTCATTTCAAGACATTTTGGTGGGAATGTTCTTGACTACATGAAAAATTGTTGTGTTGGGTCATTTTGAGTCATGTTGCATGCAGTTTTTTGATTATTGATCCCATTGTAGAAATAGGCTAATACAAACATTTAACCATTATTAATACTGGAGCTACCAGGATAAACCAATTAGCATTGATTTTGATTTTGTCATGTGATTTTAAAATGGTAGCTTTTAAAATGGTAAACCGACCCGCTCCATGTAAAATAAATCACCTTGCATTAGTGAACCACTTCATTTGGATGGATCATACGCAGCATTGTTCTTTTTTGTTTGAATATATGGTTAAATGCTGCTTTTTTCAACTTCTTATGAATGCAGTCACTCTAATTCACGCGAACCAATGAAACTCGATGCCAGACTTAAATATAATGGTAAAATCCACTGGAATATAAACAAATTACTAATTCTATATTTATTATTATGTTTTTTTTCTACAACTTCATAAACACATGATTAAAATAAAATATGATTTAAATTAGTAGACACACAGGCCATAAACGTTTTGATCCTACTGAAGTTATTTAGACAAATCAATCAATCAATCAATCATTGACATATAAATATATAATTATAGGTGGCTAAAGTAGATTTGTAGTGTCATTAATACAGAAATAGAAACTAGGTGCAGGTTTTAGTGTGCTTGGTTAAAAAACTTCTATGTAATTAGTACTGCTTGTAGTAAGTATTACTCTTTATGTTTGTTTGTTTTCAAGCCTGACTGTAGTTTAACTAATTTAGCTTGGTAAACTGCACAAGCCTCCCCAACACTGATGGACACTCCATGGAATAACTGTCACTACTGTTAGGAGTTTTATGCCATCTCTTGCCATATTTTATAGTTTTAGATTTGTAGAAGCCAGCTTTAATATAGCTCTCTTCATCCCGCTAAAGACAAGGCAGTAACATGTCTAATTTGCAATTGCAATAAATTCTGTGGTCGGTTTTCTCACTTTACACGGTCATTATGTAGATGTAATATTCTCAAAATATTGATGCGTGTTTTTTTTAACTCTTTTTTTTTACTTTGTTTAATTCTCTCACCTGAAATACTGTCTGCTGCAGATCTCTAGGGTGTTGCCACTTTCTAAAACAGTAAGCTTTTCCTCATTCCCCTTCACCTTGGCTGCACTGCTTAAACAAAGAAAAAAGTTTAGAAGAATATTTGAAAAGAGAGTGTCCCCACTCCCCTCCTTCAGATTCAGAGCAGTGTTTGAAGCTTCATGTGCCTGATATGACTAAGCAAAAAGAAAGGAGAGGAAGGAAAGGAGAGAAACACTCTCATGGCATCTCCTGCTGTGTGGGTGTCCACTCATCTATTGTTTCAGTAATAGAGAAGAAGAAAAAAAACAGCAGAGGGGGACAAAAAGAAGAAATAAAGGAGATCTGGTACTCTTAAGTTTCTCTCTGAGTGACTTGAGTTGGAAATATTCTGAATTGTCTCTGTAATTGGGGTAAAAGAGTAAAGGGACAGAACGTTTAAAGTTTCTGCTTTGCCTCTGTTCCTCTGTATAATGTGGAGTAGTGTCCATAATTCAGTAAGAGAGAGAAAGAAAGAAAAAGAGAGCGATGCAGTGAAAAGAAAACAAAAACACAAATAAAGCAGACACAGATGTCTATGGCAAACTTAATTAAGTGCATTTTGCACAATTAATCATTGTGTCTTTAGCCTCAGTGACCTCATGCAGAGGGAAGGAACAGAATGTTTGATGCTGTAAAAACTACACTAGAAGAAAAGCAACAAAGTGTCAGACAGTCTCTCTTCTGTAGAAACGCAGAGTCCTGAGGGTCAAGCTTGTGTGCTTGAATACCAGTAATGACTTTATTTAGCAGATGGTTTAATTAAAATGCACAATAAGGGGGAGAAAGGGAAAGAGAGACAGAGACAGACTGGCAGACAAAGAAAGTTCGAGGGAGAGAAAAAAAGAAAGAAAGAAGTAAATTGGCTGTGAATCTAACAAATGACTGTAATTAGCTGCTAGCTGCATGCCGAGATGCAGAAATGGGGCCAGTCACAACTGCAACTTAACTGGAACACAAAATTCTCAAGTCCATATTGAAAACAAACGGATTAAAATCCTTCCAAACTGATGTCTTTGTCGTTCTGTTCAATGGCACATTCCAGGAATATGGTGCAGTACAACATAGACCTTAACTAAAGGAAGCGGGTTTTCTTCTTATTCAACTAAATATTATAGGAACTGGTTTATTTTCAGAAGCAATATTCATTTTAGAGTGTGCACACATGCTTAAAGGCGAAATTGAAGCAACAACCCATATAAAGCCTTTTGTACAGCTTTTCTCAGTAACAAAACATTTGCTATGGCCACCTAAGCAGACAAACAACTTGTCAGAACTTGATGCCACTGGCTTTTTTAGTCAAAATAAATCCTCTAACTGAAGCTCTAACAGGACAACGTCTATGCCCCTATTTCAAATGGAGGAATATAGAAAGAAGACAAAAAACATCAACCTGTAAGCGAAACAAAGAAGAAACCACATTGGAAAGATGGCCTCACCAAGACCTTAAATAGACTGGGAGCAAAATCCAAACAGGAACAAGTCCCCAATTCTCTTAACGCTTGAGCATTATAGTCCCATGTGAGGGATCGCTATTTGTGTGACTCAGGGAGTACGGTTCCACATATAGAATTTTAGAATGTACAGTGACGTCACATATTCCCAGACTCATAGGACATACATAAATGCCACTTTGAAAGCACAGAGATGTCTTGTAGATGGGGCTCTATCATTCTGAACGTTATTAGCGATATCAGATATACTTTATATTAGGTGGCCTTAACTACTATGTACTTAACTTAAAAAAAGTACAATGTACTTATTGTGTTCATATTGTATGGTAAAACACTTCTGCTGCTATTGAGGTGGGATATGGGTAAAGTTAGGGACAGGTTTGGTGATATGGGTAGGTTTAAGGGTGGGTTAATGTGTAAGGGATGGGTCAACAGTGTAATTATAAATGTAATTACAGAAATTAATTACAGATGTAATTAAGGTATTTTATTATAGGTATTTTTAAAAATATAAGTACAATATAAAAACATGTATGTACACAATAAGCGCATTGTACCAAATTATTAATTTAAATGTAAGTACATAGTAATTAAGGCCACATAATATAAAGTGGGACCGCGATATCAGGTGAAATCCTGAATATATTAAGAGTTCCCAGTTCAGACGCCAAACCCAAAGTCTTCAAATATCTGAACGGGGGTGCCATAGCAAGCCCAGAACCTGAGAGAGAAGGTCTGTTGTGACCAGCAGTCTTCAAGTAGGTTTCTCTAAATGAGAGATCAGATCCAAGAACCTGAAACTTGTCCTTCTGTACTCTCCACAGAACAGCTGGAAATATTCTACTTCCACCTTCGCCAAAACATATTTTGCCACAGGTGCTGGTATAGACCAAGTGAACCACAGGGAGCACAGTGTCATCTTGCTGGATGCAAACTGTTCCACCTCTGCCGAAATTTGTCAAATAAGGTTGACAATCTTAGAATGCAACCTCCACTTCCTTGATGTCTGTCCGTGACTCAAAAAATGATCCACTCTATGATTCAAACTTCATGACATGGAAGCCCTGCAGATCTGGGAGGAAATCATTCAAGGCTAGGGAGAACCGCCATCAACTATAGGCAATTGACATGTCACTTGAGACGCCTTCCAACCATCATCCTTCCAACTGCCATAGGCCAGACCGATCTTATAAACCGCTCCTCAGCCGATCAGATATGCATCTGTTGAAATTGTTTTGAAATGAGCAACCATACCAAAGGCAAAAACTAAGAAAAAACTTTGTTCCAGACAAGCAGAGTGTGACAGCACCTGCATGTAACTCAGAGTCTTCCGTAAGCAGGCCAATGGGGACAAAGTAATTTGCCATTGACTCACCACTGAAGTCTCATATGAACCAGGCACAGTAACTGGAGACACTGACACCATGAGACCCATTTAACTGCAATACATGCCTACATGGACTCCTGCCCATCTCTGAATTGATCCATACATCCAGCTGAAATATCTGGATGTCTTGATGACAAGCCATTAGCTCCTGCAATTTTGCTAAAATCAGCCAATAATTGAGGTAATTCAACACTCTTACAATTTGGAGCTTTAATAATGTCCCATAGCTTTAATGTTCCTATAGCGTCAGCTAGTGATGTAGAGTTTAAGTGAACCTATGAAATGCCACTCTGGTCATTTGGAGTGTTCACAAAAGTCTTACAAAAACAGTGTTGAGGTGGTCAACATAAACGTAAAAGTTCTAACATTTGTTTATATAAACCATGACATGCTTGAGTGGCAGAGCGCCACTGAAGCCTGAAAAACAGCCAATCAGGCACACACAATGATGGCTTGTTTCGAGATATGATCAAATGTGTTTCTTCAAGCGTGCATCTTTGTGTAAAAAACGTTTATTGTCAAATGTCACTTCAAAATGTCTTAAAAAGTCAGCCGCCACAGTGGTTGGTAGATGAGAAAATACATGCATCCAGATTGTATGTGTTTAAAAATAGCTATTTCAGACTAGGTTAATTTTACAATAGTTGATGTTAACGGTTGGAGAGTCCAGCACTCTGCAGCATAATTTAAATAAACTATCTGGCATTTAATGGATTGGTTCAATGTCTCCGTCTCGTCTCCTTCAGTCCTGGGGCAAAGTAAACTTAAAGTCAGAACACACACATTCAGTATGTACCTTTCCAACAATCCCTCACAGCTGGCAGAACAGAATATTGATGCAACACAGTGGAGAATCAGAACACGACAGGGAAGGAGAGCAAACGGCAGACAGGTGTTGAAATAATGGATAAAAATCTGGTGCATTTAGGTGAAACCTGGCAGAAAAACAAAAAATATAGAGAGATATGCCAAAGAAACCTTGCACTTACGATCAGAGGTGTGGAAAAAGATACAGGACATTGGTGAATTAATGCAATACAGATTAAACAATATTTGCCTTGCTTTCTGGTTGCAGTCAGACATGATTATGATCAAGACTGAAGAAAGCTCCTTCCAAGGCCCGAGTAAACAACAGGCTTTGAGGAGAAAGCACATTTTGCAGACTTAAGAATCAGCTCATCTTGTGTTTTCCATCATCCATATCAAAATATATAAATCCGAAAGCTGAATATAACATTTCCTAGACATATTCTCACGCAAGTTTGGCTAATTGTACAACCTGAGTAGGGATTAATGTGAAAAATCTGACAGCTATGTATAGATGCAAAATCTGTATAAAAAAAACAATTGGCAGTGCGTAGAAGAAATTTTACAAGGAAATGGCAATTCTTGATCTACTGGTGCAAAACGAATATGAGAAACTTAAGTTAGGATCAAGGTATGTCACACATTCAAATGAATGATAACCGCAGGTGCATACAAATTTGTTAGCGATAAATTAATAAGTAAAGTAAATGTGACCATTTTATATTCGGTTTGTATTAATGAATTGTGTTAAAGGTAAAATGTATTTAATGTAATTTCTTTGTCATTAGCAGCAATGTGTTGGAGTATTTTGAATTGCATACTAGCGTATTTTACTCTTACTAATTCTTATGTGAAATGTAGAATTTTTGTATGCATAACTGAATGGTAAAATGTGAAACCACTGGGTTGAGAACTAGCTGTATACTTTATCTATTTAAATATATTTGCATTATCATACAAAAAACAATTCTGGCAGTAATTTCTGAAAGTAATTTCTCAATGGAAATGGCAATTCTTGATCTACTGGTCGTGACGAATCATGAGAAACTTAAATCTAATGGTAGGTCTTTCAAGGTATCACAGAACATCAACTGGTCACTGGGGTTCCTCAGGGATCGGTTCTTCGACCCCTCCTCTGTCCACATACACTACATCACTGGGTCCCATCATACAGGCACATGGTTTCACATCTCTGCATGGATGAAAGAACATCACCTACAGCTCAACCTGGCAAAGACTGAGCATCTTGTCTTCCCTGCCATTTCAACTCTACAGCATGATTTCACCACCCAGCTAGGTTCTTCTAAAATTACCCCATCAAGTTCGGTCAGGAATCTTGGTGTAATGTTTGATGACCAGCTGACTTTCAAAGACCACATTGCAAAAACTGCTCGATCTAGCAGGTTTGCACTACACAACATCAGAAAGATCAGGCCCTTCCTTACACAGCACGCTGCACAACTTCTTGTCCAGGCCCTTGTCATTTCTAGACTGGACTACTGCAATGCTCTTCTAGCTGGACTTCCATTATGCACAATAAAACCTTTACAGATGATTCAGAATGCAGCGGCACGACTGGTCTTCTGTGAACCCAAAAGAGCCCATGTCACACCTCTCTTTATCTCCCTGCATTGGCTACCAGTTGCAGCTTGCATCAAGTTCAAGACACTGATGCTTGCATATAGAACAGCCACAGGCTCAGTACCAGCCTATTTCCACTCCCTTATGACAATCTACATCCCCTCCAGAAGTTTGAGATTTACAAGTGAGCGACACCTCGTGGTGCCACCACAGAGAGGTACAAAATCACTCTCCAGAACTTTTTCATTCACCGTTCCTGGCTGGTGGAATGAACTTCCCACCCTCATCCGGAATGCCGAATCCCTTTCAATTTTCAAGCGACACCTGAAAACTCATCTCTTTCATCATCACTTAACTGTATCTAAAAACTTTTTAAAACATAAATAACCTTCACTCCTTTTCCTTAACTTTGCTCTCTTTTCCCTAAACTCTCACCGTCTGGCTAGAATTTGCTCTGAACAGTGCCAATAAATTTGTATTACAAGCACTTCCTTTGTCTGTTTGCCTCTTTATAATGTATTGCTTATTGTATTCCTCAATTGTAAGTCGCTTTGGATAAAAGTGTCTGCTAAATTAATAAATGTAAATGTAAAGGTATTCACGGCAACCCGTCAAAATAAAGGTTCGGTTTTAGACATTGTGCCAGAAATATATTAGGCTACTATTATTTAGTAGAATGTATGTGATACTACTACTAATGTTTACAAAAATGAATAAAAAGTTATGTTCTAATAAATAATCACACAATATTTATTCCACGTTTTAATTTGAATAATACATACCCTTTATTTACCCAAAATTTTTTTTTTAATTTCATTAATTAAATACAAATTACAATTGGGTGAAACTTGTTTACAGTTTTCTACACGTTTATTATTTGTGGAAAAACTTGAAAACAATATTAAATAAGCATAAAGAATGTATTGATTTTTGTACATTTTATTTTATTTTGACTTTATTAATAAAAATATTTTTTTTATTAGTATGTTTTTGTGTTTTGCTGGTTTTCACTGGTATCGGTACCGAATGCTGAAATGTTGGTACCGTGACAACACCACAGGAAAAAACACCACAAACCTTAAGAGACATCTCAAGGCATTCCATAATGACATTGAAGTAAATCAAGACATTAACGTAATGTTACTTTTTATTTTAGAAAGCTCATGCCAACTCATGGGTTCTATGGGTTAAATATAATTGCATTACTAAAAAGAGACTAAAATAACATTTTCATTGACTAAAACTAGACTAAATGTCATCAGTTTTCATCGACTAAAATGTCATCAGTTTTCTAGACGAAAATAGTCATGGATAATTATGACTAAAATAAGACAAAAATGCTCAGAATTTAAGTTGACTGAAACTTGACTAGACTAAAAAGAGTATACACATGACTAAAACTAATAAAACTATAATTTCACACAAAGACTAGACTAAAACTAAAATTGAAACAGACCGCCAAAAACAACACTAATAGTAAGCAGTTTACAGTGTATATAATATGGTAGCATCCCATTCCAAACATAGCCTTTTTTTTCAAACCATGTTTCTGAAAGATTCTATCACCCTTTTTATCCTTAATTCCATCCGCTAGACTCCAAAGTTGGAGCTGCTGAAATGTTGTATTGCTCAAATAGACGGGACAATGTTTTCAAACTGTTCAGGAATACACCATAATATGGCTTTCTTGTAGTTTTCTGCACATTAAACCATGATAGGATAAAGTATTTAAACATGAAAATGTCACACTTCATCTTTAAGAGATTAGCAACATACAATGACACGATTGACTTATCTCTGTGCTTTTAAGTAGAACAACTTGCTCGGCAAAAAAAAGCAACACAAAAAAGAGTGTGACAAGCCTTTTAAACCTTTAAGGCTACAATCTCTTCTAGCAGAGCTGTGAAACACAGACTAGCAGCGGGTAGCGAGATTTTAAAGCACCACAGCAGTGGGAGGCGCCCCAGAGCATTAGTCCGGCAACAGAACAGACAGTCTCTCCAGGCGAATGTCAAATGAGTAGAATGTAAAAATCATTCATTTTACATTAGGCAAACAATACAAGGATGACGTACTGCATCTGCTAGGATTCTGAAGTGTGCAAACAGTGAACACTTCTGCTGTCCCATAATGCCAAAGGGAGCAGAGAAGAAACAGATTCTTAAAGTTGGCAGAGAATCGTGAGTTGACTAATTATTTTCAAGTGCTTCAGAGCTACAAAAAACATTGTTCCTTGTGGTTAAAATGAACTTTTTTTAATAGGGAAGCACAATAAATTGTCACCATGTTGCTTATCAGCCATTTTTTTAGGAGATTGGCTTCATTTACATTCAGTCATTTTGCAGACACTTTTATCCAAAGCAACTTACAATTGGGGGATACATAAAGTGATTCTTCTTAAAGAGGCAAAGAGACACAGGCAGTGTTCATAATACCAAGTTTCAGGCATTGTTCAAATAAGTACAAGCAAGAAAGGGAAGGATAAATAAATCAAGTTTTTTTATTGGGATGAAGTCAACTAGTATCGAAAGAGATGAGTTTTCAGCGGTCGCTTGAACATTGTCAGAGATTCAGCATTCCGGATAGGGTTGGGAAGATCCACCAGCCAGGAATGGTGAATGAGAATGTTCTGGAAAGTGATTCATTTATTTTGTATCTATTGATATTAGATATTTAACTGTGCATACCATTTTGCCCTATTTTTATGTAGACTAGCTTAGCCGTCATCAAACTCCTAAAGTACATCTTTAACACTAATAATTTAATAACATTGTTAAATGTTTTTTTAACTGTTCACAAGCTTATGCAAACATCTGTTTGCAAAATTGAGCGTTATGCTTGTGTATCCTACCTCTCTCATACGGCACAAATCCAAATATTCCATAATATTTCCATATTTGCGATGTAACATATCTGAATGCTAAACTATTATCTATTATATTTTATTTTGATAAAGTACTAACTGCGCTGTCAAGTTAGCAATGCTGGAACTGATGTGTGTGTGTGTGTGTCAGCGTGTGGTTTATGTGTGAACTGTTACATCTGTGTACCGTATACCCCTAGTATATATATATATATATATATATATATATATATATATATATATATATATATATATATATATATACAGTTTTGTAGCAATTTAGTATAGAGACCAATTCTCACTATTAACAAGTTGCATTAACATATTGGCTGTTTATTAGTACTTACAAAAAATATTCTGCATGACCATATTCTACATTCCTAATTCTACCTAATACCTAAACGTAACTACCTTACTAACTATTAATAAGCAGCAAATTAGGAGTTTACTAAGGCAAAAGTCGTAGTTAATGGTTTGTTAATGGCGAGAATTGTACCTTAAAATAAAGTGTTACCTATTTTTTTATATATTTTACATTATAATGTTGCAATGTTTAAAGGAGTCATATGATGTTGCTAAAAATAACATTATTTTGTGCATTTTGTGTAATGCAATGTGCTTATGTAGTTTAAGGTTAAAAACACAATATTTTCCACAAACTGTACATTATTGTTGCTCTTTTATTCCCCGCATTTCTGAAACGATTTTTACAAAGCTCATCGTTCTGAGAAGCGAGGTGATTGGCCAGCTATCCAGTGCGTTGTGATAAGCTGAATGCTTATCACAACGAATGCTCCGGCACGACAACACAAAAACAATAAAACCCATTATAAACAAGGCATTTGTTGCTTCCAGTGGGGACATAATTACTGATTATAATGACTTATTCTGTCTTTTTACGCATTGCGTTGCATCGCACCGCTTAAACATTACCATGCCTGCATTTGTGATCGGAGAAACGACAAACAACAAGCACTACTCTACACAACTCAAAACTCGCGTTTGAATAGTCATTGGCAAATTCTTTAAGTTTGTAGTGCTTACAGGCTGTGAGTCAGAAGCGTCAGACTGTCCTTGCAAAGTTGGGATTGCCCCACTTTATCGAAGCCTTTGAGCATAGCTGGCAGGCAACTCCAAGTTTCAGGAAATAGTCACCGTAAAATGCGCTGCACACACTAATATTTGGGTTGAACTGTTCTGGAACAGTGTTGTAAAAACAAGTTTTGGAAGCCCAAACAAAGTAGTTTCGCTTTCACAACAAAACACAGCGTCTCCAGGACATGGCACCGGTGGCAGCAACAATACTACAGCAATAATAAAAATCACGCCCCCTTTCTTTGCGTATACATTTGGGTGGTGTTTTGCAAATCTCCCCACACTGTGACATAGACATGTGGGAGCGTGTTTAAATGAGCTGTTTTAGGTGGGGGTGGTCGAGTCTTAACTTTTATAAAGAATCTCTCTTTGGATTTAATACTTTAGTCTTTGCAATGTCAGGGATCTTATCTATGCACAACCAGCTTGTAACACTTGTAAAACTTGAAATCGCACCATATGTCCCATTTAAATACTTGTAGCATTTAAAACATCTGATTTAAAGTTTTAGGGTTTTGTTTTTTGTTTATTTAGAATAAATGTAATATTGTTATATTGTAATATTTACAGATTTTTATTTACTGATGCTTGGCAATATTTTGCATTTGAAATCCAGTCATTTCATAGGAATCCACACAATTAGACGTTTTGAGTAAAGCTGTATTTTTTCCCAATATAAATTGCATCAGGTTCAAGTAGGTCAAGTGAATTGGTTACATTGACCAATAGAAAGTTACCTGGCGTAAAAAGGATTGATTGGTTGATTGGTTGATTGATTGATTGATTGATTGATTGATTGATTGATTGATTGATTGATTGATTGATTGATTGATTGATTGATTGATTTAAATTATGTAAATTAGTAAAATTGTACTAATGTAACTGCACCTGAAAAAATAAAAAAAAAAAAATAACATGGCTCATTGGTCAGATTTTTAACACTCCTATTATTTTAAAACACTTGAGGAACTTATTTTCACAAATGTTTTTAGCACTTCACATAAATTAAGTATATACATGACAGTGCCAACCTGGAACTGACACATCTGGATCACTAACAAACAAACTTCACCAAGAGTCAGGAAGTAAGTTAGTTTTTCATTAGTTTCAGAACATACTCTAAAAATAAAGGAATTCATGTGTCTCTCTCTTCCTCTGCTTATGTCCTGACACACACACACACACACACACAAAAACACCATGCTGAGCAACTGGTCTCTGATGGGCAGTGGAGAGCTGATTATGGATTCACTTTGCAGCAGGAGCCGCCCTGACGCTGGGGATTTGATTAGGGCTTTGACAGGTGCCAGTGCGATTGCAGCCTTAATCTGAGGAGTGATCTGCTTAGATAATGTGCAAAGAGGAGGAAAGAGACAGAGGTGGCAGGAAACGGGGGAGGCAGGTAGTAGAGATGCACTGAACGGCCTTGTGGCAGCAGAGCTTTACTTTGATGTACTCACTAAGTCTAAATCATATCCCAGACAGCGTGTTATCGTAAGAGTGATACTTCATCTGCTGCATCTTACAAATCCTGAGAAAGAGACTAGAAATGAGTGCCTCTCACACCCAAGAATCTTTAAATCTCTTGGAGAATAGTTGAAATGCTCAGTTACTGTATGATAATGAGGAGAATGTAATGATGCCTTTCACTCCCATTGCCATCTTCTATTCTCTCACATGTGCACAGAACCTCCCTACAGGCTGCCATAGCGTGAACCGGGTCAGTCACTGATGTTTCTATCATGACTGTCCCGTCCTCTTTCCATACAGGAGATCTACTTGCATCCTTGGATCATCGCAGACTTCTCTCATCTCTTTTCACCTGCTGTCAGGAATGAGGCTTTTCTCAGTCAATCACAAACTGAGCAGAGATGAGCGGTATGACCAAAATCTTAATTGTATACCTTGTTAACTTTATATTTAAGCAATGTGCCACAAGCAAGTGATGTTTTACTGAAAATCTCCTTGATGTTGCTTTTATACAGGAGCAGATATCGAGTGACGCACATTTTAGACAAAAGCTGGTTTGTTCTCCGCCAACACAAACAGTTCCAAAAAAAGCAAGTAAAGTATCAAGCTTTGTACATTGGCAAGCAATGTTCAGACTGGAATACAATATGTGAGTGGAATGGAGTGACAGTAATTTTCCCTCCCGGCTCAAATCAGTATGTAATCACTCCGCTTTACCTCCACTCCGGGTTGCCCATTTCTGAGCAAATCCAAAGCCAGAGGAAATACAGATACTGTAACTTTCAAAACTAAATAAATAAATAAATAAAAACCACAGGCAAAATCACAGCTCACTATGTACTAAATATTAGGGGTCCAGGAAAAAATGCTTGATTAATCAAAGGTTAGAGGGCTAAAACTGTATAAATCATGATAGAGATTATTTATAGCTATTTTTCAAAATTATTTATACTGTATATTGCAATAAATAATATTGCATTAATGTACTGTATTCTGCATTGTTGTTTCTTTTGGATAATCCATATTTAAATATTTTACTAGTGGCAGTTATTCATCTCAATCGATTGATGTTTTTCATTTGAACTTTCTATTCATCAAAGTATCCCAAGAAAAAAAAGTATAACAATATCCATAAGCATATTAAACAGTACAATATTTTGTCAATGTTGATAAAAATAAGAAATGCTTCTCGAGCAGCAAATCAGCATATTGATTTCTGAAGGATCATGTGGAGTAATAATGCTGAAAATTCAGCTTTGCATCACAGGACTAAATTAAAAAGTAATTTGAACCAATATTTCACAATATTACTATCTTCTTATGTATTTTTATTTGAACAAATAAATGCAGCATTAGTGTATATAATTATAATTATATTATAATAATAATTATTCTTATTATAATTATTTTATTTTTCAAATATAATAAAAGATAAAAAGTAATTTGAACCAATATTTCACAATATTACTATCTTTCTGTATTTTTGAACAAATAAATGCAGCATGCTGCCGCATTATTACATCACATCTGTAAACATAAAGAAGGTGTCCCCGATAGAGGGCTATCGTGTGTGAATGCTGCAGGTGGCAGATCGCTTATAACCTTTTCTCACAGCATCTGGAATAATTAAACATAATTGTAATGGCGTATTGCAGTCCAAAAAAGTTAATTTGTTTGTGAAACAAAAGTGACTGAAATTAGATTATTTTCCAGTTTTAAATGTGCATCTGATTACAGATAGTCTACGTGGGATTACACAAGTTTTGTATTTTAAAGTAATTTGCTTTTTGGGTTAAAATAATTTATTTAAATTAAATTTGAATGATGATTGTAAATTAGACAGTACAGAAATTGAAATCTACATGTAACACTAATACACACTACATACTGTACATGTAGTCACACAATGCTGATGTTGTTAACGTGAACAATTTGAGATCAAATTATAACAGTAACAATATTTTGCATGGATTGATGGGAGATAACCGATCGTTATAAGTAATCACCATTGAAGCACAATTTATTGTAATGCTTTTTTCCACATTTGGTCAGAACAAAAGTGTCAGACTTGTTACTTACTCTTCAGACGACAATATCTGGTGAAAATTCTTATTTGGGTCATACTTCCAAGATGTAGGCTAGAATTCGTGATTCCTAAGGTCAGTGAATGTCCACACCGGTGCGGTGACTGACAGCCACACATACTCCTCAAAACATTAGATTCATCCACGCTGGAGCTGTGCCAGTGCACAACCCACGTTAAGAAAATAATACCACAAATAACTAAAATTGCAAGTTTCAAACAGAGATGGCAACAAAGAGGCAAAACTTAGAGATGGCAGCTTTAATTATATAAGTATATAATCTATGTATATGTACATGCTGCCAAAGCCTATAGCGGATACAGAAAATAAAGCAGGATTTAATGTTAGAACTTACCAATACAGAGACCGTCACTCTCCTCATAGCCTATGCTGCAGACACAACGGCCCAGTGGCACCAGCCAATCACCATCAGCTCCACAGTACAGCCTAGGTGTGTCACGTTCCTCAGCATTCTCAACACACGCTCCCCTGACCTCCACCAGTGAAGACGAATCCACCCTCGGTACAGTGTCAGGGAAGGCTGCAAGGTTTCTCAGGGTAGACGGGCATTTTTTGTAATAAACTCTCACAGACACTAGGGCGATACATGCACCCACGTCCTGGAAGGCCAAGTAGAAACCCTTACGAGCTATTGGGCCCACTTCTCGCAATTCGGTATTCAGCCTCAGAACACGGTCGCCCAGGTCTGTCTGTGTAAAGCTCTCGTCGGCGGCAATGGTATCGATTTTGGCATATTCGTTGGGATGGAAATGAGCATTGGCACCATGCGGCTCATCTGTCTCAAAGTAGAGAAGGTTAAAAGTCTCCTTACAGGTGCCAGAGACCCAGGGGATGCTGTTGCAGTCTCGCAGGGTGAAGCGAAGCTCCACGTAGATCTTCTGCGCAGCCTGACGGGAAATCCAATTTGTACGAAGCCAGTTGTTCTGGTTGGGTTCCATTACGTGGCACACCTGGAAGGTGTGGATGGGACGGTTATCCTCATCCATCTCCGTGATGGCATCCCACTGTGGAGAGCAAAGGACAGAGGAATGAGAAGATAGATAGTGGGATAATTGGAGAAAGCAATAGAAAGGAGTGAATGCTCGAGAAGGGCAATGGCCTTGGCGAGTTCTCTGTGGGATTCAGAGCAGCTGCTGGAGCCCAGAGAAATCAAACATAATTTTGCTTCAAATTAGCATAGGAAAAACTCAGTTTCACTGTAAATTTAAACACTGGCTATATGTTTATATTAGTGCAGTATAACGATTAATCACATCCAAAAACATTTTTTTGCATAATATATGCGTGTGTACTGTGTATATTTATGTATATATAAATACACACACATGCATGTATATATTTCAGAATACTATGTTAGGCTTATATATTATATATATATATATATATATATATATATATATATATACATACATATACAATATAAAATATATGATTATAAATATATACATTTATATATTTTCTAAATATATACTGTATGTGTATTTATATATACATAATAAATATACACAGTACACATCTATATATTATGTAAACAAAAACTTATGTTGGATGTGATTAATCGCGATTAATCATTTGACAGCACTTGTTTATATGCAAACCTAATAATTAATTAATTACTTTTTTGTACAAATTCAAAAGCAATAAAAATACAATTATAATCATAATATTAATAATTTAATACACACAAGATATATTTTTAAATGTTCATAATTATTTTATAGATATAATTCTGCCTTCACATGCTATCAGAAATGCCCTATTTCCCACTTCTAAAATTGTAATAACAAGTTTATCACATTCAAGTGCTTTGTTGTTGGAAAGAATAGGAATAATGGAGGACAGCATGTTCATTCTTGCCTATTGTTTGGGGAAATCTAATTAAAGCCAAAATGAATTGCAGATATTTAATCAATATCCAACCGATTTTGAATAAAATGTAGCATCCTATACAGTCAAGTCAAGTCAAGTCAAGTCAAAATGTATTTCTATAGCACATTTAAAAGCAACAGAGTTGCACCAAAGTACTGTACAACAAAGTACATTATATAAAAAGCATAAAAGAAAACATGTATCATATGAAAATTATACACATAAAATAGAATCAGAGCAAATTGACATCAGAGCCTTAACTAACATTAATCAAAAGCCTGAGAAAACAAATACGATTTAAGGACAGACTTAAATCTAGCTAGTGAAGGAGCAAGTCTCACATTTTCAGGCAAACTATTCCAAAGTTTAGGGGCTGCAGCTGAAAAAGCCTGACCACCCTTGGTTTTACAGCGACAACGTGGGACAGTTAAGAGAAGCTGATTATTAGAACGAAGTGCTCTTTGAGGAGAGTAAGGAATCAGAAGGTCACTGGTGTATTTAGGTGCAAGGTCGGATAAAGCCTTGCACACAAAGACAGCTATTTTAAAATAAATTCTAAACTTTACAGGAAGCCAAAGTAAACACGCTAGAATTGGAAAAATGTGATCCCTCTTTTTTTGTTCAAGTAAGCAGCCTCGCTGCAGAATTTTGGACAACTTGGAGATGAGAAATTGCCGTTTGAGGCAGGCCACAATAAAGGGAGTTGCAGTAATCCAGGCGTGACGTTACGAACGCATGGATTACAGCCTCCAAATCTTTGTGGGGAAAAGACTGTTTCAGTGACAATCAAATAAACATTACCAGGCTATCAAGCTGACAATTTTGGTAAAAAGCTGTGCAAAATTCATATAATATAAATTAAATGGTTATTTATAAATCTGTTGAAGGGGAAACAACAAACAAATAAAATGTAACTTAAACTTAAGTAACTAAAGCAATAGTTCTGTCCTCCGCCATGTTTAAAGTTCATGGCCCACCCAACCCGGAAACCCAAACTCAGGTATCAAATTAATCTCAAAGTTTCCCACTTTAAAATACAATTTTAAAGGCTTTTCATGTCTGGTTTATGACTAGGAAATTCATGTTTATAATAATTATAGCAAGTAAAAGCAGCAAGTCACTTCCCATATTTGTTGATTTGCATCAATGTTCTGCAACCCTCTACAACCCATCTTTTCTATGTACTCTCTTCCAAAGATATCTTGTTATCATTAGAGGAACGAGCATGAAGCTAAGCAACAATCCTAGCCACATGAGAAGAAAGTTTACTTGGAAAAAAGGAAGGAAAAAAGGAAGGAGGAAAAAATAGAGGCAAAATCGCTAATTATACACTGGTGTATAAGGACCACTGACAGGACCACTGACAACTCACAAGCTTCTCTCTGCATGGGTGGATTGCATGTGATGAACATGTGAATGCACTTTTTATTGGATTGCAGAGTTTCAGACATGCAGTAGATTCTGAATCTGTCAACTGGAATCTGTCAATTAGTTGGATTGAACTGATTTGGTTTGACATATCTCTAACTACTAATTACCGTTCCCAAAATAAACATTACATCTCCTAATATAAATGACATGTATAACTTGAATTCCTCTCACAGTATAACTTGAATAAGAAATTGTGTGTCATAAAAAAAAAAAAACTAAAAAGATCATCTGGCACTCCATATACACATGAATTTGTTCTTAACATTGTTCTAATGTTTACAAATTTAGATTATTCTAAATAAGCAGGTTAGGGTTAGCCATTCATATAAGGGCTTTTTGCACAACCTTTCAATTACAGTATTTTTAGCAAACATGACAATTTCTAAAGATGTGCAGCAAGATTCTTGAGCAATATCAAGTGTGCCATCCTAAAATCTAGTTCAAACATCTAATTATATACACATACCCATATCTGTTGTTATACAGAGAAACTTCGCAGTATGATGATGTGATATGATTTTCTCAACCTTTTGTTGCATTTTTTATGAAACTTACCCACATTAAAGTGTTTTTTGTAAGCTTGTTGTATTATACAATATATTCTGAGGGCTATGAACATTTTGTGAAAATGGTGGTGGCTGGCAAAACAAATGGCAGGGACAGAGTTAAAGCGATCTCTTATGTCTCTTCTGTCTCTTGTATAAAGAAGTATCTCAATTATTCGATCAAAAATACAGTAAAACATTTATATTGCACAATATAAATTTGAAAATTTTCGAATGAATTGCAGGAAAATTATTGATGAATCATGTTCGTGAAAATGTTAATATAATGTACAGATTTCACACAAACATTTGTTTGTACACACAATTATTGAATTAGACCAATGTTTACCCCTACTGATAGCAAAATATCACTGCCTATTTATTTCACTGTCACATCCAGGCAACTTGAGACACCTTACTGCCATTTTCAATATACTTACATCACTGTTTAGGTAGTATCATGTAGGCTGTGATGTGCTATCCATATGCTTGGTTATGCTGAGGCTGTGAACACAGCGAGGCATAGAGCCTAATTAAATTTACTAAAGCCACGATCTACAGCTGAATCAACCTGTAATGATAGGACGTCTGGCCATCACACTGATGCTCTGCTTTGAGCGACTTTCAACATTTTCTATTTTTTACATGGCCTTTTTCTCTTTCCAAACACGTTGTATTGCACACATTTGCTTTCCCAAACACTTACCATATCTTGTCATCACACTCTAACTCTTTTTTCCACATGTTTTCACTTTCTTCTTCACAAACTCTCACTAGATTCTGGCATTCTTATTTTAAACCCCTTTCTCACACTGTTATTTTGTACTCCCACTTATTTGACACTTTTCTGTTTTCCTCACTATTTCTCCTCCTCTTTGTCTTCAGCATAAATCTCTTCCTTCAATCATCCTCTTCTTTTCTTTTATTTCTTATCTCCCTAATCTCTCTCCCTCTGATAATTAATTAGGAAGGACGCACTTCATTAGCACTAAAGCCTCCACTTATTCACTTTCATTATTGCAGTGATAAGCTAAGCCTTCCCTAATAGCTTCTCAATCAGAAACTTGCTGTATCATAGCCCTGATGTGTGGCGACAGCTCCTCACAACAGTCCACTGTTTGCAAGCAAAAGGTTTGATTGAAAAAGCATCTGAAGGGTTCCATTTCTAAATGGGTCAAGTCAGCTCATGTAAAAAAATTTAATAAATGATCCCCTGCTGATATTGTACATTTGCCCACTGACAAAGTAATAATCAGTTTGTAATCTTAATGGTAGGTTTATTTGAATAGTGAGAGACAGAATAACAAACAACAACAAATCCAGAAAAACACATTTCAAAAAAGTTATAAATTGATTTACATTTTAATGAGTCAAATAAGTATTTGATCCACTATCAATCAGAAGGATTTCTGGCTCCAAGGTATCTTTTATACAGGTAAGGAGCTGAGATTATGAGAACTCTCTTAAAGGGAGTGCTCCTAATCTCAGCTTGTTACCTGTATAAAAGACACCTGTCCAAAGAGGCAATCAATCAATCAGATTCCAAACTCTCCACCATGGCCAAGACCAAAGAGCTGTCCAAGGATGTCAGGGACAAGATTGTAGACCATCACAAGGCTGGAATGGGCAACAAGACCATCGCCAAACAGCTTGGTAAAAAAGGTGACAACAGTAGGTGCGATTATTCACAGATGGAAGAAACACAAAATAACTGTCAATCTGCCTCAGACTGGGGCTCCATGCAATATCTTACCTCGTGGAGTTTCAATGATCATGAGATCGGTGAGGAATCAGCCCAGAACTATACGGGAGGATCTTGTCAATGATCTCAAGGCAGCTGGGACCATAATCACCAAGAAAACCATTGGTAACACACTACGCCGTGAAGGACTGAAATCCTGCAGTGCCTGCTAGGTCCCCGTGCTCAAGAAAGCACATGTACAGGCCCTTCTGAAGTTTTTCAATGAACATCTGACTGTTTCAGAGGAGAACTGGGTGAAAGTGGTGTGGTCAGATGAGCACAAAATCGAGTTATTTGGCATCAACTCAACTAGCCATGTTTGGAGGAGGAGAAATGCTGCATATGACCCCAAGAACACCATCCCCACCGTCAAACAAGAGTTGGAAACATAATGTTTTGGGGGTGTTTTTTCTGTAGAGGGGACGAGACAACAGTACCGCATCAAAGAGAAGATGGACGGGGCCATGTACCGACAGAGTGAGGGCATTGAAGCCAGCCAGAGCATTGAAAAGGGGTCGCGGATGGGTATTCCAGCATGACAATGACCCACAACACATGACCAAGGCAACAAAAGAGTGGCTCAAGAAGAAGCACATTAAGGTCCTGGAGTGGCCTAGCCAGCCTCCAGACCTTAATCCCATAGAAAATCTGTGAAGGGAGCTGAAAGTTTGAGTTGCCAACCGTCAACCTCGAAACCTTAATGACTTGGAGAGGATCTGCAAAGAGGAGTGGGACAAAATCCCTCCTGAGATGTGTGCAAACCTGGTGGCCAACTACGAGAAACGTCTGACCTCTGTAATTGCCAACAAGGGTTTTGCCACCAAGTACTAAGTCATGTTTTGCGAAGGGGTCAAATAATTATTTGACTCATTAAAATGCAAATCAATTTATAACTTTTTTGACATAATTTTTTCATTCTCTCACTGTTAAAATAAACTTACCATTTCTATCATTTCTTTGTCAGTGGGCAAATGTTCAAAATGAGCAGGGGATCAAATATATATTTTTTTCCACTGTATTCTGCATCCCTAATCCTACCCAATAAATCAATTGTACAACTATTGTACCTTACTAACTATTAAGAAGCAGCAAATTAAGAGTTTATTGAGGCAAAAGTCGTAGTTAATGAGTTTGTTAATAGCGAGAATTGGACCTTAAAATAAAGTTTGACCAAATAAACAAAAGGGGAGACTTGGGCGCGCTGTCACACATGGAAGTTGTCACAAGGGTTAAATCTAACTAGACACATGCTAGACAGATGTTTTCCTTCTTAATATAAAATAGTTATTTCTTTCAAATAAATAATTATACTATCCGAACTAAAATTCCAGTGTTTTCCTATTTTTATACTTAAAATTCCCATTTTATATTCAGTTTTTGTCACAACTGCTGATGACGAAGGAATTGTGATAATATATCACCCTTAAATGTGTCTTATCGGCTACTGAATAATGTTTTGCAGCTTTTATTTGCAATATTAATATATTCATTCCCCTTTAAGATGTTTTTCCCAAACATTAGCAACATGCAGCATGTGAGATGAGCCAGGCACTTCAGCAGTCGGATGTATACTCATATGTGACCCAGCATGACTTTGTTCTTTATATTTCTGTTTAAGCAACTTTAATGCAAGCAATATATTTCATTCACAGCTACCAGCCAACTGGCAAGTAACTGTTTTATTTACTCACCACTCGCCAATTTCTACTCACATTTGACACTTGTGGAGTGTTAGGACCCTGCTTGTAATCTATATATATATATATATATCCATTGATGTGATTTTTAAACGTGATAAAGGTCTTATTAATGCATGGCTATTAATATATTTAACAATATTTGTTTATTCTGTCAATTTTTTGTCTGGGGACCACTTCCCACTATTTACCACAACTGTTCCCTCAATAAATTCCGAATTTGTTGCTTATTAATAGTTAGTAAGGTAGTTGTTAAGTATGGGGTAGGATTAAGGGATCTAAAATATGGTCATGAAGAATAAGGCATTGATATATGCTTCATAAGTACTAATTAACAGCAAATATGTTAATAATATGCATGCTAATAAGTAACTAGTTACAGTTTTTTTTCAACTGCTTACACACAAACTCTTTATTTGTCACACAATTTGTGAAACCTGGCACTCAAACACCAGAACCACAAATCTTCAAAACCATACACTAAATCTCAGCTTTGAATTTTCTATTTAATAAAACACTTTTTGCAAAACACAACACACAATCATCTATGTAACACACAAAAATCTTACAGAAATTATTATTATGGCAAAGGTGTTTGTAAATGTTTGCTTTTGATTTATGTTTGTGATATTTTGAATGCAGCCCTTCATTTTGCAAGAGATGTGAGGCTTTTTGCATGTGCAATTCTTGGATATGTGTTTATAGTTTTGGAAAAAATAGGCAAAGTTTTGAAAATGTATGTAAGCAGTTGGGTAAAAAACTGCATTAGTGAGAATTGGTCCTTAAAATAAAGTGTTCCAGTTTATTGTTATATGCAGTCGAAGGTTTATAAAATACCCTGGACCCTGTTGAGTATGAGCAAAAAATTATGCTGATGATAATGTTTAGCAAGCTTTTCATTATCTCCAGACAGGCCATATAATGTCATTCATAAAGTCATGAAAAAAATAATTGACCTCAGAACAGCACACCGACTCCGGGTAGTTTGATACATGTCCCGATCCAATAATCTCCTCTCACCCTGCCACTGTTTTCCAGCCCTTTGTTTCTCATCAGCTTTTTTGTTGGTGGTAAAACGAGGCCTTTAGATGAAGGGGGAGGCAGCAGCGCGCTTTCAATCTCCTGCTAGAAAGTGACCAGATACATCTAGGAACACTGCGGCGGGGATGAGATATCAGCACACGGCTTAAGATGCTACACACACTGATAAAAGTGGCTGAGATGGATGAAGCTAAAATCGCTGGCTACACATCACATTAAGTTGGCAGGGGTCCACAGAGAAGGATACAAAAACGGCACAGATCGGTGTGATAGAGACAACATGGAGGAAATTCATCTCGGGGGTGAGGGGGATTCATTGCTTTTAAAACGGTTTAAAAATGGTTTCTATCAGTCTAAGATGCCTGACTCTCCTTTGATATCTGTCATCATTTCTCCACTTGGAAACTGGCTGTGTAAAAGGCATATCGCTGGTGCAGTCACTGGCAAGATCAGCACGCACACATCAGGACATAGGATATTTTAGATAATGCTGGTACACAGTAATGCATATGAAAAGCAATACGCTTATAACAACACTGAATTGGAATCTGTCAGTGGTGGTCCTCTATTTGGAATCCAGCTTTTTTCTGTTTGTATTTGCCATCTTTGACTGTAAATGAACCTTTTCAGCAAGTGCCGCCGAACTGAATAGCATGTCAATATGTACGCTCAATAGCTTAAAAGCATCTATTATCATCATTGATTTCTGTTTGTCAGATCCAGCTCAGGATTGATCGTTGAAGCTTTGATTTTTCAGCACGTCTTGCATTGAAAGTACACACTTCGAGACTCCATAATAGAATTTACACAATCCAAATATAGGTCTGCTATCAGGGGAGTTGGGGGTCTATCAATTGCAAACAAGCCCTGGGCAAGTGGAAATACAATTAAGCTTGAGTGTGAGTTTAATTATCTTTTAATTATTAAGTACACATTAACCTTGGGTAATAGAAGTGCTTTGTGAGAGAGATACCGGCACTACCTTTGACTCAATAATTGATTAATTGACTTCCACTTCAAACGGCGTCAATAAAAACACCAAATGAATGACAAACATTCCACTCGTGTCATGTATCTCTCAACCTTGTGCAATGCCTGTGGCTCAAACACTGCATTTATTTACTTGCTTTTTTCCTTGTTTATTTTTCAGAGCAAAGTTTATGACGTGCAGATGTATATCTTTTTTGCTTTAATGAAATAAAATCAAATATTAAACCATTCAATTCTTCCCTATAGTTCTTCAATTAATGTTTAATTGAATAGTGCTTTACACAATTCTTATTATTGCAAAGCAGTTTAAAAATATATTTTTTTAGTTAATTTAGTGGCATACAAAGACACTTTTTGTAATGCCTATTCAAATTTTACCACAATAATATTTCTGATTGAATTAATAATTAAATAATTAATTAATTTACAATCTGCATATCATGTCATTTGATTACAACAAAACAAACTATGCAAAAATGTACATTGAAATGCAATTAAACAGTTAGAAAAAAAAATCAACAATCATTGATTTGTGTGTTTATGTATCTTAACATTATCATGTATGTTCGAATGTACATGATCTATTAATCAGTTTATATAATATATATTTATTATTGAAAATCATTTTAAAGTATAACCAATACTCATGCCAAGATTACAGTTTACTTGATCACAGCAAGAAAAATAATTATGGAATGAAAAACAAACAAACAAGCCATGGGAAATGAAACATAATCATAAAAAAGAACTGAAAAAAATATCAGAAAGGTCGACATCCCATAGTGTACTGTAATTTTAGAATCTCGCCAACTATGATTAGTTTCAGTAATAATAATTCTTGTGCAAGATATCTCAAGGTGTTGAAATCTCATTTTGAACATTGCAGTCTGGATTACTAAAAAGGACATGAAAAAATGTCTAATTTTGCTCTGGGTAAAGCCAGACATACGCCTTTAGGTCGTCTCCTGCCTAATCTATCCTTTGTCTTATTTCACTTTCATTATCCCAGACTGTTTTACAACCTAGACTCAGATACAATCTCTATTCTGATATGACTTTATTTCCGCATGAAAAAAGGGAAACGCAAATCAAAACCATAAGAGAAACAAGAAGAAAAGAAAAGAGAGAGGGAGTGATAGAGAGACATTGAGTGAGACAGAGACAGAAAAATGTCATCTACCCTCAAAGAATGTAAGTAAGAGAGATAGTGGATAAAGATGGAAAGAGATACTGCTGAAATCTAAAATCTATCAGCAGCAACACAAAAGGTAGACGGTGATGAAAGACTGCATTTATGGGCTGTGTCATTTCAACAACAAAAAAAGGTTTCCCTTCCATCACGCACCAGTAAAGGTAAAAGTGAACAAGAGAAGGAGAGGCCAATGGGACATCAGGGTCACTCTGGACGGTCCAAAACAACACTAACAATGACCTACTTCCACCCGAAATCCTTCGACATCTCTATATTCTTTTGTTATCATGACTCCTATACAAGAGCCATCGCAAGGAAACAGCAAAGGGACACGTTTGACATTTCGTTCTGTCTGTTATCAAGGTTCCCCTCCCCATTGACAATTGGAATGGCCACAGCCAAAGCTTCCTTCACCGATACACAACATAATAAGCGGAATTCTCTAATAACTGTGGTATCCGCACAAACTGTCTGCATTGTTTTAGCACCGATTCGCTACAGAAATTATGCAAATGCATTAACGGCGCAAACACACCCAAAACTTTGCTGAATGCAATTTGCATGCTGCAGTTCCTCATTTCACTGAGTTTTGTGAGAAAGCAAACCTAATTTACATAGAAAGAAGGTATACTGGCTTGAATTAAATAGTCATTTAGCGCCAGGTTAAAGAAATAGTTCACCCAAAAATGGAAATTTGCTGAAAATGTACTCACCCTTGGGCCATCCAAGAGTTTGTTTCTTCATCAAAGTTTTAACACTACAAGACTTGCACAAATGAATCATCTGCAGTGAATAGGTCAGAGTAAGAGTCCAAACAGCTGATACAAACATCACAACAAGAAATCTATAATCCACAATAATGCTTCCTCCAGTGATAAAGTCCATCCCCTGTTGTCCTCTCTCATCAAAACAGACTAACATTTTTGTTTAAACATGTTTTGCTTGTAAACTGTGCAAATTTCTCTACTAATTCAGACAAGATAACAAGAGAAAGCAATATTATGGATAGAGGAATCATTTGAAGAAGGGCTGCCATGATATAAGATTTTTATTATCACGGTTATTCTGTCCATAAGAATTCACAATATCAATATATCACGATATCTGTAGAAACCTTGAGGGGTATCAGTTAATTTATTGTTCACTTTTTTATTGAGTTTTTCTTTTTCACCCAACGAACATAAGTATACTGATAAACTGGGGCACAAGACCCTGGCTCCTATGAAATAACAAGAGAGAAAATACTGTCCAGTTCAACAGTATGATGGATAAATATTAATGGGAACACTTTACAATAAGATGTCCTTTGTTAACATTAATATATTAACTAATACATTTATTACACACTTTATTAATCGTTAATGTTAATAAAAATACGTTCATTCTTCATGTTAGTTCACAGTGCATTAACGTTTACAAACACAACTTTGTGTGTTTGTAACATTATTCAATTTTAACAATGCATTAGTACATGATGAAATGAACATGAACTAAGATGAATAAATGTTGTGGAAGTATTGTTCATTCTTATTTCATGTTAACTAGTGTAATTAACCAATGTTAACTAATGAACTTTATTGTAATGAACTTTATAAATGAACTTGTTTGACGGGTGTCAGGGTTAAGGCACAATACTGCCACCTGTAGGTCAACCAGGTACTGACACTAGAGTATTTACGTGTTCAGAGCAGAGTCCTGTTCATTTTAAATTTTGCAGTTATCGCCAATTATCGTGAATTACTGTGTATATCGTCACACACTAAATTAACACAATATCGATAGTTGTTGCTTTGAATATCACGGTTATCATCAATATCAGCATATCGCGAATTTGAAGTTAAAATATATTGATGGATTTGTTTTTTAACCACACAAAGCTTTTTACTTCACAATATGTTAATTTATGGGCTGGAGTCATGTGGAATTACTGTGATGTTTTATCAGCTGTTTGGACTCTCATTCTGGTGTCACCCATTCATTTCAGAGGATCCAATGATGAGCAATTGATTAACGCTAAATTTCTCCAAAAGAAGAAACAAACGCCTCTACATATTGGCTGACCTGAGGGTAAGTACATCCTTTGTAAATGTTCATTATTTGGTGAACTATTCATTGGATTTGGTGGATTTTTGCGCTGAAATACTGCATGCAGAAGTCATCCAACTCTATGGTTGTTTGTGCATTCTGGTCACTTGTATTTAGCACAAATCAAACAGATTGTTCAGTGTTCAATCTATTGTATTACCTGGAAAGCTTTGCTGCTGTTCTTGAGCGCAAACGCAGGATACAACATGTGTCAAGGCCATCCGGGCATGTAAATGAGAAGCAACAGCAATTTGTCACTGCCTGTAAAGCAGAGGCTGATGGTGATGTATTGCACTCAGACCAGGTTCTCATGCTAACCTCCATTCAGACAATTTATGAAAACAAAGCTCTCACAACCATGAAAATAGATATAGGGCAAAGCTTTAGAGTTGAGAGAGAGAGAGGGGGAGGGATATGGAGGGACGGCAATGGAAAAGAGAACATGGTTTTCAAAAAGAGAACGAAGGTCCAATTTTCGCTTTTAACAAACCATTCACTATAGATTTTGCTTCAATAAACTCCTAATATGCTGTTTATTAATAGTTGTTAAAAATGGGGTATGTAATTTGTCAAAAAACGCTTTAGAAAAACAGGGGTGAGAAGTAGCGAATTACAAATACTCACAGTACAGTAATTAAGTAGTTAATCACAGTACACTTAACTCACAGTACTTTTTTGAGTAGTTTAAAAATGTTGTACTTTTACTTTTACTTGAGTACATTTTAAGTGATGTATCGGTAGTTTTACTCCGCTATTTTCTTCCATTCGTGGTCGTTACATGCTTATTTAAATTATTTGTATCTATCAACGTGATTGGATAGAGAGAGAGTAATCGGTCTCATGACCTTCATCAAATCAAATTGTGCAAAGAAAACTAAATTGTGCATAGAAACATATAAACTTTTTAATCATGGCTGCTGGAAGTGCATTATTCAGGCATCAATTCAGTCGAGTTATCAGCATCTTCATATGTTAAGGTAAATTTCGGATTTCTGCTTACTAAATGATTTGTATATGCTTGCCTATCTAAAAGGCCCAACATTTGGTGTGAGGTTGCGGGTATTACGTACAGTCCCGCAAATGCCACATTCGGTATAATTCCCACTCGTGCAATGTGCACTACCTCGTCTCTCCCTCGCATACGTTCTGCAGCAGTCACATGGATAACTTGTTGCTTGTTGAACTTGTTTACTTTTGATGAGTTTGAGCGCATGATGCGTGCTGTGAAAAAGTGTTTTGGAAACACTAAAATGCTTGAAAATATTGTACTCAAACTTAGGACCAATATGCTCCCCATTGATGACCCGTGGCATTAATATACTGCATCTGTGTCAGTGCGTGATATAATAAAACTGCAGCTCGTTAATTATTATTATTTTTTTTGATCCATTTTATAAAATTTGCCTTCATTTAGCAAGTGCACTCGAGCATAAACAATTTCAAGACGTGCATTTGCTTTCTTTTGAAAAAGTTTCCCCAGAAATACTTAGCTATTTAATAAAATTTTCCAAATAGTTTTATCAGCATAACAATTTGAGTAAATGTGTAAAAGGTATGGCATGATGTCATCCTTATAGAACAATGTGCATTTGTTAAAATTTTAACAAATTATCCAAGTTTAGTTATCTTATTCTTTATTGTAAAACGCTAAAACTGGCCCCGTTTTGGAGAGAAATTGAGAAAATGAGGCTCTCATTTTAAACTATATCATGGTGTGTGATAGTGAACTACTAACTTCTAATGGTGTTTGTATTTGCACTGTTCTAAACATTAATATTTTATGTGCAACAACTACATGTAGCCTTACACATGCTTTTCAATAATTTTTTCAAACTTTATGATTTAAATGGGGATGATTGTACTGAGAATAACTTTCATCTTTTCTTCAACTGAATACTGTTTTGATGTATTAAAAGAGTTTACAGTCAAAAATAAAACTGCTGGATGATAGATATTCTTCAATCTTTATGACAAACAAGATAATGTGAATTACAGAATGCACAATGTTTTTTAAATAAAATAATTGCAGTGTACAGCATTTATTATGACGGGGTAGAATCCACAGCTTAGTACTCACTACTCAATACTTATGAGTACTTTTAAATAGGCTACTCTTTTACTATTACTCAAGTAGTTTTTTGGACAACGACTTGTACTCTACTCACACTAAATTTTTTGGAAGGTAATGGTTCTTTACTGAGTATGTTTTTTCAGTACTCTTTCCACCACTGTAGAAAACTGAGTTGGGCTGAGTACCCAAAAAAACTTGTAGCCAATCAGAAGTAAGGGGCGTGTCTACTCATGATATGAGGAGAGAGCGTTCAGTGAACAGCCGAGCAATGACAGAAAGATAGAGATAGCAGATCAAAACAAAAGAGGAAAACGTATGCGGAACGTTAATGCAAGAAGTAGGACCTGTGTAAATATCAGATCAGCTTTCCAGCACTGGAGAGAACTCAGGGAGCGGAAGGCCTGCGATCGGACGATGAGGTTGCTTTGTTTCTTCTCGATAGTTTAGTAACACTGTGTCTGAACCGGACACTGCGCCGCAACAGCTAAAGTCTGCCTACACTAGACGCAATAAAGCGACCATTGAAAATCATTTGAAATTTGTGTCAGCATGTCATAAATAGAACGCGGCAGCAGTTTTCTGTCAGGAATTTGTTGTGCTGCGCATTATAATCACTCATTATAATGACTTCTATAGTATTTTGTTGTGCCTCTGACCAGTGTAGACACGGTGTAACATTGGTTTTGCTTTGTTTCACAGAACTAATCGTTGCCTGGGTTGCGGCAAGCTATCAAAATAGGGATGAGGCCCTTTTGCGGTAGGGGCGTGTTTGTTTTGGTGATTTAAAATATCAACATTGGCTTCCAGAAAATTGGCTTACCCCACCTTTAAGTTTAGGTATTGGGAAGGATTAGGGATGTAGAATATGGTCTTGCAAAATATGTGCTTGATAAGTACTAATAAACAACCAATATGTTATTAATACACATGCTAATAAGCAGCTAGTTAATAGTGAGAATATGTCTCTATACTAAAGTGTTACAGAGAAAGCAATATTGGTACTAAGTGAAAGTGTCTGGGTGTTATGTTGTTGTATTTTCAGGACAATGAAGTTTATCAGTAACAAAATATATACAAATTTATCAATTTAATAAAATATTCACAGTAAAAAATCTGCTGTGGTTGTTATAAATTCACCATAAAAATATGGTGATAATGTTTCAGGTCTTGCAGGAATGACATATTCCTGCATGTATGCATGTATATTTTATAGCTTTTAACTGTATAGTATTTCATTAAGTGATATAATCAAGTTGCTTATAAATTATATAGTATTCTTGGCATATATGATATTAATAATATTGATAGTATTAGCATAAAAAATCTTATTGATGTTATTAACACATGTAAATACTTAAGTTTGCATACAATGAAGATTTTATACATATGTGAAAATGATATATGGCTTTATAAGTAACATTTATGGCAACATCACTCTTGATATGGCAATATATGTCTTAAACATTAACTAAATAATAGACAAATATAAATATAACACTAATGTTCATTTCTAATAACAAAAATGAGAAGAAACTAAATAATTTAAATCAAATACAACCTTATATGATGTGTCACCCAAGGACTAATGGGAAAGAATGTAACAGTTTTTACTTGCAAAACCCATCAAAATTAAAGCATATATTTCACACATTGGAATAAGAGCTGCAGGTTACTGATGTCACTGTATATGTCAGTGTAGATAAAGTCCATTCAGTCAAGTATGTTCATGAATTGCTCTCCTTAGTCTGCTTACTCAACCCCATTTGTGTATTAATTTGATTTCTGCATCACATTAACAACCACCCAAAGATTTGAACTGCTGGCACACCTGTTTGAAAGCATGCTGTCTCAAAGAAACTATGTTGAAAGATTCAACTCTGCTACCCTATCCTACACAGTCGTGTACTTACATCCCTTGCTAAAAAAAATTTATATCAGTGAATCATATCATGAAAACAGATTTGTATAGAGCACATCAGTCACTTTTAGATCACGACTGCGAGTGCAAAATGCTGCAGCTACAAATAGCAAAGGCTGAGTAAGACAGAAGGAGAACTCGCTTGTGTTATAAGAGATTTTGTCAGGATGTGGGTGCGAACTAAAATCGAGCTTGGTGTTTGGTGTCAGTTGCAATGATGAAGAAAAAGGTGTTTGAAATCTGTGGGAGTGCTGGTTTTCTCAGCGAATTAGAAGTAACACTTTCTGAACTCAATCAATAAACACAGAATCAGCCGCAGATATCAGAGAGCGCATGCTGGTGTTAGATTATCAGATTAGTACCATTGTGTTAACATGTGTTGTATAGACTGGAATCAGGGGAGTGCAGCCCAGTTGGAGACTAGTGGAAGCATGATCCACACAAACTTGCAAATATTGCACATAATTTTGTTTCAGAACTCTAAAATGCTGAGAATAAACAAATACCTCTTGTATAAAACAATTACAAACTTGATCCTAAATTTAATAGATTAGATTACATCCTTTGTTGAAAATGAGGAACAAATTTGGGTTTATAAAGGCAAAAACTGACAGGAAAATGTTCTTATGTATATGCCAACTGAAGAGCATGGGCATTCTGAAAACTTTATGGGGCAGAATTTTCCTGTAATGGTTGGTCAGGCTTGATTCAATTAATGATTAAATAAATCTGTTATGTAAACAAGTTATGGCTGCCGATGTGTTAATGACTATATTTCAACAGTTACATGGAGTATAATTTTATAATCACATTAATAAATAGATTGGACCCTGATATTAATTGTGTCCTATAATATTATAGTAATCTAATGTTCACTCTATAACTTTTAAGAGTATAATGCATATTTTTATACTTTGCATACTGTATTTATAATGCATAATAAGGGTATTCTTAGGCCCCATTTACACTAGTGCGTTTTCGTTTTAAAATGGCGTTTTAGAATGAAAAGATCCCTGTTTACACTGGGTTTCCGCTGCTGGGATCTCCGTCTACACTACACAACCGAAAACGCATCTCACATGACTGTACAACCATAGATATGTATAGGTAGATTCCCTATTATTTAGATGGCGGGGCGCGTTTACGTGCTTGGAGCGGTCAAATGGGGAATCTACCCATGCATATCTATGGGTACAAGAATGTGCATGATGTTATTGTTTACAAGAAAATGTGGGAAGCCACGGCATCATTTTCAAAAGTCTCCGTTTTGCTCCGTTTACACTGAAACACAGTGTTTTCGAACTAAAACGGGGTCTGCATGGTTTTCAAAAGTCTCCGGTTTAGACATCGAAAACGCCGGAGTAGTGTAAACGATAGGCGCAACCCTAGCAAAAGTTATGCGTTTTAAAACAAAAACGCACTAGTGTAAAAGGGGCCTGAATGTATTATAATGCATGTATAATGTCTTATAAAAACCTTATAATCTCATGAATAACCAAGGTATGTACCATTACTTTTGTGTAACATTAACATTATATGAGCATTCCAGATGCAGTTGCTGTATTTATAGTGCACATTAATTTAAGATGAACTATGATGCATTTAGGAAAATGGTCACACTTTAGTTAGTTAATTCTCATTAACTAACTGTTAACTATGACTTTAGCCTCAACAAATTAATAATTTAGGTAGTTGTTAAGTTTATGTATGGTATCATATTAAAGGATCTAAAATATGGAACTAGGCATCAAAATGTGCTTTATAAGTTCTAATAAACAGCCAATATGCTAGTAATATGCATGCTAATCAACAACTAGTTAATAGTGAGAATCGACGTATCTTAACATTTAGGATCATACTACGTATGTCTTTATAAATGAGGTGCCAGGAGTTGTGTTCTTTTAGTATCTTTTAGTAATTTAATTTATTTTTTATATGTCTAATAAAGCAAAAACCTGCTAAAGGTGCCCTATACTCCATGGGATATCTTGGTTGAACTCCCTAGTATAAAACACCAACCAGCTGAGCTTCAATGATTGAGGTCCAGATTTTGTTGTGATCTATCACTAAATACCAGATCTGTCCTGCTGAAGGTCACTCAAAGTCCCATTACAGATACGAAATTAACACTCAAAGTGTGGCTTTCTGTCTCATCTTGACACAACTTCTTCTAAAACAGCATGTATTAATCATTCACGTCCCAGTGCTGCAGTCCCTTTGAAAAAAGACGGACAGGTCTTTTTAGAAAAGGTCAACCTCTCAAATGGCCGACAGGGAATGAGAGAGCGTTAAGAGATCATTAATCACTCTTTGATTGACACAGAAGTCTTTGTATCGTAACTACAGCAATGCAACCATGCTGACTGTTTTTAATTATGCTCATTTACAATGAATTGAACATCTTTGATGACTGTCACATCTTTTTAATCTCGAAAAGGACAGAAGTACCTGCTAAATGAGGTCAACGATCAGCAGTTTAAAAAAAATATTAAGCCTAAGGCCTTTCTTCTTTGGATTTTTTTTACCATTAAAAAGTTTGAAGTTAGAACTTTGTTTTAAGAAATTAATTAATTGAAATAAATGAATGATTTACTTTTATTAATCAAGAGTACAATACATTAAATAGAAGTCACAGTAAATTAATGCATAATATTATAAAAGCTTTCCATTAAGTAAATGCTGTTCTTTGTCTATCCATCCATTTATTTCATCCCATATTGTGGTTTTCAATATTCATAATTAAAAAAAATGCTTCTTAAACATCAAATCATAATATTTTAATGATTTCTGAAGGGTCACGAAACACTGAAGGCTGGAGTAATGGCTGTTGAATATTATTTAAGTATTATATTATATAAATTTTTATATTCATATAAAACAGTTATTTTAAACAGTAATAACATTTTACAATACCGTTTTACTGTATTTCAGTTTCTTGCACAGACCGAACGTGTCTTTAGACCTCAATGTATTGTCACAAGCCGCAGGGTTTAATTTGGTTTTGTCATTGTATACTTTTTTTCTCTCAAAGCCGCGAGTCCCATTGACTGCAATCATATGACTGACAGGCTGCAATGGTTCGAGTTCAAAAATATGTGTTTGTGTTCAACTTAAGAAACAAAATCACCTACTTCTTGGAAGCACTTGGGGTAAGCATATAAACATCAAATTTTCATTTTTGGGGGAACTATCCCTTTAATCACATGTTGTTTCAAACTCATAAAAGCTTTGTTCGCCTTTATAATACAATTGAATATATGTTGGGTTAAACATATGATTAATAGAAAAAATTATAATTTTGGGGTGGAGTAACCCTTTAAAAGTTGAACTTATGTTAATTTTACTTGGCTTTCTAAACATGCGGCTCTCTTGTGCGAGACACGAGTGCAACAGTGATAGATGTCCTTCTAGAAAATTCGATAAATATGCATTCTGTGAATGGCTTTGTTTCAGTTTTGACATAAACAAGATCTTCTCCACATTAATGTTCAAAATAATGCAATATTTTGAATGAACGACATAGAAGCGCTGCATCTAGTGGGTTCAAGTGGATAGGCTAAAAAAAGCAATAACACCTACATCGTCATCGCATCTTGTGGAGCCACTGATAAGGCTGCCTGATACACACCTAAAATTCGAATACAACATTTTTGCATTCAAATGTGGATTTATATTTTTTATTTGACGAATATTCTAAATTAGATATTTTTTACAGCCCTACTATACGATGAAGAAAGTGTTTTTTAGTGCATGCATAATAGAATAGAATATATATTTTTTATTTACATATAATAATTTTAGTCATGACATCTAGAGTACATTTAAATATTTATGATGGTTAACATGCAGTAAGCATATCATATTTTCTCAAGGTAGAGAAGTGTGTACACTACACAAAGATACCTGGGTTCTGTGACACATTTGGTAATTACAGCACATAATCTGAGGGGCTTATAGTGGAGTGGAGCCAAGAGAATAGTCAACGAAACAATGGAACAGCACAAACAAACATGTTTCTCCAAACAGAAGGTAAAAGGGGAGAGTGGCAGAGAGAGAGAGAGAAAGAGGTAGAGAGATAGAAACCCCATAGGATATGTCTGTGCCAGTGTAAACAAAACATACACGCTGGTCTCCCATTGCTAGAAAACTAATTAAATGGCGGGTAAAGTCTCCCCAGACTGGAAAAAGTATGTTCCATCTAGCTTTGGGAGAAGAACGAAAAAGGCTTTGATTAACATGACATACCCTGACCTAACAAAAAGAACCAGAAAAAAGGTATTGTGGTAAATACTAATAGGAGAGGTATGTGACCCAGGACATTATAGCATGAATTATTGATTTGATCGTAGGCACCTGCCTCTTACAGCATGAAAAAAAAGAAAAAAAGAAACCCCAAGTGATGTTTACCGGTAAGATGAACTCACTTTCTTTGACATCGTGAGCACCTGTGTAAGAGCAGAACTAATATGAAGATGTGCACTGCAACTCCACTGGGAAATCATTGTATGGGCTATAGGTCATTTTGCACACCCTCAAAAAAAGAAAACCCACACACACACACACACACACCCGTGGGCTGACTCTGCTTCCGCCACTACAAAACTTTTACTCGAGTACAGCTCAAGACTAGAACTGGTACTTATAGTTGGCCTCAGAAAAAGGGCAGTGATCGAGCATCCATCATACTGCTCTTTATAATGAAATTGATTTAATAATAGTAGCTCTACTATTAGAAGCTCTTCTCGGCTGTGAGATCACACTTGGTTGCTTCATTCAAATTGCTTCTAGCCTTTCGACTGGTTTTAATGTCTTGGAAAGTCCCTCTATAGTGTTCACAAAAATGAAAGGGGCAAAATTGAATTATTGAGACCTGTGTTAATAATTACCCTTTAATAAACTCTTTGAATAGATTCTGGATCACTAATGCTGTCTCGATGGCCTGATTTGATTAAATTTAACTATAACAAACTTATATTTCCCACCAAATTGTGTGGTTTGGATTAACCTGATATAAGTAATATTTGCATAGGCATGGTTGGAATACATTCAGAGGAGCTTTATAAGAATGATTTTTTTAATAACCACAGTACATGAACATACTGCAAGGGAAATTGTTTATATGGTACAAAGGTCACAGGGAAATATTACTCACCCCATTTATTGGGTAGGTCTTCCAGCTTAGTTCTCCCAGCACAGATGTAGTGTCCAATAGAACCACTATGAGAAAGACACAAAGATAACAACTAGGGTCAACTATAACAGTCTCTAATACACAATGAATAAATAAAACAATATATGGTCACACGAAAAATGAAGAACATTTATGTAGTACATTCAATAAGGTAAATAAAATAAAATAGTTAATCCAGAAATATGAATGAGGTCTGGGGTTGTAAAAAATCAAACACAAATCATGAGAGATATACTGTATATTGTCTTAGTTGTGAACAAACAATTCTTTCAAGTCCAACCTTTTTAATGATTTTGTCGATCAAATTCAAAAATGCAATCCGAATAATTCATCACACAAAGCTATAGTAGGCTATACATTTAGTTAAATAAATTTTTATGGAAAACTTTTAAGATACTTTTATTTATTTTTTAAGCTTAAATCTCCGGTCTCGTTTCATTGTAAATTCATGGACAAAAGTGATCAGCATTCTTCAGAATTTCACCTTTTGATTTGACACAAACCAAAATTCGGAACAACATATTAGTATATGACATTAATGTATATGACATGAATTTAAAAAAACAAAAACAGGTGCAGTTGAGCCTGCAATTAAACAATGATACGAAGAAATTAGTACCAAAAATCAGGCAACACGACTCTTAATGGATCCCTTGTATTCGACATCATTAACAGTGACAAAAGACATTACAAAAAAAATCACAGTGGAAGAATACACAAATTAAACAATTTACCACTGAACAGAAATGAACACAATGCATTTAGTCTGCACGCTAATCAAATGTCCTCTTTGAAGCTAGTCTCATCCACTGCCCCCAGCAGGTGATTCAGTACTACAAATAAAAATAGAGTAATTTGCTCACCCACATATGCCAGTTTGATAAGATGAATGTGCAATTTCCTTTGTCTCTACACCAGGACTTAATTACAATGTCTATCAATAAAAGCATGTCACAGGCATAACATACTCATTACACAAAGTCAGGGTATGTGCCATTCTCTCTCCTACTTAGCCATTATCCAGTGTTTAAAATGTGGAAACAATAGCGTATTTCTGGTTGAATAAACTTCGACAGTAAGTATGACTTAAGATTTTGGCCTATGAACAAGTGGTCATTATTCTCACTCAGCAAAGCGGTCTGTGTGTAAGACAGCTTTCTGAATATGTGTTGTAATACTGAGCTAATAATCAGCTTATCCATATATGTGTTGTCAAAGAGTTAACGTAATGATCCTCGATGAGTGCCTGTCTGTAGAGAGCCTGCAGACAGGCTGAGCACTACTGTTCGCCCTGATCAAATTTGCTTGACAATGTCTGATAATTCTGCCTGGAAGTGATGGATCTGTGCTACTAACACACCCAAACAGAAAAATGTGAATTAGAGGGTTAGGCACTTTGGACACTCATCCCAAATCACATTACACCTCTGTCTAGACCCAGTGTCTCTGTCTCTGACATATTATCCCGAAATTTCCGCACTCACTTTCTCCCTGACAATGAAGGGAGATTAAACATGTCTGCAAGCATATTGGGACAGAGTGATCGAATTGTAATGACTTTATTAAGAGATATTTACCAGATTAGACCTAAAGCCAGTCTATGATGCACACTGAACTGGTTAAGGTTAGGTCTCGATGACTGAGTAGAAATCCAACAATACATGAGGAATATTTGTCAAAACCAATTATTTGATCTATAAAAAGTGCCAACTTTAACTCCTTCACATAAATGTGTAAATGATTTGGTGCCCCTGGCATGACTTTTTTTATGTGACCATTTGATTAGAACAAATCACAGTGCCACTTTATTTTAAGGACCAATTCTCACTATGAACTAGTTGCTTATTGGGATGCCTATTACTAGCTTATTAGTACTTATAAAGCACATATTAATGCCTTATTCTGCATGATCATATTTTAGATCCCTTAAACCGACCCCATACCTAAAGTAAACAACTATAGGTGAATCTCAATAAATTAGAATGTCGTGGAAAAGTTAATTTATTTCAGTAATTCAACTCAAATTGTGAAACTCGTGTATTAAATAAATTCAATGCACACAGACTGAAGTAGTTTAAGTCTTTGGTTCTTTTAATTGTGATGATTTTGGCTCACATTTGGGTGAACTGTCCCTTTAAATTTGAAAGATTATTATTTTGATTAGTATTGGCACTTCCGTTAATATCAGTGTGTATTCTTATAAATGACAAATGTTTTTGCTACTGTCTGAAATTTGAATGTCTGAAGCTTAAAAGTGTAGAAAAAAATATAGAAAAACTGAAAAAAGTAAACGTTGATGAATATTTCTTGAATAAAATATTTTTTTGTAAAATGGGATTTTGAAAAGGGACCTAGATCATATGAGACTCAGGCCCCCGAAGGGACTAGGTACAGTATGTGCAGTCACCATCATTTATAGGCACATTTCAATCCCTGCTGCATTCCTCTCCACAGGAGCGGTCATATGATCCTGTAGACAACTGTCATTAACCCACAGGCATATTTAGCACCTGGAATTCCTGTAGCACACAGCATCTGAGCCTCAAATACAGACATGTTGATTTCTAGTTCAACATTAAAAAGCTAAACCTGCTCTTCCCAGATGTGACAGTGATAAAGAGCCTGATTGTGCTTTGCTGAAAATGGCTCTACATTGTCTCTTACGGGGACACACTCTTCTCTATGAGCAGTGACTACAAGCTAGCTCATTGTACATGCATGAGCCAACTCCACAACAAACACTGAGAGTGAGAGTGAATCCATTCTGGGGAAAAACAAAACAAAAAAACAGTTGAGAACAATCTTAAACCATTGCTTTAGATTTTAACAAAAAGGAAAAATATATACAAAAAAAATATATTATAATGCTACATAAACTCCTTAAAGCCCAAAAATGAAAATGGTGACAAACATAATTTTTTAGATCAGTGGTTCTCAGCCCAGGGGCCCATTAGGAAGCCTCAGCAAACTGCCAGGGCGTCCTTATGATGGCTTAAAATGATCTATCTGTCTTAACTGTCTGTCTGTCTGTCTGTTTATATGTCTGTCTGTCTGTCTGTCTATATGTATGTCTGTCTGTCTATATGTCTATATGTCTATATGTCTGTCTGTCTATATGTCTGTCTGTCTGTCTGTCTGTCTGTCTGTCTATATATCTCTGTCTGTCTGTCTGTCTGTCTATATGTATCTCTGTCTGTCTGTCTGTCTGTCAGTATGTCTGTCTGTCTGTCAATATGTCTGCCTGTCTACATGTCTGTCTGCCTCTCAACATGTATGTCTGTCTGCCTGTCTGCCTGTCTACATGTCTGTCTGCCTGTCTGCCTGTCTACATGTCTGTCTGCCTGTCTGCCTGTCTACATGTCTGTCTGTCTGCCTGTCTACATGTCTGTCTGTCTGCCTGTCTACATGTCTGTCTATCTAGTCGGTCTGTCGGTCGGTCGGGTCGGTCGGTTCGGTCGGTCGGTCGGTCGGTCGGTCAGTCGGTCTGTCCGTAAACTCTAATCTAAATTGCAATTTAAGTAAATAAATATCACTTTAAATTAATAAATAACTATATTAATTAATGAATAAATACATATTCTTACTCTGCTTTCCATGACAAATACAGCATGCTTAAATCTAGATGCATTTACTTTAAGATATTTTTAAGGTATTACATCTTGTTATCTGAAAAAAAAATCTAAATGTAATGTTTAATGCTAAAACAAGAACAAAAAAAATTTGCCCTTGAATAAAAAAAAAATGTGTTCCCCTTTTCTTCTTGATTTAAGTATACATTTACTTTTAATCCTTAGAAAAAAATCTAGATTTTGAAAATTCTCCAAATTCTGAGAATATTCAGATATTTGTACTGGAAAACAAGACAAAACACTAAGTATGAAAATATCCATCAGTCTCGAATCATTACGTTTCAATTAATTGTGGGTAATTAGTTTAATGTAGGGATAGTCTGTTAATGAAAATAGTAAACATAATAATAAGGATGAGAACCACTGGTTTAGATATCTTGACAATATTACAAATTTTCCCCACAATATAGATAATCTATGTGGCCCTTATAGTGAATTCTTCACCAAACAAAAAGGTCAATGAATTGCAAGTGTCAATTAAATAAGTCATTTGACAATGTAAAAAAGGGAAAAACTTCTACTGACAACTGTACAACAGATTTAAATTAAAACTGTACAGCACATTCAAATTACAAGCCCTTAGAAATAGATAATGGGGCTGGCAAGAGTAATGCTGCCAATGGCAAGGCTCTTTCCAGATGGGACTATTATTGATGGTCTTATTAGAAAAAGCAGAGCGGGTTGTCTTGCTGCAGCCGAATCTTTATAACTAGTGTTGACAAGATCCGCAAGCTTCATTTCAAACCAAATCAGCTGCAGAATGTTTGTTGTCTCTCTCCCTCCGCCTCAGCGTGGAGAGAGAGACATCAACAGAGACACATCAGAAGTGGCAGCTAGCGCCTATGTCTGTCTGTAAAAATCTGGAGTCCCTAAAGTAGGCCACATGGAAAGGAGGAAAGGATAAAAAAGTAAAAGAAAAGGCAGATGGAGAAAAACCTTGAGTATCTGGGCTGCCTCTATTGCTTAGATGTTTCTTTGATGTGTCATATCAGAAGATCTGGATCGTGTTTTTGCCTTGTGTTTTTAAGCTGTTGATGACTGATCCCAGTATAGAACATCCCACTAATTGACAAATTTAAAGGTTAAATCTAAATATAAACACATTCAGAGTGAACACAGCTTTAAGATATGTGTATAGTTAAGATTTATTCTCATTAGTCTTTAGTTCGGAAATCTGGTTGAGCCATTTAGTTCTTGCATTTGTTTTTTTAACGGAACCCATTCTGAATAAGTCATAGTATTATACAACAACACTTTTCTAAAAAGATTTTTAATTGTGTATCCTCAAAGGGAAATTTAGTGAAAAAGGCAGCAACATCAAACACAGAGTGTGCAATGTTAGCTGAAATATCATTCCTGTTGTGAGTCTCAGCTGGATGGCTTTCATGTTGATAGAGACAATGGCATACTCAACCTACTGTGGCACTGATGAGAAAAGCATTCTGGAATATGAATAGATTGGGATGCTTGTCAATTTCAGCTTTGGGAGCAATGATGTAGTATCGATTGGTCATTGATCTTCAGTCGAGGTGGAATGAATCTAGATAGCATGGTGTAGCTACTGCCATTTATCCTTAAATAATCATGGCCGTAAAGACTGATTCAAGCTATAAATCAAATAATTTCATATCCTGTACTGGCCAATACTGACAGGGTTACTAGAAACTAAAACTGTTTCTAAGAATGAAATAAACACAAATTCAACCACTGAACCAAAGCCTACAAATATGGTGTAAAAAGCTGTCTCTGAGGCTGTACCCTTTCAAAAGACACTAAACTGTACCATTTAGGTACTAATATGTACCTTTTATGAGCACACAGTATTGTTTTACAATTATTATTTTAAGTTTGGAAGCACATAGTGACAAAATACATTCAAGACATAGTTTTACATTTAGTACAATTTAAAAAAATTGCATCTCTCTTTTAATAGATTTTAAAATGTAGTTCATTCCTGTGATGGCAAAGCTGAATTTTCAGCATCATTACTCCAGTCTTCACATCACATGATCCTTTAGAAATCATTCTAATATGCTGCTCAAGAAGAATTTATTATTTGTATCAATGTAGATCACAAGTCTTTAGATTTTGTGGAAATGCAAAATGTCAAGTTTGATCAATTTTGTGTGTCCTTAAACAAATTATTAATTTCTTAAAAAAAAAATAAAAAAAAATAAATAATAAATACTGACCCCAACACTTTTGACCGGTTGTGTATTTGAAAATATTTTAGCATGTATGGAATTTTTTATTTTTATTAAGTAATTGCCATTTAGCCACTTTATTCAAAGCTAAGTCCTGAATGGCTGGGGTTAAGTGCTTTACTCAAAGTCAAAATATTGAAAGTGAATGTCAGCTCTGCAGATGTAATTCTCAAATTCATGGGTAAATGCTGTCTATAGTACTCAAAACCTGAAACCTTTGTATTATGACATTAAGCTCTGGACTCTTCCAGTGTGCAATGATGTGTACATTTTTATAGTACTGTTAAAGTACTTGTCAGTTGTCACTATTAGCATACTTTATTAAAAAATAAGGGTAACACTTTTAGTATGGTGACTAACTAGTTGCTTATTGGCATGCCTATTATTAACATAATGGCTGTTTATTAGTACTTATAAAGCACATTTTCTATATGACCATATTGTACATCCCTAATCCTACTCAATAGCTAAACTTAACAACTACCTTCCAACTACCAACTATTAAGAAGCAGCAAATTAGGAGTTTATTGATGCAAAAGTTGTAGGTAATGCTTTGTTCATGGTGAGAATTAAAATAAAGTGTGATCAGAATAAACTTGCAAAAAAATATTAGCACTTTTTATAATTGCATGAAAATACTAGTTTTTTTACAATAAAAAAATCCAAACATCAGCCACAATAAATTCATTATATAAACTCTGGACTAGAACCAACAGTGTGCACTGGCTTACTAAACTCTGACATTTAGCCAAACGATCTAAACAATTCCTTTGAATCTTGGCTCAGGGAGATAATAATGGTTGGTTAGAGAAAAAAGATGCGTGTGCGAGTGTGACAAGAAAGCCTAGATCCATGCAACTCATGTTCTGTTTCTTTTTTTTCTCTCTGAGATGAGAGATGAAGACGAGAAAGGTGACATTTGGAATTTGAATGTCACAACCGGAGAAAAATGGCCCTTTGTTGAACGCTTGAGATAAATTGATCTGATAAGGACAGCGCTGCATGCATTAGTGGTCTTTAGCTGGGCATTTAGTGTGTCTGAGGTGATGTGGAGGAGTAGGAAAAGAAGGCACTGGGGTTAAGGCTAAGATCACGTTGCACAGACAGGCCCTGGAAATGTCAAGGTGCAATTTACAAATTGATTCCAGCGACAATAGAAAGTCAATGGAGAGGCGCGAGCAGGTCTGTGCGCCACAGCATACGCAAAAAGAGCTCATCTCTTCCGTTACTTCCACTATGACAGATTTTTTCAGCTTTAATAAATGTAAACTCTGAGCAAGAAGGACAACACGTGTCCAGGGTGTCAATGCAATGCAAGTGGAACCAATGCAAGCAACACACAAATGACAAAATTAAATTACAAGATGATTTTTCTGTGACCTTGATGATAAAGAGATCAAGAAAACAGGCAGACACACATACATGCACATATAAATACCGCTGCTGGCAGTACAAAGCATTATCCTGCTCCTTTCTCTCTCTTTGAAGAGCCATTGAAGTGTTGAAGGTATAAAGAGAGAAACCTCAGAGGTTCGGCTCCACAGTGTCTATAAATCAATAAGTACTCCACGCGGCAATGATAGCAGCACAAACAGGGCACCGGGCATTAACAGGCCTCTGTTACAGAGCAAAATTACTGTTTACATAGCACTTTCCTGACACACACACACACACGTACAAACACACACACGTGCAGCCTCAGAGCCTTTATAGCATGCTTTAAACTGTGGCTCTCTGGAGAAAGCAAAGCAGATGCATATGCATATATTTCCAATAAAATTAAACTTTGTTCTGAACAAAAGAACAAAACTCACTGTTTGACTAACCCACATGACTGCATTAGAATGAACAAGACAAACATGCACAGCTTAAGACCAGGCAGTAGCTGCCAGGATTGTGTGCCATTCAGAAGTGAATCGAGAATGACTTTTATAATCCAATTCCTGCATTTGAAACAAAGTAGCAAAAGGATGCAGAATTGCAATTAGAATTTGATTGCAAGGAAGCAGAATTAAAATACATTTAAATTCATATAACTGTAAAGAAGAAAAGCAAAGTTTGAAGCGGTATTGTTACTGTTAACTAAAACTAAAACTATTAAACAAATATTTCAGTAAAACTGAAATAAAATAAAATATTAGCTGAAAAACTTAACTGAAAAGTTTTTAGCTAAAAGTTTAATTTGAAGTGCTAAACTAAAATAAACAACAAGGAAAAAATTAAAAAGACTAATAAAATTACAAGAGCACAAAATAAAATCACTAAAACTTAAGCAAATTAAAATTGAAGCATTTTATAAAATGTTTACAAATGTTAAACACTTTTGTCCACAGATACTTAATTACATTCAAGGTATACATTTTATCAGTTCATGCGTTTCCTGCGAATGACCTTGGCGTTGCTAGCACCATGCGCTACTGTTTGAGCTAGAGGAATTATAAACAACAAACAATAATTAAATATTAATGATATTAATATTTAAAATATAAAAACACTAAATTACCATTAAACACTGTAATTTAATATAAAAATACTAAAATAACACTGGCTTTAAGACAAAATATCACCAGTTTGAATACAAACTTAATAAAAAATTAAAAAAAGTTGTTTTAAAGTTGTGAAGTTTATTAAATTCAAATTTAGTCATGAACTGAAAGAGATCCAATTATTACATTCTGAATTTTTACTAACTCTGGCAGAACAGTGATATAAATCACATCAATTGTTTCTTTGCTTCTCTAACAGTCATATTAAGTGATTAAAAGCACTTTAAGTTTAGATTGCTATACATCTGAATGGATAACACACTTTATCAACTCACATTTTGACCAGTGACAGGTATAAACGAAAAACCAACCCGATATCTGAGGAAGAGGAGGTTAAAAAGCCTTTGTAGAACACTCAAGCACCACTCTGGACTGATTAGAAGAGCGCTTGAGAACATTGCTATCTTCCAGAGATCTGATGCCCATTTTGAAGTTTCTCTTGGTGCAAGATGACAGTTGATCATGATTGGCAAGAGCAGCCCGTGAAGCATGAGCGCAAAAAGGTGGTTTTAACAAGGGCTTATTATAGACCTGTGTTTAAATAGTGACTGGTTTTACAAATGTGTCAAAGAGGCATTCGCGATTCAGCCACGAGTACAAGGAGGAGAGAAGATTGAGCGATAAGCTTATTCAGAGTACAGTCTTCTCTTAAATGTATTTTGAAGTGCTTTGAAGAGATATACAATGAAGGCCCTGTGAAATGTTCCTCAGAAGCATTTGAAATACAAATTAGTTTGATTCTACGCTACAGTATATAGCAGAAAAGAGCAGACCTTTCTTATATGGCAGTGCAAAAGATAAATATATTGCGAGGTTATGTAGGGTCATCTCTGCATGCATACTAATTGGACATTAGCATCAGTGTTAATCACAAGGCAGGATTTTTGTTCAAGTGAACTGCAAACCCTCAATTTACATTTTTATAGGTTCACATTGGAAAGAACTGTCTCCAGATCTATTGCCTAATTTGTAATGGTTTAAACTGAGAAAACAGTGACCTGTTAAATAACTACTTTCCATCCGAGCTTGGGAAAAAAAATAAAGATGACTCATAGCTGGGAAAAAAGTTTTAAATGCCGTGCAAGCCAACTCAGATGGTTTGAGTGTTCTCAATCTATCTTCTGCACATCCCACACAAATATGCTCCGTTCCTCTCTCTTTTCACAACACACAGACATAACACAAGAGTCACTTGTTCTTGTAATGTTCGTATTCAAAATACTGCCATTTAACTCATTTCTTGTATGAATGACCACTGCGAACTGAGAGTGTAAACAGGAGGAGTTACAGGCACACGCATGGGGGAAATGGGACAGGTGCGATGAGATACCATCACTGCAATTCCGTCTCTTAGGTGAGAACCGGGTGTATTGTAATGCAGGATGAGCAAATTAGACATCACAATTATACATGCCCACTCCCCTCCTGAAGAAACTCTAAAAGTTACTGTGTAAGAATATAAAGGTTTACTGGACAAAACACAATTTTGAGATAAGAAGTTTAATTTTATGTCTGATTTAAAAAATTGTTGGTGATCATAGCTATGAATGCATAAATAGCGAAAAATCTGTACAACAGCTTGTCACTGGGACAGTACCCTAAAACATACATCCACTTTACCGACATCTTAAGATATTAATAGGTACCTTTCATAAGAAATACATTTTAGACTGATGTCAAAAGGTACAGTGTCAAGCTGTTGTACTCCTTTTATTCATAATGATTATCACGTTATCATCAGAACCACCAGGTCCTCTTGTTCTAACATCCACACAAGCTTTTGACATGGATACTTTTCAATGTATTTCTACTGGACCCACAAAGATTGCAGAAAATGGACAACGTCACAACTGCGAGAGTGACCAATGTGTGCTCACATCCTAGAATTTTTTAACATATGCTTAGTTTTTCTGTATTTGTTTGCAATTTATTTCAATTAAAATGTTTCCCATAAGCCGATGTTTACCTTTTTGAATTAAATGAAGCAGGTTGGGTTAGGTTGAGGAGAGTATTTCTGAGCAAAATACATTTGATATTCACAAATTCATGCACAGAATGTAAAATTCCCATGTTTTCCATTGGTTTAACAACCCATTGTTGGTATTAGTGCCAACAACAACAACAACACTCTTTATACTTGACCTTGATTTACAGTTGTAGAGATACGTTTAACATTTCTAAACTACTTTAATATGAAACAGACAAATATGGGAATATCTTATCAGTGTTTTACAGTTAAGAGAGAGAGAGAAAACACTTGAGTTACAGACGTAAAAATGTGTTACAATATTCCCGTCTTTCCTATATGGGTACCCCGTTTGTGTGATGCTGAACATAAGACTATCTGCAGAACTAGAACTACAGTAAACACAGCGTTCTAATTGGTCCTGCACAAATCAAAGCAATGTATACTATTCTGAATAGTCAGTACAACTGCCATTTGCCAGTTATATAAATATCTAATGTTCTGACCAAACTGAAAGGCTGAATGCGGTTATAGCGTCTCCTTTAGACAATACACACTATATAAATAAACACCATGCATGTTGGTAGGTTAGGGTATAGTATCAACACATTAATCACAAATCATTATAACTCACCTTGGTTTGAATGCCCGGGGTCCGACAAAACCAATCCAGGTAAAGCAAACAGGAAGAAAAATCTTTGAAAAGTCATTGTTGTATCCAGTTGTGCACTCAAATCAATGGCAGTTACTACAGAGTCCGAGATAAAATATCCAGCAACAAAATTAATTTAATTATTGTAAAGGATTTGGCGTCAACCGCCTCGTTCCCCGCACCGCGAAAACGCGGATACAGAGCGAGAGAAATGCCAGCCCATTACCCACACAACTACCGGCGGCACTTGAAAAAACTTACAGAATTTACCCCATAAATAGGATAGAGACTGTGATATAAGTTATCCCTAATGCTGTCAGGCTGTCAACACTTGAAATAACGAACTAGACTAAGTGTGGTCGTCAGTGTTCATTAACGGTCTTTCCCCTTCTGTACGCGTTAACACGCGCGTCTCTTCTTCACACTATGCGCCGTCGACACGCAAGCCTGGCGTATATTACGCGCTTAAACTAGTCGAATCAGTCTCACGCACGCAGACAGACCTGACACGAGAGCTTCCACGACGCTTTCAGTCTTAGGCGCGCGCGAAATGCGATCTTGAGGTGGAAGCCCAAGTGAGTTTTGCGGATCTAGACGGAAGACTAGCTCATCAGCACTAGAGGGTGTTCGGTTCCACTCTGTGCTGTGCCGTCCCGCGCTCCTGTCAATGTTAGGGAAGTCCGGCGTGCGTATTTAAAACATATGACCCATAAACAGTAAAGTCTCCTTTGCTCTGCGACTCCTGTAAGGAGACTCGATCTGCATAGGTATATGTGCTTTAATGTTATTTCATGCGTTTTTATCATGACTGACACATTTCGCTATGCATACCTGATTCTATTTTTAAGATGTTTAAAGATTCTTCAGCTCTTTTGAATTTTTGTATTATAGTAATATTAGCGTATCATCCTTTAACTATATTATGAGTTATAATGCGAGGGAAAAAAACTGAAGATGCACTGTAGAATATGTAAGAATTTACAGTAATTTATTACAACTAAATTCAGAATTTGATTATGAAATCTATTCAGATTTGTTCATTTTCAAATCATAACACTACAAATCTGTAATTTGTTTTTGTAAACAGTTGTTTTGTTTGCATTTTCATTATGTCGTTATGCTGATTAGTGTTCCTTTGTGGCTGGAAACTTGGACCTTATTTATTTTAATTCATATTCCCCATGCAGCTGATGCAACAGTGCTTCATAGCATAGTGTGGTTGCACTTACATGTGGAGCAAAAACTTTGACTTTAGGCTGACTGGCAATCTGTAACTGTAATTTGAATATTGCATAAGTAAGGACAGAAAATATATAATACTTCAAAATACTACTGTGGTAAGCCAGTTATTGTTTCTGTATTATTCTGAGTTATTGTTTCACAAATTCTAACTCTCAGCTTAACATTCATAGCGATGATGAAAATAAAGAAACAGATTAGATTAAAACAAAACAACAAAATAAACAAAACATCACAGATAAAAGCTAAATAGAATGGCATGTTGTACAAAAATGCTGTTGCCATTAGACTTAATCTGCAAAAATAGCTGCAGTGCATTAGATTACTACTACATTCTTACTCTCGTCCACTCTGAAGTCACACTACATTTTTTTTCAGTGCACAGTTCACCTCTGAATATAAAAGGTTATAATTCACACTTAGGGCAACTGTGCAAATGCATGACCTGATGTATCTGTTGTGGTCTGGATCCTATTGCTTACTGATGTCCTGCTTGTGAGAGTCTACAGTATTTCTGTTTGTCACGCCTGCGTAATTCAGACATCTAACTAGCGTCTAATGGTCTCAAATGTGAAAATTACTCCCTCCTTCACCCTCATATCCCCTTCATACAATCAATTCAGGATGGTTATTTTTGCGCGACCATTTAAAGGTCATCCAATGCCATCATGCATACACAATATGCTGAATGTAATTTAATGATTGACTGGAGACATGAGGTTTTGAGGAAAACGGTATTTTAATATAGGAGATGACTTGAATTGCATTAGTAGCAATGCATACGATGTGTGAACATCCAATATGTAGTCATGGAAATAAATGTTGCCAATATAAAGTATAGAAGTCATAATCATATATATACATATATATGTGTTTACATGTATATTTATGTGTGTGTGTGTGTGTGTGTGTGTGTGTGTGTGTGTGTGTGTGTGTGTGTGTGTGTGTGTGTGTGTGTGTGTGTATTTGCGTGCGTGCATGTGTGTGTGTGTGTGTGTGTGTGTGTGTGTGTGTGTGTGTGCGTGTGTGCGTGTGTGTGTGTGTGCGTGTGTGTGTGTGTGTGTGTGTGTGACAAAACAGCAAACTAAATTAGTAAAAAATTCACAATGGGAGCCTAAGCACCAGCACATTCAATTGTTTTTGTTTTTTTTGTTACATTACACTTGCTACACTTGCTTATTTTATTTTTATTATTATTATAATTTTTTTCTTATGGCAGTATACTACTGTTGTTTTCACCCTCTTACAAAAAGATGAAAGCTTCCATGCTCTTTCTTTCCACAGACTACCATTAAGCTACCATTAAGCTTGTATACAGTGCTCCTTTAAAAATGACTATTTGTATTTGTTTGTGGGTGCCCAGTGTTGAATTAATAATATCAAAATGCATATATTACACAACATTTGGACCAAATGTAGACACCTCTCTTTAAATATGTATTCAAAGAATATTTTGCAAGTACATAATTTAGTATGAATGCCTGTATGAATGAATAAGGTATTTATATAGCACTTTATTGTGTATTGCTGTACAACCAAAGTGCCTTACCATCATATGAGGGGTCTCTCAGCTAGGTATCTAGGAATATATGGGTCTTGCTGTAAAAGTTCTTCTGGACAGGTCACGGATCACGCATGGATGACGCTAGATTGCCAAAAGCAGTGCTATATGGAGAAGTTTGCCAGGGCAAGTGTGATAGAAGAGCCCCATGCAAACGTTACAAGGATCAGCTAAAGCGACAGCTGTTGCACGTTGACATTGACCCCCAGAACTGAGAGACATTGGCTGCAGACAGATCCAGTCAGAGGACCATCCTAAAGAAAGCTGCTAGAGAGTTGGAAGAACGCAGAATGATAACTACCCTGGAGAATCGCAAACATAGGAAAGATCTGGCTGTCCAATTATCTAACAAAAGCGACCAGATCTTTCCATGCCCCATCTGCTCTAAAGTGTACAAGTCCAAGATTGGCCTCTATAGCCACTTGAGAGCCTGCTGCCCCAGACAAAACCCTTCTCACTTATCTTCAGATATGAAGAATTTGCCATGATTAATATTACGGTTATTTTCTTTAGGTGTATAAACATTGGCTATTACATTTTTTTTTCAACTGTTCACACACAAAACTTTTACTTGTCACACAATTTCTGAAACCTGACACTCAGACACCAGAACCACACACCAAATCTGTAAAACCATACACTAATACTCAGACTTTGACTTCAATTTCATAAAATACTTTTTGCAAAACACAACACACAATTCTCTGTGACACAAAAATCTAACAGGAATTAAGGTAACACTTTATTTTCGATAGTCCACTTTAGACATTCTACTAACAGTAAGTAACTTTGCAACTACATGTCAACTAGAAGTCAGAGTATTAGTAGACTGTCTGCTTAATATCTTCTAACACGTTAATTTGATGGATCCACAACATACAACATACTGACTATCAGAAACTTTGCAAGTATATGTCAACTTATTCTACAAACCCTAAACCTACCCTACTGAGAGTTAGTAGACATGTAGTTGACATGTAGTTACAAAGTTACTTATAGTTAGTAGAATGTCTAAAATGGACTATCGAAATAAAGTGTAATCGGAATTAATATTATGGCAAAGGTGTTTGCAAATGGTTGCTTTTGAGATGTGTTTGTGCTATTTTAAATGCAGCGCTTCATTTTGCAAGAGATTTGAGGCATTTTTTCTTTGCAATTTTTGTATTTGTGAGTAAAGTTTTGAAAAAAAGAGGCAAAGTTTTGAAAATGTGTGTAAGCAGTTGAAAATAAAACTGTAATTGCACTATTTTGATACACATTTAGTTAATTTGTATCTGCTTTTGTGTGAAAGAATATTAAGTGTCCACTAAGGAAATTGCATGACAGAGAGTCAGTATGAGCTGCAATCTCATTTAGCATGCTGTCAGAGTTTATCAGTAAATATCTAAAGAGATCTGACATACTGTAATTGGCATGATCACTTCATGATAAACAACTCAAAGAGCCTCTCATGATCAAATGTTTGTTCATTAAATCTTTTTACTGTATTTATTCTTTTTACTGAAGGCCAGATTTTATATTCCATAATTATTTTACTTACAATACTCGAGCCAAGTTGTCACCATTGCTGCATAACAATTGTAGCCTTCTGTTTTCATTTATTGTCTGAAAAAGAACAGAGCTATCACAGATCTATATTTCTGAATCTCCTCAGCTGAAAACAAAAGGACATGTACAGTAAATGCATCACAACAGTCTGCACCGTTTAAAGTGTGTGTGTGTGTGTGTGTGTGTGTGTGTGTGTGTGTGTGTGTGTGTGTGTGTGTGTGCATAGCAGCAAGCAAAACCTGTTTGTGCTTTTGATTTCAAGAACATCATACCTAACACTGAGAAGATGACAAGATTCGTCTTCTAGATGAAAAATGGATGATTGGCTGGGAAAAGAAAACATCAAATGATGGTTAAAAGAAGCACAGCTGTTAGGTTTTCTCCACACCACGAGACTCCCGGACTCTCATCTATGAAGCTGTCACTTGCAAGATTGATAATGTACTTGCACTAGCAGTCTCTTTAAACCTGTCAGAGTTTTCATTCTTTTACAAAAAGATGAAAGCTTCCACACTCTGTCTTCCCACAGGCCGCCATAAGAGTGCCATTAAGCTTTTAAACCTTGGGTGCTTTAAAGGAGATATTCTCAATTGTTTTTGTGGGGGGTCAATACTAAATCAAGGTCAAAATGCATATATTACACAACATTTGTGCCAAATCTGGTACTATAGTGTCTTTAAAGGTATTTTTGTGAATTATCTTAACACATACTCTTTATTTCTACAAAAAGAGAGAGATAGGGAGACGCTAATGTGAAAAGGTCTCTTGGTATTTAGGTCTATAATAGCATGGGTCACGGCACTGAATTGTGACCACATTCTTCTATATGATAGGCACCAGAGCGAGCTTAATTATGTCTGATTACCTTTTATAAGTCTCTGTGTGCAGGCCTCTGCTCTCGTAATGAACCGGCATGAAATCGTTAAAAAGTAATTGTGCGTTTGTCCCGGAGATAAGCCGCCGTGGGACAAAGCGATCCTGACACAAAGAAGATTTCTCGGCGCGGGATCCACGCGCAACACCCCACCGTGACTAATGGCGTGTGAACTCTAATCTGCTGCCGCAAAAGAATGAGAAGGGAGGAAGTGCAAATAAATGGAGAGAGTGAGTGCTTTGCAACATTGGACCAAACTCAGCCCACGAGGACAGCGTGACAATGTTGATTAAATAGTCTATTGGTCAACTATTAGCACCCCTGCAAAATCAATGCTCATTTAGACCATTTCAACCGGTCGAAAACAAAACAGCGATCTGAGTGTGATTCTAACTTTTGAGTTGCTCACTGACCTCATGCTTCCCCTGTGTCTGGTTATCACTTCAGCACCACGGACAGCAACACAATATTGTTATAGTGTGTGGGTATCACTTCAGCACCACGGACAGCAACACTATTTTGTTATAGTGTCTGGGTATCACTTCAGCACCATGGACAGCAAAATATATTCTTATAATGTATAATGACAAAAGGATTCTAACTTGCTATTAATTAGTTCATTTTTGCCTGATTGTTTTTTATGCAAACATCCCACTCATGCCCATATCTAATCAATCCAATATACAACGGTTGTCAAGTGAACAAGAATAATCTATTTTCTGAGTCACACATTTTCACACAATGTAACATGGAGATAAAACAAAGCCTTTAACTTCCCCTCATGGTTCTCAGCTCTAGACAGAACACCTGGCGTGTTTGCACTAATTATTGTATTGATTGATTTTGTGGCCTGCTGAAGTGTGGCTAGGAGGAAGATTCACTAGAAGAGGTGATACACTGTTCTGAGAATCAGACGCACTTAATGAAACAGACACTGGCGGAGAATTTATAGCCATGCGAGTGTATTGATTTAAAGACCAAGAATAGAGTTCCGAAAGGAAGACTGACATGTAACAAAAAAAGGGCATACCTGAAACCAAAGGATTTCAGCTGAAAGGAGCCCTGATTGGCCGATGAGGTCAATAAACCAGTTAGATAATACACAATTGTCTAATTAGCTCAACCATGTTTTGATAGCAATTACACACAGCACTTTAACTATCAACTTGAGTATTGATTATATGTTGGAATTCTTAGATTTAAAAAAGTCAAAGTAACAGCATGTGATTTTCTTGACTTGACCTGCAGTTTAAAGTATAGTTTGACTGAATGACGGTCTGACCGGCATGTTATTTGTGTTGTCTTTCATTAAGCTACCAAAGGACATTGTAACATACTGTGAGAACAGCAAGTAAGAGAGTGAGCATATTGTAGCAGCATGTAAAATGTCTTGCAACATTCTTCATTTAGATACTGTAAAAGCCCTAATCTCACACCATCTGAACCAGTTCTTCACATCATCATTAAAATAATAATTCACCCAAAAATGAAAATTTGCCAATAAAATTACTCACCCTCAGGCCTTCCGAGATTAAGATGAGTTTGTTTCTTCATGGGAACAAATTTAAATTGTGGCTTCCAACTCAAATGTGGTTCCTCTATCCATAATATAGATTTTTCCATTGAAAAAGTCAACATGTGATTCAGGAGAGAAACATGTATTAATCAAGCATTGTTTACAAGTGAAAACAGTACAAACAGTCTAGTCATATTTTGATTCTGATCAAGTTAAAATGACTTATTGATGGATTTGTGTCTTATAAGCACACAGCTTTCACTTGACAAGACATTAATTCATGAACAGGATCCATGTTGATTACTTGTGGATTGTTGTAATGTTTTTATCAGCTGTTTGGACTCTCAATCTGACGGCACCCATTCACTTGATCTATTGGTGATCAAGTGATATAATGCTACATTTTTCCCTACTCATTTACACCCTTGATGGTTTGAGGGCAGCAACTTTTCATTTTTGAGTGAATTGCACCTGCTGTTTTTTTACTATTTCCCCCTGTCAGTCTATATTTATACTACATCTGTCAGTCCACCCACTCACCTCTCATTAAAAACAGATTATTGCACATGTTCCTTTGTCCATTATGGTACTTACCACTTTAAACAATGTAGATTTGAAATGACTAGCTGTTGAAATCCACTCTCATCTGAGTGTGCACACACTCATCCTATCATAAAACAAATACTCCACAACATAATGAACTTATGGCAACATATTTAAATTGATTCCCTCTCGCTGTCCCCAAGGACTACCATGCAATATGCTTATGCAAACCTTCGTGTAATTACAAAACAATTTATTCATGCACACTCTAACGCATGTTCACACACATTTAGAACATTTGTAAATCAGTTTGCACATCTTCAAACATGCAGATTGACACATCCTCATTCACTTCAACAGTCAAATCCACACATATGCACGATCACTTTGTCACGCTACAAGTCCACATGCTTGGCTTATTTTTATTTGCATGATGCAACACCCAATATGGTGCTGTGGCCATAACAGCTGGACCCGCAGCTGCGGAAAGGACTTGCCACAACATCAGCACGAAGAGGAACGGCTGACTCATTTGGATATATTCTCCCTTGATGCACAAGTAGCATGGAAGAGCAGCTGACTAATGCAGACGGATGTTTTTTTTCTTCTGTATTTATATATTCATTTCTATATTCAGTTAGTATGCATCATTCAAGATGTGTGATCTGTAATGTACTGGTATTTCAAGGTGGCATGAATTGAGAAGATGGTTTATAAATTAAACAAGCAAAAAATGTTTCATGGAGATAGATACAGTATATATCAAGGTCAAGTGATGGCACACGTGTGTGCTATGAATAAGTGTGTTTATGAAAATAATATCTTATGCTCACCAATGCTTTTAATCAATAAATAGATAAATTAAATTAAATTAAATTAAAAATAAATAAATAAGTAAATAATGTAACATTTTACAATTTTAAATTATATATGATATCATTAAAAAATATATATTTTATAAAAGACATTTAGACACACACAAAGATTGTTAGAATGTTCTGGAAATAAATTCTACATTGGAGAACTGTCCCACAGACCCCATACTGTCTATAGCTGACTGCCTGGTCAACCTTATTGATGGAGGACAAAAATCTATACAGTGATGATAAAAATGCATAAGGATGAAACACATCAAGATTATAGACATTCAAATCCAGAGGGGACTGGAATGTTTAGATTTAATGCAAAGGTTAAACTTGTGTAGCCAGATTTTGACTTGCTCTTTCTGTTTGAGAACCGCCCACTACAGCAAGAGGAGGACTGATTAACGCCCAAAGTGACCAGCCACAGTTGTACATTTATATGTTTAGGTTATCTGGAGTAATTAAATCCACAATGATAAACATCACAGGGGACTAAAAATACATACACTGTAAAAAAAAAGTGCTAACCTGCAATTGTTAGCTTAAATAGCTATTTCTACCTGATTTAACCTGTAATATTTTATTTTGTTGGTATAAATTAATGTAATTAGGTTAAATTAGCAATATGCTAATAATGGATGCATTTAAACAGTCATCAGCATCATTAATTTTTTTATGATTTTTGTGTTTTAATGTATGAGGTATGTACATATATAACAGCATACTTTGCATGAAATTACTTTTGCTCCAAATTACAAAAAAAGAGCTGCAGTGAGAGTGTTTCTGATACAGCAGTTGTGGGAGTGACAGTAAATCAATTAAATAAATAAATAAAATATATCTGAGCAAATAGGAGCAAAAATATATATATCTTATATAGTCTTCCATTCCCAACTCTGATGATTTAACATTTTTCCATATTTTTCGAAGACCAGTTCACTGGTTTGGAATTTTTGGAAGTCAGTGTTATTGTAAAATGATTTATATACTATTATAACATGCATTCATATTTTAATTTAGCCTTTTTATTTGTATTTTACTTTTAGTATACATTTTCAGGAATTCTGTCATGTGCTTGTTATTTTTATTAGTTTTGTTTCATTCTATTTAGCTTTAAAGGGGTCATCGGATGCACATTTCCCTCAAGTTGTTATGATTCTTTAGAGTCTTCATGAAAGGTCTATAACATACTTTGGTCAAAATGTCTCAATGGTAGTGTAAAACAACACCCCTTTACCTTGTCAAAAACAGCTCTGTTCACAGAGACGCATTTTGGTGCATGTCCCTTTAAATGTTAATGAGCTCTGCTAAAGGATTAAAGGATGAGTTCACTTCCATAATAATAAAAAAGTCCTGATAACTTACTCACTCCTTGTCATCCAAGATGTTCATGTCTTTTTTCTTCAGTCAGATTTTGAGGAAAACATTCCAGGACTTTTCTCCATATAGTGGACTTCAGTGGTGGTGATTTGAACGATTTGAATGTAAAAATGTAGTTTCAATGCTACTTCAAAAGGCTCTACACAATCCCAACCGAGGAATAAAGGTCTTACCTAGTGAAATGATTGGCTATTTTCTAAAAAAAAAAAAAAAACATGTATACACTTTTTAACCGCAAATGATCGGCTTAATATTAGTATCATTAATAACAGTAATAGTAAATATTGGTAGTAAATACTTTTTTTACAGTTGTAACTCAAAACAAAGCTGGTTGTACTGTTCTGGGATGGAATTTAACTAGTTTATTTGCTACTAGTGTCTCCATAGCTCAAAACTTTAACACACCAATAACCTTGCAAACTTTTTAAAGCCATGTTTGTGTGCAATGTTTCTCAGATGGTCAGTGAACAGACCTCTACCTGAATAACTGCAGACATACTTTAAAAAGTGGCTGATATGGAATGAATTAGCGTATTGTGTGTGTGCTTCTTAAGATCTATTTCATGCATTTGTGACTAAATCTGTGCCCTTTGTTAGCATTTGTTCATACAAACCTGCACCGAACAAAGGCAAAGGCCTTGAGTCTAGCCGTGTCGTCACTGTAGAGGCTCAATGTCAAAGCGTGCAAATACATCAAATAGCTAAACAGTGTGGTGAGTAGATGCAAGATTCATTTCGCTCTCTCTTCAATCTATCATTAGATAGAGGCTGTATCAGGTTCATGGATACACTCACGGCATCTGGCTCCAAATGTTCCTCTAATTGTCCCATTTGAAACATGATGCACATTCTGCATCTGTGCCACTGTTACTGCAGCAAATCTGTATATGCTTATCAACACCATTTCATCTCTCACTACCCGGCAGGAGACACAGCTGACAAATGACCTGTCGACAGAAAAAAACACACAAGTACAAATCAATGGATTCATGATAAAGTGAAAACTGAAAGATCATAGCTTGCTAAAATTTAATTGGTCCAAAGTTTTAGTTTAGTCTAGTTGAGGCCCGAGGAGGTTTACAAAGGACAAACTGTAAACAAGTTGCAGAAAAAGACCAATCTTTGATGAACGAAAGATGCTTCCCTTTTAGAAATGACAATAAAAGCATCATTAGTGTCCTTGCAGGGGTGCACAGTCAATAGTATTGATCGGAAACTGAGACACAAACACACAGACAGACACAGAGCCAAAGACATACAACCCAGCATTGCACAGATGTTGTCGTCTTACTTCCAAACACGGACACAGAGATGGAGCCGGCACCAGCCTTTCCCCCCGTATGGGTTATGATCCTGCCGGACCCCTGGGTCTCCCACCCTGTGTCCCACAGCAGGCCGTACACTTCGCCTCAGTTTCCCCCACACAGCACGACACTAAGCTCCAATCTGCTGCTTCAGCCCTGACAGCTCAAGCACATGTTTTCCTCCCTCTCTCCATCTCCCAGCTTGAGTTCAGAGAGGGAGGAAAATGGTATAAATGAGGGGAGGAGGTAAAGCAGATGAGGAAAGGGGAGTCGAGGTGAGCGGTGGATTTTTTTATGGTCAGTTTTAATTACAAGCAGCCAGCCTGGTGGGGAGGATACGGCCACTCAACATTCAGAGGGATCCTTAAAACAACACCTGTTCTGGGTGAGAAGAGGTTTTAATGACCTTCTCTACCTCTCTGCCACCTTTCTCTTTCATCTTGCATATCTTGGGTCAATGACATAATGTCCTGCCCAAGAAAGTCTGGAGCTGTGATTTCTATCACATATTTACATGTGACGGTGAAGCTGTGCATCTCTTTGACCATTAATCTTGATTACTTGCCCCCAAATTTGACCATCTCCTTCCTGTTTTAATGTTGAAAATTGTTCACTTGAAAAGGCTTGTCGGTTAGGCTTGCTCCAGACTCATGGCGCCAGGGTACCATGGACAGATATGACGTTGTCTTGTTCTCCTGTTTGTGGAATTTGACTCCTCGTGTTTCAACCATGTTCTGATCGAATCTTAATTTGTCTGATTCTGTCTCTGATATCCTACAGTGTCTAAAATAAAAAAATATATATATGAAAAAATTGTTTAAAATATGTGCCAAGTTCTTAGAGATGTACTCTTTGTATTTTACATTTAAAAAAATGTGTGGTACAACCATCAAATAAAGCATTAATAACAATACAAATAATAATAATAACTTTTTCCCCCTGATAGTTTGAATACATATGAGTACATCAACATTTGATAATGGTTTTCCAAAAATAAATGTCAGTTATATTATTAAACATTTCAGTTATATTATTAAACATAATATATGTAACGGTTGGTCAGTCTGTCTGTCTATATGTCTGTCTGTCTGTCTGTTTATTTATTTTAAAGCTTATTGACACATAGATGGTCTGCATGGTTCCACTGTAATATGATATAATTCTACTTTTTTTCTCTTTTTTTCAAGTCTCAAAGAAATAACAACAGAACATTATGTTGAGCTACTTTTTCAAGATGGTTGTATCATCCTGATATTTCTAACTGATACCCCCAGAAAACACTTGAATCAAAACTTGCTATGCTAATCACGAGTAGGTGTACTCAAGTTACTGCACGTGTTAATTTTTGAATAAAATAATAGATCTTTAATCATTTATCTCTTATTAACACTCCCCATGATTCTTCATTTTCAGCTTCATCATTTCACCGGTGTGGTTACACTTTTGGATGAACTTGTCAAACTGTGTTTGTTGTTGTTGTTGAAGGAAAATAAGACAATAAGAAAACTTTTGCATCTTTTCTCTTTCTTTATACCATGCTGAGTAACCAAGTAGACATATTTGTTCAAAATTCTACCATCTGCTGCAACAAAATATATGAACAGCTATTTAAATCCCAAGATAACAATGCGCAGAAACCATTAGATATAATTAGAAACAAACTCAGGCAGCTATGAACATATCATAAGAACACATAATAATTTAATCTCAAGAACGATCCCTTGTGAATGTCTTGCCATAAGCTAAATAAAGCTCATATTTCTCATTCATCAAGACTAAAATTCAGCACCAGGCTTTTCATTGAGCGTTTTAAGTGCTGACCTGCACACAGTTCAAGCTTTAGTTGGTGCTAAACCTATCCGATCTGTGCTAAGGGGCAGAACTGAGATGGGGTCAGTGACTTCTGCTCGACAGTGATTTGGGGACTAATCTTATGACTGCCTGCATTAACTGTGAACTGCTATTACACCCCATCTACTCTCCCTACCAACAGATAACCACGGGCCATAGAAATAATCCTCAAAATATTTAAAATTGAATTGGCTTTAAAAATTCACTGGCCATAACTAACAGCAATGGAATGCTGATTATGATTAATGTCCAATTGCATAGAAAAGAGTGGGAGAGAGAGAGAGAGAGAGAGAGAAGAGAAATGAACTGGCCTAAATAAAATGTATTTATGCCACATTTTGTGAAAATAGCTCTTTCCCAGCAGAAGTCATCATCAACATCCAGTGGAAGAGACCTGTGACCTGTTCACAGAGCCTTGCACATGTGAGGACTGGAGTTTGTACATGTATACATTTGGTAGATAAAATAGTTCTAACTAGCTTTATCATGTTATTTCATAATATTTCATTATTATAATTTTTTATTTTACTGAAAGCCATGCTTTTCAAAGCGTTTTTAAAGGAAAAATGGCACAATCAACTTTTCCTCTTAACATTTTGAAATAAAATCTATTAAATAGTTAAAACAAGGCATATATTTTATCTTTTACTAAATATGTTTATCCAACACTCAGCTCTCTTCTTTGAAATAAAGCGCTAAGTTTGAGATAATTTCATGTTCATTCATTTTTACAATATATATGTGTGTGTGTGTGTGTGTGTGTGTGTGTGTGTGTGTGTGTGTGTGTGTGTGTGTGTGTGTGTGTGTGTGTGTGTGTGTGTGTGTGTGTGTTTATATATTTATCTAGCATCAAATACTCACCACAGATTAGTTTAAGGTCAGTGGTATTAAGATCAATGGTGAACTAAAAGCCCAGAGGGACGATATTTCGTGAAGCACTTTCATGACTACTGCACAAGAGAATAACTTTGTTTTTGTATTCCACCGTAATGGATAAATCTGAGGCTAATATTTAATATTAAATGTACAGACTCTGTTGTTGATTTTCATAACTCATGGCACTAAGTAGAAACAAACTAACTAGATGCACAATCTAGAAGATTTTTTTATATATTTAAAGATTGACTGCTCAAAAACACCATGCTTGTAAAATGAAAGAAAATAAAATTATAATATTGAAATGAAATAAAATGAAATGACATTTAAGAGTTCTCTGAGGTCCACTTGGAATGTTATCAATATTTTTTACATTAAAAAACTATAAAAAAAGATTCTCGAAAGCAATTCTCCCTTTTTTTTCACCTTGATTTTTTTCCACCACCATGTCGCTTTAGGGGCTCCACACAGAGATAAATTACATATTGTTTCAGCAGTTTTTATCCAGATTGTGAAAATGAATGGTGCCCAAAGTTATAAGCTCCAGAAGTGACATGACTTGTCATGACTTGACCTGAAAATATATAAAAGTAATGTGGAATTAATCCATATGACTCCTAGTAAGTCTTCTTACAAAAAGCTTTATTCAATCTCAAAACAATGATCATGTTAAAAATAAAATGCTTCTTTGGGTCTCACACTTCACATAACCATAAGTCAGGATGTTTGAAGTTTGTGTCGCTATGTTTGTTTGTTTGTTTTACAAAAGACACATTTCTTAAAACTTTTCACACATGTTCCAATTTGCTCAGTGTTTTCTGCAAAACTCTATACAAAAACGCCATCATTTTGCACAAATTTAACCATGTTCTCATTTAGAAAACACAAAAACACAAATAACTACCTCAAGAATCACAAAATGAACACAAATAGCACACATTTATCCATGTGTGAACATTAAGTAGCAAACCTGATGACACAGCAATCAGAATCTCAGAATGATATGAACAGGAGCACAAGTGGTTATGTGTTTTGGAAAATGGATCCTGGTAATGGGATACAAAGAGGAATAGGAGGAGAAAATAAAAATGAAGGGGATGAGGTCAAGGGTTATTTGTTGCTGATGAAATATAAAGCATTATAGTTGAGTATGTTCTTGTGCATGGACTGACCATGATGGGAGCTGGCCTGGAGGCTCATCTACAGGGTTTTACACTGTACACATTACATTTGCAGTACATAGTAGCAGTATTTCAGATGAGAGGACTTTCACGATTCTTTGTACTGTAAATACTGTACCACACACCATCAGACTACTAACTGTTGAATTGGTTTGTAGCCAAATTGTATTTGTGCAGAACTGAGAGTTGACTGTCTAGGGGAGGAAACATCTTTCATCAGAAGACTAAGAAACTGCTATAGTATAACAAATAAGGATATTACAAGCACTGTAATGCAACTTGGCAGATGATGCAGAATGTATTTATTTATTGCTGTACAGTAACTGACAGTATATTCCAATGTGTGTTTACTGTATAATCTGTTGTTTGGTTTTTGGACTTTTCTCTTCGAGTGCTATTCATCTACTTTAAGATAACTTTACAGTAGTGTAATGAAAGTTAGGGTTATTTGTGTAATCTAAATTTGTGTGAAAAGAGTAAAAGGTGTCAGAGTTTTACTGCCTCTAGTGTTTGTTTCTTTGTATGCAATGTGCTAATGCATGTCAAGTTTTTTTCTCCCCCATAGAAAATCGTTTTAGAAAATGCTTAAGGTAGGCTAATGGACGTAGACGGTAAACCAATAGATGATAGACCAAATCTGGTATACTGTTTATTAATAAAATCACAGAAAAACAGATGAGCCCAGAATATGAATTGAATGCGAAAAGTTTAATTTGTTTTCTCCCCCGTAGTAAAAACAAATAAACACTCTTAAACGTGGCTTAATGGATTAGCATGTTGCTTGCCTGTAAATATTTTTGATAAAATAAATACATTTGGGCTTTTTATATCTTCTTATATTAAGCCAAGCGTGGCTTTCTATGGTACAAAAACACAATTCACATCATATTTTAAGCTCATTTGCTTGCATATGTACACAGTATATTTTGTATCATTTGTATAGCATAATTATTATTATTTTTTTTTAATCACTGTCTTCATTAAGATGCATTAAGTATATTCTTTAACAGCTTCAACGAGAGGAAAATGCTTAATGTGCAATTTAGAGCTTTCTGTTAATATTCTGGGCTTATCTGCTTTTCTTTAGGCTATGTAGTAAATACTTTATTAATAAATTGTAAAACTGTGCCTTGAACTAAGCACTGACTGTATTTATTTAGGCTGAATGTACCACTGCAAGCTAAAGTAAACAGGAAGTATTTGGCTGAACTTAACTTGTTTTGCAAAAGAATGCAATCGTTTTGCAAAGGAACACAAATATCTTTGCGAGTGAATGCAAAAGTTTTTTCCCCACCATATCCTTTTGAGTTCCACTGAAGAAAGCAAATCAGTTTGGAACAACATGAGGGTGTAAATGATAACAGGACTTTTCCTTTAAGTATTCACAAAATCCTGTCTCCTCTGTGGCACAGATTAAACTGAAAATCATTGAGTTACAGAGACTGAAACAGCGCCGCATCTATCTGTCATCTACGCACATGTGTGGGTTCTCCTCTCTGTCTTTGCCAGCCACTGACACACGATTATAGATTTTACCTCCCTCTCAATCAATGCAAACCCACTTAGTCTACAGAGACGAGCACAGGCATATTTCTCCACATCTGCGCTGACTTCTTTATTTTCATCACCAAAGCAAGGTCATTCAAGCTCATCTAATAAAACAGAATATGATGCAAAGATCTGTCTTTTCATACACTGAACGCAGATGAAGAAGATGTCAACTGTTCTGTCGTCACTTACGACCCTGTCAGGTGGGAAGGACAAATGAATGCACTGAGGCCTAGCAGTCTGAACGCATTGGAATTGCAAAGAGGATTGTGGGGATCTTTTGTATAATCAGCCCTGGGAATGACTATTGATTTCTGTTAGAGCTTTCTGGAGAGGAACCAGGGGCCTGATTGTACATTCATGCCATATAGATATTCTGGCAAGTGTTGAATTGGGAGGGTTGTCTGGTTTGGGCATGTCACAAGCTTCTAGGCCAGGCCTCGCTGGAAGACAAACACACGCATGCACATGCAAAACACTCTCCGTCACGCATTTTCTCCCCCACATACATATACACACACCCTATTGAACTTTGTCCAGCAATGGCAGTGGATTGCGGAAAAGCAATTAACACATTCGTCAGCTGGGAGACATTTGCAACAGTGAATTCTGCTGCTTCCTGTCTACATCAGAGCAAGATCTATTGTGTCCGCATGCACAGAGAATTAAAAGGGTGTGTAAATGCTGCCGAAGTGAGAAAGTGTTCGGAATAAATGATTTTGAGAGATTGATTTGGCAGAAAAGGTGACTCGATCATGACAGCTGTGAACCGGCACAGAATGTTGAGCTAACAGGGATGGGCAAATATGTCTAAGCACAGCAAGGGAAGAGCAGGTGGGCATGCATATACCTGCTGCTGTTTCAGTGCGTGTGTGTGTGTGAGTGTGTGTGTGTGTGTGAGGGCATTTATCCAAAACTGTAACTATTTACTCCGTTCCAAAAATCAGGCACAATTTGTGCTGCCTCCTAAGATAACAAAGTAGGCGGCATTGCATTGCAATTCTAGAATGCATGATAATGAGCAATGAATCAAATAATAGTAATAATAAAAAAATGCTAATACAAATCCAGGACAGTGGACAAAACTAGAGAACATTTTAAAATAAAAAATAAGACTTTGATAAGCAGCATTTTCATAATCAGTGTCCAAAGGAAAAGCTGCAAACCTGATGCCCTTTATAGCTAGGAGTATGTTATTTACCATAAATCTTCCATTTATTCCCATCATAGGAATAAATTACATATTTACAAATGTAATTTGTAATCACGTTACAAATATTCACTTAGAAAACTATTCCACATTATTACTTAAATTTTGATGAAAATAAATGCAGCCTTGGTTATCATAAGAGACTTTTCAAAAACATAAAACTTAGCAACTTCAATACCTTTATTTTTGTAATGTCTTAATAAATATCCTCAATAATTTTGATGACTTTTTGTGTGTATTATAAATATAATTCATTCAACAACCCAAATTATTGCCAAAAATATTATATAAAAATAATCAAAACATAAATAATAAAAAATGCCTCAGGTTACGTATGTAATGCTGGTTCCTTGAAGGAACGAGACGCTGCGTCCGGTAAGATGCTTTGAGGAATGTCTCCAGCATAAGCGGCTCTGAATATTGTGTTTAATCATTCCAAATGATGGGCGAGACTTCACGGGCTGGGTGACGTAATGGTCAATTGGTATAAACGCATGTGCGATGCAGCCGGCATCAGCTTCAAGGAATGAAGCAAATTGCTGCCAGCAATGCAGAAGGTGTGGCACTGAGACGCAGCATCTCGTTCCTTCGAGGAACCAGGGTTACATACGTAACCTTAGGCGTTCTTCTTCAGGAAATCGAGCTGGACACATACAATTGTGCTTTTGCTGTTTTTGCAGGCTCCAGAAAGGGAGGAGGACAGAAAGCCTGTAGTACTATAGGCTGTGGTGCTGAGTAGTGGACCATCGGAACATACCCTGTTCTAGTGTATAGAAAAGCTTTGGCCATGCCAAGCACAAAGTCCAAATGAGTAGAGGCTACTGAGAGGGCCTGAATATCCCCCACTCTCTTTAGAGAAGATATTGCCAACAGAAATGTAGTCTTTAGAGTGAGATGGCGATCAGAAATCTCCTCGATAGGCTTGAAGGGAGGACTACAGAGAGCCTCAAACACCACCGCAAGTTCCCAAGATGGCAAACAGGACCGTACTGGAGGCCTCAGCCTCAGCGCACCGTGGAGGAAACGTGTAAGCAGGGGGTTTCTGACCACTGACTGTCCACAAAGAGCAGAATGGTAGGCCGATATTGCCACCACATAAACCTTCAAGGTGGAGTGGGTTAACCCTGTGGAGAGTCGGGCCTGCAGGAACTCCAGCACTGTACCAATCAGGCAGTTGACTGGATTCTGCACCATCTCCGCACCATGAAATGAAGACTCTCCATGGCCTCGTGCTCATCCATCTCTTTCAGCAGGTCAGCCTTGTATGCCTGCAACACCAACTTGGTGTGCAGACATGAACCAGACTGACCCGCTGCTACGTACCCCTTGCCCACAAGTGCTGAAGTTGTTCGTATCAGCTTGGAGGGCAAGGAAGGAGACGTCCTTCAGAGATGATGCCGCAACGGGGGACAGATAGCTTGAGAACGTCTGTTCTACCCAAGGCATCGTTCTGTAACCATGCTGCTTCAATCCCCCCATATTACCATAGTAATCAGAGGAGGGGATAAAGAGGCGGACCGAGAATGGGCTTGCCCACGATCTAGACACCTCGGTGTGGATTTCGGGGAAGAACAGCATGCTCCTTGTCGGAAGTGATCGCTTCGCTCGCAGAAAGTGTTCATGAAGTTTGCTAGTCTGCGGCTCAGCATGCTCTTTAGCCGGCCAACTGATGTTTAGTTTGGCTACAGCACGAGTCATCACCTCCAACAGCTCCTCATACTGGGGCGACACAGGGGGTGGAGCCTCCGTGCTCTCGCATTCACCCTGCTCAGAGGAAGATAAGAGAAGCGCCATATCCGTTTCCCGGTGGAGAAGTAACCGCCGAGCAGGCTTCAGATCCCGGAAAACGCCGCGAATCTGATGGGTGGGGAATGAGATAGGGACCCGCCCGTCGCCATTCCCTCCAACAGATCCACTTGAGATACCCACAAGTGCTAGTGCCACTCCGCCTCGGCGGTAGCGGGACCAGCACCGCGGGAAACGCTGGTGAAAGCTCCTTCAGCATCAAAAAGAGCCTTCCGCGAGCTCCCAAGCAGACCACGCACAGATCATGTGTATCACTTGGGACCAGGAAGCGTCCGCAGGGATAAACACTTATCTGAAACGTGAGCTGCTCTTGCCCTCTTTCTTAGATCGATCGAATAAAAATCTTTTTGACATACTGCTTTGTCTTTTTTTTATGCAAAACGATAAAATCGACCTTATGTGGAGCTTATAAAGTGGCAGAACAGACAACACTAAATAAGACTCACAAAAAAGAAAGTTTGGACAACACACACAGAGCGCTTTTGCTGAATGACAAAATGCTGATGCCCGCACATGCTTTTATACCAGCTGGTCATTACGTCACCCCACCCGTGACGTCTCGCCAATCATTAGGACTGATTACACACGATATATTCAGAGCCGCTCACGCTGGAGACGTTCCCCAAAGTGTCTTACCGGACGCAGCTTGAGTTCCTGAAGAGGAACTGAATATTTATTATGCAATTAGTGTGTGTTACATATATTTATACTAAAAGTATTATGTTGTTCCTCTCTGGGCATCTGTATTGAAACTAATTGTGAGTAATGACAGCAGAGCACATGTGTATAACTTGCAGTTTAACTACATGCATGATATGCACTAAAGGGGTGTTCACATTTAAGCATCATTGGCACATCATTCAATTTCAATGAGGCTGGAAGCAAAGTTGATGCAAATGCGCAGCGACAAAGTGCAACAACTACCAATGGGCATGGAGACAGGGATCCGCCACCTAATGCAGCAAAATAGGAACACCTACTACAAACCAATAGCACAGCAGTTCAGCAACCTCAGCGATGTATCATTGTCAGTGTGAATGCCCCATAATGTGTCTCCATTTCACTTAGGATACTGCCAATGTAGGCAGTAGGAAGTGAGGCAGCTCACTTGGTTTTGTAACAGAGCTTCCCCCCGTTGATTCTTCCTCCTCCACAATCATCCTCACACTATCGGACAGGTAATGTGAGATAATTATACTTGAAAGCACTCAGCTACACACATACACAACCACACACCAATACATAACAGCAGATGGATAAAATGTCCTGCTTAGCATTGACAAGAGCTATCTGCTAACTCTTTTGCACTACACAGATAGAAATACACCTGCCTCCATCCCTAGTGTGTTCTCCGTCTCTTCAGCTTCCCCTGAGAGCCTATATGTGCATGAGCATAACAGAGAGAGAGAGAGAGTGTGTGTGTGTGTGTGTGTGTGTGTGAGTCTTTGTGTAGGTGGTTGGTGATAACACAGCTCTAAAACCCAAACTGTGGTACTTGAACTCAGCCTACTGTGGATTAAATAAAAGGCTATAAGTATTTACTCCTCCAATGAACATGAAGAGAGCTATTTTTGACAAACTCAAGTACATATTTCGGCTTTAAAATAATTGTGGAAACATTTGATGTAGTACATCCGTGAAGAATTCAGGAGGTACATCTCGCAGAGGTGAACATTCTGATGGTTTCCTATTTTTTTCCAAAGATCCTAGAAACAAGTGGCTTCAGCTAGGAATGAGAAATTGCATAGTTTGCCTCTGGAGAGTTTCTTGAGCTCCACTGCAGTTCTGGGAAATCACAGTATTGCCTGCAGTATATATATATATATATATATATACAGTGCTCAGCGTAAATGAGTACACCCCCTTTGAAAAGTAACATTTTAAACAATATCTCAATGAACACAAAAAACATTTCCAAAATGTTGACAAGACTAAGTTTAATATAACATCTGTTTAACTTATAACATGAATGTAAGGTTAATAATATAACTTTGATTACACATTTTTCAGTTTTACTCAAATTAGGGTGATGCAAAAATGAGTACACCCCACAACAAAAACTACTAAATCTAGTACTTTGTATGGCCTCCATGATTTTTAATGACAGCACCAAGTCTTCTAGGCATGGAATGAACAAGTTGGCGACATTTTGCCAGAACTATCTTTTTCCATTCTTCAAGAATGACCTCTTTTAGAGATTGGATGCTGGATTGAGAGTGATGCTCAACTTGTCTCTTCAGAATTCCCCATAGGTGTTCGATTGGGTTCAGATCAGGAGACATACTTGGCCACTGAATCACTTTCACCCTGTTCTTCTTCAGAAATCCAACAGTGGCCTTAGATGTGTGTTTAGTATCATTGTCATGTTGAAAAGTGCACGACGACCAAGGGCACGGAGTGATGTAGCATCTTCTCTTTCAGTATAGAGCAGTACATTTGTGAATTCATGATGCCATCAATGAAATGCAGCTCCCCGACACCAGCAGCACTCATGCAGCCCCACATAAGGACACTGCCACTACCATGTTTCACGGTAGGCACCATGCATTTTTCTTTGTATTCCTCACCTTTGCGACGCCATAGAGTTTTGAAGCCACCAGTTCCAAAAACATTTATCTTGGTCTCATCACTCCAGAGTATAGAGCCCCAGTAGTCTTCATCTTTGTCAGCATGGGCCCTGGCAAACTCTAGGTGGGCTTTTTTGTGCCTGGGCTTTAGGAGAGGCTTCTTTCGTGGACGGCACCCATGCATGCCATTCCTCTGCAGTGTACGCCATATTGTGTCACGGGAAATAGTCATCCCAGTTTGGCTTTCTACTTCTTTAGATAACTGCAGTGAACTTGCATGTCGATTTTCTTCAACCCTTCTTATCAGAAGATGCTCCTGACGAGGTGTTAACTTCCGTGGACGACCTGGACGTCTCTGTGAGATGGTTGCAGTTCCATCTTTTTAAAAAGTTTGTACCACTTTTGCTACAGTATTCTGACTGATAAGTAAAGCTTTGCTGATCTTCTTGTAGCCTTCACCTTTCTTGTGTAAATAAATAAATTGTCTTTCTCAGGTCTTGTGACATTTCTCTTCCATGTGGTGCCATTGCTGACAGCATGAAATGGGAAGGGTTTTTTTAAGTAACACCCTTTTATAGTCAACTGTCTGCTGAACACCTGTGTAATGAATAATTAGACTCACCTGTTGTTGAATTCTTGTTAAATTAGACATTTGTAGTCTAAAATTTTGCTTTGCTCCAGAGACTTTCAGTGGGGTGTACTCATTTTTGCATCACCCTAATTTGAGTAAAACTGAAAATTTTGTTCTCTAAGTTATATTATTAACCTTACTTTCATGTTATAAGTTAAACAGATGTTATATAAAACTTAGTCTTGTCAACATTTTGGAAAATGTTTTTGTGTTCATTGAGATATTGTTTAAAATGTTACTTTTCAAAGGGGGTGTACTCATTTACGCTGAGCACTGTATATACATGTATACACACATATATAGTATACATGTTGCTGAACCTGTTATTAAGAGGACTTTCCATAATGGAAATGAGATATGAGCTAATAAAGAGCTACCACCCCAAAACATAACCTTCACAGAAAATGGTTTGCTTTTTTACGTTTAATTAAAACAAATATATAATATGAACGTTTCTGTGGCTCAGTGGTAGAACATTGCATCAGCAGTGCAAAAGGTTGTGGGTTCAATTCCCAGGGAACACACATGCAGATAAAAAAAAATATAGCCAGAATGCACTGTAAGTCGCTTTGGATAAAAGCGTCTGCTAAATGCATAAATGTAAAAGTTAAGTATGTTTATTTAGCAATCTGAATAATGGAGATGGCTGGATGTCCTCATTTGTTGGGTGACTGTAACAAACTGTCCAAACCTGAGTGCAGTTTATTTTCAACGAAGACATAAAACATAATCCAAACAGGCTTGACATAAACAACTCACCAACAGCAGGGTTACAACATAATAAACTAGACAGATACAGTGTTGCCAAGTTACAGAGACAGTGTTGCCAACTGCTTTCAATTGAAAGTAGCTAAAACTGGTAGCTACATGTCACTAGAACGTCATAATGGCAAATTCACTGATCTATATAAAGACGAATACAGATTAGTGAGCAAGATAAAAACTTAGATAAGGTTTGTCCAAGAAGTTGCTATATTTATCCCTAAACTTTGGACAAAAATATCAAAAGGGGAGGGGAAGTAGCTAAATCTAGCTACAAAATAGCTAAATTAGCAACACTGGACCCTGCGTCCCAATGTGCATACTATCCACCCCATCTGCCCTAAAAAGTATTGAAAATGACTAATATCACATAGAATTTAGGATTGATAGTGTGCACATTGGGACGCAGACAGAGACAAAGGGACATGAGGGCTTAAATACACAAGACAAATCAGGCTAACAAGATAATGAGGGGGCTATAGCTACCCCTTATGGGTAACTATTGCAACAAACAAGCAAGCAAGGGAGACAGGGCAAACAGACACAGTGAAATTACAAGATAAGTCATAAAATCAAAACAAGAACAAAACCCCAAAACAAGAACAAAACCAAAATAGGTGACTATAATTATATATACAGTCACAAAGCATATATGCAACATAATACACATGAATAAAATAACAACTAAGTACCACGCTATACAAATTTTATATGTAAATATATGAATTTATAATTCAATTTTATTGTCACATCACCACAGGACATGTGCCTTGGTGAGTGAAATTCTTGAGAGCATGCTCCAGACAGTGCAGAAACAATTTACATATAGACAGTACATACTTACAGACTTATACAGATGACAATGTGCAATATACACATACATATACTCAGTACACACAGTGTACTATTAGAAATACTTACAGATATCAATACACATTATACACAGTATGTACACATTGTACATTATGTACTTATATATACACACACAATAATATGTGAAGGTGCAACAGATTATACATAAGCTATGTGTCATGGATGTGCATTAGAACCACCAGATGTTTTGTATTTGTGCAGTGTGTGCGTGTAGTCCAGTTGAACTTTGTAAAAGTTAAAGTGCAGTGCAGTGTGTGCGTGTAGTCCAGTTGAGGTGTGTTAAAGATAAAGTGCAGTGCATGGCATACCGTAAAGTGGGGGTGTGCTGTATGGTGTATTATTTCTGATTGTTTATTAGCCTGATAGCCTGAGGGAAAAAGCTATCCCTCAGTCGGCTAGTGTGAGATCGGATGCTGTGGAGACGTCTCCCTGAGGGTAGCAGAGAGAGCAGACTGTGGGACGGGTGGCTGGAGTCCTTGATGATCCTCCGGGATTTCCTTATACACCGCCTGGTGTAGATATCCTGGAGGGAGGAAAGCTCACCTCCAACAATGTGGCGGGTAGTTCGCACAACCCTTTGCAGAGATTTGCGGTTGCCAGCTGTGCTGTTTCCAAACCAGGCAGTGATGCAGCCGGTCAGGATGCTCTCCACAGTGCAGGAGTAGAATGATGTGAGGATGCTGGGGCTCGTTCCGAACTTCCTCAGCCGTCTCAGGAGTTTAATATTGTCCTCAGCCGTCTCAGGATTTTAATATTTATATATTTATTAGTGGTGGGCGTTATCGGGCGTTAACGGCGTTAACGTGAGATTCTTATCGGCGATAAAAAATATCGCCGTTAATCTATTCTCAAAGTTGGGTTGGGAGCTGGGTCTATACTACGCAAGCTATGATGACTTTCACCCTGATATTTTAGCCGGATGTATACCTAGCCGAATTGCACTGTAGGGGCGAGAACGAGTCTTCGAACTAGAGGCTCGCAGTCCGTGATGGACAGATTGTTAACGGCTGGTCTGTGTGGTAATACAATCGGCAGGACATCCAAACGCCACCTATCATTCATCGACCTCAAATATGGCTTTTCATCTGAAAGATGTATGTAGGCAACTTTACATGGCCGCTCAATATGATGTTAACCTAGAGAAATGTGCGCTATTGAAGTGTTTGTGTGGAAGCTTTGCTGCAAGACAGGCTTCGTGCGCCACTTGCTCTTAAAATCTCCGTCATTTTTGGTCATACAGATAAAAGTAGCCTAATACATCTTTCGAATCTGGAAAGACTCTACGTTTATTTGTGTGCACTCAGAATAACAACGAAACGCTGGCGCTTTTAAGCAAACAGGATGCGCTTTAGGTCTCATGTGAACTTGAGCGAGAAACTTCAAAACCTCGAATATATCTAAAAATACAGTACATAGAAAAATATATCTATAAAGAGTGAAATGTCAAAAAAAATAGAAGACGTGTGTGTTAGCATGGATGATTTACATGAAATTTAATCTGTGCAACACTGTGCATAATAAGATGGCTTTCAGTTCAATATAATAACAAAAACGACATTTTGGGTTTTTATTCAACTAATAAGGTGGGCACGCCAGATCTGTACTATATTTTTACTGTAATTGACAGTTATCGGCAAAAAAAAAAAAACAACAACTCGGGAGTGGGAGGGAATGGGAGTCATTCTTCCGGGAGTGGAACGATTTTCCTCCAGTTTTTGTGGGATTGGGACGGAAGAGATTAAAGTTTGTGATGCATTTTGGAAACAGGAGATGAGCCCCTGGTCTAATGCGCCACCTGGCTTGAGAAACCCGTTCTCAAAGACTTACTTTTAGTCATTATTTGGGTAGCACACATATTCTGAATGCCTTCGCAGAATTCAAATGAGCCATTTTAATCTAGATTAATCTAGTAGAGCCTGATGGCCTGGGGGAAAAAGCTCCTCCTACGTCTCTCAGTTTTCGCCATCATGCTATGGAAGACCTTGCCAGATGGCAGTAAAATGAAGAGACGGTTGCCAGGGTGATTTGAGTCCTTGATGATTTTAGCAGCTCTGCTTTTGCAGCGTTTGATGTAGATGTCCTGCAGAGAAAGGAAAGCAGACCCTGAGATGCACTCAGCTAAGCATGCAACTCTCTGCAGGGCTTTGCAGTCCTGAGCATTACCATACCACACTGAGATGCACTGAGTCAATACACTTTCTATAGCCCCTGAATAAAACATTTTCAGGATTGTTGGTAAGACCCTGAATTTCCTCAGCTGGCTTTCTTAACCTTTGAATGTGTGTAGTCCAAGTTAGGTCCTCAGAGATGTTTACACCAAGGTACTTGAAGCTGCTCACCCTCTCCACAGGGGTCCCACTGATCATAAGAGGGCGGTAGGGCCACTGCTGTCTCTTCCTGAAATCCACGATCAGCTCTTTAGTTTTGCTCACATTCAGAGAGAGAGAGACAGTTGTCCTGGCACCATGATGTAAGTCTCTCTACCTCATCCAAGTATGCGGTCTCATCATTGTTGGAAATGAGGCCCAGAACCACAGTATCATCAGCAAATTTAATAATAGAAGTGGATCTGTGAGAGGACACGCAGTCGTCTGTGTAGAGAGAGTAGAGCAGGGGGCTCAGGACACAACCCTGTGGGGCTCCTACGTTCAGGGTGATGGGTTTTGAGGTGAACTGGCCTACTTTCACCACTTGAGGTCTGCCGGTGTGGAAGTTTTGAATCCTGTCGCAGAGTGAAGAGTTTAGGCCGAGGTCTGTGAGTTTAAATGTGAATGTGTGTGAGGGAAAAGTGCAGGACGTGAGAGATGGCATCATCAGTCGATCTATTTGGGAGATAGGCAAACTGAAGAGGGTCCAAAGTAACAGGGATGGAGGAGCAAATGTGGTTCTTTACAAGTCTCTCAAAAACCTTCATGACTATTGATGTGAGGGCAACTGGACGATAGTCATTCAGGCAAGAGGGTTTATTGTTCTCAGGCATAGGGATGATGACAGATTTTTTAAAGGAGGTAGGAACCAAAGAGGGACTTATTAAAGATTGAAGTTGTAATGATAACATATAATATATATATTGTTATAAGGGAAACAGGTCAATTTAGCTCAAAGGGAATCATTAATGATTTTATAGGGAATTTGAACAGACTCACTGTTTCACGGCGATTCACCGAACAAGCCGTATAACAAACTCTGCACTGGATATTAAAATCCCAAAATATAGTGAAAACACTATTAAATAGCACGGTAACAAAATCGACAGATTAAGGCATTAACTTATGAGCACAAAACACAAGATATTTCTCTTTTCAATATAAACAAGACTTTATTTATATAAATCTAAGACATGTAAACTAATCTACCCATGAACACAAGCATTCACACATTCACGCGTTGCAGAAAGAGAGAAAGTGAGGAAAGGATTAGATTAAGAGAATGAGAATTTTGGGTATCCGTTTACAGCAATAGGTGCAATTGCATAAACCTGAACAATCATCAATCACATATTTAACACTCGCATTGACTTTTTCAATGAGGCTAAAATTACATTAAAATGACACCAGCACAGCAAAGTCTGGGGTTTGTACTTGCGTAGCTTTTGTGTTTAAAGGATTCCCTTTGTTCTCCGTCTTTTCAGGAAAGGGTTTTTCCGAAGTCGCTGATTGGCTTAGAGTTCAGGAGTCGTGGAAGTGGGCGTTGGCTGGTTTTGCAGAGTCTTGGGCTTGTTTCCGCTGGCAAACGAATTTAGCACACGAACTCACGGAAAGAAAATAAACTAAAGTCAAAGAATAAAAGGATGTAAAGACTAGGTGGCTTTTCTTCTCATCATGGTAGCAACTGGCTGGGTGTGGTCAGAGCACATGACTGAAGAGAGAGTTCATTTTCCGGAGAGAGAGAGAGTTCCAAGGAGAAGTTAAGAGAGGCTGAAGAGAGCGTTAAGAGGGGTGTCCTAGTATTTATTCTCGGCCTTTTAGGACCTCCCAATGGTTGTCTTGACCAATTAGATCCCATGCTGGCTCTTTGTTTCTTCACCCACTCAATAGCTCAACATGTCATGTTCAGTCACATTGCTCGAATCTTACATTCTCTTGCAAAATATCCTTTTGAATGTGATTTCTATAACCAGAATATGATGCATTTGACAGGAAATCCATCAAAAGAAATGATTAAAGCTATACTTATGACACTCATACATACCAAACATGACATTAACCCTTAAGGCTTAGCTAGTCAATACTAATTAAAAGCACGATAAACACAATGATTAAAACAAGGATATTCCAATTTGTGGGTCACATACATAATATGCAGCTATGCATGGAAATGATTAGTTTCATTAACAATGAGCATGAAAGTATTTTAAGATGATTTTACAGTCTGTAGCTGTGATTTCTATCACATATTTACATGTAATGGTCACATGTTGCATCTCTTTGACCATCAATATTTATTCCTCAAATGTATTACCAAATTCCTGCATTGGAATTATCATTAAGTGTTCCTTTGGTTTTGCAGGCTGTATTCAGACGGGCTGGCGCTAGGGGTCTGATTTATGACTTCCTGCTGTTGTCTTGTGGAATTCGGCTTCTCATGTTTCAACCATGCTTCGATCGAATCTTGATTTGCCAATTATTCGGTCCTTGATATTCTACACACCCCTCTTCGCTTCGAAGCGAGGTGTTTTAGCAGAAGACATCGAGCGCTGGAAAAACAAGGGCAGAAGAAGCAGACAAAACACAGCAAACAACAAGACAACACCTCCATGACAGTTACTGTACTGGTGCCGGGCATTAGGTTATTCAATTTTGGAAATTATTGTTTTAGTTCTTCGATCAACTTTTGCGACTAGATTTGTGTGTTTCTTCTAAGTTGTCTTAACTTAAGAATGTTCACATTTAGTTTCTAGTGAACTAATTTGTGGTAAAATGAATCGACCTATCGTGCATGGAGCTCTCTGGCTTTCCTTCAGTCTAGAGTGGCTTGCGGATATTAGGTGTAGCAAGTCAATCCTAATATCAGACCTTTGACCCTTGCAGGGTGTCTAGGTGTTTCACCTACTTTGGATGTCTGGTTAGGTTTCCAGTTGTTGCCATCTTTTGCGTTTCTTGAGAAGCGTGGCTGGTCCCATGGATTTTTCCAGAAGTTGGGCTGATAGCTTTCGTGGACATGGGGATCACGTTCTCTGTGCTCTTGATGGAGGACTCTGGTTTTGTGATGCATCTGGGTGTCGTCCAGTGCAAGGCTTGAGTCTTTGTTGACAGAGTTCAAGAGTGTGGATGTTTTGTCACCTTTCTTTGAGGCCATCTTCTGCTTGTTGTAGGCCTTCTGTGTTAGGTCACGCAACTGTTGGATGGTCATGGAGCGTGGACAGGCCATGACGCCTAGATGGTGGCTGACTCCAGGGTGCAGATTTCTGAGGAAGAGGCTTTTGAAGTTCACATCCTCTTCAAGGTCAGGTTCGTTGTGTGCACCAAAGTAGGCTTGTCGGAGTCGGTTGTAGTAAGCTTGTGGAGCCTCTTGTCGACCTTGTTTGGTTTCTAAGGCAGTTAACAGTCCATGTTCGGAGTCAGGGTCGGTAAACTCTTTAATCAGGACCTCACGAAGTAGCTGGTAGTCTGACTTCGTTCGACTGGGCTGTCGATCTAGGAAGTTTCGGAACTGGACGTGGCTCTAAGGAGGTATAACCTGTCTCTGTCAGTCACATGAGGTCTCATTTCTAGATAGAAGTCGATATCTTGAAGGTGGGCCTGGATGGTGTGGCCCCCTGTGGAGTTCGGGTTGAACTTGCTGACGTTTTTAGACAGCTTGTCGAGGTCTTTGATGGTCATCCCAGGTGCAGCTCCAAGGTCTGCTTGGATGGGAGGTTTTCTTTCGTTGACAGGAAAGAGTTCTGTGGCGAAGGCAGGTGAGGTTTTGGGTTGTGGCCCTTCGCTTCTTTCGCTGTATACGAGTTCTTGGACATGGGACTCTGCTCGACTCAGCAGTGGTGAGGCTGAGTGTGGTTTCTCTCGCTTTGGCTCTTGCTTCTGCGCATAAGCATGTTTGAGTCCTCTTCTGACCATGTAGAGCTGATCATTGGTATCGTCTAGTTGTGGGGTCAGATTGTCCATTTCAATTCTGTACCTTTCAAGGTGGTCCTTCAGGGCACTTATTTCAGCATTCTTGTTGCTGATGTCATGCTTGGCTTTCTAGTAGCTGGTTGGCATACTGAAGTCTGTTTACCAGGTCTTCCTGGGCAGCCTTTGCATGTTGTTGGTCGAGCTGAGCTGCTGTCAGGGCTGCTTGGAGCTCCTTAACTTGTTCCGTTGTTTCCTGCTCGCCTCGTTGGGTGCTTTGAGTTGATCTTGAACTTTCACTTCCAGCTTGTCTATGCGACGTTGAGCACATGTCAGTTCCTCTTGAAGGTGGGTGATGTGCTTGTCGCTCAGTTTCAGCTGGGTCGTGAAGGCACAGCTTAGGGAGCTGGCAATTTTGACTAGCTCCTCATGGTTGTTATTCTGGCTTGAATCTTGTGTCAGGAATCTTCTCAGGACTAGGATTATTATTAAAAATAATAACAGTTCAAACGTCTTGGGGTGAGGCTGTCTGTCGTGCCTCTCAGCCAAGTGTTCACATCTTCCCTTCCAGGGGGTCTGCAGTCTGCGGCATGTTGGCACGCTGGGGAGAAGAGAGACTGACACAGATCTGTGTTGAGTGGAAGCTTATGTGGGTGTGACAACTAAGTGTTATGTCAGTGATTCTGAACCACTGGTGAAGTGTGGTAATCACTGTGTTGGTCTCAGAGTATCTAGGTAGACTAGCGATGTGAAGACTTCGTCACTCTAATGAGGAAGAGGAAAAGAGACAAAAGGTGAAAACAAATTTAATAAAAAAACAATTCCTTTTCTATTTTTTTTTTCAAATGAAGAAAATTCTTTCCTTTTTTTATTATTAAATGTTGTTATCAAGGAGGCAAACAATATTATTAAATCTTTGTCTTAGACAAACTAATATAATAATAATTCTGATATCTCTTTTCTTAGTCTGACAGAATTGACAACGCAACACCTTACAGTTGGACCGCTCACCAGGAGGCTGCGAAGGCGACAGTTGCTCAACACTTATCTCTATTAAAATTGATCTCAGCGTTGCATGAGTTGTTCAAATTTGGATTATGCGTTTTAAATATAGGGAGGTTAAGAAGAACAAAAGTAGGTTTGATTGCAATCAAATTCGTAAGGATGATTCGCCTTTTGACAGGATTGCATCTCTCATACACTTAGAATTGATTGATGGTTCTTACAGGTCCCTACAAATGTGAAAAGTGAAGAGGAAAGAAAGGAGGATAGAACAGGAGGGAAGAGAAAGAGACAGTAAGTTGAGTGGATCGGTCCACTAGCAAGCAGTTATGCCCGACTACACGTATAGTGTTGTTTTCAGTTGCTACACAACTATCAACAAAAATAAATTTTGGGTAAAAGAGATTTGTCTCTAATTTATTTGAACTCGTAGTGAGGGATGACAATGTGTCCTATTAAGGCTCAGGTGGGTCGCTTCCCAAGCTAGGATACACAGAGGAAAGAAAATGGTAAGACAAAGTAAAATTGTAAAGTAATAAACAGGCAAAATAAGCAAATATGAAATTAAGTAAATGAGGAAATAAGTAATAAAATAGTGGTTATGTTTATAACCAAAACAGGAAGAATTAGGGTAAAACGCAATAAAGTAATGAGTGAGTATAAGTCTGAATAGAATCTACTTAAATGGGTAATAAATCAATTAGGTAGAATAAGTTTACTTAAACTTTTAAAGTTCAATACTTATTTGTACCTAAAATGATTATGCCCAAAAGGGAATACTAGAAGGAAGGATCATATTAATAATATGAGGGGAAAATTAGAATGATTCCAAATAAATTTAATGTTTTAATTAAATTTGAATTTGGCACAATTAATAATTCTGAACTAGTATTTTCCTTTCTAGTAGAACTACAAATAAGTGGTAAAAAGGGAGAAATAGGAAGAGAAAGACCAACAAGTATATTAGTTTAAATGTTTGAAGGGTTAAACCACTTTAGCTTTTCAAAACACACACTTTATTCAACCATTGGAGGTTAATGCTAACTTCTAACCTTTGAGGCTAATGGCTTTAGCATAGACTTCAATGTAAACACCACCGTGCCATTAGCAACAGCATGGAGCTTGTTTACAAAAGATCGATGTATCGCGTGCGCAGTTCAAAGTTGCTCCGGAAGTATGTTACATTAAATGTTGGCGCATCTCAACACTGTACAAATAACAACACCGCTTGTTCTGCGATGTGGCGCTTAAACTTTCAGTTCGTTCAGAGTTAAACTTAAACCTTATTCAAATAATAGCTCGTGCTGCGGTTGAGGAAACAGTGTATCACAAGCCCGTGTCCGTTTATATGGACATAAACACAACAGGGTTTCTTCGCTGTTGGTTCAAAGGTAAACTTTACTTGATAAAGCTTTTAACGCTCCCATTCAAATCACTCGGACACGCCAGTAGTGTTTCATGAGATTTAATCCACTTTGTGAACAGTGTACACAAACAGGCAAGCATTAATCTCTAATGTTTAACCCAGGGAGTCATAGCATATCTGACAATGGAACACGCACTGACGATCAAACTATGAATAATAAGGCTTTGATAAATAGAATTGAGGAACACGCTCAAAACTATTCTTTATCCACTGATTTATTTCCCTTTAATTACTGCAGTTTAGCTTCGGCGGCTAACAGTTACTGAGATTATGGAGTAAGTTATAGCTATTAGATGACCTGGAACACGCAGGAAATTAATTCAGCTATAAAACAAGGCATTACAAGAAGAGAGGAACACGCTCATCTCCAACCTCATTCTCCGATCTCAAATGTTAACTTTGAGTTCCCTTACTGCAGTTAAACAAAAGGGAGAGGCTGACTCGAGTTACAGCCTTCTCTGTGCTCATTCATTCAAGGAGGCGCGCGCTGCTGACGTCACTCACACAAACGCACACACACACCAGTCTGATCTCAGATCTCATCCGTAAGAATATAAAAGATTAAATAACTTGGTTTATGCTCATAATTTAGATTAATCTGCCCGCAGATCCTCCACCAATATGTAATGATAACATATAATATATATATTGTTATAAGGAAACAGGTCAATTTAGCTCAAAGGAATCATTAATGATTTTATAGGGAATTTGAACAGACTCACTGTTTCACGGCGATTCACCGAACAAGCCGTATAACAAACTCTGCACTGGATATTAAAATCCCAAAATATAGTGAAAACACTATTAAATAGCACGGTAACAAAATCGACAGATTAAGGCATTAACTTATGAGCACAAAACACAAGATATTTCTCTTTTCAATATAAACAAGACTTTATTTATATAAATCTAAGACATGTAAACTAATCTACCCATGAACACAAGCATTCACACATTCACGTTGCAGAAAGAGAGAAAGTGAGGAAAGGATTAGATTAAGAGAATGAGAATTTGATATCCCACGTTTACAGCAATAGGTGCAATTGCATAAACCTGAACAATCATCAATCACATATTTAACACTCGCATTGACTTTTTCAATGAGGCTAAAATCTACATTAAAATGACACCAGCACAGCAAAGTCTGGGGTTTGTACTTGTAGCTTTTGTGTTTAAAGGATTCCCTTTGTTCTCCGTCTTTTCAGGAAAGGGTTTTCCGAAGTCGCTGATTGGCTTAGAGTTCAGGAGTCGTGGAAGTGGGCGTTGGCTGGTTTTGCAGAGTCTTGGGCTTGTTTCCGCTGGCAAACGAATTTAGCACACACGAACTCACGGAAAGAAAATAAACTAAAGTCAAAGAATAAAAGGATGTAAAGACTAGGTGGCTTTTCTTCTCATCATGGTAGCAACTGGCTGGGTGTGGTCAGAGCACATGACTGAAGAGAGAGTTCATTTTCCGGAGAGAGAGAGAGAGTTCCAAGGAGAAGTTAAGAGAGGCTGAAGAGAGCGCTAAGAGGGGGTGTCCTAGTATTTATTCTCGGCCTTTTAGGGACCTCCCAATGGTTGTCTTGACCAATTAGATCCCATGCTGGCTCTTTGTTTCTTCACCCACTCAATAGCTCAACATGTCATGTTCAGTCACATTGCTCGAATTTACATTCTCTTGCAAAATATCCTTTTGAATGTGATTTCTATAACCAGAATATGATGCATTTGACAGGAAATCCATCAAAAGAAATGATTAAAGCTATACTTATGACACTCATACATACCAAACATGACATTATCCCTTAAGGCTTAGCTAGTCAATACTAATTAAAAGCACGATAAACACACTGATTAAAACAAGGATATTCAAATTTGTGGGTCACATACATAATATGCTGTTATGCATAGAAATGATTAGTTTCATTAACCATGAGCATGAAAGTATTTTAAGATGATTTTACAGTCTGTAGCTGTGATTTCTATCACATATTTACATGTAATGGTCACATGTTGCATCTCTTTGACCATCAATATTTATTCCTCAAATGTATTACCAAATTCCTGCATTGGAATTATCATTAAGTGTTCCTTTGGTTTTGCAGGCTGTATTCAGACGGGCTGGCGCTAGGGGTCTGATTTATGACTTCCTGCTGTTGTCTTGTGGAATTCGGCTTCTCATGTTTCAACCATGCTTCGATCGAATCTTGATTTGCCAATTATTCGGTCCTTGATATTCTACAAAGTAAACAAACCAGCAAGCTGATCAGCGCAGGACCTCAGAACACGGCCAGTAATCCCATCAGGTCAGGCTGATTTCCTGAAGTTCACTCTCTTTAGTTCCCTCCGAACCTCGTCCTCCGACACGGTGATTACATGATCATCGCTGCTCTCAGAGGTATAGATGGGCAGAGGCTCTCCAATCTGTGAAAGAGTGCGTAAAAAGATCGTGGAATAATTTTGAAACAATGTTCCTCAACGTCAAATTGCAAAGGCTTTGCAAATCTCAACATCTACATTACATTATGTCATTGACTTTACTCAATGGGCCCAGGAATACTTCCAGAAACCACTGTCTGTAAACACAATCCGCCGTGCCCCCAATGTGCCTGTGGGCCAAGGCTTATTTAAAATGGACTGTGGAAAAGTGTTCTATGGTCAGTCGAGTCCAAATTTGAAATTCTTGTTGGAAATCACAGACGTTTCCTCTGGGCTAAAGAGGAGGGAGTTATCAGTGTGCTATCAGTGTTTAGTTCAAAAGTGAAAAGAAAAGCCAGCATCTCTGATGGTATGAGGGATGCATAAGTGCATATGGCATGGGCAGCTTGCATGTTTTGGAAGGCACTATGAATGCTGGAATGCTCATAAAGGTTATACAGCAACATATGCTCCCCTCCAGACTATGTCTATTTCAACAGGACAATGCAAAACCACATATTGTAGCTATTACAACAGCGTGGTTTTGTAGTAGAAGAGTCTGAGTGCTGAATTTGCCTGCCTGCAGTCCAGATCTTTCACCTATGAAGAGCCTTTTGCGCATCATTAAACGAAAAATACATCAAAGACAACCACAAACTCTTCAGTAGTTGGAAACCTATATCAGGCAAGAATTGGGCCAAATTCCAACACCGAAACTCATAACCCTGATGCCCAGATGTCTTCAAACTATTTTGAAAAGAAGAGGAGATGCTACACCATGGTAAACATGCCCGTCCCCAACTATTTTGAGACCTGTAGCAAGCATCAAATTTGAAATGAGCTAATTTTGTGCATACAATTTTAAAACTTTGTCATTGTAAACATTTGTTATGATATCTATGTTCTAAAGTGAATAAAATATTGGCTTATGTGATTTGAAAGTCTTTTGGCTTTCATTTTATTCAAATTTCCGGAAATCAGGTTGTAAATGTAACCCCATTTGTAACCGTTAACATTTTCATAAGTAACTGTAATTCAATTACACATCTTTTCTCAGTAACTGTAACTGATTACATTTACATCTATTTTGTAAGTAAATTACATAACACCATTGCATGTAACGCGTTACTACCCAACACTGTATATACAGTAAATATGCTTAAAATCATGCTTTCATCCTGTCTATCCCCTTTAAACAAGGCGTTTACATCTCCATCCTTCCTCCCACACTTTTCCTCTCCATCCCTACTTGTATCTAAGGCGTTTAATATTTAATGCAGCAAGGGCTTGTGGGTCACAGGAAACCCTCAACAGTTCATGATTGCGTGCAAATATTTACTTCCACAGCAGTGCGAGGTGGGGTCAGGGCCAGAGGAGCTGGGGAATCGCTAAAGACATGCACACACTTCACATGCAAAGACCTCATCTGACATCATTGCATCTGACATAAGCACTGGCTGACTGTGTGTGCGTTGGGTGAGTCTATGATATCAGGGGTTGCGGAAAAAATAAAGAAGGATGAAACCGATCGGAAATCGGTGGGACAAATAATAACAAGACAATAGGGAAATAGAATATGGATGTATGCAAAAGAGCATGCATTCTTGCGTGTTTGTGAGGTGATAGCAGGTTTGATGTATATTTGAAGAGACAACTGCGTTTGTGTGTGTGTGTGTGTGGGGTGTGTGTGTGTGTGTGTGTGTGTGTGTGTGTGTGTGTGTGTGTGTGTGTGTGTGTGTGTGTGTGTGTGAATGGACAACTCTCCACTGTGTTTGGGCTTGAAAGGGTAGAGGCACCATCACAAGTCTGCATGAACATCAAAACACAATTAACGACTGACATGAAGCAAGAGAGAGGAAAAGAGAGGGAGAGATGGAGTGAGAGAAAGAAAAGAGCATGAAGACGTGAGTTGTTATGACAAGCTGAACTGCCCTGAAGAGACCATATAGCACCCTTTATTCCTCCACTCCCCTCTAGAGTAGTCTAGAAACTACATCCACATACTTTAGAAACACCCTACAGCGATTTATCATCCCGCAGAAAAGGATTATGGGAGATGCTGAGCTCGATGAGAATCCCAGCTTTTATCTGTAACAGTATGCAGAACAAACAGTGCCGTTCTGCAACATGTCTGCAACAACAAAAGCTCCAATTGTGTTCAAAATTTGTCTCTGTTTTTTTTCTCATCTTATGAATTCCTTTAAATCTGTTTTGAGCTGTCATCATCATTTAGGACTAAGGATTAAAGGATAGAGGGGGGAAGATGGAGAGATGGAGAGGCGGTCTTTAACTGGATCAGAGCTTTGGGAATCTCACACAGGTGTGTAGGCGTCCAACATTTTGTTCTCGCTCTGTCCCAGACAGGTTAAATTACTGTCTTTCATCTAAAGAGTTGAGGGGGGTTGAGTGCTAATTAATTTTGAAACTTGGTGGGTTCTCTCCTGTGTAGGGAACTTTGGATAAGTTTCAGACTCTGAATTAGGTTCGACCTTGAATTAACTGGTTTGGTCCTTGAAGTCCTTTCAGACCAAACTGAGCAGACCATTGTATTGCTGGTCAAGTGCTTTCATGCATTCCGAGTGTCTTTGTGTTTTTGTATCTACATTTATATTAATTCATCTTATTCAGTTATTCAGATATACTTCAATATGTAATATAATATAAGCATTCCATTCTAAGAAAACTCTGTAAGTTCTAAATTATAAAAAATGATTAAAGAAGTACCAGATCAAGCAAAAATGAAAGCAAGAGATGGTAATAAAAACCCTACAAGTTTGGAAAATTTCAGGAAATAAATCATCTGATTCTATCTTAATAATTTAATTTAATTTAGTTTAATTTAGTTTATTCTGCAAAACAAAAGTGTGTATAAAAATATACCATGTCAATATATAATATGTATAAAATATATATACCATGTATAATAAAACAATATATATAAATAATTGAATGTAGATTTTTTTTTCTTTACAGGACTGAATCTTATTGTATTTATTTTTTAACAAGCAATTGCAAAAAAAAGTGTACTGTTCTGCAACAAAATAATAGATAAGAAAAAAAAACATTACAGAGCTGAATAATTATTCATTTACTTTTGTCTTGTACCTTATTTTTTATTTAAATTAATTTGTTATTAAAAGCACTAAATCAAGGTCTCCCAGATGAGATGTGTCTTTAGACATTTCTTAAAAATCTCAAGGGACCTGGCTGTTCTGGGTGAGTTTAAATGATCATTCAATCAGTGAGAAACAGTGAAAGTTCAGAAAAGTGAACCACAGGCTTTTGGATGGAATGCAGATTTTGCAATTACGGTATTGTGGGTAGGGAGTTGCAGAAGCAGGAGTTGTTCTCTATGTATCAGAGTCTCAAACCTGATTTGAGCAACAACTGGCAGCCAGTGATGCAAAGAGAGGTTGAAAGTGCAATTATTTGTAGAGCTGAATGGTGATGGTGTGGGTATATTTGGGGTGGCTGGGAAGGAAGAAAGCTCTTCTAGACTAAGTTTGAAAGGTTCTGTTTTCATCCAAACCATGACCAGACAGTCCAAGGTCTGTGCAGCTACATTGTTTGCATTGATACCTATGCATTATTTAACACCGAACAGACACACCAAGGTTAAGGCACCCATATCATTCAATATGCACTGATACAGATTCTCAGTGAAATATATGTCTAACAGATAGACAGAACATTCTTCAGTACAGTCATGGATTTATTGTTTTTCTCTATCTGTTTTCAATGCAACAACCACTCACACACACACACACACACACACACACACACACACACACACACACACACACACACACACACACACACACACACACACACACACACACACACATAGAACATGGCTTCCTGTATGACACAGATATACTTGAGTGATATCCCATGCTCATGACACATACACCTGCTGCCATGAATATAAACTGCACTTGATTATCTATTGTGCTTGTTTCTGAATCGGCCTGGGAATTGCTGGTCAGTTTGGAGCAGGCACTAAATCAAGGCCAGACTCTCTGATCACTCAGTTGTTTCACCAGAACAAGCCCTGATACACAATTCTGTTTTATTTACAGCTTTGTTTAGAAACTTCATTCTAAATGACGCTTCCTCTGTATTTAATGTCCTGGATTTCAGAAAATAATCTGCAAAGGTTCTGCTGTGTTATTTGATTGCTAGCTGGCAGAATGAATGCTGGAATAGTGTTTTGTTGCTTGTATATTCAGCTTTATACTTCACTTGCTTCATGTGAACTTGATAAAACACTGACATGGCATGGCTGGCATGTGAATGATGTATTGCGTGTAACTGTGATGTTTAAAGCATTCCTTCATTTTCAAAAGTAAAGGTTTTCACCTAATAAAATGTATGTCAAATCGGTGATGCTTTACCAGTCCATGATTAAGAAAAGGAACAAAAATATATATTTTTTAGAGCTGCTCATCCATGTTAGTTTCATGTATATATATATATATATATATATATATAACTTTAATACTGTTTTTAAGCATGACTGCTTGACTGATTGACTGACTGACTGACTGGCTGGCTGGTTGGTTGGTTGATTGATTGATTGATTGATTGATTGATTGATTGATTGATTGATTGATTGATTGATTGATTGATTGATTGATTGATTGATTGGCTCTAAACTGCCATGTGACACAACCAAGTAAAATTGAAAATGTTCCTTACCTTGAATACGTGATCTTGAATACATCTTCATTAATCATAATTTTAAGGTAAAACATAATGACTATAAAACAAGTATGTTGCTTTTAACATCTTAAAAACTGGATTGTTTCACAACCCTAATTTTTCTTGTTTTCATCATCAACATCACTAAATTATACTGTGTTTATCTTTCAAATGAAAAACAATTTACACTGGGGGTAGAAAAAAATCTTACAGCATGACAAAATGTTAACTAATAGATATCACCATATTTTCCCCAGTTGATTAATTACAGTACATTAAGACAATGGTTTTGCACCAAATGAGGCATTGTATAATTAAATATTCACTAATTTGCATAAATGTCTAGCACATAAATCTGAACATAGGATAACATCTGTGTTTATTTTGTTGATATATTAGAATTAACAGTTTTTACAGAGAGGAGAATAATATCGAATAAAACAGTTTGGTGCATGTAAGTGCTGCTGAAGTGGAGATTCCTGGCTATTTTAAGAAAAAACTTTAAAGTTATGTATTGTTATTGAAATCTACAGATGCAAACAGATACATTTATAAAATAAACACTTATATCTACTTATATCTATGTTTAGCTTTGACATTAATTCCAAAATTAATCTAGATTAATCTAGATTAAAAGAATTAATCTATGCCCACCTAATAAATATTATTATATATTTGCCTGTATACAAAAATTTTCTTTGTTTTCACTCAACCGGCCTGAGCAAGCACAGAAATCCACGCTTGTGAATGTCTGAAACAAGGTTTCATAAGAGGTCTTCCCAACTATGGCTTCTCCGCTGTCCCAGAAGTCCTGAAAGCATTCTGAGTCTGTTTAATACAACCACATTTTACAATAAAGAGCACAAGCCCTGCCTTAGGCTCACGCTTCAGCTCTAAGCCAGTGTGGGTTAAAAGAGGATACTGTATGTGTATGTGTGTATTTATGTTATATTTATGGAGCTTACCTCTGCTCTCTCCTTGAGTTGTAAGCCCTGCTCTCCTTTGGCCATTTGATGAATAAATGCTCTTGAGAGTCCCAAAGCTGGTGGCTCCTCTGCTTTACCAGCTGGAAGAGGCACATTAATGTCAACATCACTGAAATGTTTACAGCGGTACCGAAATAAACGCAGCTCTGTGCACCTGAAAAGGAATTAACACACATATTAGCAGGGATAAAACAAACGTGCTAAATCAAAGGATGGCCCAGATACAAGCTTCATGGACACCACTGAAAAACTACACAGCTTAAAGCTTTCTCTTAATATAAAACATCTATCTCTAATGTCTGATGAAGAAAATGAAATGGAAATGGGTGTATATTATTCAAAAGACCTGCCAAACTAATCAAACCATGCGATTCAGAGAGGGAATATTAAGAGTTTTCTTATTCACGAGCACATTCCTCCTGTCGTAAATGTATTCCTGAACATGAGTTCCAGACTTGAAGCTCTATAAATTGTTTAGAATAAACTGTTCTTATGCCATTGCTAAAATAACACTGCTTGTTTTGTTTGCCTTTTGTATTCTGGCAGAGTTCATCAGTTCATCTCTTTATTTTGTCTCGGTGCTGTCAGTTCCCTGAAATAGTGCTCAAAGAAAGACAGAGATAAACACACACAGACACACCGAGGAAGCTTTGCATACTCCTAAGACAATCAAAACTTTTTAAAAAACATTTGCTCACTTTTTGGACTCTACAGACTCAGAAGAAGAAAAAAAACATCAACAGTAAGCCTCTGAAAAAATAGCAAGAAAAGGAAAAAAAGGCAAGGTTAAGTGGATATGTTGACTTGAACATGAAAAGCACTTCTGTAAAAACACACATATACGTAATGTCATCCAACTCCTCCACATCGGCCATTCCTGGGAGTAGGAGATATTCATGTGTGTGGGCTTTAAAAGATGAGTAGGATTTAAAGACAATTTATAAGAAAAAAGATTTGACTTATATAATCACCTTCAAATCTCCACATAAAAAACAACAAAAGTAATAATGCAATACTAAGTTATACTGGAATGTTTGCATTACTTCTTTTCATCTCAATAATTAAAAGTTCAATGACAAATAAGATGAAGAAAAAAATATCCATGATAAAGAAATTAAAAAATCTTTGCAAAACTGTAGTTTAAACAGTTTTTAATGTTACATATGGTTTATTACAAAATGTTTATTACAAAAAGAAAATATGAAATTTAACAATGTTGTGAAACCATCATGTAAAAACCTGACACAACTTCCTTAATTTTTAATTCCAATCAATAAATCAATCAGTACATTATATAATACTTATATTGTAAATTATTTATTTGGATTAATTATTAATTTTACCACATTTACAAGATGAACTAACCTTGCCTTGGCATAAAAAATGGCAAATTATCTGATTACATTTTAAGAGTATCTTAATGGGTCTGCAATGGTCATTTCTACAATAACCTTGTACTGTTTTTTACTGCAGTTTAGGAAAAGAGACTGCAATGAAATTGAATAGAGATACATGTGCTGATCACAGAAGAAAGTCTCTCTAAATTGCATTTTTATGTATTTTGAACAAATTAATAGATAGCAAAATAATTATCACTTCACTAACCCTAATCACTAATCACTAGTTTATCTGTCAGAGGAGGTTTTTGCACTAACTGCCTAGCTAAAACCTTTGCTGCTCATTGCCCAGTTTACTCAATTGTTACAACAAGGTATCTCCAGAGCAGTGAGCCTTAAGTCGAATCCACTGGAAGTCTAAAATCACTTTTTACTCGGTCAGAACTGATATCCGGCTTCAACCCCATGCCACTTCTTCATCAAAGACCAAAGCAACATTAACAACCACTGCTGGGAAAAGTACAAGAAACGGCCCTCGACACGACTCCAGTGCTTAATCACAATCACCCAGAGCTCCGGACCTTGGTAAGGGATTCAATCACTCTCGCTTACAGGGGCTGAACTGCACCTCCCTGACCCAGAGAAACCCTGGGGTCCTGGGGGGCTTCAAACTCAAGAACCCCCCGCTACCATGATTTCCTCTGGTGCTTAAGCTGGGAAAGCACATCGATAAAAGTGTCTCGGCACACTCTTGGGCTCCTGTTGACAGTATTGATCCGGAACGCGAGGGGGGGCTGTGCGGAAGGATTTTGCTATCGGATTTTAAAGGAGGCAGGTGAGGAGAGTATTGAAAGGCCTCTTGCGCTCTTCAGAAATATTAGATACGGGGCCACAGGGAGCTACAGAAATGCACTGTGGGTGTCAGAAATGACGGCGAGAGATAAGGAAAAAGCAAGAGGTAGGTTGTCATTGGGTTTAACCTCCAAAAAGTGTATGCAAGTTTAAGACTGTGCAAAGCTGGCTTTCCTTTTAAGGCTTTTGAGGAGGACAGCATGACAGAAGCTGGCACAACACAACAAACACAAGGCCAACAAGGCCTTTAAAAGTGCTGTAGTAAAATAATAAAGGTTTAGGTTCAGCAGAAAGAATCTTTTAAAGTCAGCATTGTAATTGCAATGTAATTGCCTTCTTTTTTTCAAAGGCTACTCTTTAATTAAATTAAAGTGAACACACTCTCTCTCACACACACACAGTCACACACACACACACACACACACACACACACACACACACACACACACACACACATATATAAAATATAAAGTGTTAGTTGTAACTTTTTGTAATATTACAAGTGTTCTACAACATCAGATTTGTCAAATTCAGACTTGTAAATATTTTTTTTAAGGAATAGTTAACCACAAAATGAAGGTTATAATTTACTCTTAAATGAAGAATCACTTTATGAACTGGTTCACCAGATTCACTGAAGAGACATCACTGAGAAAATGATTCATTCACAAATACACTCAAAAAATTGTTTTCATTGGATGAACTAAATTTAATTGAGGGCAGGATTTCCATCCAATAAATATGTGTAGCCCCAACTCATAAAAAAAACTAATTAATGCAATGAAATGTAATTGAATTGGGCCAACTCAATATAGTTTAAATGAAATTGGTACGTTGATGAAGTGATTTTTTATGAATGTTAAACTCAAACTAAAACTGGAGGCAGGCAGACATCCTTCTACAACGAAAACAAAATGATTCATAGGAATTACTTAACTTTAGGCATTTGCCAACTTGTTAAGCATAGCATACAATGGTATTGTTACATCCATGGCATGCCCATAGTTGTTTTTTTATTATTAAAACAACTTTGCTTCATGTTGGCAGGTCCTCAAACCAAGCATATGGTGACTTTATCACAGTCATAACCCCCCAAAACACTAACATACCAGACACTCTTTTAAATACAAACATAAAAGACCATTAAACATTAACAAGTCTCCCAATTTGATCATCTTAATAAAAAGTGCCTAAAATCACATTTTATTTCAAGGTTTACTCTCCTTATCCAGCCCTGTGCAAAGCATAATGGGAAGTGGAATTCCACTTCCTAGTTAGTTACACATTTAAAATAATTTATGTTCTTTCAAAATGAAAATATTGAGTTTAGCCAAAATGCAACTGTTTCAAGTCAGTTTAACACAATACAATTGTATAAACGGGAAACCTAACATAATGGTGTTAAATGATTTTTTTTTTTTAAATAAACTGAACAGTTTTGGAGAATCATTTTTTTGTGTGCAGAATGTTGATACTTTAGTTAATTAACACACTGAGACGAATAGGGGGGATTTTAATATACTTTGTGAATAATGTTGTAAATCTTAATCTCTTTCTCAAAGCTGTCATTCTCACAAAGCTGTTGAATGACTAACAGTCCTATATACTTCAAACTAATTCAAAAAGGAACCGGGATGATGTCATTCCAAACTAAATCAGGCTAAAATGAAGTACATTTGGAATTTATTTCAGTAGTTCCTGAAAAAGTTTGCTCAGGTTGATAAAGACCTCTACCATTGGTCCAAGCATTACATAATAGGTAATTATCCGGTTGATTTCAAACATGTGGCACATATTAATTTTACATATTCATCTAAACGCCACTTCCAGCAGCATCAGGATGTTCACTACCAGTATACCGCTGCAAAGGTATTTTGAACTTAACGCACTGAATAAAAAAAGAAAATGTCCATGTGAATTGGGGCCCTTTATAGCTCATAAATCAAATTAAATACTTTTATGATACATACAGTATATGTCATTTTGGACATTGAAATGCCTCATTCACTTCCATTATATTGAAGAGAGAGGCCAGATTATTCTTCAGAATCTCTCCTTTTGTTGAATGAAGTGGGTTTGGAATAACACGAATGTAAATGACAGAATGATCAGCCCATTTAAGTGTATACCAGCTCGATACAGTATAGTGCTGATTCCGAAGTGGCATTAAGCACTTTTGAAGTATTGAAGTGGAAGAAGAGTTCAAATATAAAGATGGACATCTTTAAAAAGAACATCGAGTCAGAAGATGACACCCTCATAAAGTAATATTATAGCACACGCTTTCAGACAATCTGTAAGCCCACGGAATACAATAATTACAGTGTTCTCTAATTTGACAAGTGTTCATATGATCAAATAAATTCCCGCTCAGGAGATTAAAGGTAGACGCTTAATCGATTCCATTTGCACATTCTGCCATGTGTGCTGTTTTGCCTGACACCGACAACACATCACAAAGCTCATTTTACCTGATCTAAGATCAGCCAAATCAGGATCCTGGCCAAATCCATTACCATTATAAGAAAAGCTGAAGAGCAGGTCTCAGATCAGTGCAACAGGTCAGCATCAAGCAAACACCCATCATGGTTTGTGGAATATAATGGGTTTTCTAGCGGTGGCGGGAAAGAGAGAGGTCACAGAAAGGACAGATGAGGGACAGCAGAGCTCCCCTCTTCCCATTTTCCAGCTTTGTCACGGTCCTTCTCTCTTAACTCATGATGCTGTTTGAGTCAGGGGCTAATCCGCCTCTGCCCCAAGGACACAGATGAGATTCCAGAAATCATAAACTCCACCCCGCCGCTGCACACACTCATACTCCAATTTCCCATTTGATTCTGTGTGTTTTCGTGTGACAGTGAGAGCAGTGTTAAACAATCAGGCATTTTTACCTTATGTTATTCTCAGAGGCCACATTCAGTCTTATGAAAACAAAAACGGGGTCGTATTTGACAGGCACTGAAATGCCAAGAACAGGACAACTTCCACACACCTGTGGACAGGACCAAATGCTCGAAATTCTCACTAAGCTTACTTGGGTGAAGGCTATGTAATGCAAGGTGATTGAAGATATGTCAATAACATTTTGAAGAAAAAATGAAAATAACTGGGGGCTAGTTGTAACATTTTTACTCCAGTATATTTATCAGAGCAAAACGGTTCATACATTACTTCTGAAGGTAAAAAAGTATTATTAGATTATTGTATTATTAATTTATTGTATTTCAAGTATATTGTACTGTTCATTCAAATATTCAACTTTCGATTGTATAAATAGTAGGGGTGGGCATAGATTAATTTTTTTAATCTAGATTAATCTAGATTAATTTTGGAATTAATCTAGATTAATCTAGATTAAAATGGCTCATTTGAATTCTGCCGAAGGCATTCAGAATATGTGTGCTACCCAAATAATGACTAAAAGTAAGTCTTTGAGAACGGGTTTCTCAAGCCAGGTGGCACATTAGACCAGTGGCTCATCTCCTGTTTCCAAAATGCATCACAAACTGCTTGAGAAAGCTGTTCTACTATGATAATTGGTGATGAAAATAAACTATGTTCAATAAGATGAACTTGTGTTTACTAACTGTTTATTCAGTTAAACATGAATTTTGAACTGTAGGCCTACATAAGAGCTCGTGATGAACTGTTTACAGTTTCCATTGGGAAGCTTCTTAAAAATAAATGTTCCCTGAAGCAAACCCGGCGGCTTCATAGCTGCATCCATGTTAGCACGTCACGTCTGATGTGGTAATTTCACAGTAACGTTAGGCATACACACACAGGTTCGAAGCAGAGGGTGACACGGGAGTGAATTCTCAAGTTCACATGAGACCTAAAAGCGCATCCTGTTTGCTTAAAAGCGCAGCGTTTCGTTGTTATTCTGAGTGCACACAAATAAACGTAGAGTCTTTACAGATTCGAAAGATGTATTAGGCTACTTTTATCTGTATGACCAAAATGACGGAGATGTAAGAGCAAGTGAGCGCACGGAGCCTGTCCTGCGCAAACGCTTCCACACAAACACTTCAATAGCGCACATTTCTCTAGGTTAACATCATATTGAGCGCCATGTAAAGTTGCTACTACATACATCTTTCAGATGAAAAGCCATATTTGAGGTTGATGAATGATAGGTGAGCGTTTGGATGTCCTGTCCGATTGTATTACCACATAGACCAGCCGTTAACAATCTGTCCATCACGGACTGCGAGCCTCTAGTTCGAAGACTCGTTCTCGCCCCTACAGTGCAATTCGGCTAGGTATACATCCGCTAAAATATCAGGGTGAAAGTCATCATAGCTTGCGTAGTATAGACCCAGCTCCCAACCCAACTTTGAGAATAGATTAACGGCGATATTTTTTTTATCGCCGATAAGAGTCTCGCGTTAACGCAGCACGTTAACGCCGATAACGGCCCACCACTAATAAATAGTCTTTTTTTTGCCTGTTTCTGCAAGTTAGACACACCACATTACTGTGATTCAGAAGACTTTCTAAAGTATATTTAATAGTTAGTAAGCAGTAATACAAAAAATGTTGTAGAAACAATTTACATTTAGAAATGCAAACGTTTTAATATTAATTACTAACGCATTGAATTAAAAACACATACTGACGCATTTAAAAAAAATGACTTAATTATAGTTTCTTTGTTATACGTGCTCCATTAATCTTTGTTTTATTCACAACTTTCATTTACTGCCATTCAAATGTTTGGGATCAGAAATATTTTAAATATTTTTTAACGGAGAATCTTATACTCATTAAGGCTGTATTTATTAGATCAAAAGTACAGGGGAAAAACTGAAATACTGTGATATTGTATTGCAATTTATAATATTTGTTTCCTATTTTAAGATATAATTTATTTATGTTACGCAGCACTGAATTTTCATCAGCCACAATTACTTCAGTGATACTGAAAAAATAGTACAGGTCCCAAAAAAATGTCATTAAAAAATAAGCAGCACAACTGTATCTAACATTGTTACAAAATCAACATTTTAGAAAGATTTCTGAAAGATCATGTGACAGAAGACTGGAGTAATGATACTGAAAATTAAATTGCAATAATCTCTCACATTTATTTTTTTCAGTATTTTTTATCAAATAAATGCAGCCTTAATGAGCATAAGAAACATCTTTATGTTATACAAATATGTAAAATACAAATAAATGACATACATTTTTTATGAATTTTATGTAATGAATATATATTTTTAATACACTAGAATAATTTATATTTTTTAATAGAAATTAAAAACGTAAAAGAGGTATAATAGTAAGCATATTATGTATATTTTCATTTTTTTGCAGTTTAATAAACTAATATGATAAAAAATATCATATAATTGACCCAGTTACACAGTCCTTGTGTCAATTTTCTCATATGACAAAGAAACAGAATTGAAGAAATTCAAAAAGCAGAATTACTGTCGCTGAACTTATGTTTGAGTGTTCTTCAGAAAGAACTTTCTGAAATGTCCTATATAACAGGTTCATTTCTCTCAGTCGTTAATCGCAGCTGCAGACTGTTTAAACCTTGTAAAATATGACTGAGGTGTTTTACAATGAACAAAGCAAACAGTATTTACAGCAATCTGTCGCCATTATTCCTCAGTGTCATGTAACATGCAATGAAAGACAAAATGACTCCGGGTTTAATGGAGCATCCTAATTAGAAACCTCCTTTGCTCTGACCTTTCTCAAATGACCAGGGAGGAACAAAACAGCAATTATATTCGTTTTTACCTCAATGTTTACACCTTCAGGCCTCCAATAAACAGCTGAAATACAACACAGACATTGATTAAAACATGATTGTCTATGAAAAAAACTATGTTATTGCGTTAGAACAGATGTGTATTTAACAGAGCATTATGCTTTAGTTTATGAAGACTAAGTCACTAAGTCTGTTTAATTTGTAATTTGAATAAATGAAGGAATATATTAACAAATAACTATAAATGTCACATGGACCTCATGTTAGGATGCCCATCAGAAAACCCACAAACTTATTGTCTGATTATTTCAAATAAATCTGCAGTCTTTAAATTGTTATCAACATTCAAATGGCAGAACTCCAGCAAGAGACTCTCAAACAATGTTTATGATGGTCGTACAGCCCTTTAAAATTACACAGAGTGCAGAGTTTCCCCGACTGCCCTTCTCTCCTCCTTCTCTCCGTCTTTAACTCCTCTCTCATTTTCCAGTGGCTCATTGACTTTGGAGGCACAAACTCATTAAACTGCTTCTATTGCACTGACTCAGCTTATATGATATAGGTAGGGTTTGCTTCATTACCCTTCTTTCTAATTATTGATCTTTTTCTTTTTTACATTGAAGGAGCTTTTTACATATTTCAGGCACATAAGCATAGAAAAACATTTCCTGTAAATCATTTTTAATGTAGAAGAGTAAAATTGGATTTAATATTAAGAAAAGCTCAACTTTAAATGAATATTCTGAGTTCAATGCAAGTTAATTAAGTCGAAAAAGAGAGTGAGATGTTTATGATTTTATATACATAGTGTTCAAAAGTTTAGATATGTCCTTTTTTTTACAAATGAATTACATTTTGTGAAATGAACTTATTTAATGCATTAAATTATGCATTTAATTCATTAAATATCAAAAGTGTCATTTATGTTAAATATATTTATGTTACACAGAATTTCTATGAAATAAATGCTGTTTTTTGAAAGTTCTTATCAAAGAACCTTGAAAAAAGAATCAGTTTCCACAAAATTATGAAGCAGCACAACTGATTTCAAAATTGATAATAATAAGAAATGTTTCTTGAGCAGCAAATCAGTATGTTAGAATGATTTCTGAAGGATCATGCGACACTGAAGACTGGATTAATCACTGCATCACATACATATATAACACTTTAAATTCTATTAACTAATTAATAATTCATATTTCACAATATTACTGTTTTACTGTATTTTTGACCAAATAAATACAGCCTTGGTGAGCATAAAAGGCTTCAACTTTTCAAGAAACTTCTCCCAAAAATTCTGAACCTTCTCCTTTGAGCTGCTCAGCATTTCTCCGCTTCTCTAAGTTCACAATAAGTTTTTCTTTTGATCTCAGACAAAGAGATAGCTTTAGCCTGACCACAAGGTTCTGATGATGCCTGAAGTATGTCCCAACAGCCCGAGGATGAACCAAGGACGTCTCTTACAGTCTGAGAAGGGTAGGGCTCACAATAAGATCCATCCCTTCTGATTAACACCTTCATTATATACTTCAAAGGTCTCCTTTGTGTGAGACATCCAAAGCTTTCTGCAGGCTTGATCTCAGTGTCTTGCATGCTGATGACCTGAAGTTTAATTAAAAGGTCCTTAATGAGTTTACGGATCACTGAGGCTCAGTATTTACCCTATATTGCCATGTTTGAGGGCGAGACAGCTACCGCTGAGTCTGCTGGGCAATGCTGAAGGTGACCGCAGCAAGATGTCTACAACTTCCTGTTAAAGCTGTCATCACTTTAACCAGCAGTTGTATTCGGCTTAGAGCATTCACACTGGCAGCTAAAGTCTCTCTCTCTTTTTTGTTTTGCTTCTTTTAGAAAGGATCTTATCATAGTCAGTGTGGCGTTAAGTTCAAAAGACATGGGAGGAGACTTTAATATTCGCTCTCATTTAAAAGTATAGTACATCATTTTCTGGTTTCAAGCTCCATAGCACAGTCTTGGTGAATGCCAAAAGGTATATGCTGTAAAGCACAATCTACTCCTCTATTGGTAGAAGAGATGGATAGATGCTTTAGCAGGAGATTACATAAACACACACTTATAGTTTGAGAGTGTGAAAATGGATTTTGACAATATATTTCGTCTCCCTCCCAGAGAGAGAACAGCATGGCATTAAAAGCTTACAATCAATGCAGGCTCCGATCCTCTGTTTTATCATAAGTTATAAACTGAAATGACTCAGAGATCAATGTCACATGTCGCAGTGGAAATCCGATTTACAAGCTTCAGTCCCTGAGATGAGCACGGATGTGTGTATCCCAGATTCACAACTGTGAAGAGACTATATTAGTATAGAGAAAATAAAATAGAAACAGTGTATTACATTGTAAAAACTGATGACCTGTTATTGTTACCTTAAAGAGCTATTTCTACCTGATTTATCCCATAAAATGTAGTTGTCTTGGTATAAATTAATTTATTTAGGCTAAGTCACTGATATGAAATAATATTTTTTTTTGTCTTGAATAAAACCAGTTATAAAACCAGCGTAGAGTGGCAGAGAGAATGTACATGTATTTCTTTAACTCTGAAGGCTTTCATGTCTCAGGTGTTGAATTTCATCCTCCCCCAAAAAGAACAAAAAATATTTTAATATATACAAATATTAAAACTGTCTTAAAAATGTTTTTCCATTTGTCATTACAATTCCTTTGTAGCCACTTTTCAATTTTTTTAAGAATAGATTTTAACTTTACTTATTGCTTTATCTAGACAAAGAAAATCCATCATAAAACAAATAATTATTACATGAAAATCATTTATATCATTTTTTAGACAAGTTTCTACTTTTGCTCTTTCATAGCATAAATTCATCACAACCAACAGTTCTGCCCTAAATAAAGTTTAAAATGTGTGGACCTGGTTACAAAAGAGAAACACATTTTGGTAAGGTGAGCTGGAAAAAAGCCATGATGTAAAAGATAAAGAACAATCCCAATTAAACTATGATTTTGTCAAATTATGCAAAAAGCATCAAAATATTGTGTAGTCAAAATTAGACTATTGGTGAGAAAAAGAAATTGGCCATTTTATTACAAAATGTTTAATAGTTTTATTTTTAAAGAGGTGTTTTAAGAGTTTATTTTCTAAGTCCACAGGGCTAAAAGTGGCCATAATTGAAGAAACGCCCTCAAATGTATGTTAGGTAGTAGAAAGAATGTGTGTGTGTGTGTGTGTGTGTGTGTGTGTGTGTGTGTGTGTGTGTGTGTGTGTGTGTGTGTGTGTGTGTGTGTGTGTGTGTGTGTGTGTGTGTGTGTGTGTGTGTGTGTGTGTGGTGTATTTATATGGGTCACTGAAGTCTTGCCAGGGTGACCAATGAGGTTCAATTCAAAGACATGTCACCTATAGCTGAAGGCTACAGCCTGTTTGCATAAGAGTCTAGACTTGACTACAGACTTTAAAAGTTTTTTAATCCTGATGTGTGTGTGTTGTATAATAAGTTTTATTTTCCTCTCCTCCCACAAGAAGGAACCTTTCTCCTCTCTGTATTTATATGGGTCACTGAAGTCTTGCCAGGGTGACCAATGAGGTTCAATTCAAAGACATGTCACCTATAGCTGAAGGCTACAGCCTGTTTGCATCAGAGTCTAGACTTGACTACAGACTTTAAAAAGTTTTCTAATCCTGATTAAGTTTTTCTTATAATAAGTTTTATTTATGTCCCTCACATTGGCAACACCCACTCCCACAATCCCATCTGTCTCACTGAGGATGTGGCAAGAGACACACACACTCTCTCACATACACAGAAAGGAGAGAGAGAGAGAGAGAGAGAGAGAGAGAGAGAGAGAGAGATTGTAGACTACAGAGCTCATGTAGATGCAGGAGAATTAACAAGATATATTAATATTTAACAAGATATATTAATATTTTAATATAATAAAATATTTTACTATTAAAGGCAACTAATTTTTTAAACCATTATTTTTTTCTATTTTGCATTTTTCTAAATTTAAAAATTTCATTATTGCACATTAAATTATCAGCAATAATATATATGTCTCTAACATCTTGATACCATGTCCCCTATTACTTATTATTCATATGTTGATGTTACATCTTTCAAAATCCTAACATGTTTATTTTCAAGTTAAAATTTGATTCTCAATCCCAGATATTGGATGTGGTTTCCTACTTTTGTATCACAATGTATATATGTTAATGTAACACACTAAAGGCAAACAACACGTGAATGTAGCAAAGTTATCTCAGTGGTACCAGATATTGCAACTTTCACTTTGCACTTCACATTTTCTATTAGTGCTCTTGTGAATGAGAACAGAACACTCTCAAAACACTGCAGATGTTCTGCTTTAGAGTTATTATGCTTTTTCTCTCACTATCTAGAAAAAGTTTCTGCATAACTTGCAAATGACAGTATTTTAAGAGTGTTGGCAGTGCCTTGTGTTTTAATTAGAATTTAACAGTACATATGTAATTAGGGTTGTTTTGTCAAAGTTGCCTTATACTTGTAAAGTGAAACTGTTCAAATGAAGATGTGTGTCGTTACTTAAAACTTAAAGACCACATCTATTATTTGCATTTTTCATTACTTAGTACTGCAGTTAAATATACTTATAAAGTGAGTTAGGCTGTGCATATTTTATGTCTTGCTGTCTTGCTGTCTCCAGATCTATTTACGCAAAGATGTGGATCAATGAAGCAAACAGATTATTAAACAATCATATCTGTTTGAATGAACCCTTGTATGATTTCAAGGAAACTTTTAATATGTAATCAAGATATATTTAAAGGAGATGTGAGATATCTATGAATAAAAATTTCACTTTAAAAAAGGAATCTGTCACGGTTGTGTCGGGAGGAAGGCGAAGGAAACAGCTGGTGCAATCCAAACTCTGTTTAATAATAACAAAAAGGCAGAAGGACGATAGAGAACACAACATAGTATAACTGTGACCGGACGATCAAAGACTGAACAGACTGGGGCTTATGCTGCCTTCACGTACTATCGGAGACTTCCTATTTCCCACTTATGAAGTCGTGATTACGAGCTTGCCGTATTCAAGTGCTTTAATGTCAGCAAGAATTAAATGTAACATTCCATTGGTTGATAATCATTAACATTCACAGCGCTACACATACAGTTTGATGACAATTCTGGAATTTTTGTCAAATTCATGCTTATTTCACTGCTTTAGAAAACATACAATGCCTCAAATGATCGTTCATATCTAGCCTATAAATACACTACTTTAGCGACAAGACAAAGGGATGTTGTTGTTGTGAGAACAGCATTGACAGCAGCAACAGTTGTCCCCTCCACCATGTTTAAAGTTTATGACCCGCCCAACTCAGAAACTCAGAAACCCAGAAATACATATGGCTCAAGGCATTCACATCTAATTTCCAATTTGAAAACTCGTAATTACGATAATTCCACTAGCACGTGAAAGCAGCATTAGATACATATAAAAACAAGGGATATTAACTAGACACAGGTGAACAGAATGAAATAATCAGGGCAACTAAGGAAAACTAGGTCGCAGAGGAACAGGCCACCTGAAAACAGCTAAATCTAGGACAAATCATACTGAACATGTGATATTACTCCCCCCTCCCGGAAGGCATATCCCGTGCCATGACAACTCCACCGGGGGAGGGAGGGTGGTGCCTCTTCAGGGCAGGTCAGAGAGCAAAGGAGGCGCTGGCAGTTTGGGGACCCAAGGAGGTGCCGGCCATTTGGCAGGCCAAGGAGGCGCCAGCAGCTCGGGGTGCCAAGGAGGTGCCGGCCGTTCAGGGAGGCCAAGGAAGCACCGGCAGCTCGGGGAGCCAAGGATGCAAGGAGCACTGGAGGGCGCTCTGGAGGAGCGGGGCTGGCTGATGAAAGAGCTTTGGGCGGATATTTATGGGACTCGGTATATGCATAAAAGCTGACTGGGACCAGCGGAGACTCAGGAGATGAAGGAAGACTGGACAAGACCAACGTAGTCTAAGGAGGGCTGGACTTGGGATCTGTGGCCCTGTCTGGGCTAAGCAGGGGAACAGTAGCCCTCTCTGGGCTTGATTTGGGAAAGGGAGTCTTCTCTGGGTCGAACTTGGGAACAGGAGCCCTCTCTTGACTCTGGGCAGGGGCTAGAGCCATCTCTCGACTCTGGGCAGGCGCTAGGGCCAACAGTCTTTTCCTCCTCGTAATCCTCCTTTGGGTAGATGTGAAGGAGATAGCTGCTGTCATCCTAGGGCTTGGGAATGGAGCAGCCGACGGGCCAGACTGTGGAGTGGCTGGCAGGCCTGACTGTGGAATAGCCTGTATTTTTGTACCGAGGACTGGAAGGGACTTTGGAGTTGGAGACGGATGAAGGGAGGCGGCATGAAGCGCTGAGTGGACAGAAAGGTGGATCCGCCACTTTGGCTCCCAGGTGCATCCCAGCGCTCTTGGATGCCCACCCTCTGGCACAGGGAGACACAGGAGGATAAGGGTGATCAGAGCCAGGTATGTGGTGGATACTGGCCTGGGGTGAGCTGGCGAGGCCCAGTAGTTTTCAAAAGGGGTTGGACGCGAATGGCTCTTAGCTTGAATTTCTTTGACCTCAAAGTTAGAGCCGTTTAAATACAGGATGAGATTGATTAACTCGACCACAGAGAAATCACAAAAGGGAAAGTGACAACGAATTGTATTCTCGTGCAACCCCAACTGAAAACATGCACATAGTGAGGCGTCAGGCCAGCTCACCAGATAAGAAAGCCCAATGAATTCCTGCACATGCCCCTTCAAAGGACATCCACCCTGCCGCAGGCACCACAGCTGGTCCTCAGCCCAATTTACGTTAACTGGTCCGGTCATCTGTCACGGTTGAGTCGGAAGGAGGAAGGCAAAGGAAACAGCTGGTGCAATCCAAACTCTGTTTAATAATAACAAAAAGGCAGAAGGACGATGGAGAACACAACATAGTATAACTGTGACCAGACAACCAAACACTGAACAAACTGGGGCTTAAATACATACACAAACGAGGGTAATTAACTAGACACAGGTGAACAGAGTGAACTAATCAGGGCAACTAAGGAAAACTAGGGCTGTATCCGAAATCGCCCCCTATACCCTCATTATCTATTCCCTACAGTAGGCCACTCATACAGTTCACTTGAAAGAGTGAATGAAAACGAGTGAGTGAATTCACCGTAGGTCACAGAGGAACAGGCCAATTGTAAACACAATGAAAGCTAAGACAAAACATACTTAACATGTGACAGAACCTGAGATACATTTGTAAAGCATAGTATTTACTGACTTGTGTTACTCTATTTCAAAATGTGCATCTGGTTCGACTTAGGGTTACATTATGATATTCAAGCACCACCATGAACGGATTATTCATTTATCTAATATGGAATCAAATATTGTCTCCAACCAATAAAATCATAGAGTTGTTCATCTGCTATACTATGTTGAAAGTAATCTCCATGTACTGTAAATGTCACAGCTATAGTAATAACTAAACAGCCAGAACACAATTTATGAAAGCCATTAAAGAGGAGAATGCTGAAATTATGTTACAGGCCATGCAGAAAGGCCTGACACAGCAAATGGTAAAAGTGAGCCCAAATGAAATGAAATGAAATCAAACATAAAAAGGGCCTTTGCTTGTGTCAGATGTAACATTTAAATTTTTGTCCAGGTTTAACTAAACTTCTAATTACATTTGTGTTGATTTTTGAGCTGTAATGTTAAATAAATGGCCTGACGGTGGATAATTTGACATATTTATTTTGAAATATACATGAAATGAAAGAAGCCTTTAACAGTTCATCTCCACATGAGTTTTGATTGTGTTAGAGCTCTTTCAGGCAGGGCGCAGTGCTGTGGAGTTATTTTAGTCAATGTCTGTACAGAACATCAATGATGATTTATTATAAGAATTAATTAGAGGAAGCATACTAATGCTAATGCTATTAACCTCATGGAGTCTGATGGAGCCTGACATTAAACAAATATATATTTTGAATGCGTGTTTCCAGTCACTCTAAAATGCAAAGATTCCCATTAGAATCAAAAACTAGATGCCATTTGAACCTTGTACGGATGTGTTTTCTCAAATAATACATAGAATCATATTTGATGAGGTAGCTAATATGTACGAATTTGCATGATTTGTGAAAAATCATACGTATGTTTTAGGGTGACACCAGGAAATCCGATAGTTCCCTTGCTTTGGTCCAGACCAAAGGCAAAAAATTATACATTGTAGCTATTTTTGCCATTTTGGTTCCTTTTCACACCACACTGTTTGCTCTGGTCCGAACCAGCTGAAACGAACCAAAATGCAGTCACGTGACAACATCCGCTTCACTTGTTTGCTAAATGTGTCTTTAAATGCATTCCCTAAACTGCTTTTCGATTGGTCAGAAAGAGTGTGTGGGAAAATTCCAACGGTGCTTCCGGAAGTAAATAAAGACAGGTGTAAAATACAGCAGACAGCACACTGTTATTATGGAGAGACAACTGTGCAGGTTGATTTTATCCCTGGTCATCCTTTACTACATAGTTTGTACATACCACTTCAGGCAATATATAACTTTTGAGAATGAAGCACAAATGCGGCTGCAAAATAATGTATTAATGCACTGCAAACTGCGAAGGCGCATCGCAAGTCACCAAATTTCTATGAGGCTCCGCACCTCTTCACAACCCCAAGTTTGTCCGCGACCTGCCATGCTACACTGCAAACTGTCAACAAACACTTCCTCGTCCCATACAGCACAGCGCAGCTGACTACGGCAGCTGGTTTACTCCAAAAATGCGCAGTTCTTTTTGCAGTTGGGTCTGTTTGAGGTCAGATCGCGTTCTCACTACAAATGTACAGCTCCAGGGTTCATTTGAAAGTGTACCGAGACCACCTCGTCAAGGAGGTATCGGTACACTTGTTTGGTCCGCTTTTGGTGCGCACCCGAGTGCAATTGCTACATTCTCATCTGCCCAAACCAACCGCACCAAGAGGGAAAACGAACGATGCGATTCAACCGAACTAAATGAGGCAGGTGTGAAAGCACACTTAGAGGTCCAAATTCGTAGGAATTCGTATGAATGATCGCCACTAACCCTGCCCCTTAACCTACCCTCACAGAAATGTTACAAAATCATACAAGTGAGGTTGTACAAATTCGTACGAATTAGCCACCTCGTAAAATATGTACGAATTGGTCGTAAGATAGACGTAATGTTTTTTATGCTGTCCAAACTGTGTTTTCTATACCCTTACCCTACCCCTAACCAGACCCCTCACACAAAACTAGATTTTCTAAAAAGAAACTTATATGCGATTTATAAACTTGTTTTCTCATGGGGACCAAAATATTTCCCCTACTTGTGCTCTACTTGTGGGCACACATGGAATAATATTAATGCTTTTTTGTATTCTTCATAGACCCAACTCTGCAACTGTAAACACAAAAAAAATACTTGAAACAAAGGGAGTTCTTTGCTAAACATATAAGAACAACTTTATGAACATTTTTAAACTACACAACTTTTGCCCGGATTTCAGAATCTGGAGAAGTTGACGCTAGTTGGCAAAAGTCAGAGCCAGTGTGCAGATCTGAGTTGACAGATTTTATAGAAAATCATGTAGTGTATGATTGTTACAAACCATTTTTTTTTAGCTTCGGACTATGATTCCATCCAGTCAGAGGATATCAAACATGTTTGATATTTTGAGCTGATTTTAGAACACATAATGTTTTAATTTTTCATGCGTCTCTTAGCAGCAAGGTGCACATTTCTGAAGAATGACTTTAACATCTGGTAGTGTATGACCCTCAGTCATTTATGATGCCCAGTTTTTCCAGTGTGACTGTTTATTAAGTCGAATGATGCCCAGTGTTTTAAAGTTGTGTAGTGTCTTCCAGCCTTAAGAGTGTAAAGCAGATTTATTCATTTAGCAGGTGCCTTTATCCACTGCGACTTAATGTGTTTTTGGCTGCATCTGTGTCCTTATATAATGCTTGCAAAGTGTTTGTATTTCTATCCCTGTGCATGTCTGCTTGAGTGATGTGTGCCTATATCCGTGTGTATGTGTGTTTGTGTGTGTGCGTGACTGAGTCAGTCCAGTGTTTGTTTTGCCCTGTTGTGGCTGACTGGGCTGTGAGTGTAGACTTTGTTTGCTGCTGTTTTGATCGCTGTGTGTTCCCCGCAGGGACAGAATGGAGGATAGAGAAAGATAGAGAGATGGAGAGAGAGAAGGAGTGTTACCTAGCTGAGTGGAGGGGAGTTGAGGCCACTAGCATGCCAAGTGTTCCCTCCAGACCCTTTGCCTGCTGCCTACAGCTCACTCATCACTTAGTGCACACATGCGTGAGAGGAAAGAGGACGCCCTACATCTTCCATCACTCCATTCTTTCTCTCCACATCACCATCTCTCACTGATCTCCATCCTTCCAAATATCACAGATTTCATCAGAGCTCATCTTCTGCTTCTTTCTCTCCCACTCTTCTCCCTTTCGTTTCAAAACTGAGTTTTGGATTGCAATGGTGTATGAATTGAACTCTTCAGAAGAGGTAGTGTGTATCACATGCTCTAATCCAGAGATCAACCGAGAGGACAGATGCGGAAACAAGGCCTTGAGCCTGATCAAAACAAACAATAGAAAGCCAGATGCTGAAAATCTCATTCAATATTTACGAAAAATATATAATGGCATCCAAAAGTTTGAGATCACCAACAGAAATTATTCTATTTCACACTATTTTTCTAGTTTAATAAATATTTTACATTTCAAATTGTTAATATATTAATTATACTTTAAATGAATGAATTATATAAGGAAGTAAAGGATTTTACATGGTACGCCTCACATTATAGGATATAATTTGTTCAGATTCTTATACATTTCTCACTCATTAATGTAATCAAAATATATTTTTTTATCTCCTAAACTAAAAGCTTTATTTTTATTTCCAGGTTTAACTATGATTTTAAATCTCACCACACAATCTCAACATCCCAACACCTTCTATGGCAATTCACAACTATTTCATAATTTTGAAAATTGGTTGCAAATTCCTATTAGTTTATACAATTTTATTCATACATTTTCTTACCATCTGCTTTATGCCTCACTTTCGGGTAGGTTTTAAACTTTTAAGCTTATGTTTTTTTTTCTGTACAAAAAGCATATTTTTCTGTATACAGAAAATAAAAAGAAAGAAAGAAAGAAAGAAAGAAAGAAAGAAAGAAAGAAAGAAAGAAAGAAAGAAAGAAAGAAAGAAAGAAAGAAAGAAAGAAAGAAAGACATTTTACAAGTTATGGGACCACTTGAGTCCCAATTACTAAGAAATATAAATTATTTAAAAACTAGGCCTACTCAAAACCCGTTACGTCATTTTGAATATTGTCCAAATTTTTATAGAGTTTCACACTAAAAAATTATGTTGAAAAGCTTATGGTTTGCTAATGATTGTAATGCTAATACAGCTTGAATATATCATGCTGATACTATTATAGGATTGTTTAACTGATTGCTGATTGTTGTTTTTTATCATTATTGTTAATTATCTATGTTGGTAGCTTATCTTTTTATATTTCTTCATTGCCACCATTCTTGAGATTTGTGTGTCAAGTGCAACCTTCGATCCCAAATAAATGTATTGTGTAGCTAATTGAAAATTTGCTGAACAGGAAATCTGTAGTTGCCCTGAATTAATTTATTGGCTGAATGAGACATTTTGCACTTGGTAAACAAATAAATACAAACTGAAGATGTATTCACACCTGTCTTGTATGCTTTGATTGAATCGAAATCAAGTTTGTTTCCCCCTTTGGTGCGGATCTTTTGGGCAGTTGGGAATACAGCAATCGCACTCAGGTGTGGACCAAACAATTGTACCGAGACCCAGCTGAAGAGGTGGTCTCGGTCAGCTTCCAAACAAACTCTGGTACGGTTGAATGGATGAACCAATGAATGGATGACCTTAAGAACTCGAGTGGATTTGTTTACAGTTTTGGTTTACTTGCAAAAAGGGCAGTGTGAAAGCGAACCGCTTTCGATATTTTTAAATCATATCAACATTGTATTTGGTCCAGACCAAAGCAAGTGAACTAGGGGACTTTTTCTGGTGTGAATACTATGTTTACTATGCATACTTTTTTATCCTTATCAAAGTTTTCTTTAGTCCTTATTTTTGTTTTCTTTGCGCACAAAAAGTATTCTTGTAGCTTCGTGAAATTATGGTTGAACCACTGATGTCACATGGATTATTTTAACGATCTCCTTGCTACGTTTCTGAGCGTTGGTGCTGTTAGGATCCTTGCTGTATATGGGAGGGTCAGAGAGCTCTTCGAATGCATCAAAAATATCCTAATTTGTGTTCTGAAGATGAATAAAGATTTACAGGTTTGGAACAACATTAGGGTGAGTAATTAATTACATAATTTAAATTTTTGTGTGAACTATCCATTTAACAATTCAATTTTTACAATGTGTATCACATCAAAATTAATTGGAAATTCTAACTTCATAAATAGTTATGCTTAGTTGGGTTTCTGAATTTTGGATCAGCGATCACATAACAGGTGCATTAGCAACACATGATATATGCAATTTTGTGCCACTGATGTTTTGTGATATTTCAATACTACAACTGCAGAAGCACCAGTGCATGAGCGAGCAGGGAATTCAGGGACATCTACATTCCGAACACAGGTTTTATTAAAATTTATGAAAACATGCTCCAGCAAATTAATATTCCTAACAAACAAATTTCAACTGTGCTGTGTAATTAGCATATTATTGAGATGTGTAGGAAGTCACCGCCCAAGAAAATGTCAGATCAAAGTGCCTGAAGATGAAAACTCTACCCAGGATAATTTACACTCGCATCCCTTTTGAGCTTAGCGCCAGTGGTATTAAGTGAAGAGGGCTTGTGACAAAATGTTTGCTCACACAAACAAACATGCACAAGTAAACACAAAAGACATTATCACACGCATCAGTCCTTATGTACTGAAACTGGAATAAATGCCTGCATGACAGGGGTATGTTCTTCACGACAGCAACACGAAGTGAACGGTGTAACAGCCGTCTCTCTGTCAGCCACAGCATAGCCGTGTCATGTTTACCACAGTTTCCAATTTCAAGGCTTTTTCTGTCCTCACAGACAAGAGCTGCTTATCTACTGAGCTTGCTTCAGAGGACATAATAGATTGTAATTGAGCCATCTAAGTCCCTTTGTTGGTTGACCCCACTTTAACAGCAATTATCAACTTGACAAGTTCCCACCTCTAATGCCTCGGCTTCATACGGTCACTTTCACCCCATTGGATCTTACACAACTCTACAACATCATCTTTATTGCAGCACCATTGCGTTTATTGGTGCCACAAGACATTAGACTGGCAAGGGGATAAAAACAAGATCATACCAAGATATTAGTTTTGGAGTAAAATAACATGCTTTTTTGGGGCGTGACAAACCTATGGTGTCTAAGAAGGCCAGCCAGCTCATTGCTAGGCCAAAACTGAGGCCATGTTTAACTTGAAAGTGTAAAGTCGAGGGAATTATTATTTGTACAGACAAATGTAAGCCTCACTCGATCTGACTCAACATCTCTGTTTGTGTTTTCATAAGCACTTAATTGTGAAAATAATGTGCTTCTGCATTCTAAAGCTGCACTGTCAAACCCACAGTGAAACATTTTTGGCAGAGATGTTGATACAGTAAATGGCATCACTTTGGGCCCTTTCTAGCATGATAGTTAAAGTAATGGTAATGATTCAATCAAAACAAATGACAAATTCTGTCATTCTTTTTTCACCCTCATGTCATTCCAAATCTGTATGGCTGTATAACTTCAGAAGACACTTTGAAGAATCTTTGTAAACAAATCAATTTGATGACCACTGACAATCATACAGGTTTGTAATAATTTTCATTTTTGGGTAAACAACCCCATCAAAAACTTATTTTGTTTCTGGTACCACTACAACATTGGAATAATTGTCGATTTATGGGACATTCATACAGAATGCAGTTTTGCAAGACGTAGGCAGTGAAATGGGGGGGGGGGGGGCATGTGGAAATAGGGAAGAGTTTAAAGATGCTTTCTTTTTTTTTAAGTTAAACTTATTTTAACTTGAGTGCTGCAGTTTTAGATAATAATTATTAACAATTTGTTACATTTATATAGCACTTTTCTGGGTACTCAAAGAGCTTTACATAGAAAGGGGGAATCTCCTCAACCACCACCAATGTGCAGCATCCACCTGGATGATGCGACGGCAGCCATATTGTGCCAGAAACCCAGCTTGTGTGATGTCATGAGCAAGACGCTACTAAAAACATGAGGCATGAGCACAGCGATCAGATATGTCCAGCTAGTGAAGGAATCAACATGAAGGCCAACTAAATATGTTAAGTGCTAAAATAAAAAAATAAACACAAAAAATCTTAATTTTCTTTCGTATTGTGATGTATATCACAATGTATTATCAAATAAATAAAAAAATGCAGGGCGGGAACTTGGTTTAATCCATCAGTTGTTGATAGAATTGAGGTGGATATGAATGTCAGCTTGCAGTTGTTTGGAAGAAAGAGGCGGGGTTTAATCAGGCTACATTATTGGAGAAGTTCAGCATACAACACCAGAAGGAAGTCTGTAGTTTCACCAGAGATCGAGAATGTTATATTTTAACTAGCAATTACAAGGTCAAAAAATAAACATACATGGATGAATCGTTCGCAATAAGATCAATAAAAGTAATTAATAAAACAGATCTCAGGGTGAATTTCCATTTCATGCCAACTTTAAGGCTCTTCTGAGGAGCCTCAGTGCCAGCTCAAATTCTGTGTTAAAATTAATACCCCATAAATTAATTTTAAAATATGTTAGCTCTGACCTTATGCTGTATCAGAGCTGTTCAAGTGCTATGTTTGTTTTAAACAAATAAAATGTAGAATCAGTCCACTCTTAATCTTTTCCGTTGCCATATTGGTACATTTTTAACATGTAAAACATTTAATATTTCCAATAATATATTTACATTGATAATTCATTTTCATTTCATTTCTGTCACCTCTGTGCAGAGGTATTTGGTAGAAATAATTATATATTTTCTATTAAATGCTAAGGTTCCTTACTCTTTTTCCCCTCAACAATAAGAAAATATTTAAACAAAATCGTAAATCTATAATGTCCCTCCCTAATTTCTTACAATCCTCTGCTGGAAAACGATGGTATATGATGTCAAACATTACAGATGGGTTTATAGTTTGAATAACATTCTTTCTGATGCTGCCAAGACTATCACAAGTCATTTTTACAGTTAGACAAAACCTAATTTATGTTGGTCTGCTATACGACATTATCTTTGTAACAAATCAGAAACAAATTGCAAAAACAATGTGGAATACATCACAGAAAATCAAGATAATTTCCCCAGGCCATGGAGCCCTCCTTATTGGTGTATAAACGCTGTCTCTTAGCGTGACTTGGATTTCTGGCCATCTTTTCAGCATCATCAATAATACATGCTGATGATTTAACTAGTTTTGTAAAACATTTCCATCCCCTACATAATTCATTTCACCCAGTCAATGCATAATGAATAGCACTCAACAGACAAACCGCAGTGTTCAGATTTAGAGCCACTGAGAGATTAACCTACCATTAAGAATATCAGAGCCTCCACTTTTTCACCTTAGTAACAGTAAAAGCACAAAGCTCAAGCCCTGTTAACACACATACACTCTTAAAAATAAAGGTGCTTCAAAAGGTTCTCCAAGCGATGCCATAGAATAACCATTTTTGGTTCCACAAAGAACCATTCAGTCAAAGGTTCTTTAACGAACCATCTCTTCCTTACCTTTTTATAATCTGAAGAACCTTCTTTCACCACAGATAACATTTTGTGAAACTGAAAGGTTCTTCAGATGTTAAAGGTTCTTTATGGAACCATTTAGACAAAAAAGGTTTTTCTATGGCATCGTGAAGCACCTTTATTTTTATGAGTGTAGAGATGTGAAGTTTAACGTCAATATTCCTTTGCAAAATATGTTTATCTGCGAATTTAGGTAACAAGCTGTAGAAACTTTAAACAAATGTATACAAAGCTACAAAGTCTCATTTATACTTACAGTGAGAGATCTTTTCATAGATGGAAAGGTGTCTGTGTGTGTTTAAGGACTATACGATCGGGCTATATGCACACTTGTAAGTCCTATCCCAACAGTGGCTCTGTGAATGTATGAATTTCATTAAAGATGCAATGTAAAACTAATAAAGCAGCATTATTAGAACACCAGGGAGTGTAGCTGTTGTTTGAGGAAGGTTGAAACTGCCAGGAAAACTGATTTCATACTTTGTGCTTCTGAGAAACGCTTCATTAAAAACAGAGGCAAGGTTAGATTTCAAACATGTGTCACTGTAAACAGTGTATCTGGTTTAAGGTTCCCCATACTGAATGTACAAGAAGCAGCCCGCATGAGCTCTAACAAAGAGATTGAAAAAACATCTTTCTCTGTAATAGTTTTGCTTTTCTGATCTCCGTCAGTCGCTGCTGATGACTGAAGACCTGTGGTGGGTTTTGTGAGTGTGTGTGTTATAACAAGCTTAAATCCCCATTTACCTGAGGGATTACAAGAGAGAATGAGAGGCATGCGGATCGGATCAAAGCAGAAAGCGCTCTATAATTCCAAGAGGGTGCTTTATTAGAAATTAAATAAGAGAATTAAGAATTACTGCAAGGTTCACGGTCAGTGGCTTTCTTAATTTAAACCATGTTACTCCTTATTAGACTTTGCAATTACAATTACAGCCTGAGTTATTCGAAGGAATATGGTGCATGAAATATGAAATGAAGGAAGCAAATTTATTCCAATTATTCATGATACGGCCGCCTGACTCCATGGCCTTTTCCCAGTGAAATAAGGTGCTTTAAATGAGGGTACATTGAAACGCAGTGATCTCGAAGCGCTATCTGGAAATATAAGGTGGCTGATATAGTCTCGTTTTAAGCAGGTTAATAGCTCTTAATAGAAATGGTGTGGAAACACTAAAGTCGAAGGACCCATATGGTTGGCCTTTAGTCTGCCAGAACAATAAATTGAATTATCTTTTATAGGCCTCACCAGCCACTGCTCAAATTTTGTTGGTTGAGTGAAAACTGAATTCAGAAAGGCCAGGGATGTAGCCGTAGCCGAATACTGAATTTGAAAATGGATGTATAATGAAACATATATTTATTTGCAGTTTCCACTTATTTTAAGTGTCTCAGAAATGCAAACTTGTCAAGAGCAACATTAAAGGAATAGATTAGCCAAAAATTCTAAATCTATCATTTACTCACCCTCATGTCTTCATCAAATTTGTATAATTTCCTTTATTCTGTGAATCACAAAAGAAGATAGTTAGTATTTTACAAGATATAATACTTTAAGTCTTCTGAAGTGGTGATGATTTAACGAAATCAAAAATGTAAGTCTTTTTTTCCACTCTCAAATCAAATAAAACACACACACACACACACACACACACACACACACACACACACACACACACACACACACACACACACACACACACACACATGTTGGTTTTTATGGTTTACGGGGACTCTCCATAGGCGTAATGGTTTTTATACTGTACAAACTGTATGTGCTATTGCCCTACACCTACCCTACACCTAAACTTAGCCCTCACAGGAGACGGTGCATTTCTACTTTCCCCCCAAAAAACTCTCTCTGTATGATATATAAGCGTTTTAAATTATGGGGACACTGAAAATGTCCTCATAAATCACCTTCTCCTTGTAATACCTATGTCATACCCATGTCATTATACAAATTTGTGTCCTCATAAACCACATAAACATGCACACACACACACACACACACACACACACACACACACACACACACACACACACACACACACACACACACAGGCTATATTATTGTAAAATAACACCTTCAGGTTGGTACAAGACATATGCTTTGGGTCGAGGTTCTGATCTCACTGTCCGGGTTTATTTTGCGATAATAACCAGCCAAATGAACTACATTACACTTTACATAAACGCATAAGGGGTCACCTTCAAACTTAACAAGACGTTTTCAGAATCTTTTCAAAATTGCTTTCATATGTTCAAATGTCATTTTCATAATATATATATATATATATATATATATATATATATTAGGGTGCATCAAAAAACACAATTCTTGAATTTTGATATGGCTGGGTGCTAAAAGTGTTCCAATATATGTAGAAACAACACATGCAAAATATTTTTCCAGTACATGATGATTTAGGGGTGCCACCGCACATCTGTTTTTGTTGGATAAAGTGGTTTATGTGCTCAATGGTCGCCATGGAGATCTGGGGTAAACAATACTACAGCTCAAGAAAACTGAGGTGATCTTTCTGTTTGAGGTGATCTTTCTGTATTGGGTATGTATTATTACATATTACTATCATATCTGTAGTTGTGTCTTTGTATACGTATTTATCATAAGTCATTTAAGTCATATTTATAGGTATTAGCAACAGTTTGCTAACCACAGTTAGCTATCTATGTTAGCTAAGCTATTAAGCTTAACATCAACGGTATTCTAGAGTGGACAATGTCATATTTAGAGTATAGATGTCTCATTTTTATTGAGAGTAGCATTGTAGTTGTTACAGTAAATTAACATTTTAAATACAAGTATATTTGCAAGCACAGCTAGCTACTCTGGTAGTGATGTAACAGTAAGTTATGATGAAGTTAGACTATGTACAGCTAAAATTTGAGGCTTATGCAAGAATGGTTTATCATAATTGAGTGATATTAAGTATGGTAAGATATGATTTTAAACACTATCCTTTAGCTTGTATCCTTTTCATTCTCAGGCACTGCACAACACAACCTGCACCCCAGGATCCAGCTCTCCTAAGATGCTGCCCTCACCAACTGGTCCCTGCCAGACTAGCAGTCGCAGCCTGGTCTTTGGTCTGGGCCCCAGTATCACCAGTGAGGATGGCATCATCACCGGCGCCAAACTACCAACTGGTCGTCAGATCTTACGCTGCATGCTTGCCAAGAAACCTGGTGCAAATGGAGCGTTGTCGCAGTTCAAGGCAGCCAAGGTTGTCCTGGAGCAGGTGCGGCCATTTTACAAGAAAGCCAACATCCCAATGGTGAGCGACAAGCGTGCGTGCCACAAGATGGTAGACTTAGTCAATGCTAACAACAAGCTGCGGAAAATCTCCCAGGCCAAGCGCTCCAGTGAGATTACAGCGAAACAATTGGAGAAAATGGAGTGCAGACTTGATGCCACATTTCCGCTGTGGCCTCCAAATGTTGAAAAGCTGATTGATAACCCAGAAGACCTAGCTTTCTTGGCCAGCATGAAGACTGACAGAGTGGCCACATTTGGTGTATTGGACAAAAAGCGGCAGCTCAAGGTGAAGCGGCGAGAGGAGCGTCAAGCTGCCGCAGCAGCCAGACAGTCCCGCTGTGAAAAGGAGCTGGAGGAGATGACGGCAATGTCCAGCTTGGAGTCGGAGAGTGATGAGGAGACAGAGGAGGATACTAACACAGTCTATTCACCATCTGAGGGCGAACCATCCCACAAGCATAAGAAGACTGGAACAAACATCTTCATTCCACATGACATCCTTAGCCGGCCAAGTGTCGTGTCACTGGCTACAAGGTTGAAGATGTCACCAATGCAACAGGCTGCCTTCACGCGTGGCCTTGTTGCAGAGTCAGGTGGTGAATGTACACATCTCTCTGCATCTTACGCAACAGCTGACCGAGCAAGACGCCAAGTGCTGGAGACAATCAGTGAGGAACAGCACAAGCAGTGGACACCACCTCCATTGTGCACCCTACACTGGGACAGCAAGTTAACACCGATGCTCAGCAATGTGCGCCAGTTGGAGGAGCGTCTTACAGTGGTGGTTGGAGATGCAGAGCGGCTGAAACTGCTTGGTGTCCCGGCGTATAAGAAGCAGACCAATGAGGCATGTGGAGTGATCATTGCCCGGTTGACATGCAAGTTGCTGCAGGACTGGTGCTGCGCTGACCAGGTTGTCAACATGGCATTTGACACCACTGCGTCAAACACCGGCCATCTCACAGCAGCCTGCATTGCCATACAGCTCTCACTGGGCCGACCACTGCTTTGGTCTGGGTGCCGGCACCACATTGGTGAGGTCCTCCTGAACCAGGTTTTCACAGACCTGAAGGTGGAGTCATCACGCTCGCCAGAGGTTACCTTGTTCACACGTCTGAGAGAGAAATGGAACCTGTTACCACAAGAATCCAGCAGCCAATGGTCCCGCTACATTCCTGGCAACACCGAGCAACCACTCCTGGGCAATTTACGTGCTGAACTTGTCAGGTGCGCAAAAGAAGTCACTGACCACAAGCGAGGTGACTACCATGAGTTTGTGCAGCTGTGTCTTGTGTTTCTGGATGTAGATGGTGAAGAGCAGACTGCAGTGACCTTCCCACGACCGGGAGCACTCCACAAGGCACGATGGATGGCCAAGCTGCTCTATACTTTCAAGCTGGCTTTGATGGAGCAGCACATCGCGTGCTTCCCAGGGCACAATCACCACACGGCAGCAGGTGCCGAAGATTCGGGCATTTGCCATTTTCATTACACACATCTATGCAAAGTGGTGGTTGACCTGTGAGAAAGCTGTAGATGCTGCCTGGAATGACCTGACACTCTACCACCACCTGCAGGCATACAAGGCTGTAGATGAGGGCATTGCAGCATCAGCGATCAAGGCGCTGGAGAGGCATCGCTGGTACCTGACAGGTGAGATGCTACCCCTGGCTCTCTTCAGCAGCAAGGTGCCCAATGATGACAAGCGTGCACTTGCCAGAGCGATCTTGGAGCACAAGCCAGCTGATCTCCACATGCATCCCTGAGCAGCGCTTTGGCACTGGCTTTGGCAAGCCAAAGTCCCACCCTCTTGCCAACCACCAGCTTGGCTGACCTCGCCAATAAGGATTGCTGGTTTGGGATGCACCAGCTGCACATTGATCCAGAATTTATGTCTCTCGATGTGAAGGAATGGGCGACCAATGCTGCGTTCAAAAAAAGTGAGGTCAATGTACGTGCAATGAACGTGGTCAATGACTGTGCCAAGCGTGGCGTCAAGCTCACATCCGACTTCGTCGCAGTGGCAAGGAAGGAACAGCACCTGCAGAATGTGCTGCAGGCAGTTGAACATGACCGCAACCAACAGCCAAACCTTCGCCGCTGCAAACGCAAGCTAATCCCTGAATAGGACGGTTACTCTTGGGTGGCGGGTGGGGAGACATATCTGGGGGGAGACGACTGGCTAGGTTCAGAGTTCAGGTTCCATTTCCTCTCTCTTTCTCCCTGACGATGTTGCTCAGTGGAGCAGACTCTGGCACAGACTGAGCAATTAAGTTTGAAGTTTAGTCAGTGTCAGCTCTTACCATTAGGCCCTGTTAGTTGCCAGTGAGTTAGCCACTAGAGAGGGTTTGTTCTTTTAAGTGTGTCAGTATCGCCCTTGTGTTTAACAATAAAGTCAATTAAACTTTATATGTGTGTCCCACATCCATCACTGCTGCACAAAATTCAGGGTAAGGCTACGTGAACATGTCCCATTGACCTCCATTCATTTTGTCTATAGGGCAAATGAATGGAGAATCTTGAAAGTTGAATTCTGAGAAATGCCCAAGTTGCCCAAGAGCAAACAAACAACTTTTACTTTGATAACCCTATAGAACATGTTACTGTATAAAAGTTCACTGTACTCAACATTTCCAGGTCAACCTTCTGGCAATTAGACTAAAAATGTCACATTTTTTGAAATTTCGCCAAAGTTCATGTGTTAGGTGGCACCCCTAAATCTCAATGGAATTCCTCAAAACTTTGCGAAAGTCATTTTTATGTTAATTGGAACAAATTGCAATGCCAGCCAAATTGATATTTTGAAATTAAAATTTCTCATTCAAATTTGATGCACCCTAATATATATATATATATATCAGAGGTGGAAAGTAACGAATTACATTTACTGCGTTACTGTAATTGAGTAGCTTTTTGTGTACTTGTACTTTTTAAGTAATATTTTTAATCTGTAATTTTACTTTTACTTAAGTATATTTTGTATATTGTACTTCGCTACATTTTAAAACTCATTCGTTACTGAGTAAAAAAAAATCGCTCCGTGGAAACAACTGCAGCAAATAATGGGCAGAAGAAGAAACTGGCGCTAAAATCACAAGAAAGATGCAGACGAACAAGACAGTCGTTATGGTGCAGACCCAGCTGAAAACCAGACCCCGTCGTACTCTGCTTAAGTTGGACTCGGAGGAAATGAAGTGAACCCCTGGCCATATTCATGCTCTATTATGCAGTGTTAGTTGTGTTTGCCTCGGGAGACCGAACTAGCAGCTTATAAATATATCGACATCACCCTTCGCAAGCATGTGGAGATAAGGTAAATACTTGCATCGTTGCATTGGTGGTTAAAATGAAGCTTTTACGGTTTAGCAAAAGGTTTTGCACAAATGAGCCAAAAAGACAGTGGTGCAGGGTGTGCAATATCGTCTGCGAAAATATAGTAATTGTTGTTTTAACGATGTGCGATTTGACATTATCAGTATTTTGCCAAAACCAAACAAATCACTCTAAACCAGCGGTTCTCAATTCCAGTCCTCGCCCCACCGCTCTACATATTTTTCATGTCTCTTAGTTAACACACCTGATTCAGATAATCAGCTCGTTAGAAGTGCGCTCCATGAATGAACTGTGTTCCGATTGACATGCTCCTACACAGTGTCCATTGCTCCCTACTCCTGAGCAGGGAAAGCCGCTGAAGTTTACTTCACTTCAGAACATTCATTCATGGATTTGCGTTGCGCAACATCTTTACGCACGGACGAGTGTGACATCATATCGTCTGTAAATATATACAATTTAAATTCACGTCTCGCACACTTCAATGCACTATGAATGGAAGGGAATACGTTCGCTTCGAACTGGAATCATGGAGGAATATCGTGTGATGTCCACTTAAGGGCACTTGCGTTCGAATAGAACAAACGTCTGAAGTGATAAGAGTAACATACGAAATGTGCAGGCGTGGGGCGCGAGGACTGGAATTGAGAACCGCTGCTCTAAACAGTGTGCCGTGAAATCTAGTAACGTTAGATTAGACTAATCCGTGCATCTGGAGTGCTTTCTTTCACTGCGTGATTCAGTCTGTTAAAATGCGTTTAGAATGATCACAAAATTGAAGATATAGAAGCAGAAAATGTATATATTTATATAATTTAATATAGTAAGTCAACATCACATGAAGAATGCCGTTTTTCTCAAAAAATCACCATGATTACATCGGCCTGTAGTTTTGCTTTTTACACAGTTAAAAAAACAAGTTAATTAAGAGACTTACGTTTTAGACACATTGCCTGTTTTGCTCTATTTCGACAACAAAAATAATTCCATACACAGTTTTGCGTCTCTGACTCTGAGCAATGACGGTGTTTCATTCCTTGAATTAACCGTTTAAATGATTCTGTTCAATCACAATGACTCTCTTATGAGTGACTTGCTGACACCTACTGGTGGTTCTAATTTAACATTTAAAGTATCTTTTGATTTATTTATTTTTAATTTCAAATTACTATTTAACATTTGTGACCCTGGCCTGGAGCACAAAACCAGTCTTAAGTCGCTGGGGTATATTTGTAGCAATAGCCAACAATATATTGTATGGGTTAAAATTATACATTTTTATTTTATGCCAAAAATCATTAGCATATTAAGTAAAGATCATGTTCCATTAATGTATTTAGTAAATTTCCTACTGTAAATATATCAAAACTAAGAGCTTAATTTGAACAACTTTAAAGGAGATTTTCTCAATATTTGGATTTTTTGCACCCTCAGATTCCATATTTAAAAATATTGTCCGATCATAACAAACAATACATCAATGGAAATATGATTTATTCAGCTTTCAGATGATGTATAAATCGCAATTTAGGAAATTGGTTTTCTGGTTCAGGGTCACATTTTATGTCTTATTTATCAAAACATTATTTCTGCATTTGTAACTGCAGGCTAAATGCATTCATGTCAGTGTGTAAATACATCTATGCTACTTCAGATGAAGCTTCTGCGTTTCCTCTGCATTGCAAAGATGCATTTTGTTGATACTGATTTAATTTGCCTGGTAACAGCCCAAATGTCTTATTATTCTAATTAACCGATTAATTTAATTAAAAACACCTAGTTTGAGATTTATAGGCCTATCCCAGGTGTGTCAAACTCAGTTCCTGGAGGGCCACAGCACTAAAGAGTTTAGTTCCAACCCTGCTCCAACACACACACTGTGTAGTTTTCAAATAAGCCTAAATGATTAGTTTAGCTGTATCAGATGTGTTTAATTAGGGTAATATCTACGCTGTGTAGGGCTGTGGCCCTCCAGGTACTGAGTTTGACACCTTTGGTCTATCCCATTTTCCCTCCCTCCCATTGTTAAAATGTAACTAAGTACTTTTACTCAGAGTAAATTTTAAATGAGCTACTTTTACTTTTACTTGAGTAGATTTTTAGACTGGTACTTTTACTTGTACTTAAGTAAAATTTCAGTAATGTAATGGTACTTTTACTTGAGTACAATATTTTTGTACTCTTTCCACCTCTGATATATATATATATATATATATTTGTGAAAATATAACAGTGATTTTTAGTCATAAAGAGCAAACAAAACTGTAAAACCTGATAAGTTCAGAATACTTAAAACATTTAAGTAAACTATTTAATTTTTTAAGTTAACTATAACTCTAAAATTGAGTTAGTCAAACTATATTTCTATTTTGTTCAACACAAACATGTTAACTTCAAATTTAAGGTCCACTGAAGAGCCTTGAAACGTGCAACAGTATTCTATGTGGTGAAGTGATTTCAATCAAAGCAGGAAGACAGAGCGGGACATATCGAGAAGCCCCACCCCCTTTTTTTGTGGTAATAGCATTTAGTTTGTATCCGCACTTGACAGCTTATGACAGCCACAGACTAATAGATTACCCTGTTAGATTTAAATGAAACTGTTACTAAAGCAAAACAGCGAACATAATCATGTTGAGGTCAGGGGTGCCATAACGGGGAGGGGGGGGGATTGGGTGGGCTTCCAAGAGCCCGACGAGGGAGAGGGGGGCTGGACGTTATTTCTACCGAAGGGGCCCGTGTCTACATGTTGTTCAGGGTACCCAGAAACAATATTGGCGTCCCTGGCTGAGGATGAGTACTTTCAAAAGTGTTTAATATATTGGTGAATGGCACCAGTGTCACCATCTCTTCTACTCGTCAGTTCTGTTTCTAATACAGAGGCTATATAACAGTCTATCCTCCTAATTTCATCCATATCACAAAAAAAATGGCATTCTGTGTAGAATTTAAATGGGTGGGCTGCGCAGCTCTGGAGCGGAGCTGACTGTATGCACGCCATGGTGGTTTGCATTATACAACACAAAACCAGACTTAATTTGTCCCAACGGATCTAAATCGTTCCCTATCTCCTATATAGTGCTCTATGTGGCATTCACCATACAGAAAATAGTCATTTTGTAAACACATGACTGATTTCAGCCGCAGCTTCATTTACAGTGTAGGGGACGGGGGCGAAAGTATTGGCAAAAGTGAGAGACTGTAAGTTTTGAATACTTATATCTCCTAAATGTGAATTTTGAGTTTTGGAGCACTAACTTGTAATTAACCTATGGCAAACATATTCCTACTAAAAGCCAAAGAACTTCAGTTTTGATTTCATGAGGACTATAATCAAAATATTGACTATATTGACTCTTTTATGTGCTAGTTAACAATAGCTCATGCTAGCATATGCTAATGTAACTAATCAAAGTAACTATCACTATACACTTGCATGCATATTGTTAAACAACATGCAGTATAAATAGCCTTGAAAGTTTACAGCCCATCTTCGGCCTAACCACATGCTCTATTCTTAACCACAATGGTAACCCTACAAAACATAAACATAACAGAAATCCCTGCAAATCCAAATACAATACAAATTGTATTTCTATAGCACATTTAAAACAACTGCCGTTGACCAAAGTGCTTTCCAGCATCATTACATACAGTCACACAAACAAAATTCAACAACAATTCAACAAAATTCAACATTAAATTGTAAAGCCTGATCCCTCTAATCGACTCCAAAAGCTCTACTAAAAAGGTACGATTTCAATCTAGACTTAAAAACATCCACAGATGGGGAAGATTTAATATGCATAGGGAGAGGGTTCCATAAACGGGGAGAAGCCACTGAAAAGGCCCTATCACCCTTAGATATTAATCTAGTTTTGGGAACATGAAGAATCATCTGATTTGAAGATCTCAAGTTTCTTGAATTTTGGTAAGGAATTAAAAGTTCAGCAATATATTTTGGGGAAAAGCCATGCAATGCTTTAAAAACCATCAATAAAACCTTAAATTAAATTCTAAATTCTACAGGCAACCAGTGTAAAGAAACCAGGACTGGAGTAATTCTCTCTCTCTTCTTTGTACGAGTCAAAAATCTTGCAGCAGCATTTTGTACTAATTGAAGACGAGATAACTGGCCCTGTGTAATGCCTTTATATACAGAATTACAGTAAACGATGTGTGATGACACAGAGGCATGAATAATAGTCTCCAGATCCCTAAAAGAAAGAATAGATTTCAATTTAGAAATAATTCTCAGTTGATAAAAGGCAGCCCTCACAACACTAGAAACCTGTTTATCTAAAACTAAAGATGAATCCATTATAACACCCAAATGCTTAACATGATCTGAAACACTTATCTTCATAGAGGCCAACCTACTTATAATTTCCTTGGAAGCAGAGGAAGGTCCAAAAACAACACACTCAGTCTTATTAGTATTAAGATGAAGAAAATTGCTTGGCAACCAGGCTCTTATTTCACCTAAACACTGAGCAAGTCCATCAAAAGATTGAGATCCATTTGGATCTATTGGGATATATAACTGAGTATCATCAGCATATAAATGATACATAATATTATATTTATGAAAAATTGAGCCCAAAGGGCCCATATATAATGAAAATAAAATAGGCCCAAGAACAGACCCCTGTGGCACACCACTACATAATTTAGCTGATATTGAACACAAATCTCCAATGCAAACGAGAAAGATCTATCTTTTAAGTAAGATTTAAACCACTCTAAGGCAGTACCCTTAACACCAACATCTTCCAAACGCTGCAATAAAATACTATGATCAGCAGTATCAAAAGCAGCTGTGAGATCAAGTAAAATAAGAATAACTACCTTTCCAGAATCAACTGCCAAAAAAATATCATTAAAAACCTTAAGAAGGGCGGATTCTGTACTATGAAGAGAGACAAACAGATTCTGTACAAACAGAAAAGAATATTAAGCACTAACACGTTTACCTATATTAATCTTGTGCAAAAATTGTTGCATACAAAATAAATGTTTAATTTCAACATACAGTATATCCCCCATCTACAGCATGACACAAAGCATGCTGGAAACAAGAAATCTGCTAAAACTCAGTCAGCTTAATAAAATCACAGTTTGAGTTCATGTAACGTTTTTCTATTAAGAAAATCTACTTTATTCTATAATTGAAACTGTTCAGTTTTACAGAAAAATCTAAATATATGGCAAATATAGCCTACGTATGAAGTAAATAATGTGAACAAATGCTGTTCTATAATGGCACATGCTGTGACCCATGTCAGGACCTGACCATTGTTTGTACTATATGTGATTATCCAACCATGTTGATTTAGCAGTTGGGCTTAATGGAGGGCCCGTGGCGTCTCTAGATGCAGTCAATGAGTTAATAGGAGCCACTGTAATTTTGGGGGTCAATAACAGTGAAAACTCCTTCTCCGCACGCACCCACACACACATAGGCTACTAATGAAAAAAAATTATAACAAATTAAATCACACAAGAAAACAAGCACAAATGTGCATGCATGTCTGACTGGTGTTTGGTGGTGAAAATACATTTATATAAATATTGTTTTGATGAAGGTCCAATAAAATTGTGTAAGCTGAAATATTAACTGGTGGTCAGACTGGCAGAAGAGAATCCTTATCTGCTATGATATCTATCACAATAGATAACAAACAAGTTTACTCCAACAAACAAGTTTACATTTCTAAGAAAAAAATGAAATGTTCACACCTTCATAAATAGTCACGCTCATGCACTCAACCCCCCTCACAGTGTGGGAACATTGTTTCCTCACATATCTTGTGATTTCAACTTCGTTGCTTAGCCAGACACAAATGACAGCCAGCTTCCCGAAAAAACAATTACCAGCGTTATAATCATCCAGAATGCACTTCTCTTCTCAGCACTGAAATAACGAACGTTCTGACATTCCAGATTTGTTAAGCTGTATAATGGGGAACTCTAAGAGTGGTGACTAGTATTCAGTCATCATGTTATTGGACGCCTCCCATCAACACACACACATTCACCCAAACCCTTAGACAGGGATAACACGTTAAAAGGAAGGACTGGCAAACTAATGAACACTGACAGCACCCCCCAAACTGTTTGCATTCCTGTCAAAATGCTAAGCAGTAAATAGATGCTGGAGTCACATATGCTTTTATCTCCACCAGCATGATGGAGGTTAAGAATGAAGCTGGGGATTCGCTTGCACAATCGGTTATTGTTTAATATTATAAACCTTTCATTTCATTTCCTCTGATGTTTTTCTAATCGTATCTTAATAATAGGGAAAGCTAGAAACTGTCTGAAAGAAATAATTTACATTGGAGATAATGAGTGTTTGCTTTTTGATCGAGATTTATTAATATTGTAATTTGAGAGTATAATAGTCAATGAGGTGTGCAGAGAGATATCACATTGATTAGCTGTCATTGAAAATCAAGCTTGCATTTTAGAGTATGGTGCAGGGATGTAAAATACACAAACGGTGGAAGGGTTTGAGCCGGCCAGTGAGATCCTTTGAGGAACAGAAAATTATATAAAAAAATATGCTAAAAACATTAATGCTCATTTGTTATAGTTGGTTATATTCAAACTATTCTTTTTTATCTGCAGTGGGAAAATGTTTTAAATTGTCATGCTTCATGTTTGCATCTTACAGGACAGAACCTGTTTTTATTACTGCTAAAGTTATCCAGTGTGATATTTTCTAATTACCAATTTTATGTTTAGCTTATTTAAGCAATCTTGATAAAGATTAATACTCTGAATATTAACACAGCTGTGATTCGGCTCTTTCTAATATTCAGACCAACAGCACTGTTGTAAGTGTGATATTGATTTTGTTCAGCAATTCAAAAACATTGTGTAATTTAAGTTTTATGGTGTGTTCACACCATGTTGTAATTGATGTAATTACTAGATGGTAACACTGACATTCTTCTGTGAGTTTCTCTTGGAATTATGCATTTCTATGGCAACACCCTTAACGCCAAAATTAATCTGAGCCATTTGTATAATCAATAGACAAAGGTGCAATACAAATAACAGCAGTTATGCAAATGCATTATTACACTAGACTTAGTACACTAGACATAAAAGGGCTATATTGTCTGCTAGCTACATTAAACTTTCTGTATGCTTTTTGTATGTGTAATTTATTTTTGTCTAATTCTGCATTAACAAAAGTAAATTATAGGAATCATTAAACAGAAATATTATGATTATTTAACTACTTGACAAGATTTTACTGCTGAAGATGCCTGCATTTTGAATGTTTCCACTTGACTTTGAGATGGTACAAGTCAGAAGTCTAAAAATGTTGTAAATATAAATGCCTTTTACAAGATAAATACTCATAATTATGGTAATTCCAAAATGGTGCAAGTGCAAAATCACTGCCAAAATATTGAAAATCATTCCAAACAGAGTCAAAGCACAATCAACAGTTGTGCATACCTGTACTTCAATGAATCAGCATTGTAATTTGTAGAAGGAATATGTGGCTGTGGCACTTAAATAGGGCACGTTTGGAGGGGACAGACATTAGTAGTGGTGTCCATAACCATCATTCAATCCCAAAATGCATGTAAATAACACGTTTACAACCAATGTGCATTCAACGGATAGAGAACACCCAAAATGCACTGTGAGGTAGAGGTCTGTGCGGGACCCGCTATATATTCACACAATAATTTTCTTCCCAAACCGACCGTTCCCGCAAAATGTAGACCTAGTTTCCAGAATCTCACATTTAAATTTATACTGAAAGAAAGAGATAGACTAACAAATAAAAGTGTGGTCTGCACAAAATTGTATTTGTTATTTTATTAATCTTGTCTTGAATTTATTGACTTTGACTTTAATTTATATGAATTATTTTAAGACACAAAATTTGTTTAATATTTTAGGTTAAAAAGTCTAACAGAGAAAATGTACAAATATATATATATATTTTTGTATTCGTCTAGAAAAAGAAAAAGAACTAGTGTAGCATAGCTAAAAATGTTGTACAAAAATAGCCTATAATTTTTTTTATCCGTCTTGTCAAACTATTACATTCGTTTGTCTTTTTTTATTTTTTAAATGTCACAGAAAAATAAATACATATGATATCAGTCATTTAAAATTGCTAAGCAAAATATAAACAAACCCGAGGTTGAACGTCCTTCAAGGACAGTGCATTCACACTTTGCTCCATCCTTATTCTGCTGTCACTCATCTGTCAACCTGCCTATTATGTAGAGGAAAGGCCGTATATTTACCACAGGTAGGCTCAGTGTTGCCAACTTAGCGACTTTGTCGCTAGATTTAGCGACTTTTCAGACCCCTTTAGCGACTTTTTTTTTTTAAAGCGCCTAGCGACAAATCTAGCGACTTTTGGAAAAACCTTAGCAACTTTCCAAATGTCGCCAGTACTGTCCTGCGAGCACGAGATCTTGAGTTACACCTCTCCCTGTGTCTGCTCTGATCAGTGAGCGCTGGCTCCGGCTGAGAGGAGCAGCACATTCCAGTGACCGCACGGCAGCTGACATAGATGTGAATGAGCTGCGCATGTGCACACGGTGTTGCCACGGACCAATCACTTGCCTGCTTCTCCTTTGTTTAAAATAAAACTATTTAATTTGACCTTTTTTCTTCTGCCTTTTTTTAATCTCATGCACTTATATTACTCACTGTAGGCTACAGCCCGCTCTGACAACCGTTATGCATTTGCGCACAAACACAAAATATGTAAAAACACGAGACACAGAAAGCATGCGTGCATGGCGTGCATAACTGTCCTGAGTGCATGCTGTACCAGAGAAAAATATGTTATTAACCACCCAACCAAATTTGAATGCTAAAAAAAAGCCAAGTAAATAAAATAAGGCATCAAAATCTTGAAAAAATTAAGCAGTATTCTCTGCTCTCAAACACTGGGGCCGTGTCCACTGGCGTCGCTAAAACCACACCCACTCGTGGGAAAACGTCTCGGGTTACTCGCGTAACCCTTGTTCTCTGAATAGGGAACGAGACGCTGCGTAGATTTTACGCATCGGGAATGCCACACTGCGTGAGCGAGTCTGAAGCATATAGAATCACGCCAATTCATTGGCTGATGGCGTGACGCCATCTCTGGCCAATGACGCCGTCAGGTCATACTGGCGACGCGCCATCCACTCCTCAGATTTCTCTGCCGAAAAGAACCCTGTCGGCAGCGTGAGGAGCTTGGCAGCATACGCAGCGTCTCATTCCTATTCAGAGAACAAAGGTTATGCGAGTAACCGAGACGTTCTCTTTCATAGGTAACTCTACTGCGTAGCTTTTACGCATCGGAACGATATACCAAACACGCCAAGCTGAAAAACGCTGCCTCTCTGGCCCAATAATGAACCAACAACATACGGTCAGTTCAACAGACAAATCTGGGAACCTGAAGCCGTATCAACGTCAAGGTTGTAAAACTTGACAAAAGTGTGCGGAGAAGACCATCCTGCCGCAACACAAATATCTTCCAGGGGTACCCCTCTAAAAAGAGCCTGAGAGGAGGCTATGCCCCTAGTAGAATGCACCCGAAGACTAAGAGGTGAAGGAAGGTTTCGCGCCTCGTAAGCCAGCGAAATGGCATCTCTCACCCAGTGAGAAATCCTCTGCTTTGACGTGGCAAGCCCGCGGCGACCAGCACCAAAACAGATCAATAACTGGGGGGATTTTCTCCAAACCTTGGAGCGATCCACAATCAGCTTCAATGCCCTGACCGGGCAGAGCAAGTGGAGCCTCTCATCCTCACTTGAAGCAAAGGGAGGGGGATGGAAAGAGTGAAGCGTGACCACCTGAGATCGAAATGATGTGGACAAGACCTTGGGAATGTAACCCGGCCTAGGCCGCAGGGAGGCCAATACAGAGGGGAGTTAGCTCCGAGAACCAGGTCTGGGAGGGCCAGAATGGGGCTATGAGAAGGAGACGGGCACCGCTCACCTTCACTCTGCATAGTACTGCCGGAATCAGCTTTATTGGCGGATACGCGTACAGACTGACATTCGGCCATGGGTGGGCAAACGCATCTATGCCCAGGGAGAACCAGAGCGGGCACTGAGATGACTCTTGAGAAGCAAAGAGGTCCACCTCCGCTTTGCCAAACAGATCCCAGATCTGGGATGCCGTCTGACGGTTCAACATCCATTCCCCCGGCTTGAGCTTCTGTCTCGACAGAAAATCGGCCGCCAGGTTCAGTACTCCCGGAACGTGAACCGCCCTCAAAGAGAGAACCTTTTCTTGGGACCAAAGGAGAAGATGGCCTTGAACCTCCTTGGCGGTTTACCGCCATATTGTCCGTCCTGACTATGATATGATACCCCCCGAGAACGGGGAGAAAATACTTCAAAGCCAGGAAGACAGCCCTGAGTTCCAGGCAGTTTATATGCCAAAAGAGGAACTCTTCCTTCCACTCCCCGCTCGCCGGTCTGCCTTCGAAGACCGCGCCCCAACCTGTCATTGATGCGTCCGTCGTGATCATATGGCGACGGTGGATCGCACCCATTCTCACCCCGCTCCGGAGAAAGACGGGGTCTCGCCACATTAAAAGAGGTCGACAGCAACTGCGCGACACCCTGATAAGGCGAGTAGCTGGTACAATGGGGTGTAACCTCAGCTCCTTCATCCACCAAAGGAATGGCCTCATGTGAAGCAACCCTAGGGGCAACACAGGGGAGGCCGCTGCCATGAGGCCCAACAGCCTGCGGCAGGCACCTACAGAGACATGATGGCCTAGCTTGAAGCGGGCCAGACATGCTGTAAGATCTGGTATCCGGGCAGGAGCCAAACGGGCCTGCATCTGTACGGAATCCAAACGAACTCCTAGAAACACGGTTCGCTGAGATGGGAGGAGCACACTCTTCTTGGCGTTGCTCCTGAGGCCAAGAGAATGGATGTGGCCGAGAACGATATCCCTGTGACGACTCACTAGCTCCCTGGAGTGAGCCAGAATGAGCCAGTCGTCCAGATAGTTCAGTACACGAATGCCCTGGAGCCTCAAAGGGGCCAGTGCAGCATCCATGCATTTCGTAAACGTTCTCGGCGCCAAGCCAGGCCGAAGGGCAGGACCTTTTATTGGTAAGCCTTTCCTCCAAAGGCAAACCGAAGGAACCTCCTGTGTCTTTGAACGACCTGGATGTGAAATACGCATCCTTCAGGTCGATGGTGACAAACCAGTCCCCCTCCTGGACCTGAGACATGATGGTTTTTATCATCAGCATCTTGAACTTCCCTTTGTAGAGAGAAAATTTAAAAGGCTGTAGATCCAGAATGGGTTTCAGGCCACTGTCCCACTTCGGCTGAAGAACCCTCGTTCGATGTCCGACTGCGGTATTTCCTCTATCGCTCCTTTCTGTAGGAGGGAGGAAAGCTATAGTTGTAGAACAGAAGCCTTGGAGGCGCTGTTTACTACCGTCAGTTGAACCCCGTCGAGGCGGGGGGGATATTCCCCAAACTGAAGTGTGTAGCCGGACCGAATCGTGAGCAGCGGCACCCTCCGCCACGAAGGAGAGCCCTTGGCGTCCTTGTCCGGGTTGATGGAGTGTGAAGTGCTGGACTGACAGGTGGCCAGCAAGGGGTCCGAACGCTGCAGGGGAGAATCGACTGTGTCCCCACACACGCAGCCCGCCGGCGGCGAAAGGACGGACTGTAGCGGGGAAAGACAACGCATCCCCAACTGCCAGACCGAGAATAAATGAAGATGAACTTCGTCGCGCCGCCAAGCCCCTAGGGGTGGCTGTGACGCGGTTTGAGTGAGGAGAGCACAGCGTTTGAAGCGGGCAGAAACGCTGCGCTCTGACCTCGCCCGTAGCGGTGAAACGGCTCTCCTCTGAGGTTTAGCCACAAATGGCTCTGCGGCCACCGAACCCGCCATAGGGCCCCCAGGCGTGCGGTGTGCTTAGTGGCTCTGAGAGCTAAGTCAATGGCTCTGCGCAGCTCCTTTACAGCCTCCGAGTCAGACCAGTCCCCTCGGATTTCCTTGAGGACGCGTCCGCCTGGTAGGCCTGAAGGATGGCCATCATATGGAGGGCTAGGAAACAGATAATCCTGCGTGAATTCAACCGGTGAATTCGTGCGCACTTGCTCTGGTGAGGGAGAGAAAAGGCGAGGCCTGTCTGCTCACTCTCCGTCTCCTCGAGCTAAACATCCGAACCCTAGGTCGCGGATTCACGAGAAGCCGCGGAGGCCTCCGGAGCGCGACGGGGAAGAAAATGGATGACACCTCAAGCCGAGAGCGGAGGGTTATGAGACGGAGATTCTCACAAATTACATTCAAATCCCATAAACCGCATGCGTGAACCCGAAACATATAATTTTACTTATCTGTGCGGGTCATAGCGAGCGATGAATCGCACGCACGGCGGTTGACAACGGCGATATTCCATGGCACTTCACCGCGAGGATAACAAAGTTCCACTGAGGCAGTCGCCGAAGTGTAGATGGATGATCGCAAAAAGGTAAGTTGGGTCAGAAATCGCAACAACGAAGGGTAATGTGACCGCTTCGTGAAGGCAGAGAAATCTGAGGAGTGGATGGCGCGTTCGCCAGTATGACCTGAAGACGTCATTGCGTCAGAGATGGCGTCGCGCCATCAGCCAATGAATTGGCGTGATTCTATATGGGTTCAGACTCGGTCACGCAGTGGGCGTTCCCGATGCGTAAAAGCTACGCAGCATAGAGTTACCTATGAAAGAGAACTGCCGTCTCACTCAACTGTCTTCCTCTAGCAGCTTATTTAATAAGGAGACCGAGCTGTTTTGTAAATGATCGCAACCAGATATTATGCGTTTACGTGACGAAGGCATAGCTAGCTAACAAACTGTAGGCTGTAGTAATTAACGGTAATAACAGTAACTCGGAAGTTACTGAAGCGGTGTATGATTCATGAACAAACTGATTATTTTCAATGAACCTGTTCAATCGGTTCACAAATCGCAACAAACGATTCATTTACAAATTGCAATGATCCGATTGCAGCTGTTCTCGAGTCAAAAACTCACTGATTCAAATGATCCGTTTAGAGCGAGTCTTCCTCAGTGAACTGAACTCACAAGTAAAGAACCGGGAGATCTTGTGAGCGCGCGCTACTGATGCTGTGAAAAGTAACTTACTAATGTCGAATTTTAGGATTAATTATTGTAACTGAAAATAATATTTAGGTCAAAACTGTCAGTTGTTTGTGAACTAAATCTGCTGTAAAGGGTGATCTATTTAAGCCCACTGAAATGCTTGAATGCAGACAGATCAACATCAGTGTCTCTAACGTTATGTTTTAGGTCAAAAACAAAACATTCAAATAACACCGATTAAATAAAATAACTCATGCACGTTCATATTCCCGCTGCTGTAACGTTCGCAGTTTTATTAAAATGCTATGCATTTAGACCTATGTGACGCCTGTTTTTATATTGTTTATCAACAGTATACATTTTTATATTGTTTAGATCAACTAGTCGAGTAGACAGATATGAATGTTTATTCATAACCATACTGAAAATAAGTAAATATCGTTAGCTGATGCTAACTATCTAGCTAACAAGCTTGCTGGTGTTAAGTTGAGGACATTTTTAGATATGAAATCCAAATATCTTTATTCAGCCACGTAGATAGATTCCATCTGAGGGAAAAAGAAAGGATGTGATGTTCAGAACATAGCAACTACAGTAATTATCAGAGTGGGAAATGATGATGACACCACAGACAAGGTTTGAGAAGAAAAATATCATTATGAAAATATAATTATATTTTCCTTAAAATGTTCTTCCTAATTTCAGGCCTAATTCTCATGTCATATATAACTGACGTGCTGCAAAACAACCAGTTCTAAAACACTTTTTTCTTACTGGTGAAAATTAGATGGTGAAATCTGTTTTCTCTCAGGTACATGGCAGTGTAAGCTTCACAGTGAACATTACTACATCACTCTCATCAACGTAGTCCATATCAACAAAATATATATCTTGACTCTATATAGTGGTTATTTTGGGAAAACCCAGGTATTTTGGGCAGTAGGATTATAAAAATATGTGCTAATATAAAATTAAATAAAGTAGTCTATATAAAATTGCAAAATAAATCTGTCTATCAGTACTTTTTTACTTAAGTACATAAAAAAATGAGTACTTTTGTACTTTCACTCGAGTAAAATTGAAAAAGCAGTACTTTTACTTTTACTGGAGTAATATTTTATTATACGTATCTGTACTTTTACTCAAGTACTTGATCTGTGTACTTTGTCCACCACTGCTGATTCCTTTAATTAAAAACACCTAGTTTGAGATTTATAGGCCCATATCCCAGGTGTGTCAAACTCAGTTCTTGGAGGGCCGCAGCCCTATAGAGTTTAGTTCCAACCCTGCTCCAACACACACACCATGTAGTTTTCAAATAAGCCTAAATGATTAGTTTAGCTGGATCAGATGTGTTTAATTAGGGAAATATCTACACTGTGTAGGGCTGTGGCCCTCCAGGTACTGAGTTTGACACCTTTGGTCTATCCCATTTTTCCTCCCTCCCACTGTTAAAATGTAACTAAGTAATTTTTACTCTCAGTAAATTTTAAATGAGCAACTTTTTACTTTTACTTGAGTATATTTTTAGACTGGTACTTTTACTTGTACTTAAGTAAAATTTCAGTAATGTAATGGTACTTTTACTTGAGTACAATATTTTTGTACTCTTTCCACCTCTGAACTCCACAATTAAGTACAAAATAGTTCAGTCTTTGTAACATGTTTCAGCAATGCATTTCTAACATGTATAATGAGTTTACAAACAATTCTTAGAATTTACTTTACACAGACTTTAAACTATACTTGAACTTTACTTAAGTATACTTAATAAAATAAACTGTTTGTAAAGTATACTACTTTTGGTAAGGGTAGTGAATGAGGGCATAGGGGCCATTTTGAACACAACACTTGAATGATTCACAGATTAACTCATAACAGTCAAAACGACACGTGTCACTGCCTACTGGCGAAAAAATGGAACATGCAGAAAGCCCACTGAAAATCCCCAACCCAAATAGACTGATAGTCTGTCTTTAAAAAGTGCAAACTCAAAGAAGCGGGGTGATAGAAACAGTGAAAGGCAGGCTAGCATTCTTAAAACACTGTTACATGTATTAATTTAGCAGATGTTCATTCATTTAAAACAATGTTAAGACAATCACATTTGAAATCCCCAACATTTTAAATGTAATTAAAAAATCTATAATAAGGAATTCATATCCAAACACAGATCTACCAACTAGCAACAGTAGATGCTTCCATAGTTCATTCTGCAACCTTAAAGGACACTTCTTGTTTAGAGCAAACATCTAGAGATGAAGAAAAAGAAAGAGGCTACATCCAAATATGTAGCCTACTTCCTTACTATACAGGGTATAGCAAATATTATGTCCAAATTGTACTTTTCAAACGGTAAAGAAATGACTTATTCAACAGAATGACCTACTCACCCAGAATAATGAAAGATGGAGGTATTTAAAACAAAGGTGTCAAATTACACTGCACCCCTATAATCAGATGAGTGGTTGATGGGGTAATTGTCACAGAGCCTTTAACCTTGGCCTGTACAGTTGTTGATCGTCACATAAACCTCCGTCATGCTTGATAGGACATTTAAAAAGTTAGAGATTTAGCATTTGTCACCAGCTGCAAACAGCAAGGACTCCTGAGAAGCTTACTATACATGCCCAGTCCCATAATTCAAACTATGAGAGGCAAAACACAGTGCAAAGGGGACATGATGGACACACACTCGCTCTTTTTGTGGCTCGTCATATGCAGGTTGGCTCCCGACACCATAGCGGTGGCTCTGAAAACAAACGCGGTGACAAGAGCGTGGCGGGGCTCGAGAGGTCCATAAATAACGGTAATTACGTGTGACGCGCTCACTGGCGGCTGACCTCGGGAGCTGACGGCCACGGGTGCACATCCGTGACTCGCACACTAGGCAATACGGGCGATTGAGTGGAAAGCAGTCGAGATTACAGGAGGATGGAGGAGAGGAGAAAGAGAGGAGGAGAGACAGGGGAGGGATATGGGGAAGGCTAATGTATGTTATGGCTCCTGAGTGCTAAGTGCAGCTGTAAGCTTCACAGGAACATCAAAACACAATTGACTGGCTGAGCACTGGGCCCTCGGAGTATACAGCTGGAGAAGAGATAGAGAACGACAGAGAGAGGAGAAAAAAACGGATGACTCACATCTCCCTGCATTCATATGCTTTGATTACTTGATAGCAGCCTTGGTTACAAAAAATATTGAGTTAATCTAAATAACTGTGTAGATCATTAAAAAATGTTGACCTTTCAAACATTTGAAATTGTTATTGTTATTGAACATTGTTATTTTTATTTATTTTTTACATTTATTTTTTAGTCATAGGTTGTTGTTTTTTACTCTAATCACTGAAATGGCGTCTAATTTTAGTTCATGAAAATTAAATAAAATACAACGTGACTTACACATTCTGACTTATATGTCACTTCAAGTGAACGTGTGCATTTGCATGCATTTTGTACAGATACAAGTTGTAATGTTATGAAATATGATGTTTACGTGGGGCAGTAAATATCCCTGGGTGGCACACTAAAATGTAAAGTGAAAAAAAGTGGTAGGCCTTACCTGCAATTGTTATTTCAATTTGATGCACTGCTTTATTCCATAAAAATTACTTCAGTCAGGTTGATATAGCAACATTTTACAGGTTTTTAAAGGGTTTCAACATTGATAATAATGAAGTTTCTCGAGCAGCAAATAAGTATATTAGAATGATTTATGAAGGATGACACTGAAGACTGGAATAATGACTGCTGAAAACTCAGATGATAAATATATTTTAAAATATAAATAATTAATGTGATGCAATCACACTTTAAAATATATTAATATACATCAGTTTATTATTGTTATTATTAAGTGTTCGCAAATTATAATTTCTGTCTAAAAACTTTCATAACAGCTCTGTGCATTAAATGCTCGTTGAAACAAGAACACAGATTTAATTGGGACATTAGGGACCTGTCACTACTAATATGAAGTGACTGAATTGTCCCTAGCAATCATTTTGATCAAACAATTAAAATTAATTTGCATATAACCACTTTTGTTTTCATTTTATCCGCAACTAAAATGGGTATTACTATTGACATTACTTGAGAAGTTAAAGCTTTTTTAAAGTGTTTGTTTACCTTAAAATGTCACTTTCAAAACTATCCTGATGTACACAGACTTCTAATAAGGTGAGTTGCTCTTGTTTCTTTCCCACAAGTCTCCCCCCGTCACACTTCTCATGAACACTGAACAAGGAGCAGTGTTGCTAACTGCTTTCAATTCAAGTAGCTAAAACTGGTAGCTAAATGTCACTAGATGACATCATAATGGCAAACTCACTGATCTATATAAAGATAAATATAGATCAGTGAGCAAGACAAAAACTTAGATAAGGTTTGTCCAATAAGTTGCTATATTTGTCTTTAAACTTTTGAAATAAGTCTCAAAAGGTGTGGAAATAGCTAATTCTAGCTACAAAATCGCTAAACAACTAATTTTGTTGCCACAAAATTGGCAACACTGACGAGGAGACGTATGAATAGTCAAAATAAGAGTCTTTAATTTTCAACAGGGAATGTAGGAAACACAGAATGACGTTCAAAACCCATAATACACTGAATGGACAAGACCCTAAATACACAGACAATTTATGGACTAACGACTAGACACACCTGAACTGAATGACATAATGAACGGGAGACAGAAACTGTGTCACGGAGCACATGGGGAGCAAAAACTCACAATACAGTCCACAATCCTGTGTAATGATAACATATAATATATATATTGTTATAAGGGAAACAGGTCAATTTAGCTCAAAGGGAATCATTAATGATTTTATAGGGAATTTGAACAGACTCACTGTTTCACGGCGATTCACCGAACAAGCCGTATAACAAACTCTGCACTGGATATTAAAATCCCAAAATATAGTGTAAACACTATTAAATAGCACAGTAACAAAATCGACAGATTAAGGCATTAACTTATGAGCACAAAACACAAGATATTTCTCTTTTCAATATGAACAAGACTTTATTTATATAACTCTAAGACATGTAAACTAATCTACACATGAACACAAGCATTCACGCGTTGCAGAAAGAGAGAAAGTGAGGAAAGGATTAGATTAAGAGAATGAGAATTTGATATCCCACGTTTACAGCAATATGTGCAATTGCATAAACCTGAACAACCATCAATCACTGATTTAACCCTCGCATTGAGTTTTCAATGAGGCTAAAATCTATTTTCAATATTACACCAGTTTCAGCAAAGTCTGGGGTTTGTACTTGCGTTGCTTTGTGTTTAAAGGATTCCCTTTTTGTCCTCCCTTTGCAGAAAAGGGTTTCTCCAAGTCGCTGATTGGCTTAGAGTTCAGGAGTCGTTGAAGTGGGCGTTGGCTGGTTTTGCAGAGTCTTGGGCTTGTCGCCTTTGGCAAACGAACTTAGCACACGAACTCAACGGAAAGAAAATAAACTAAAGTCAAAGAATAAAAGGATGTAAAGAGGCTAGGTGGCTTTTCTTCTCATCATGGTAGCAACTGGCTGGGTGTGGTCCAGAGCACATGGCTGAAGAGAGAGTTCATTTTTCCGGAGAGAGAGAGAGAGTTCCAAGAGGACGGAGCATTCAAGAGCGCGAGGAGAAGTTAAGAGAGCGTTAAGAGAGTGTCCTGGGTATTTAAACTCGGCCTTTTAGGGACCTCCCAATGGTTGTCTTGACCAATTAGATCCCATGCTGACTCTGGGTGCCGCTTTGTAGCTCCACCCACTTAATAAATTAACATGTCATGGCCAGTCACATTGCCCGAATTTTACATTCTCTTGCAAGTATCCTTTTGGATGTGGTTTCTATAGCCAGAATATGATGCATTTGACAGGAAATCAATTAAAAGAAATGTTCAAAGCTGGAATTATCACGCTCATACATACTAAACATGACATTAACCCTTAAGGCTTAGCTAGTCAATACTAATTAAAAGCACGATAAACACAATGATTAAAACAAGGATATTCAAATTTGTGGGTCACATACATAATATGCAGTTATGCATAGAAATGATTAGTTTCATTAACCATGAGAATTAAAGTATTTTAAGATGATTCTACAGTTTTTGTGAACCCAGGAATTTTAGCCTTTGTCCTCGACGCCTGGTCGGGGTGTATTCAGGCGGGCTGGGGGTCTGATTTATGACTTTCTGCTGTTGTCTTGTGGAATTCGGCTTCTCATGTTTCAACCATGCTTGATCGAATCTTGATTTGCCAATTATTCGGTCCTTGATATTCTACACACCCCCTTCGCTCGGGCGAGGTGTTTTAGCAGAAGACATCGCCGAGCGCTGGAAAACAAGGGCAGAAGAAGCAGACAAAACACAGCAAACAACAAGACAACACCTCCATGACAGTTACTGTACTGGTGCCGGGCATTAGGTTATTCAATTTTGGAAATTATTGTTTTAATTCTTCGATCAACTTTTGCGACTAGATTTGTGTGTTTCTTCTAAGTTGTCTTAACTTAAGAATGTTCACATTTAGTTTCTAGTGAACTAATTTGTGGTAAAATGAATCGACCTATCGTGCATGGAGCTCTCTGGCTTTCCTTCAGTCTAGAGTGGCTTGCGGATATTAGGTGTAGCGAGTCAATCCTAATATCAGACCTTTGACCCTTGCAGGGTGTCTAGGTGTTTCACCTACTAAAGAAAGAGGGAAGGAAAAGGATAGGTAAAGAAGAACAAAACAAAACAAAGCTGCTGTGGGTTTTCATAGCATGATTTGCAACTACTGTTGAGCTAGGATGTCATGTGCAGCTAGGGGCCATGCACCTTAACTTCGTGTCAGGTGTTCTAACTCTTGTGAGGATAGCTATATGTTTCTTCATGGTGGTGTATGTAACTGTGTTGCTAAATTTGGATCTTCTACTTGTGGGAAGAATATGTTTGTTGAATGTGTTATCAGTAGATGTGGTTACCTCTGGGTGTAGGTAATGTTGTGTGTGTTAATGGTGTAGTGTATGTGTGGTCAGATCTGTTCCAGTCTGTGTCTCCCCTTTTCAGGTATGTTGATGAAGACTGGCTCTCTTCATCCTTGGCTTGGATGTGGGCATGTCCATGATCTAATGGGGATCAGTCCAGAAAGGCAGGAAGTTCTTTAGCAGACAGTCGGAGGTAGTTTGGCATGGCTGTGTGAAGCTGGGCTGCAAACTTTGTCTCCTTTGTTGCATTCCTCTTGTGCTACCTTCTGGATGTGGCAGACTTTCTGACCTTCTGTGCTTTGGTGGTTGCTGTTGCACAGACAGGAATGTGGTTCTAGGAGTTGGAGTTCATTTAGCAGTTTGCTAGTGAGTGATGGGTGAGTGAGGTGATGTTCTCTGGTACCTCAGTTTTCATCAACGGTTGGCCGTGAGAGACTTGCTTGTCCTGTGTGGTTGTTGAACAGGTGCTTGTCATCTCGGATATGGTGGTGTACCATGCGATCGTCGGCCTTCCGCTCTGTCGCTGGTCACAGCGAGCATGACTCAATTTCGTAGTCATCCGTGTTCAGCTTATCTTGAAGGAACTCGTTCAGTTGGCTCATGACTTGTTCCATGTCTTCTGACGGTAAGCTGTATGGTTCTGGAGCATACTCAGCACTGTGCATGTCTGAGTAATGCTGAGGTGGGTTTCGTTGTCGCTAACCCTACGAGATGCTCTTGGATGAGTCAGGCGATTACCTTTGGATGTCTGGTTAGGTTTCCAGTTGTTGCTATCTTTTGCGTTTCTTGAGAAGCATGGCTGGTCCCATGGATTTTTCCAGAAGTTGGGCTGATAGCTTTCGTGGACATGGGGATCACGTTCTCTGTGCTCTTGATGGATGACTCTGGTATTGTGATGCATCTGGGTGTCGTCCAGTGCAAGGTTGAGTCTTTGTTGACAGAGTTCAAGAGTGTGGATGTTTTGTTACCTTTCTTTGAGGCCATCTTCTGCTTGTTGTAGGCCTTCTGTGTTAGGTCACGCAACTGTTGGATGGTCATGGAGCGTGGACAGGCCATGACGCCTAGATGGTGGCTGACTCCAGGGTGCAGATTTCTTAGGAAGAGGCTTTTGAAGTTCACATCCTCTTCAAGGTCAGGTTCGTGCACCAAAGTAGGCTTGTCGGAGTCGGTTGTAGTAAGCTTGTGGAGCCTCTTGTCGACCTTGTTTGGTTTCTAAGGCAGTTAACAGTCCATGTTCGGAGTCAGGGTCGGTAAACTCTTTAATCAGGACCTCACGAAGTAGCTGGTAGTCTGACTTCGCTCGACTGGGCTGTCGATCTAGGAAGTTTCGTACCTCGAACTGGACGTGGCTCTAAGGAGGTATAACCTGTCTCTGTCAGTCACATGAGGTCTCATTTCTAGATAGAAGTCGATATCTTGAAGGTGGGCCTGGATGGTGTGGCCCCTGTGGAGTTCGGGTTGAACTTGCTGATGTTTTAGACAGCTTGTCGAGGTCTTTGATGGTCATCCCAGGTGCAGCTCCAAGGTCTGCTTGGATGGGAGGTTTTCTTTCGTTGACAGGAAAGAGTTCTGTGGCGAAGGCAGGTGAGGTTTTGGGTTGTGGCCCTTCGCTTCTTTCGCTGTATACGAGTTCTTGGACATGGGACTCTGCTCTGCTCAGCAGTGGTGAGGCTGAGTGTGGTTTCTCTCGCTTTGGCTCTTGCTTCTGCGCATAAGCATGTTTGAGTCCTCTTCTGACCATGTAGAGCTGATCATTGGTATCGTCTAGTTGTGGGGTCAGATTGTCCATTTCAATTCTGTACCTTTCAAGGTGGTCCTTCAGGGCACTTATTTCAGCATTCTTGTTGCTGATGTCATGCTTGGCTTTCTAGTAGCTGGTTGGCATACTGAAGTCTGTTTACCAGGTCTTCCTGGGCAGCCTTTGCATGTTGTTGGTCGAGCTGAGCTGCTGTCAGGGCTGCTTGGAGCTCCTTAACTTGTTCCGTTGTTTCCTGCTCGCTCTCGTTGGGTGCTTTGAGTTGATCTTGAACTTTCACTTCCAGCTTGTCTATGCGACGCTGAGCACATGTCAGTTCCTCTTGAAGGTGGGTGATGTGCTTGTCGCTCAGTTTCAGCTGGGTCGTGAAGGCATAGCTTAGGAGCTGGCAATTTTGACTAGCTCCTCATGGTTGTTATTCTGGCTTGAATCTTGTGTCAGGAATCTTCTCAGACCTAGGATTATTATTAAAAATAATAACAGTTCAAACGTCTTGGGGGTGAGGCTGTCTGTCGTGCCTCTCAGCCAAGTGTTCACCTCTTCCCTTGCCAGGGGTCTGCAGTCTGCGGCATGTTGGCACGCTGGGGAGAAGAGAGACTGACACAGATCTGTGTGGAGTGGAAGCTTATGTGGTGTGACAACTAAGTGTTATGTCAGTGATTCTGAACCACTGGTGAAGTGTGGTGATCACTGTGTTGGTCTCAGAGTATCTAGGTAGACTAGCGATGTGAAGACTTCGTCACTCTAATGAGGAAGAGGGAAAAGAGAAAAAGGTGAAAAACAAATTTAATTAAAATAAACAATTCCTTTTCTATTTTTTTTTTTAAATGAAGAAAATTATTTTTTTATTATTAAATGTTGTTATCAAGGAGGCAAACAATATTATTAAATCTTTGTCTTAGACAAACGAATATAATAATAATTCTGATATCTCTTTTCTTAGTCTGACAGAATTGACAACGCACACCTTACAGTTGGGACCGCTCACCAGGGAGGCTGCGAAAGACAGTTGCTCAACACTTATCTCTATTAAAATTGATCTCAGTGTTGCATGAGGTGTTAAAATTTGGATTGCGTTTTAAATATAGGGAGGTTAGGAAGAACAAAAGTAGGTTTGATTGCAATCAAATTCGTTAGGATGATTCGCCTTTTGACAGGATTGTATATCTCATACACTTAGAATTGATTGATGGTTCTTACAGGTCCCTACAAATGTGAAAAGTGAAGAGGAAAGAAAATGGTAAGACAAAGTAAAATTGTAAAGTAATAAACAGGCAAAATAAGCAAATATGAAATTAAGTAAATGAGGAAATAAGTAAATAAAATAGTGGTTATGTTTATAACCAAAACAGGAAGAATTAGGGTAAAACGCAATAAAGTAATGAGTGAGTATAAGTCTGAATAGAATCTACTTAAATGGGTAATAAATCAATTAGGTAGAATAAGTTTACTTAAACTTTTAAAGTTCAATACTTATTTGTACCTAAAATGATTATGCCCAAAAGGGAATACTAGAAGGAAGGATCATATTAAATAATATGAGGGGGAAAATTAGAATGATTCCAAATAAATTTAATGTTTTAATTAAATTTGAATTTGGCACAATTAATAATTCTGAACTAGTATTTTCCTTTCTAGTAGAACTACAAATAAGTGGTAAAAAGGGAGAAATAGGGAAGAGAAAGACCAACAAGTATATTAGTTTAAATGTTTGAAGGGTTAAACCACTTTAGCTTTTCGAAACACACACTTTATTCAACCATTGGAGGTTAATGCTAACTTCTAACCTTTGAGGCTAATGGCTTTAGCATAGACTTCAATGTAAACACAACCGTGCCATTAGCAACAGCATGGAGTTTGTTTACAAAAGCATCGATGTACTGTGCATGCGCAGTTCAAAGTTGCTCCGGAAGTATGTTAAGACTTTCGTGTCACAATCGTATCTGTGGCAACCGAAACAAACTAGTGGCTAGCACATTAATGGTTGCATTACAAATACAGTTAAGCATGTTACATTAAATGTTGCATCTCAACACTGTACAAATAACAACACCGCTTGTTCTGCGATGTGGCGCTTAAACTTTCAGTTCGTTCAGAGTTAAACTTAAACCTTATTCAAATAATAGCTTCGTGCTGCGGTTGAGGAAACAGTGAATCACAAGCCCGTGTCCGTTTATATGGACATAAACACAACAGGGTTTCTTCGCTGTTGGTTCAAAGGTAAACTTTACTTGATAAAGCTTTTAAAGCTCTCTCCCATTCAAATCACTCTCGGACGCGCAGTGTTTCGCGAGATTTAATTCACTTTGTGAACAGTGTACACAAACAGGCAAGCATTATTCTCTAATGTTTAACCCAGGAGTCATAGCATATATGATCTGACAATGGAACACGCACTGACGATCAAACTATGAATAATAAGGCTTTGATAAATAGAATTGAGGAACACGCTCAAAACTATTCTTTATCCACTGATTTATTTCCCTTTTAATTGCTGCAGTTTAGCTTCGTATGCGGCTAACAGTTACTGAGATTATGGAGTAAGTTATAGCTATTAGATGACCTGGAACACGCAGGAAATTAATTCAGCTATAAAACAAGGCATTACAAGAAGAGAGGAACACGCTCATCTCCAACCTCATTCTCCGATCTCAAATGTTAACTTTGAGTTCCCTTACTGCAGTTAAACAAAGGAGAGGCTGACTCGAGTTACAGCCTTCTCTGTGCTCATTCATTCAAGGAGGCGCCGCTGCTGACGCCACTCACACAAACGCACACACACCAGTCTCGATCTCAGATCTCATCCGTAAGAATATAAAAGATTAAATAACTTGGTTTATGCTCATAATTTAGATTAATCTGCCCGCATTTTCCTCCACCAATATGTAATGATAACATATAATATATATATTGTTATAAGGGAAACAGGTCAATTTAGCTCAAAGGGAATCATTAATGATTTTATAGAATTTGAACAGACTCACTGTTTCACGGCGATTCACCGAACAAGCCGTATAACAAACTCTGCACTGGATATTAAAATCCCAAAATATAGTGAAACACTATTAAATAGCACAGTAACAAAATCGACAGATTAAGGCATTAACTTATGAGCACAAAACACAAGATATTTCTCTTTTCAATATAAACAAGACTTTATTTATATAACTCTAAGACATGTAAACTAATCTACACATGAACACAAGCATTCCACATTCACGCTTGCAGAAAGAGAGAAAGTGAGGAAAGGATTAGATTAAGAGAATGAGAATTTGATATCCCACGTTTACAGCAATATGTGCAATTGCATAAACCTGAACAACCATCAATCACTGATTTAACACTCGCATTGAGTTTTCAATGAGGCTAAAATCTATTTTCAATATTACACCAGTTTCAGCAAAGTCTGGGGTTTGTACTTGCGTAGCTTTTGTGTTTAAAGGATTCCCTTTGTCGTCCTTTGCAGAAAAGGGTTTCTCCGAAGTCGCTGATTGGCTTAGAGTTCAGGAGTCGTGAAGTGGGCGTTGGCTGGTTTTGCAGAGTCTTGGGCTTGTCGCCTTTGGCAAACGCAACTTAGCACACGTAACTCAACGGAAAGAAAATAAACTAAAGTCAAAGAATAAAAGGATGTAAAGAGGCTAGGTGGCTTTTCTTCTCATCATGGTAGCAACTGGCTAGGTGTGGTCCAGAGCACATGGCTGAAGAGAGAGTTCATTTTTCCGGAGAGAGAGAGAGTTCCAAGAGGACGGAGCATTCAAGAGCGAGGAGAAGTTAAGAGAGCGTTAAGAGAGTGTCCTGGGTATTTAAACTCGGCCTTTTAGGGACCTCCCAATGGTTGTCTTGACCAATTAGATCCCATTGACTCTGGGTGCCGCTTTGTAGCTCCACCCACTTAATAAATTAACATGTCATGGCCAGTCACATTGCTTGAATTTTACATTCTCTTGCAAAATATCCTTTTGAATGTGGTTTCTATAGCCAGAATATGATGCATTTGACAGGAAATCAATTAAAAGAAATGTTCAAAGCTGGAATTATCACCATACATACTAAACATGACATTAACCCTTAAGGCTTAGCTAGTCAATACTAATTAAAAGCACGATAAACACAATGATTAAAACAAGGATATTCAAATTTGTGGGTCACATACATAATATGCAGTTATGCATAGAAATGATTAGTTTCATTAACCATGAGAATTAAAGTATTTTAAGATGATTCTACAGTTTTTGTGAACCCAGGAATTTTAGCCTTTGTCCTCGACGCCTGGTCGGGGTGTATTCAGGCGGGCTGGGGGTCTGATTTATGACTTTCTGCTGTTGTCTTGTGGAATTCGGCTTCTCATGTTTCAACCATGCTTCGATCGAATCTTGATTTGCCAATTATTCGGTCCTTGATATTCTACACCTGACACCCCCACAAATGACTTCTTCTACTTATTATTATTGTTGTTCGGTGGCTGTAATTTTGGTTTGGTAAAAAAAAGCTCACGCAATTCCGTGAAAAGGGTGGTTAGCTTCACGTCAGCAACAAATGCACATGTACAGATATGCACTGTAACAGAGACTTCCACTCATAGGGGGCTCCAAAGATGCTGAAATAAACAAAGCTGCACTGTATAGTATAGCTACTTTAAGAAAATGTTTTTTGCTGAAATAGCCATAAAATTAACAACAACACTGATGTAAAAGTGTGCTTTTATATCAATCAGATTAATGTTAATGTTCATTACTACACTGTAAAACATTTTTAATTGTGCCAACTTAAAATTTTAAGGCAACCAGCTTCAGCGGATTTAATGTTTTCTCAAATTGTTGTTTAAAGTTGAGAATCTCCTACAAAAATAAGTCGAGAGAACACAAAAATCTGCTGAAGCTGGTTGCCTTAAAATTTTAAGTTGGCTCAACATTTACATTTGTTTACAGTCTATATCAACCCAAAATCATTGTTCAAATGTATTTGTAATTTTAAATAAAGAGATGTATGACATCATCAAGATGCTAAGTTTGTTGATAAGAATTAACTTGATTTCAAACAAACAAAATATCTTCCGTAAAAGATTAATTTAATAGGTCTTTCCTTTATTCTCAAATTTGCTTCTAAGAGCCTAAAGCCAAGAGTTCTCTATATAGTATATGGCTCTTCCTCGCTCGTTTTGCCTCAAATAGAAGGGAAGAAATTAATAAATAAAGTGACATTTGCATAGTAAAGTGCAATCATATGCTCTTAAAACAGCGGTAGGGGTTATCTGAGTCTTCTCAGGTTGCATAAAGCCTTCATCGTATAGTCCAACAGGGAAGTGCTGTCAAAATGTACAGAGGCTTTAAAAAAAGCTCAAGTTTTGCTGCGCCAAAGGCTTCCAGTTTATTATAAACCCATGGGTGAGTTATATAAGAACTGCATTAATCCCCTCTTTCTATCTAGCCATCTAGCTATCTTGCAACTTCATGCTCAATGTTTTCTTGGCTCTGTCCTTGCAAAGTTCACTGCCTTAGATTCTGTGAACATTTTATTTCAGGAGAGTGTTGCGAAAACAACTGGCACAAAGTAACGTTCTCATTTTATTCAATCTGGCCACCCACTGTTTTCTTTGACAGCAGCTTGTCATGCTTCCCAACTGTTCAGCTTCAGCCCCTTTGATGAATTGCCATCGTCTTTTTGCTAATTAGCAAACTTCCCTGCCATTCACCTGAGTGGAAAACATATCTATCATAAAAATGAAAAAAAGCAATGAACATTTTTTTTTTACACTTCAAGATAGATTCTGGAACTACTTTATGCTAAATAGCCAAAAGGCAAACCAGAGGTTATTCAGCCCTAGAGATAATTAAATCTCTGACCTGGAAGGGGGTCAAGGTCACGCGGGTGAACTGATAGTGAATTGAAAGGTTATTGCAGGAATGTCAGTCACAGTGTGTGAAGCATCATGGCCAGCTAGTAGTGTCAGACGGTTGCTTCTTTTAGAGCTCAAAACTTGTACTATGAGAAAGAAGATTCACTTTTCCAGAGATCACTTCTTGTCATTGACTCCCATGAGAGCGTTTCTATGCAGGGATGCATCAAAATCTTGTCTTCCTCATACATGATTAACAATTAGTACAAAACTATGCATGTACATAGGAGAATTACCAACATAATGTATTTTATAGAATCTAATGTCTGTAAGTACATTAAGTGCACTGTAAAATATTATCAGGATTAAGCAATTGACAGCAATTTCGTACAAAAATACCATATTAAAAATAATGTAATTTTACTGTGAAATCAATAGAGGCTGGTTGTAACCTCATAAATAATAATAACGACATTGTGCTGCTTCATAGGTTATAATAATGGTTTCATTTAAAGTCAATTGTGGTGATTAGTGTACCCTGTAAACTTGGACCTTATTTACTTTTGATTAATTTATCCCAGCTGGCGTGGTAGTGTTACATGACTCAAGTAGTTGCACTGTTACATGGAGCAAATACATTAAGAGATTGACTCATATGACCTTCTTTCTGCTACAAAACGCAATAGGAGATAATAAAAAAACAAAGATCATCCACAATGTTATATTATACAATATTTGTCACAATACATCCTAAGACTATTGACACAATGGGATGAATGGAGTCATGAGAACAGGTAAAGGTGCATTCAGTAAGGTTTGCATGCTAATTTTACATTTTGTTTACACTAAAGTTTTAATAAGTGTGTAGAAAAAAAGTGTAATTAAATTACAGCTACTTATGAAAATGATAATGATTACAAGGGGATTACATAAAAATATGTTTTCTTAATATTTACTCATTCTTGTTATGATTTAACCTCAGAATGATCTAAAACGGGTAAAAAGAGGTGCTCAAGTCTGATGGCTGTGCTTTAAAATGAAATGATTAAAATACTTATTCAAGTGATGAAGGATTTTGAAAAGTCTGATCGTAATCAGTGTTGAGTACCACTGCAAGGTTAATCCTGCTGGATTTCAATGTTTGAAAATGATTAACGGTTGAAAACATTAGTTAGAAATTTAGAAAAATAATAAAATGTTATCAGCTACATTGCTTTAATAAAGTAATTTCAATAGTTTCACTACTAAAAAATCACATTTTAAATAGTGTCACTTGTCATCTGTAACCTACATTTACAAAGTAACTTCCCAACACTGATTCCTGACAAAAAAAATGACCAATAAACTGCAAACCGTATGAACTCATAGTATACAGTTGTAATTTAATTAGATTGAACAGTATAAGTTGTACAGTAAAAATGTAATTGCATGCAGCAACTAGCAGCTATGAACACAAATTAACAATTAAAAATGAAATTCAATAGCAGTATACAGTACACTGTATCCTTTCTTAAGACTGATATAACCATTTAGCTGTCATATTTACATTGTAAGCTCTCAGCAGCCAAGATAGGCTCCTGAGGCAAATGAGAAAGTATGTCTGGTGTTTTTTTATGAAATTGACTGAAATTCTGTTTTAAGTAGTACTCCCTCCCTAACTCAGAGATTAGAAATTGAGCCATCATTCTCTGTTATACTTAGAGCAAGACCAAGAGTGAGCGAGTGTGTGAGATTGAGGTGGAGAAAAGAAACAAAAGAAGTAGGAAGAGATATTGGAGCGCTTTTTAGGCCTTGCTCTTTTTCTCCCCAGAGGTCTCAGCTCATTTTAATAATGCTCTCTTGATGTACTAAGCATTCGTGTCATGGAAGGTTAAAAACCAAGCCCCCTCAATGGCTTTTGTATTCCTCTCTCTCCAGAGGCGGATCTAGGATTTTTTAGAAGCAGGGGCCACAATGGGGCCACCATTTACAGAGAGGGGCCAAGTTTACCATTCAAGTCTTTGGAAACCTTAACAATAACGGCTTAAATATTTCTGTGTGTGTGTGTGTGTGTGTGTGCGAATGAATTCATTAAGAATAACATACATAATAAAATATAATACAATATTTGAGGAAAAAATGGGCTTCCCTGCCAATTTGGAGTTAGTTTTCACACTTTGTTGAATTTTGGGTTCCAACAACAAGAATTTTCATGAGCATATGATAATATACAATATGTACAGCGAAATGTTGTTCTTGAACATTGTAAGAAACTGTACACATCTTTTTGTAAAACAAACAAACAAAAAAGAAAACTACTTTTTTTGTGACCGCTGCTGAAAATTCAGCGGTCTTTGCTCAGGAGGTTGAATCCATCTACTTATTCGGCAATTACTTACTGACACGCTATACAAGGCTATATACATTATTATTTGGACATGTAACATGTATTACATTATAAATAAATCTCTTTCATCTTAATTTAAATGATAAATATACTGTACTTTTGTTCAGTATTAGATCATGTTAGTTCTTAATGATGCTACATACTTTTATTTTAATACTACAAATAAATAAGTATATATAAACTAGAGGTGGGCATAGATTATTTTTTTTAATCTAGATTAATCTTGGAATTAATCTAGATTAATCTAGATTAAATGGCTCATTTGAATTCTGCCGAAGGCATTCAGAATAAAATATAGTACAGATCACAGCGTGCCCACCTTATTAGTTGAATAAAACCCAAAATGTCGCTTTTTGTTATTATATTGAACTGAAAGCCATCTTATTATGCACAGTGTTGCACAGATTAAATTTCATGTAAATCATCCATGCTAACACACACGTCTTCTATTTTATTTTGACATTTCACTCTCTATAGATATATTTTTCAAAGACGGAGTTTCTAAGTTTCTCGCTCAAGTTCACATGAGACCTAAAGCGCATCCTGTTTGTTTAAAAGCGTAACGTTCGTTGTTATTCGAGTGCACACAAATAAACGAGAGTCTTTACAGATTCGAAAGATGTATTAGGCTACTTTTATCTGTATGACCAAAATGACAAAGATTTTAAGAGCAAGTGAGCGACCGAGCCTGTCCTGCAGCAAACGCAGCTTCTACACAAACACTTCAATAGCGCACATTTCTCTAGGTTAACATCATATTGAGCGGCCATGTAAAGTTGCTACTACATACATCTTTCAGATGAAAAGCCATATTTGAGGTTGATGAATGATAGGTGAGCGTTTGGATGTCCTGCCCGATTGTATTACCACATAGACCAGCCGTTAACAATCTGTCCATCACGGACTGCGAGCCTCTAGTTCAAGACTCGCTCGCCCCCTACAGTGCAATTCGGCTAGGTATACATCCGCGCTAAAATATCAGGGTGAAAGTCATCATAGCTTGCGTAGTATAGACCCAGCTCCCAACCCAACTTTGAGAATAGATTAACGGCGATATTTTTTTTATCGCCGATAAGAGTCTCACATTAACGCAGCACGTTAACGCCGATAACGGCCCACCACTAATATAAACATTTACATAGTAAATTAAAATAAAATGTATTGTTCTGTGTTGTTAACTATTGTTCAACCTTAATGCAGTGTAGAAATTAAACCGTATGACAATTTTATATTACGATTATAGTGACCAAATTGATCTCGGTTATCAGTATTGTTAAAATACTGGAAATGTCTAAAAAGTATAACTGTACTGTCGATTTAAAGAAGACACTTGGCAGCTTGTTGTCCTTAAGTCAGAAAAATAGCCACAAGGGCTTGAATTTACAGTTATTAGAAATATTGTTTACATTAAATACCTTTGACCAAAAAAAATATAAATGAGCCTTTTTGCTGTCTAGAAACACAATGCAGATAAAGCCACAAATCTGACCATGTTCTTTTTCAAATCTGAGGATAACTCTATAACTCTTAAGTTTCATGAAATATTTTTTAGAGCATGACATGTGATTTTGTTTAGAGTTGACTCTACAATGCTAACTAATAGTTACTCACAGTATCCAAGCATCCATGCAGTTTATTGTCTTGTGCTGCCCAAACTGCTTTGTCTCCATGCGCACATTCACACTTCTCCTGGATAGGAGGCTTTTAGATGTCTTTAATCATGATACTAATGTCTTTTATTTTTATTGAAAACTTTCTGCTTACACTGTTTGATCCCACATTTTTTTGGTCAAACTTCTTCATCTCTAAAATTGTTATCAATTGTCTTCCTTTAAAAACAAACATACAAAATAAATAAAAAATAAAACATTCTTATGGTCTTAAGTCGATTATCTTTCCTGAAGTATTCCACTATTTTCAGCCAAACAGTTGTAGCACACCATTTCTATGTGACGTGAGGATCTTTATCTGACTTTCATTTTAAACAAAATGCTACAGTTTTTCTACATGTCAGTGATGATTCTGAAAGAAAACGCGCTTGGAACCTAATGTTGCTATAGTAACGAACGCAACTTCCACCCGAGAAACCGACGCTTTTATTTTAGCAAAAGTTTGCTTTGTAAAGTAGGTTCAACAGCATTAAGTTATTTAGCGCAAATTGTATTATTCAATTGAACTGTGCACATTCGTTTTGTACGTTATGCTCTTGCGCCGCCAATAAATGCACGTCCTTGAATGAGCGGTGTTTTGTAACGTCTGTTAATGCCAATGACGCGACCTATTTCAGGGTGCCCAAAATTACCATAAAATCAGTCAGGGCTATACATATGTACCTTCATATTTACATGTAAAGCTTGCGCTGCACAGGTTGAATTTCAAACGACTTAACGCTAACGTAAATCCCCGATGACTGACAGGACAGGGGCACTTCAGGGGCCAATCAGATTCCAGCTGGGGCCGGTGCCCCTCTGGCCCCACCCCTAGATCCGCCACTGTCTCTCTCTCTCTCTTTCCTGCTCTTCTGCCTCCTACTTTCAGACCTTTTTTTGTACTTAGAAATCAGTGGCTTCCTCAAACACTGAAATGTCAGATGAATGTGTATTTCAGAAAAACAGATTGTGATTTTCACTATTAAGTCCACTATAGCCACTTGATATACCAACCACGTTAATAAAGCTTGTGTAGTTAAATATTTATGAGCCATCAATGTGTTTCAATCATAAATGGGTTAGTGAAAGAATAATCTACAATAAAGAAAAGGAACATATTTTAAAAAGCTGGTTTAAATGTGCCCAATTCTTAGATAAAAGCTATTTGTGTTGGTTTCATAGGGTTTAAAAAAATTATAAAATTTTTAAGAAAGGTTAAAAAGTCACATATAACATCCCAAGTAGTCTCAGCGCTCCCAAGCACAGTGGTCCCAAGCCTGGTTGTCCCAAATCTGGAGTTCCCTTAAGTCCTTTTGCTGTACTTCCTGTGATGGCAGTTCTTAAAAAATTTAAAATCTATTTGTATTGGTTTTGTAGGGTTTTGAAAACATTTTAAAACATTTTCAAGAGAGATATCAAAAATATCATGGTGTAACCATCCTAATAATTATATTCACAAATGTACAGAGCCCTTTTAGCGACATAGTGGTGGGAAAAATTCGGGGTGGGAGGAAAAAACATTTTTCACATTTTTCAAATGTTTTTTGCATTCTCTTGCAAAAATTTGCGTTCCCTCGAGAAACTTTGCATTCCCTCGCAAAATATTTGAGTTCTCTCACAAATATATTTGCTTTCTCTCGCAAAACCAGTTGAGTTCAGACAAACTCTTCCTGTTTACTTTACATCTAGCTGTGGTTATAGCTCCTATGTTTGCAGTGGCTCAATAAAGTACTACAGTCAGTACTTAGTTCAAGGCACAGTTTTGGGACATTCTAAAATGCCTAATGTGGCTTAAAGTTTTAAAACAATGACATTGGAGGACTACATTTTATAATTAGAAATCCTGATAAAAAATGATTAGGCTAACATGAATAACTTTATTAATAATTTTTCTATTAATAAAGCAGAATATGAATGCATCTTCAGAATATGAACGCAACGCCCTGCAAGTTAAGCCTTTTCTTCCCCTTAGAAAACACTTAAGGTAGGCTAATGAAAGGTTCATATGTATGTACAATGGAGCGGTTCATAAAGTTTTTATTTTGAACTTGGACTCAAGTATAAATGCAGTCAGTGCTTAGTTCAAGGCAAGGTTTTGGGGCATTCTAAAACGCTTAATGTGGTTTAATGAATTATAAACAGTGATATATTGGAAGACCAAATTCGATAATAACAAATAGCCTACTAATAAAATTAATAGGCTAATATTAATAACCTTTATTAATAATATTACTATTACTAAAGAAGAATAGCCCAGAGTATTAATGCAATGGATTTGGTATTTTTTCATTCATTAGCCTGTAAGAAAAAGCTTATGTGCAGGGCATTGTGTTCTGGGCTATTCTGATTTATGAATAGCAATATTATTAATAAGGTTATTAATATTAGCCTAATAATTGTATCAGTTTTTATTATCATCGAATTTAGTCCTCCAATGTCACTGTTTTAATACGTTAAACCACATATTAAGCATTTTAGAATGCCCCAAAACCGTGCCTTGAACTAAGCACTGACTGTACTATTAGGTTCAAAATAGTCCAAGTTCAAAATAAAACTATATGAACCTCTCAATCGTGAACATACGAGCTGTAACCACTGCAAGCTGTAAAGTAAACAGGAAGAGTTGTCCGAACTCAACTGGTTTTGCGAGAGAAAGCAAATGTATTTGCGAGATAACACAAAAGTTTTGCAAGGGAACGCAAATATCTTTGCAAGAGTATGCGAAAGTTTTGCGAGAGAATGCAAAAGTTTTGCAAGGGAGCGCAAAACATCTGAAAAACTAAATTCCTCCCACCACTATGTCCCTAAAAGGGCTTCGTACAAATGTAATACATGGGGTTATTATTCAATTATTCCATGAATAAAATTTCAGACATCTTGGCTTTTCATTGAATCTTTGGGCCAGGGGTGCCAAACTGCATGGGGAGCATCAGCCCTGCAGAGTTTCAGCCTTAATTAAATGTGGTCAGTTGCATAAAAAAGGAGGTTTGAAGCAAAAGACGCCTTGGGTGTCACGGGTTGTCAAGGAATGAGGACAGCAGACGAAGAAGCGTACTATCAAACAGTCTTTACTGAGAATACTGAATCGGTACAACACATAACATACGTTAATCACAGACAATGGAGAGACTCCAGTGGTGGGCAAAGTACACAGATCAAGTACTTGAGTAAAAGTACAGATAGGTATAATAAAATATTACTCCAGTAAAAGTACTGCTTTTTTCAATTTTACTCGAGTGAAAGTACAAAAGTACTCAATTTTTTATGTACTTAAGTAAAAAAGTACTGATAGACAGATTTATTTTGCAATTTTATATAGACTACTTTATTTAATTTTATATTAGCACATAATGATTTTTTTTCTTCTCAAACTAACTTTGTCTGTGGTGTAAAAACACCCCTGGCCAAATGCCCCCAGAGGGCATCACTTCCCACTCTGATAATTACTGTAGTTACTATGTTCTGAACATCACATCCTTTCTTTTTCCCTCAGATGGAATCTATCTAGGTAGCTGAATAAAGATATTTGGACTTTATAACTAAACATTTCCTCAACTTAACACCAGCAAGCTTGTTAGCTAGACAGTTAGCATCAGCTAACAATATTTACTTATTTTCAGTATGGTTATGAATAAACATTCATATCTGTCTACTCGGCTAGTTGATTTAAACAATATAAAATGTATACTGTTGATAAACAATATAAAAACAGACGTCACATAGGTCTAAATGCGTAGCATTTAATAAAACCGCTAACGTTACAGCAGCGGGAATATGAACGCATGAGATATTTTATTTAATCGGTGTTATTTTAATGTTTTGTTTTTACCTCCTCTGCTTGAATGCAGACAGATCAACATCAGTGTCTCTAACGTTATGTTAGAGACACTGATGTTGATCTGTCTGCATTCAAGCATTTCAGTGGGCTTAAATAGATAACCCTTTACAGCAGATTTAGTTCACAAACAACTGACAGTTTTGACCTAAATATTATTTTCAGTTACAATAATTAATCCTAAAATTCGACATTAGTAACTTACTTTTCACAGCATCAGTAGCGCTCACACGATCTCCGGTTCTTTACTTGAGTTCAGTTCACTGAAGAAGACTCGCCTAAACGGATCATTTGAATCAGTGAGTTTTCGACCGAGAACAGCTGCAATCGGATCATTGCAATTCGTGAATGAATCGCTTTGTTGCGATTTGCGAACCGATTGAACAGGTTCATTGAAAATAATCAGTTTGTTCATGAATCAGACACCGCTTCATGCGTCTCAGAGCACGTGATGTATTATAAGGAGTAACGATATGTTTTATGAAATGTAGTGAAGTAAAAGTACGATCTTATGCTTTGGAATGTAGTGAAGTAAAAGTAAAAGTTACTCAAAATAAAACGACTCCAGTAAAGTACAGATACTTGAAAAATTTACTTAAGTACAGTAACGAAGTAGTTTTACTTCGTTACTGACCACCACTGAGAGACTCAAATATGGAGTTTATACTCCTTGACCTTAATCCTTGACCAGCTGTTCCTGTTTAGTTCCCTCATTTACCAAGTGTGTATTTATACTCCGTATTTGAGTCTCTCCATTGTCTGTGATTAACGTATGTTATGTGTTGTACCGATTCAGTATTCTCAGTAAAGACTGTTTGATAGTACGCTACTTCGTCTGCTGTCCTCATTCCTTGACAACCCGTGACAGAATCACAGACCTCTGTCACGGGTTACACACTTGGTAAATGAGGGAACTAAACAGGAACAGCTGGTCAAGGATTAACTAATCAGAAACCATGGTAACTAATTAGAGCTCATAACAGACAGCACATGACAGGAACTGAACCAAACATAATTGTGACATTGGGTAATTGGTCAGATTAGTCCTTAAGACACAATATAATGGCTATGGCAACCACAATCTTGTGTGTTTAGGCCGCATTTACTTGTCTGAGATGACAGTGTCCACGGCAGCTCCTCTGGATTGTTCAGCCACAGAGGCACTCTATTTCTGTTCTGTTACAGCCATGGAGTTTGTTTGTTCCGTCTCCCTGTTCCACTGTGGTGGTCTATCAATCTGTTGTGATGGTCTTCTGCTCCACCATGGCACTGTGCTTATATGAATTTTGTGTTGTTGACATGGTTTTCAGTGCCCTGGCTTTGTCAAATTCCACCAACTCTGCCTTGGTACCTTGGTCTGCCATGATCTCCAGGCCTTCCATCCACCCCGTTTTCCACCTTCACTGCACTACCTTCCTTTTTTATGTTGCTATCTTTGTGATTTTGTAGACTTTTAGTTTGCAGTTTTACTCTGTTCTGGTTTCCTGTATTTCCCTCTCATTAGTCTGCTTGTTCGCACCTGTGTTGTGTTAGTCTAAATACCACTATGTATTTAAGCCCTTGTGTTTCCTGTGTTCATAGTCTGCTCTTGTTCTTTTATGGAGGTTTCATTGTTGGATTCAGTTCTGTTTCCTGTTGTCCGTTACTTTGGTTATTATTAAATCTGCATTTGGATTCTACTGTCCCTGTGTTCTCTGCATTACAGTTTTTCTCAGTCGCTTTGGTGCATTTCTCACATCACTATTAACATTTAGTCATTTGTGCACATCATAGTAGCAGTTTCTCATTCCTTCCAACAAATTGCAAATGCTTTTGGACATGCATCAATTGCTTTCATACAACTCTCTGCTGTTTTATAACATTATCATTTGCTTATGTCATGTCAGTCAAAATTAACTAAACTTGTGAATGCTGAATAGTCATTCCATATAAAACTAATAGTCCTCATTTCATTGCTTGAGTCATTACATACAAAAATGTTGAACTAGTTGTCAAAATCTGTCAAGCAAATTTTATACAAATGTCTCCTAAATTGAACAATTTCTCTCAGGTGAACCTCAGCTTTTACTGATGAGAAGGGGTGTGTGAAGCATTAGTTGCAACCAATGATAAGCTGCTTTCTCTACAAACATTCAGAGCTGAATCCCATAAACCCCCACTTCACAAGCATATATGAACCAAGCAGGACATAGTGTGTACCATTTCTACAATACTGTGACACAGAAATGGAAGGTCAGCCTCGTGGAAGAGGGGTGAGGGTGAGGAGGAAGAGGAAGGGAGGGGACAAAACAGGGGAAGAGGAAGAAGAGGCCAAGTACATAGGTGGATTCCCGATGAAATCAGGGCTACAATTGTGGATCATGTTGTCAATCACGGCCTCACAATGGCTGAGGCTGGTCGAAGGGTGCAGCCAAATGTTGGGAGAACCACTGTAAATTCAATTATTCAAACATTTCGTCGGGAGAACAGGTGTGTGTAAATGGACAGTAATTCAGCACCAAACAATCTGCACTGCACTACTGTCATTGTGTCATACATGAAGCTTGCAGTGGGACAAGAACTTGTCACTTTTTACATTTTACATTTAGACTTACAGCTTTACTGCATCACAGATTTAGTGTATTGTAGTGTTACAGTAAAGATTTGACATATTTACTGTAATTTTACTCTGCACCACATAGGATTGCAAGACAACCTTGCAGAGGTGGAAGAGGGCCCCTTTTTACTCCGCAACAAGAGGAAGCCATTTGTGCAATGGTGATTGCAAACAATGCCATAAGGTTGAGAGAGATACAAAGTGCTGTTATAGAGAATGACAACATCTTTGGGAATATTGAATCCGTTTCAATCGCTACAATTGACAGAGTGCTCAGGAGAAATGAAATGCGCATGAAATAATTGTACAATGTGCCATTTGAACAGAACAGCGACAGAGTGAAGGAGATCCGTCACCAGTATGTACAGGTAAAACATGTATGTGTTCTATGCATACTCTAATGTTCAGTGCTGTAAACTGTTTACTTTGTGTAGTGTCATGCAATACACTTACATGACAGTTCTGTGTATGTGTATTCACAGTGCATACTGTACAATATGTTGTCCAAAATGCATTATGTTACACAGGAAAAGTTGTTATAGTTTTTCTCGCTCCCTCTTCTGTAATAAAGCGTGTACTGGAGCTGGAGGCCAGGGAACTGCTGCACACATTCATATACCTTGATGAGGCGGGTTTCAATCTGGCAAAAGGTAGAAGACGTGGAAGGAATCGCATTGGACAGATAGCAACCATTGATGTCCCAGGCCAACGAGGAGGGAATATTACTATGTGTGCAGCCATCTCAGAAAATGGCGTCCTCACCCATATACCCCGTCTTGGTCCATACAACACACAACATCTGCTGACTTTTTTAGACACTCTTTACAGGGACATAATCCCTGAGAATGAGAGGGGTTTAACTGGAGACCATCTGAATAAGCATGTTGTTGTTTGTGATAATGTGCGTTTTCACCACTCAGATGTTGTCAGACAGTGGTTTGCAGCACATGGTAGGATGCTGGTGGAATATCTCCTCCCTACTCACCATTACTAAATCCAATAGAGGAATTTTTCTCTTCCTGGAGGTGGAAGGTATATGACCGGCATCCACATACCCAAATGGCCCTGCTAGTGGCCATGGATGCAGCATGTGATGACATCACAGCAGAGTCCTGCAGAGGGTGGATTCGCCACTCGAGGAGATACTTTCCTCGCTGCATTGCAAAAGATTATATTCGCTGTGATGTAGATGAAACTATGTGGCCAGACAGAGAGGAACGTCTGGATGTGCATGAATGATTTACAGTACTATGTATGTTGTATGTTCAGTTCCAATATGTACTGCAATATTGTTTACAGTTGTGCACAGCTCTACCCAAAGGGAGTTTATGTTTGTTGTAAATAAGGATGTATTTATTCTTTTGCACAATGCTGTGAACAAATTAGAATTGCAAAGAGCATATGCGGTAAAAATGTGAAACATACATATTTAGTGTCTTGTACTCAGATACCTCACTAAATACAGTAATGTCTAACTTTACTGTAGTTTTCAAATGGCTGTGCAAATAGTATATAGTGCTGTCTTGAGCATTTTCAGGAAGTGTCACCAAAATCTGACTTTTTTTGCATTGGAAAACATTTACAGAGTAAACTGTCATAATGAAAACATGACAAAGCCATTTGACTATCTTGTTCATAAAAAGTGGTGTCAGGACTTTTCATCTTGATGACACTGACACTTTCATTGACATGAGTACTTGCTTTTGAGGAATGAGCTATCCATTTTGAGCAAGTGACACGCTTTTGCAGGTTATCAACTAGGTTTTGCAGTTTGTACAAATTGTTTTGAGAAATGCATTAACTGTTGTGCAAATGTAAATAGTGATGTGAGAAATGCACCAAAGCGACTGAGAAAAACTGTAATTTAATGATAGTATAACACCTTCCTCCCTCTATGTCACGGATGGGCAACTTTGATAGTGACGAGGGCCAGGATTAATACTAATTTATACCAAGGGACCAGATTACTAATCCATGTCTATACACACCTTTTAAATAGTTTAAAAGGAAATCAAAGTATAATTAATGTAATTTGATTTAAAGATATTATTGACTTTAAAACCTATGCAGTTATGCTAATTTGGAAGGGAAACTTTGTTGTCAGTTGACAGCAATATTACCCCAACAAGCCAATGTAATCTTAATTGCATGGTCTGCCTACTGAACATTCTCAACACAACCTAAGAGAACCGTTAAAAGGGCTTATTTAAAAAACTTTAATGAATGAGTCATAAGTATCAACAATTATTATCAATCAATTATTATATTTAATTACATCTTAATGTCTTAATTGTTTAGACTTTTATATAGCATTAGCTTCTTGTCATTCCACTCGTTTACATTTAAAAATAGCAGATGGGATTATTGAAAAAGCAAATTCTTTCTCTGCCAGCAGCTTTCACTTTCGGAACGGCAGTAATATAGCGGTTCCCCGGTAACTGCAGTACACAAAGCAGCGCGGCGCCTGACTTTGAAACATGCAGTGCTCATATTTATTCAGTGAAAGCATAGCCTTTTGAAGTTTAATCAACATATTAATCAATATTGGAATTCTTGTCTTTCTGTCCCCAAATTTAAGACCATTTATATTTAAGACTTTTTGTACCATTTAAGAATTTTCATGGCCTTAAATTTAAACATCTAAACTGAGGACCCATGGAAACCCTTAACAGGAACCCCCCTGAGAACCCACCGTTCAGTGCAAAAATTTCTGTCATGCATTTGGCAAAAATGTTTACTATGTACCTTTGAATTTTGAGGCAAGTACAACTCTGGCATCCCCGTTGTTTGTGCGTTGTGGTGTGATGGCGATTTAAGTAAAAATATAGATTTCCAAACAATCCAAACATATGGGTACCCACTTGAATTTGGTAAAAAGACAATCTGTTTACCATCTTGACAGGAAAATACAGTTTTCATGGTCAGTTTTTAATTTATTATTTGCCAATGTTAGTGAATGTTTACATAAGAGTTCACGTCCTACTGCACTAAAATTAATACAGGGAGCGCCTGGAAACTATAGCGACCTCACCTTGTTGGAGATAGTACTAACCATAGATAAACTGAAAGCAATCTTTACATGACTTAATTTTCATCTGCATCTAATATGATCCAGCAGGCCGTACTAAAAGACACTGCGCGATGTACACGGCCGCCAGTTGCCCATCCCTGCTCTATATGTAGGAAAAGAAAGCAACATGAAGGTGTTCTGTCTTCTTTTAAATAATTGCATTCTTTTTTTTCTTATAATACAGTACAAAGACAGTTGTATCTGTGATATTTACAACACAACTTAATTTTAATTCAGAAATTAAAAGCATAAAAGTGTATTCAAATCATTGTTTGTATGAATTTCATTTTTTATTTATTTTCTGGACAATCAGTAAAACTGCAACAGTAATGTATGTGCTGGTGACAGGTATCTTCTTGGGAGGTAGGTTTAAGGCTGACCTGTGCCGTTTCCCAATGTCTTCAATAAATATTCGATAAAACTGTCAGAACAGGAGCGCATGTGCTCTCCATTAGTGACATGTTTGAGCAAGGGTATTCCCGGGGACTTGAGTCCATTTGATCCTGTTCTTTCACTCCTACATTTTCTCTCCATGCATGCAGCCTTTTTCAATAAAACTCACCACTAGCGACTGTAATCACTGAATCAAGAAGGTTTTTTTGCACAAACAATGGGTACTCAGAACTTAGCACGTAATGACTATATTATACCCAAATCTATATATATTCCTCAGTGAAGTGGTAATGATATTCTATGTGTTTATCGTTGGCACCCATTGTGCACACCAGCCCACGTTATAGCCACAATTAGCTCTCTGCAGTAACATTCCCGTTCCTCATCCAGCTCTGCCATTTCATACCACCGGCTCAACACCCACACAGCCACACAACTAACCCCTGAGAGGCCGATACCGAGTCTGTGCGCCTGTGTGTGTGCATGTGTGGTGTCGTGCTTTATGAGGATATCAAGTATAGCTACTGTGAATGCTTTAAAGAGAAGAGGAACAGCCGGGAGGGACCACTGTCTCTGCTCTCTGAGAATGAGAGGAGAGATCAAAGAGAGAGGAAGAGAAGGGGAGTGAGGGATCGGAGCAAGAGAGAGAGAGAATAAAAGTGAAAGAGCTTGAGCTAGAAGCCTTTGATCCTCCAAAATAGTGACCTTTGCGTGAACCAACAGCTTCCTCCCATGGAGACCGTGCCAATATGGCATAGTTCTGATTAAAACACAACTTCATTTGAAGTTGGATGAGCTTTTGATTGGGCTTCATGAGGAAAATAAACCATGAAAAAATAGCTTCTTTAACGCAAAGATAGGGGCTAATCCTAATTTAAGATAATAAACCTTTAAAAATAATTTGCTCTAGTTAAAAGCATTTAATATGGTAATTTCAGACAATAATGGAAAATCAGGTGTGGTCTCACTTGAAATGCAAACTGCCAAACTGTCACATGGTGTGTGGCAGGAAGGACGCAGGAGACAGCAGGTGAGTAATTTTTCTGGAGGCTGGTTGAGGATATGGCAGCCTCCAGGGTGGATCAGAGAGCCAAGGCGGAGCAGACAGTTTGAGCGGCCATGGTGGTTCAGGGGTCTCCATGGCCATTGCCTTCGGCCTGGCCACTATTGCCATGGACATGTGCCCCTCTCCCAAAATTTTCTTGGATAAGTCTATAAAGCCTGGGGAGCGCTCAGGAGGAGCCGGCTCTGGTGGGCACTCGGGAGGAGCGGGCACTTGAGGGCGCTCATTAGGAGCGGGCACTTGAGGGTACTCTTGAGGAGCGGGAACTGGAGCGGACTTGCGAGGAGTGAGCACTGGAGCGGATTTGCACGGAGCGGGCACTGGAGGAATGGGCCCTGGAGAGGCGGGCACCAGAGGGTGCTGCCGAGGAGTGTGCTCTGGAGCTAGGCTCCAACGCATACCCTCATATGCCACCAGTACTCAAAGGGGCACATGGATGGCCGCTGGCAGCGGCAGGCAAGCGTGGGCTGTGAACGGCAGCGGGCTTGCGTGAGCCGCAAACGGGACTTTTAGTTAGCCGTTGCCGGCTGCCTGGATTTCCCGGCGGTTTGCGGGCTTGCTTTCCCCGCGAACGATGGCCTTGAGTGAGCCATGGTTGGCGGCCTGGATCTCCCTGCAAATGGCAGGCCTGAACAAGACTTCAAACGACGGCCCTGACTTCACCGCAGACGGCGGCCTGTATTTCCCTGCAAACGGCTTGCTTGAGTGAGCCGCGGACGGTGACTCGGGGCTGAGGACGCTGTTGGAGCTGCGGAGGATAATGGGGCGTTTGGAGTTGGGCAGGCGGTCCGAGCCATTGGTGAGGTATGTGTAGGTTCTCAGTGCGGGGTGGAAAAGGATGAGCTCAATACGCTCGATGAAATCCTCCACATACAGTTCCAACCTCCGACCAGCCTGCCACAAACCCCACAGCGCGCCCTCAGATGCAGTCATCCTTCTGCAAAGTGGTCCATTCATCTATCACATGGTGTGTAGCGGGAAGGACACAGGAGAAACAGCAGGTGAGTACGTTTTCTTCATTTTAATAAATCTAAATGAAATCAATACAGGTAACACAATGTAAAAGACGAGTGAACGTACAAAGACTCAGGGAGAACTCAGGACAAATAAACACATGGGAATTAAGGAAAACTTAAACAGGTGCTAGGAATAATCAAATCAACTTAACAAGAAAAGAAAAATAACAAAATAACAAAATACAGGAAACTTAACAGGAACATGCATGTGACACATACATACATATCCCACAGTAAGCCCCACTAATCAACTCGCTCATCTTTTTTTTTAAGGGATAGTTTCCCCCCCCCATAAATACATTTTTTGTCTTCATAAACTATATACCCTCAAGGTGTTCAAAACCGGTATGGCTTATCTCTTTTTTTTTTTTTAGGAACATAAAAAACAATGTTTTGAAGAATGTTTACTTTTTTGTCCATTAAGTGAAAGTCAATGGGATCCAAAACAACAACAGATCCCTTCAACCCCATTGAGAAAAGAAAAAAAAAAGGGTTTTAAATAACTTATTTTGCGTTGTACAGATTTTCATTTCATCTCTTCAACAAATTGTAAAGTTGTTTGCACATCATTACGAGTCGGACGTACAATTCAATGAGTGAGTTAGTGACTCTTAAACCACTTGAACCAATTCAATCTGATTTGTGTACTAACCAGTTCTGTGAATCAGTTCAAGAAAAGAATGATTCACTACTTCTCTCCAAACTTTCTTAGATAGTTTTGGTAAAGGCACAAATATGCAAAGTTTCAAAATTGACAAAAACTGCCCTGTTTGACGCAGTGATGGAACTTTCTTCTTTTATAACATGAGCGAGCAGTGCAACCATACCCTCCCTCAATCTCTCCTCGCACTACCAACTTCTTTTCTCTTTTTCTGTCTCTCTCTCTCTCACTCTCTCTGCCTTCCCTATGGGTATTTCATCGAATATTTATGTCCTCTTCCCTCTCCAGAAGTGTCATTTTAACTTTAACAGGCTTTGAAGCCAGAGAGTTTGACACCACAGAATGTTGTAAAACTAAAATAAAAAGCATCGACCTGTCTCCCCATCTACAATAGCTTCATAGCAAGTCAACTGGAGATGCTGTGCTCTTCTCGCCCTTTGGACATACAGTATCATTAAAGCTAGACAAAATGGGGAGTACTGACTTATGAAGAACTATGAACAGTTTGAAAGGTTAAGAAGTCAGTGTCTCATTGTTTAAAGTGGTCCATCATAAATACAAAGAACAATCTTGTTTTTATTTTATTTGATCTATTATTATACACAGTTGCCAGGTGTACTCTTTGTATTCATGCTGGCTTCAAATGGTTTGAAAAAAAGTGCATTTAAAAAAAGTTTAAACATAATGACTCTAAAATGTATAATGTGGTTTACCCATAAAAGTATTTTCTTCTGAGTGATCAAGAATGAATTTTGGAAAGTCACCACATGGCATTTTATTACCTGGGCTAACCTTGATACACAATGATACTATAGTGCAATAGTTTTCCTCTCTTTAATATCACTACTTAAAAAGTTCTCTTTTCAAATAATTAAATCAAGCTTTTTTTCTTCATTATGATATCAGAACATTTAATCCTGACAATGTGCTGTATGCCTCTCTAAAAATATCAAAATATACATTAATTTTAATTGGGAAATTCATCATAAAAGGGGTACATTCAAATCATTGTGTGTATGATTTACATTTTTATATAATAAAGGGGTCATGAATTGAGAAATCAAAATTCCCTTGATCTTTTGACATAAGAGGTCATTGTACTATAAAAAACAAGTTTCAGAACTCAAAACGTTCTGGTTACTCTAAAAACAGCTTACAATCAAGCCAGTCTGTCAAAATAGCAGGTTGTGGAATGTGCCACTTTATGATGCAATAGTGTGGATAAGCACCACCTCCGCAGAACAAGATCAACGCCTGCTTCTACATCGCTGCCTGTTTAGCCCTGCCCACTGATCCGCACACATGGTGTAATAATGATAGAGACAAGAGCAGGTCTATGCAGGAATCAAAAGATAAAGATGGCACCGAAAATAACAAGATGCTTTACGGTTCACAATTGTGGAAAAAAACAGTCTTTGCATTGCCTTCCTTCTGATTCCAAAACAATGAAAGAATGAATTAACTTTATTTTTAATGCAGATCCAGACCATATCAGTAAGAACGTTGTCCTTTGTTCATTACATTTTACTGTGGATTTGTTTACAAACAAGGCACAATTCAACGCAGGATTTTCAGAAAGATTGAAACTAAAAGAAAATGCTGTGTAGACTATATTGAATCCGACAGTAATGTCACAACACACAAGTCTTTTTGCATTACGTGATCACTATTGCTTTGTTTATTATTACAGGTCATTTGATATGTAATGAGCATTGATGCATTTTATCCTAAATAAGCAGCGTCCATCTGTGTAGCATGTAGGCTGTCAAACATACACAACTATTAGCCAATCAAAGCAGGTGTTTACTTCTGAGTCTACAATTCGCCACACTTATTCAAACAGAACGTTCCGATGTGGGGGGTCAAAAAGCAGAAAGTCTATTACTTCTAAGTAATTAGCCTATTACTTCTAGGTTATGTAAAAATCTTGATAACATTATAAGTGAACCTCATAGAACAGTACAAAATGATAAAAAGTCAGTCCCATGACTGGCATGACCCTTTTAATGAATGAATAAATAAATAGACCCCCTCCCCAAAATAAAATCAATAATAATAATTACCCGTAAAGTTAAAATACACTGTACACTTGTTAGATTGTCATATACTGTAGCTTATATCACACATCTTGTACAAACTCTAATGCAAATTACAGGATTTACAGAATTACAGAATTTAACAAAAACCCTTAAAAACGGCAAACTGTCTAAAATATGACCAGATGATTGATCTTTCACAAGGCTAGTAATTATAAGCCAATTCCAGGTTAACAAGTAGCATGCATATGTGTGGCTTGTGAGGAAGACTTCAAATTGCAGACAAGCCAGTCACCTCGAAATTGATTCCCCAATTGATTCACTCTGGTCAAAGCCAGATACTGTGTCCACGGGAGAGCTGATATTATCTTTCAGCCGATCAGCGATGGCTCTCCATATTCTTGGAGATGAAGGAATTATTAGGCTGTCCAGTGCATGTCATCTTTGACAGTGATGGATCAGAGTCAGAGTGTATGCCTTTGATGAAATAGAGAAATGGCCTGGGATCATAAAGCCAAAGATAGGCCAAGCCCAGATTGCACTTCAGTTGACCATCACTGTAACTCATTTTTCATCAGATCATCTACCTCAAGCCTCATAATTCACAGAACTCTTATTCCCCAAATTCCCCACAGATAGAATAAAGTAAAAAAAAAAATAATAAAGCCCTTTTATTTATTTATTTTTCAATATTTGCAGAGCTTTCTCCACTCTATACTCCACAGAGATTGTGTCACCTCCACAGAGGTTGATATGACCTAAGATAGCCATTCCAGTGATGATAAAATATGTCTATTTCTGTTTCCCCCATCACTTTTCTATTGCAGTTCATCAGAAAAGCAGTTCAACAGTAAAACTCAAAAATGTAATATAATATTTATTTCCCTCTTTCATTCCCTTTTTTACTGAATATTCAGTTGTAGCACCTGCGACCCCAAGCACTTTTAAAGTTCTGTCTTGTTTATTAAAATTGTGTGTGGGCAATTCAAATGCCGTTGCAAAAGGTGATTTTCATGCATTTACCAACTATACAAAGGGTCCTTTGATGTTTTATCAAATAATCTTGAAATACACAAAGCTCAGTTTGAGAATTCAAAAGACCTTCCTGTTCCTTTTTGCTGTATAATGCAGTCATCAAATAGATTTGGACTTGATATTCATTCATTCATTGATATGAACCTCAAAACGAGTCATCTGTTCTTTTTTTATCAAAATGGATAAAATAATGTTGATGTATGCCAGAATAATTTAGTCCACTTAATAAGCTGCAATCTCACATTTGGATCTGCCTGCATCCAATCAACATGCAATCAATAAAAAAATTATAAAGTCTCTATAGATGGATGGATGGATGGATGGATGGATGGATGGATGGATGGATGGATAGATAGATAGATACAAACAGTTTTTGGACATGTTCTGGTTGTGAACTTTTGTGCAACATGTCTGAAGTTAAAGTGATGAATTATGTGATGAATTTTTTTTTTTAAATAACCAAGTAAAAATAAAGTTGAAAAAATCCAGAATTACACTCTAGTTTCATTAACTTGTAGATCCATTGTTTGATAGATTTGTATACTATCATTGCAGTGTGATGACTTAAGTCTCCAAAGATGTCCAAATACTCTTCCCCAGTACAGCCAAATTGACTGTGTCCATCAAACTGTGAGCCAGAATGAGCATTTTGTCTTCTTACAGCACCATAATGAATGTCTTGCCTGAAGCTAGTGCTCCCCTGCATCTTTCAATGGACAAAGGGGTAGGATGAAGAATGTGCCCTTCTTCACACAGCACTCAGTTCACAGAAACAAAAGACATCCAATCTAAAAGACTGCTTTAACACTCAGACTCTCTGTCTAAGACCATCATTTGTAAAAGCCGTCACAGTATATCAAATATAAAGGGTGAAATCTAAATTAAGGTTTGTGTTAAATTAGTTTAAATGTTATGATTATTATAGCTGCAGTCTGTTTTAGTTCCTTTCGCACCTCCTAATCTGATAAGTATGAATTGTTTATTCCAAGTGGCCTGCTATTCGCCGAAATGATAGACAATGACTCCTACCTACGACTTGAATGAGTCAAGCACTAATTCTATGGAAAAGACATGTGTGCCAAGACAAAACATCGAAATAAAATGAGCAAAATATATCAAGTGGAATTACTACCATTATCGTCGGGACAGACAGTTAGATGGTCATTAGGAGTGAAATCAATTCTTTCAGGGTCTTCGGTCAAATCTGTGTCCATCATATTGAATATCATGGGACATTTATATATCTGCTGAGCTTATTTAAACTCACCCTGGACAACCCTCGACATTCACGGGAAGCATAAGCAACTGACACATGATTTATAATTGGCTGAACATCAGTTCTCATAGAGAATCTATTTGCATATTTCCCAGCAATCTTGTCAAAGTGGCAGAGTTTTCTGCACCTCAACATATTTAGCAGCCTGTGTTGTTGACAACTTGAGGTGTTGCTGCAGCTTTAAATATCACACATGCCGTTGGAGTAAGATCAATCCTTTAAGAGCCGTTGGACAAAAACCCTTTTTATCACAGCTGAGAGGAGGTTTAGTGTGGCACTCATTTCAACAACCACCAACGGCTAATCAAGCTCACCTACAGTATATAACCTACCATAACCATTTGTCCTTATTGCAATTTAAAATCTAACTGAATAAAGAATGATATTGCAAAATCAAGCCAAGCGCATTATTGCCATTTCTCTCCTGCGTGGAAGAGAGATCGAAAGGAAAAACAGCCAACATTTATACTTCAAATAAGTACATAAATACAATATTTAATCTAAAATGTTAACCGCAAAGCATACTGTAACATATTTGATGCACACATTTTTAATTACGCGACAATCCACACTTTGTTGTACACAATCTACTACTATACATGCCTAATTTCATCTGATCAGTGGCAAAGCACTGTTAATTGTGGCCCACCCAATGAAAAGTTGGTAATCTTCCAGATGGATGTCATCTATTAATTGACGATAATACTAATAATCATCACGAGGACTTGATATTAGTTTAAAACAATTATTAAATGCAAGTTTGCATAATCAGATAAAGGCAGTTTCATAGTTTTCCCTTTTCCTATAGATGAATACCATACACTTGTCAATGTGATTTGTCTGTTTCTGTTAGTCCCACCTACAATGCTATCTTTGCGATGTAAGATCATTTGAAAATGTGTACATTTGTGGAGTTTAATTTGAATAATTAAACAAATACCAATCATTTGATTCTTTACATGAATGTATAGATTGGACATTTCTCTGTCACACTTTATTTTATGGTCCAATTCTCACAATTAACAAATCATTAACTACAACTTTGGCCTGAATAAACTACACATTTTCTGCTCAGTAATTGTTAGTAAGGTATTTGTTAAGTTTGGGTATTGGGCAGGATTAGGGATGCAGAATATGTGCTTTATAAGTACTTAAAAACACCCAATCTGTAATTAGCATGCATGCTAATAACCAACCAGTTAATAGTGAGAACTGATCACTAAACTCAAGTGTTATCAACTTTTCAAATGTGTTTTTGAAGCATTAGTGTTTGAGGTAACACTTAAGATTAAGGAGCACATATTTACTATTTACGCTGTCTTGTTAGCAGGCATACTACTAGAATATTGGATGTTTAACTTACAAAGCACATATTAATGCCTTATTTTATATGACCATGTAGATCATTTATGGTCATATAGTGTAAGGTATTAATGGGTTCCTTGATCTAAAGTGTTTGATCACCAAATGTGTCTTTTCTGGAAAGCAGAAACATATAATCATTGTGATAGATAATGTTCTCCACAATAAATTGCATAAGAAACATGTATATGGTCCTCAATGCTTACAGAGAATGTATACTGACTTTATTTACTGACTTTATACACTTCCATTAGATAGCCTCTTAACTGTCACCCCCATTTTTTTGAACATAGACATGAAGTGCACTATCCAATTATAATTCATAAACGAATAGATTTTTTTACATGGTTCTGAAGTACCTTTTCCATGGTAAGGCAGGTTTTCACAAGATGAACATAGAGGTTTAAGGCTTTCAATTGATATAAAATGTATGATGATTACTAAAATGTGATTGAAAAAAGGCAATGAAAAATACTTTTTGTGACAAAGGTCACAACTCATGTTGTGTATATTTTTGAGGTGCACTCTTGTCATAAATTAATCTATTACTTTTCCTACGTAGTTTGTAACAAAACAACAGTGGAATACTATTTATTTAAGAGTCTTAGACCTCTCCAACGATGTATAGTTTGTCATGATTAGATTAGGATTTAATTGTAATGTGGTGAAGTGAAACTTAGGCGTCTCTGAGGGGACAGGTGACAGTTAAGAGGTCAATGCATTAACTGACATTAACAATGAACAGTGCATTTATTACAATATTTATTCATCTTAGTTAACATTAGTTGATAAAAACCTTATTTTCGGTATTCATATATTTTCTTTTAATCAAAAAAGTAATTTATATAATATTGATTTGTCATTATTTGCATTTATCAGACGCTTTTATCCAAAGCAACTTACAGTGCATTCAGGCTATACATATTTTCAGTATGTGTTTTCCCTGGGAATTGAACCCACAACCTTTTGCACTGCTAACGCAATGCCCTACCACTGAACCACAGGAACATTATAATGGATGACAAACAATAAAAAACTTGTTAATAAACTTGAGTTAATACATTTATTGTTCATGGGTTGTTTTGTGATTTGAAACTTTGGGCTGCGCTGATTTTTTTGTTGGCATGTAGTTTTTATACTTTTCCCAGCCTGTTTTATGAAGGCCCACCCACATATCTGTCCTCACCCAGGCCCCATCCTCATTGATAGTTCATACATGAAATAGTAATGCACCAATATTGAGATATGCTTTGCATTGGGCCATGATAAATCAACAAGTTATTCCCTTTAGTGCAAATAAACTGTGTCAGGAAAAACATAAGATGGGATATGAAATCCCCAAGGATTAGATCCCTTCATCATCTGTTATGTTCTTGAACATAGATGTCACTCTCTGGTCTAATATCTCAACATATTTATACACATATTATTCTTGACTTTTAAATTAATATGAACATTAACATTTGTAGCCATTATTCCATCTATTAAACCATACTGATGCTAAATGTGTATGTATTTGTCTGTGGTTAATGGTGATTTGTAGATTTATTTTGTTGGATATAACAATCAGTTCATTTTAATCATACAATAATGAATGTTGTTTTATTTTAAAGTTAAAAGTTGCCAAAAATGCATAAATGTTCATAAAAAATGATTTAGTGTTTGAAATGAATGACACTCTTTTTTACAAATAAATTGTTAGATTAATTTGACAACAAAAAATGTGTTTGAGTGTGGAACAAAAAAGACAAGTTCATCCTAATCTTTGTGAATATTCTAAAGTCATCTGTTACAATTTAATATAAACGCATATTGTTCTTTAGAGAATCTTCTCATATTCCCATATATATATATATACAGTAGAGGTTATTTTATTCCCGCATAGAAGCATTCACCACTTAAAAGAGTCGCTTCGTACCTCACTAATGTAGGAGTTATTTTTAGAAACTTTGGAGATTTCGTTTATTTGGAATTATTTTGAGACAGCGAATGTATGATCTGATTTATATTGCATTAAATGACTTTTACAATGATGACTGCAGACACAGTCATAGAGATGAGCACTAGAGGCCAACCAAAGTGAGTCATCAATAGTATCACAGGAGAATTGGTTAAAAAAATGATAGTCTCTGCCTGAGGCATCATGCCAACAGATTGCCCACTGACCAGATGATGCATTGCACACAAAAAAGGAAACCACTTTCTCAGGATCAGAAGCTTTAATCTAATTGGTTCTGTGCAACATCTGCATAAAGTTATTCAGAGATTAGTCTGGGCGTACATAAGTTAGTTAACTAGATATCCAAGGGCAGAACTGTATATTTGCCTAAGCTACAGTTACAAACTTTGGCGGATATTCTAATTATAGACTCTATACACATTTTTTCAAAATGTTTTGTTCTCTGTACTACCATTTGTGAAAACTGTTATGCAATTATTTCATGTCAAAGTGGTTAAATCAGTGGATTATATCTGATCAACTTATTTGTGGCAGTCGTGAGTCGTGATCTAATGGTTAGAGAGTTGGACTTCTAACCCAAAGCTCATATGTTTGAGTCAGGAGTTGTAGGAAGTGAATGACCAGCTCTCTCTTCTATCTTCAGTACCTATGACTAAGTCACCGATATCTCAGTTGCTCCCAAGGTCCCGCAGCAGTGGCTGTCCCTTGCTCTGTGTGTGTGTGTGTGTGTGTGTGTGTGTGTGTGTGTGTGTGTGTGTGTGTGTGTGTGTGTGTGTGTGTGTGTGTGTGTGTGTGTGTGTGTGTGTGTGTGTGTGGTGCGAGCGCACCATACATGGCCACACATCATGTCACTGCATACTACTTGTGAAAAAAGAAGTGTGCTTAAATGTATTGACTGTATCCTTGTAGTATTCTTCAAATACTAAGTATATTTTAAAAAAGTGTACTTTGTTATATTGTCAAAATAAATGTTTTAAGGTACTTTTTAAATCATTGTGTTTTAATAATCTTTTGTCATGCTTTATAGAAGTGACTAACATACATATAAGGTTCTTGATTACAATTTTTTATGTAATGTTATATTTGTAGTATATTTTACTAAATTGCAACATCATCATTACAAATGTGTAATAACAAATATATTTAAATGCAATAGAAATTACACTGAATTATATTTTAGTTTACCATAAATACTTTTTAGCACATTCAACAGTACACTAACAATAATACTTACACTTATATAACCATATTTGAAAGACATTATACGTAATTTTAAATTACATACATGGTTGTTTGTCCTACTTAAATGGGTCAAAATGCACTGCTAAATGTAACTAATAACACATTTGTATTCAAATGTCTTGAAATTTTACATTCATTTGGCAGATGCTGAAAATGTACCATGATTTGTTTCTTTCTTTGGTTTATTTTTACATGTCAGTCAGACAATCTCTTCCTATTCATATACAGTATATGCTATATATGCCAAATTGTGGTACAGCCTGTACTTAAAAGGATAGTTCACAAGAATGAAAATTGTGTCATCATTCACTCACCCTCAAGTAGTTAAACCTGTATGAATTCCTTTGTTCTATTGAACACAAAGGAAGATATTTTGAAGAAAGTTTGTATCCAGTCTGTTTTGGGGCACCATTGACTTCCATAGTAGAGGAAAAAATACTATGGAAGTCAATGGTGCCCCAGAATGGCTCTGTTTCCCACATTCTTTAGAATATCTTCCTTTGTGTTCAGCAGAACAAAGACATTCATACAGGTTTGGAACTACTTGAGTAAGTAAGTAAGTAAATGATGACATATTTTTCATTTTGTGTGAACTATCCATTTAAAGGCCTGGCTACAAAAATAAATACATAAATAAACTAAATACATTTCTAAACAACTCCTTTTAGACTATTACAGATACGCAGCTAACACATATTCTGGTGTGACAGGAAGGAAGAGAGGAAAGAGATGAGCGTGTCCTTTGGTGACAGCTTGGTGAAGGTGACTCTTGTTCTTATGGTCTCCAAACTCCCACCTGCAACAGATGCATAGAAAAGAGCAAATATAGCAGAAGAGAAAGGTGCGATATAATGGTCGTCTGAAAGTGACAGGAGCCTGGCTGTATGCAAATAGTGTGTGTGTGTGTGTGTGTGTGTGTGTGCCCTGTTTGTCTGCCATACTTTTTACACATCATTATTTCCAAGCTGTCATTCAGTATATGGCCGAAGGGAAAGAGGAACAGTTTTTTGCCTCCAGGGGATATGCTGAAGCTAGAGTCTCTCTGCATGAGTGTGTTAGAATAAACACCAGAGAACTCAATCACACTATTCCCTTGCGCCCTTCACTCTCTCCTAAACACCACAAAGTTCATATTCAGGTCACCAGAAGCTATCGGTTAAAGGTGAAATACAGACAGTTCGAACTAGGAATATAGTTAGACATATTTTTATCTCTTCCTGAGCTTATCTTAATCTCATCCCTGGATAACTCTCAGAAAAAACACTGTAATCACAAGCAGCCGGGACACATCATTTATAATTGGCTGAACATCACTGCCCATAGAGCTCATATTTGCATATTTCTTTGCGCTCTTGTCAAACTGGCAAAGTCTTATTTCATCTCAATGTATTTAGCTGAATGCATTCTAGAAAACTCGAGGTGTTGGGTGCAGTTTATGCAAGCCTGCAGTAAATAACATCATGCAAAGAGACACTGATTAAGAAAAAGTTATGCTGTATATTTGGATGTAAATCAGTAAGAGGCAAGAAACTTTTCAGACTTATTAATCAGACTCATATGTTTAGGTTTTCGTTCATAATTCAGAAGAAAACGCCCCTGATTTGCAAATGTTAAAGATGCAGATCATATCAGTGTTTACAGCTGATGGGTCAATAACTCAACACTCATCTTTTTCCTATCTAAATCTATTAAATATTAATATCAACTAAATAATTTTTTTAACACAGGCTCATTAGAAAAGCGTACTGTGCTCTACCTGTAGATACAATTCAATGCAGTTTCCAGATAAAATGAACACTGGTGGCAGCAAAACACCAACTATTTTAATTCCTTTTCACACAAATACATGAGAAGATTATTGATTATTAATGACTTGTTTTCACTCGGTTACTTGCACAGTATGTTTAACTTCAAAATACTTTGACCATAGTGGAGGCTTTATAAGTTAATACACACTGACCTTGGCATTAATACGCTCCATATGTACAGTTGCTCTGTAGCTCACCTGGTACAGCACTGCACTTGTGTTCAAGTACCATGAAACAAGGGTCCCGGGTTATTCTCCAAAAGAGCTCAAAGACTTGTACAAACAAGCTAAATTTTCATAATTGTTTCAGCAAATGTATTTTTATCTCAAACTTACTTTTATTAACAATATCGGTAAGGATTAATGTAGGTGGTAGGCTGCTGAAAAATTGTCACCAGCTAATTTTTCCAATGTGGTCAGGTTCAATAATTTAGAGAAATCCTTTGTATGTAGTTTTACATGCTCCTTTATGATTATGAATGATAAAAAAAACATTGTTCAACCAGTATGCAGATAAAACAGAAAGATTGAAGAAGACGAAGAAGATGAAGAAAACGATGAAAGAGAAAATGTGAAAGTGAAAGTGACACACAGCCAAGTATGGTGACCCGTACTCGGAATTCGTGCTCTGCATTTGCCCATCCAAAGTGCACACACACAGCAGTGAACTCACACACACCGTGAACACACACCAGAGCAGTGGGCAGCCATTTATGCTGCGGCGCCCGGGGAGCAGTTGGGGGTTCAGTGCCTTGCTCGAGGGCACCTCATCATGGTATTGAAGGTGGAGAGAGGCGCTGTACATTAACTCCCCCTACCGACAATGGACAGCGCTCTATCCACCTTCAATACCTCCAATACTTCAATGCAAAATGAAGGAGAATATGAAGACAAAGATGATGAAAATGATTAAGAAGAAAATATATATATTTTTAAATGATGATACACAATATGCATACAATCAGATGTATGCAAGATGTAAGGAAAGTATGTTGCAACTTTTTAAATTTTACACATGCCAACACAAAGAGTGCATTTCTACGATGTTGGCACATGCCCCTAATGAAAAATAAATATACTAAAATGTATTTGAAATACATGTATTTCATGCTAAGTATACTATAAATATACAACATATTTAAATACTTTATAAAATATCCTGCAATTGTACTTTTGGTGTACTAAACTGTATACTCAAAGTCTGCTAAATTGGAACAACTAATTGTATACTTAATGCACTTTAATTGTGCAGAAGTAGTTCTGAAGTCCAACTAAATATATACTGAAGTATATTTGATTGTGCTAAAGTGGATCACTTTAGCTACACTTTAAATATCTTTCATTTTAAGACCCGTATTATTAAATTATCTTACAATCCTCATCAATAGTGACATTAAAACACATTTTAGGCTTAATATTAAGACTTGTACATTGTGCACAAGTGATAATCCAAATAAAGTTAAATTATAATTTTCATATGAGTAAGTCTCGAGCAATATGTCAGTAATTCGATTTGAACTCTACCCAATATGAAATTAATATATTTTAAACATAATACTTTTAACTAGGTGTGTGTTAAACTAGATTTATATTTATGTATGTATTTTTTTTTTTGGGGTGGTTCTGTATCATGGGCCCTCATATTTTTCACTGACCCACATGTTAAAGTTGCAGATCAATTGAGTTACAGGATATTCTCTCAGGGGTCAAAAGGAGGTATTTACCTCAACCAAAATACTAATTGTTTCATGACAATCTAATGATGGACAGCATTATCAACACACAGTAAAACAACCTTGCATTAGAGCACAGACAGAGAGTGAGAGCGGGATCAGGTCAGAGCAAAGTCATCCGAGCCTATAATAACCAGTAAATGCAGTGCATGCATCCATCAGTGAGGCTGGTTTCGGGGTAATGATTGTGGGCTCTGTAGGGAGAGGGTGACTGGCTAAGGACAACATGACTTGTATTACCCTCCACGTACATCAACCATACTAAATGCAATCATAACATTCCACTGTACTGTTAATGACCTGGTATAGATAGGAAAATGTATCACTGTCCAATTGTGACACCAGCATAATTTCATAGGAATTCCCTTGAGCTCATTGCATTCTCATTGAGAAATACAAGGGAAAAGTCATGGGAGAAGAGATAGTGCCTCCATGTCACCATGATTGGATGACTTCTGTGCATTATACTGACACATTAGTAGAAATGTATGTATTAATGGGCTATTCACAAGGTAAAAAGTTATCCAGGCTCAATAGAAATATTTGCCTTTACCTACATTTCTGAAAAACAAAAAAAAAACTAAAAGCTAAGTATTTATATGTACAAATTGCGGCAGGTTCCAGTTAAAATGAACCCCAGAGGCAATAAAACTCTTAAACCTTTCTTTTCACACAAATTATGATGCACAGGGCAGAGTTTTGATTAAGAAAGCCCAATTCTCGTACAAATACTTATGGCCTCAAAACAATTGTATCATGCTGAAAAACACTATATTGCCAAAAGTATTGGGTCACCCCTTTCTAACGAAACTTCCTGTAAAACAGAACTTCAAGCATGAGTTTTTAGTGTTGATAAGAGACTCAGAGATCCGTCTTCATCTGCAAATGTGTTAATGCTACCTTTAAAGAGGTAGTAATACCTCTTTAAAGTTTAGTAATTTCCATGAGTACAAATCTTAATGTTTAAGCATATAATAATATTCTAGTGAATTGTGTGCTTCTAATTTTATAGCAACAGTTTGGACAGGACCCTTTTCTATTCAAACATGACAGTGTATCTGCGTATAAGGCAATGATCAAAGAGAAACGATGATTCAGTCAGTGTGGAAGAACTTGACTGGTCTGCAGAAAGACAAGTCCTAATCCCAGCTGAACACCTCTGGTGTGACATTAAATGCAGACATTGAGCCAAAAATGTATTACCAAACACCAATGACACATGGGTACATATGGGTACAGTCATTTCATACACTTCAAAACTGTTGTAACAAAGATGGAAATACAATTTTTAAGTACATGAATTATGTTTTCATCTTTGTTTCCACAGTTCGGAAGTGCCTTTTTCTCTTCTAAAGAAGGGGGTGTGTCAGTACTTTTGTCCATATAATGCATGTACGAGTCATTGGTGTTTGGTGATGTAGTTTCTACAGCAATTTTTTACAGAATATTACTGTTTAAACATTTTACAAGTTGTAGCTGTAATTCGCAATGCATTCTGGGTCAAATAAGGTTTTACAGTTGTTAACAGTATATTTTCATGTCAACTGTAATTAATTTACAAGAAGCAGGTGTTGTCTGTGGGACCACTGTCCTGCCTCTGAATGTATTCAGGTAGTTCAACACCGACTGAGCCTGTTCCTCTGTGAGGCATGCTGACTGTTCGACCGAATCCAACTCCATACCGAGAAAAGAGATCATCTGCATTGGTGCGAGTTTGCTCTTTTCCCAGTTGACCTGAAGGCCCATCAGGCTGAGGTGACTGAGCACCAAATCCCCGTGTTCGCAAAACTACTCCCGAGACTACTCCTCAGCAAGAATGAGCCAGTCGATAGTTGAGGATGCAAACGCCCTGTTCTCTCATGGAATAAGGGCTCCCACCACGACTTTCGTGAAGACGCAGGGAGACAGGGCCAGCCCGAAGGGCAGGACCTTGTACTGATATGCTCGACCCTCGAACGCAAAGCACAGAAACCGCGTCCTTCAGTACGCGTCCTTCAGGTCGATCGCTGCAAACCAATCTCGGGGACGTATGCACTCTAAAACGCATTTCTGCATGAGCACTTTGAACGGTAGCTTGTTAAGGCTCCGATTCAAAACTCGCAAGTCCAAGATAGGTCGTAACCCACCGCTTTTCTTGGGTACAATGAAGTAAGGGCTGTAAAACCCTGACTTCAAATCGGTTGGAGGAACCGGCTCTATCTTCTCTACCTTCACCCGTAGGACTACGATCTCCGCACACAAGACATGGGCATTGACAGCTTTCACTGAGGTGAAGTGGATGCCTCTGAACTTGGGGGGACACCGGGCGAACTGAATCACATAGACGAGCCTGATGGTCCGAATAAGCCAGCGAGATGAACTGGGGAGCGCTAACCAGGCTCGCAGAGACCGCACAAGCGGGACCAACGGGACCGTAGGAGTACCCGCAGTGGGGCAGCGAGGTGGAATGCAGGGACGCGGCTCGGGGGGCTATCCTTGCGAGGGGGCCCGTAGCGGAGTCTGAGTATGCTGTGCAACACTTAGCTGGTTCCACGGTCGTACAGGGGGTGCAGGAGAGGTTTTGGTAACCTTCTCAAACTGCGCGCTGCTGTCCGCTGGTGATAGAATAGGTGGATGAGAGTTTGCTCCTCCCACTACTCTCCGAGCCATCTTCGGACCCAGAGATGATAGAAACCGCTCTTTTATTGAAAATTTGGGTCCAACAGCGGCGGCACAGAAAAAAATGGAAACAAAGGATTTACCACCTGGCCTCCCTCCGGGTGAAGGAGCGGTGCAGTCACCATCTCCTGAAGAGCAGTCCCAATCATCTCTGGGTCACCTGTCCTAGGGCCTCTTGCTCCTGGCTTTTCCGCCCCTCGCTCATGTCAGCCAGACACAGCCAGGGATGGCATTCCTGGACCACCAAAGTAGACTGCACCGTAATCTTCGTTGCGGGAGGTCCGTCACAGTACAAATTTCCTGAAAAACTTGCGGATCATGACCACCCTCATGCAGGTCCCTCAGTGCTTTGGCCTGGTGGACCTGCAACAACACCATAGCGTTTCAGGTGGATGCGGCTTCTCCACAGACCTAGTAAACCTTGCCGGTAAGATCCGACGAGTGCTTGCAGGCCCGGAAAAGGTGGAGTTAGGGCGCAGTTGCATGGCAACGGCCCCCTCCACAGGGGGGATGCGCCTGTAACCCTTAGCCACACCGCCATCAAGGGTGGTAAGGAAGGAGGGCCCACCGACACAGTTTCGGGAAGTAAAATGTGCCTTCCACGTACCGGTGAGCACTTCATGCACCTCCGGGAAGAAAGGAACCGGGGTGGGTGGCTAAGAACCATCTCGTGCCACCCCGAGAATCAATCGTCCAGCCTCGAGGGCTCCACACAGTGGAGGATTCCACAAGAGCCCGATCCGGTTGGCCACCAGGAAAGCATAGCCATCATTTCCAGATCCGTATCGGGCACAGCTTCCATACCCGAAGGAGGCAACTGACGCCGACGCGTCATCTCTAGAAAAGTCTGACTCACCCTCCGATACAGCTATCGACATCAGGTCATCGGGAGGAGCGCCGAAGGACACGGATGGTGCACACCTTTGAGATGGCCCACCGCGCTCCCCCGGCAGCTCTACTCAGGTTCAGGTTCCTAGGAGGTTGGTTCCCCAAAGGAAGCGCTCACTGTAATCCTCAGATCACCCATACCACCGCTCGCAGCAACCCTCTGAGGAGGATTGGAACGAGGCAGCGGCACTGGGACTCCGTCCCTTTGCAGGAACTGGAGTCTCAATCGCAACTCCGAGATGGTCATCTTCCCACAATGGTACATGACTCATCCATAAATGCTGCCTCAGCGTGCACTAAGACCAGACACGCAATGCAGCACTCTTGACCATCCCTCGGTGCCTGATAACGACCGCATTCAGAAACACACAAGTAGAATTAAATCTTTAAAAAGATGCAAGCTCTACATGTGTAAGCTCTTTTAGGATCTTTTGATCAGTGCTGAAGCACGCAGGGGAACGGCCGTGGCAACACAGACAGGGATTGTGCAGCCTGTCGTGTGCTCTCACTCTTGTGATGCTCTTACCAGCTGTGAAAACAGCCCTTACGTGCTCTTAAGCGCACCGTTTACCAGCCGTAAGAACGGCCCTTGTAGCTCTTTCTGCTCAGACATTTCTGCTCAGAACAGACAAACCAAGAGAAATTCGGTCTCGCTGCTGTACTGTGCACCCACACTCACACACAAAAGAGATCGTCCTGCAGAGACTTTTAGATTGCTTCTTAGCAGAGAACAACTGTTTGGCTCCGAAGCGAAAAGCTGAAGATGCAACGCACCTGCTGCTCATTATATATCCGCGCTGTGAGGTGAGCAGTTGCTGCATATGATTGCATGCCAATGTGCTTTGGCTCGTTTTAGTTACACTCGAAGCACAATGTCCTCTCTAGCGAGATTCCTACTCGTCGGTCACGTTCGACATACAGCAATGTGCCTGTACCAACGTAATAAAAATATGGCCACGGTCATATATTGAATGCATGGTTAAGCCCCACTCACTGTATTTCACTTTAAAAAGTGGATTTGTTAAAATTTTTCAAACTTCAAATTTATTCCACTTTCATTTATATTTGTTTATATTTACAAATTTTCTGATTAAAATTAAAATTTATCTTACAACTAAACCAGTGCTATGTTTTATTTATTTGAATTTGTTTTACTTTTATAAAAGAATAAAAAGTTAGTTTGAATATTTTTGTGATGTTACCAAATGTTTGCTACAAGCATTTCATTTTTAGAATTTTTAGAATTTTATATAAAAGTACAGAAAAAATTGCTTAAAGGTAGATCATGATTTTAACCAGAAAAGCTGTAAATATAATTGAAAGTGGAATAAATTGTAATTAATCTATATTAAATTAAAACCTAAGCTAAAACCCTGAGAGGGTATGCCTCGTACTGAAATACATTTGAAAACAATTCAAATTGTAGGAAAAGCAGCAAACACAGTACTTGTTACCTAACCCTAACTTAATGAATTCTGTTCTTCCATACAAAGTGCATTTGCTTGAATGCTACATTTGTGGATTTAAGGAAGCAATTTTCTGCTCTGTTTAATGCCCTAGGCTGAAGAGCTTCTCACCCATTACGATGCTGTTGTATTATGTCCAAGTAAAATGGGGTTAAATGGTTAAAAAACTAAAGAGGTGTATTCACTGACTATTTTAATTGAATAGTGAGTGTCTGGGTCATTTCACCTGTAATGACATGTAAAATTAAAGCAGGATAAAAAGGGCTATGCAGAAAAAGAACGTCTCACACTTTTGTCAATCCATCAGTATTGTCTGACAGGATAGGAGAAAAGATCTTCATTCATCAAATATCATAATTTGCCCTTAATTCTCTGTCACCAATACAAGAAAGGTGATTAAACAAAACACACAAGATGGACTGTACTCATGATAGCAGCAGCTTGCGTTTAGGTGTTGAGGGAGAAATGGGGACACAGCGAAGAGTAAAGAAAACATATGTGACCTAAAGTGATGTTTAAAACTTCTTATTGTGCACAGCTGTTTGTCTTACGTAAGAAATTATAAAATGGGCTGCACATTGAAAAACATTCTTCTTTGAAAGCAGTTCATTAAATAAAGCATCTCCCTCAATCCCTTCTGAGCATAAATAAAGCCTGTACCAAACATCCAGAGCCTCATTAACATTTATTGTGTCTCGATAAAAGTTGCAAATTTAATTTGACAAACAGGAGGGAAATTAGACACGGACCCCTGTGCATAACAAATATCAACTTGTTTTTATTTATTTACGTATTTATTTATTTATTTTCTACCCAGGTACCAGGAAAACAACTCATTTTACAGTCAAATTTATGGTTGTCGGGCCACCGTTCAGGTTCAGAGGTGTACTACAATGACGCTAAGTTTGTTTATTCATTCAAGAAGAATATTAATTTGAGGCTTGTTCCACTTCGACTTCCTTTGGTCTGTGTAAGAATTTTTAAAAGGATGCTAAATTATTTTAATTAGTAAAAACACCACCCTGTAATCAAAAGGAAAACAACATTTTGATTAAGTTTGTGATTTAATGAACCAATCACACTCCTTTTTCCCTTTGTTCAATGAACTAAAAGTAGTTATACACTACAAACTTTGTGCAAATCCCTACATGGCATCAAGTTTCTGATCAAGATTATTGATGTACACTACCTCAAATGGTAGGGTCAATAGGTTTTTATTGTATTTTTAGACTTCTTTTATGATATAAAATTATAGTTAAATTATTTTCATTATATTTTTTAAGAAATTATAAAAAAAATTGTACTTTAATTTAACAACAATGATGCATTTAATAATGATCAAATGTGTGTAAATATTTCTCATTGCAACACAAAACGTATATTTCAATTAAACTCTGAGATTTGAAACTTTCTACCAATAGAGGAATCTTAAATAAAATGTGTATCACGGTTTTACAAGCATTAAACATTAGGAGAAATGTTGAGTGGCAAATCAGCATCTTTAATGATTCAAGAATGATTGAATCTGATTAATCAGAATTATTTCTGAAGGATCATGTGAAACTCAATCCTGGAATATTGGCTACTAAAAATTCTGCTTTGACATAACATAAATAATTTTCATTTGAAAATACTCGAATAGAAAACAAATATTATAAATTGTAATAATTATCTTATTATTAATTATCATTCTCTTATTACTCGACCTCAGCTCAGCATTTGGTACTGTCTGTCACAAATTACCGCTCTCTCACCTTTTTAGAGACAGGTGTTTCAGGTGCTGCATTATCATAGTTCTCTTCCTATCTTACCGATAGACAATACAACATTGCTATACACAATTATAAATCCACCACTGCTCTACTTAGACAGGGTGTTCCCCAAGGCTCTGTTCTCGGCCCATTACTGTATATTATTTACATCATGCCTCTTGGACATTGTGGGTTTCATTATCACTGTTATGCTGATGATATTCAGATATATACTGCTTGCAGTCCAGATTCTAACGACCAAACCACATCAGTATCTATGTGTGTTAATGATTTAAAGACATGGCTAAATTAAAATTTTCTAATTTTGAATTAGAGCAAGACTAATTTGTCATGAAAAATTTTCATTACTGACCCCCCAACTCTAGCAAAAAATATAACTTATGTTCCCAGCTTTAACCTTGATGTCACAACAATTTTTCCATCAGCCACCATTATACATTTGGGTATCCCTCTTGATCCTTCACTGACCCTGGACGTTTACACTAATAAACTTTCCAAAGTTGCATTTCTCCAGCTTTGCTGTATAGCCCAATTTCGTTCCTATATCCACCCAAAAGATGTAGAATTATTTGTGCGTGCTTTTATTACATCACGCATCGACTACTGTAATGCTCTTTTTGCTGACTTACCTGCGCAATCAATATCTCGGTTACAGTACATTCAAAATTCTGCTGCAAAAATATTAACCTACACTAAATTATCTGCTCATATCACTCCAGTCTTATTTAACCACCCCTGGTTACCTGTGTCATCTCGCATTATTTACATAATTATTCTGCTTACCTTCAAATCAATCAGTGGCCTTGCTCCTTGTTACTTTTCTGACTTACTTTCTCCTTACATTCCAGCTCGATCACTTCAATCTTCAGGGTGTAATCTTCTGACTGTATCTAAGATTTTGTCTATCTTCAATGGGTAATTTTCTGTCGTGGCTCCTAAGCTATGGAACTCTTTGCCGCTGGCACTCAGGAAAATAACCTCACTCTCTGAATTTAAAACACAACTTAAAGCCTACTTGTTTACCCAATACTACCAGTCATAATTATGTTACTTTAGACACTTTCCAACTTCTTCACTACCAGTTTTAATACTTTTTCTAAATATTTGCCTTGCTGAGCATAAGAGACTTTAAAAAAGTAAAAAATCATACTGACCCCAAACTTTTGAATGGAAGTGAGATCTCAACTGATATTCATCCATCATTCAAATCCCTCTTTAGACTTTTGTATACATGAACAAAGAGTATAGTTTTACTATAAAGGGTAAAGTTATTAATTTCTTAATACCTGATTCTTTGAAACCCTGAATCTCTTCCAGGAATTTCATTATGTGGTTAGTCAGTATAGACACTGTTAATTGGTTTAAGTATATGGGGACCACGACTGACAGTAAACTGAATTTCACAGGTAATGTGGATCTTAATTGTAAAAAAAAACCAAATATTATTTTACTGCGGAAGCTGAGGGAGTTGAATTTAACAGCTTTGTTTCTACTTTAAAATATAATGTTTAAATTAATTGTGTTACTAGCTGTTTCTTTTTTAAATTTACTAGAAATATCTGATTACAAATTATTTCTACACTCTTTTTCAGTGGATGACATGATATACTATAACTATATCACTTCTTTATGTAACTTACAATATAACTGACTACTTTCTCCAAAGAGTAACTTTAGTTTAACTATTTTTATACAGAAGCTTGCTATGGACCCCAGTGAGTGACTGGGTGACAGGATTGAGTTCCGAGGCCTCAAACCATACGATGTAAATCAACTTCTCTGTGGGGACCGTGCAAAAGAATCCAACAGACAGTGTAACTTCAGCGGGAGGCAAGAGTGTCCTATGGAGTTACAAAGACGGATTCATTTTCGGTTATGTGAGTGTGTGTTTGTGTGTGTGAGAAAGAGAGAAGAGAGACATTGGATTGGACTGAAACTGTAATAGGAAGGGTAACAAAGAGAAGAAAGTGAGAAATTTAAAGCATTTCATCTCAAATTGAAATATATAGAGATAATATATAGAGAATACAGAGAGAGAGAGAGAGAGAGCAAGAACAAAGAAAAGAAGATAGAAGACAGCTTACATGATAGGTTGAGTGTCAGGAGGGAATCATAAGAGATAATGACAGCAGTGCTGTGCTCTAACACACTTCAGTACTCCCGTCAGTGCCTGATGGATGAGGTCTGGGCTCTTAACTACTCGCTGGACTAACTCAAACACACTCCACAGAAAACACTCCATACTGCCCCTGCTCCGCTCCTGCCATCTGAACCACAGCCTGCAAGGTCATTTAGGACTAAACTGAAGAAAGTAGTGTTTTTGAACAAACGTTCGGTGGCAACACTTCCGGGGTTTTTTTAGAGTCAAAGAAAAGAGTGGTTTCAGATTTACAATTCAAATCAAGCTAAAATTGAATCAAAAGTGTTGTGAGTGTGGTAAAGAAATTACTTGATGTTTTTTCAAGCACATATAATTTTCTTTCTTTAATTAAATATAAAAAGTGAGGTTGTGAAAAAGAAACATTCATAATTGCTATTTTTAATACAACGAAAGCATATGGTGAACAAGCTCTAGGGCTGCGTTATTATTAAAAATGAAACAAAATTGAAATATGGTTGTGTGATTATCACCTTGAGAATGCTCCGATTGAATTAAATATACTATATGTACTGTGTTTTTAGAATGAACTTATAATGCATTAGAGAACAGAACATGTGCCAACCATATTCCAAAACCTGTAATGACTATTCCTCATAAAGATGCTCTTGAAATAAAATAAAATTTAATTTAATACAATTTACACCAATAATGTTTAGAAAAGAAAATATTAAGACAAATATTAATATTTTAAAGTTACTGATATTATTTTCTGTTTGTTATACTATTTTCAGAATGTTTTGCTTTATTTTGCTGTTAAATATTACAATAATAATATTTATTCATCTATTAAACATTTGAATAATAATAATATTAATAATAATAGTCAGATCACAACATTTGAAGGAAGGAAGGAAGGAAGGAAGGAAGGAAGGAAGGAAGGAAGGAAGGAAGGAAGGAAGGAAGGAAGGAAGGAAGGATGGATGGATGGATGGATGGATAGCACAATGGTATTTCCCCCCCACAAAATCATTCAACCCTACCAAGTTTACACACACACACACACACATTTTATGAGGAATACACCTACATTTAAGTCATTATTTACAAAAATGCATCATAAAACTCAAATCTTATCTGAATATGTACTTTGATTTGATTTGAAATCATAATGGTTGATGACTGATTTTTTTCTGATAAGGAAAAGAATGCAGTAACCTGGAGTGTGGCTTCTCAAAGCCACACACACGGACATACACAGATCCCCATAGCTCACCTCTCAAAATCCAGACTAGATTCTGCAGAAATTGTGGATTTGTGTCATTGTAGGATAGAATGTTCCACCTTCAGCCCTGAAAGCAAAAGCTCTGAGTCGACTGAGCTAGTCTTCTGTCTGCTCTGAATGTTTGTCCTGTTTCAGTACACTGTTCTTTTCAAGGTTATTTTAACTTTACTATTGCAGGACCATGCCGGGACAGATATATTTTAACCGAGAGAGAAAACTGAGCCTTTAATGTCTAGGGAAACTTTGCTTGATCGCTTACACAATGGCCTTTCTCCCCGCCTCGCTGATAACGCAGGGACTTGAGCATCTCAACAAAAGTTGTTTTGAGAATGTAGAAGCCTGTGCATAAAGATCTAGGATTCTAGCTAAAACATTGTGATTATTGTAATTTATTTGCGATTCATAAAAGCGTGTCTGCCCTTTGCTCTGTGTCTGGCTCTGATACAGGAGACTCGCATTAGCGTGATGCTCGGCTTTACCGCTGGGGCTCTGTCTCTTCCGCTAGGACTCGCTTGATTCATTTTCCCTTTAAAGTAAATGTGTCACTTGTGGTTTAGCTACTTTGTGGTGTATTCAGATGCTGAATGAGAGTTTTGTGCCCTTGAGGCTGAATGCAAACAGGTCTCGAGGAGAGAGAGAGAGAGGGTAGACTGATGAAGGAAGACAGACAATGAGACTGTCAGGTGGCCTTGGAGGCGTGGCGCAAGCCATCAATCATTCTGGCCGATGAACATCAAAAACAATGTGAATATCAAGAGTGAAGGTCCGAGAGAAAACCAGACTCTAAATATAGAGCCGCCTATTGGCGATGCAATTTTTCACGCCAGTTAAATGCGCCCTGACAAGAGTGCGCAAGACGCTTTTCTCTACATCGGACGTGTGACCTTCATGCGAGCGTTTCTATATCATTACTATCCTACCTTTGACTTTGTCCCAGACATATCTTGTTCCTTTTCAGACTCACTTCATTTATCAAAGTTTGCATGGCAAGTCTTATTTAGGTAGGCCAAGGTTGACAAAGTTAGTGGAAAGAGATTCAATTACTGTGTTTGAATGGGTCCAATAACTTGTGCACACACACACACACACACACACACACACACACACACACAGAGAGAAACTAAAGTCCATATTTCCTCTCAGCTTATTGACCGGATGAATTGGCCGAGAGTGCATTATTCAACACCACTGCTTGTTATCATTAACGTGAAAGGTCTTGTACTTCACTAATTGGTTTTCAGCAATAAGTATAAATTTTAGCATGCTCATTTTTGCTCTTTTGACCCAATGTGCAGACAGAGAAGAAGATGGTCACAGAGCGGTGGACCAAAAGTGAGAAACAAGAGACAAGCGAAACAGAAGGAAGCTTCATTAGCTACAACACAACTTAACAGTATCCAATTTCATACAAATATATTGTATTTTATAGAAGCATTTTCACAGATACTAATATAATTGGTGTTATTTGCTAATACAAACACATCATTACTACTATTACTCATACTTAAGTTTAAGGATTTGAACAAACCTGCAACCTTAAGTATTATGGGTTAATACAGACAAAACTATCAGGGTGACACAACTGTGCTGAAACCATAAAAATAAACTCATTAACTCATTCATCTTGCAAAGAAACACCCCAAAATTACAAGTCTCTCATTATTTACTCACTGACTTAATTCCATGCAACAAAAACAAAGATTTTTAGACAAATATTCCATCTGTAGAATTTAGCTCCAGTCCCAATTAAACACACCTGAACCAAAGTAATCAAGGTCTTTAGAAAATCTACAATCTTCCAGGAAGTTTTTGTTTAGGGGGACAAGTTGGAGCTAAACTCTGCAGGACATTGGCCCTCTGAACCGGGATTAGACATATCTGGTTTATATAAGTGTTGTGAGTGTTGTTAAAACAACCGATTTGCTAAATATTATTGGACTTTTGAGATTCTTTTTTCCAAGCTCATATACATTTATTTTTTCAGTTAAATAAAAAAGGAGAGGTTGTGAAAAAAAAACATTCTTGCTTGCTATTTTTAATACAAAGAAAGCATATGATGAACGAGATCTAGGACTGCAGAAAAAATTGCAATATGGTTATGTGCGATTTTCACATTGAGAATGCTCAGATTTAATTAAACATAAACTGTGTTTTTCAGAATTAACTCAGACTTATAAAATTAATTAGGGAATGGAACATGCACCAACCATATTCCCAAACCTGTGATGACAAGCACTTATAAAGTGCCTCTTGCATTTAATTAATTCATTCTCTAAACCATTTGGCATAATCATTTATGTAATTATTTCTTAAAGGAAATATATATTTAGTAATGTTGTTAAAATATTATTCTTAAAATAATGATAAATATTATAATCATATAATCAATGAAAAACATTTGTCAAAAAACTGATGTCATGCAGTCCAAAAAATAAAATACATTATATGCTATAGAAGTCTTATAAAACTTAAAAAAAAATGTATCTTTGATTTCATGACAAGGTTAGCTCAGGTGGTAAAATGCCATGTGGAACAGAAAATAAACTGTATTACTTGTTGATGGTTACACCACATGACATTTGTAGAGTGATTCAATTCTTTTGTTGAAAATGGTATAAAAGTTTCAAAACAAATATCAACAAAAACACAAAAGTTAATTTCTAACTTGTTTTAAATTCAATTTAGAAAAGAATTAGCTTTTCATTGTTTTGGACATTCACCAAAAGTCAATCAGGACACCTTAGCAACCACCCAACCCATGTTAGCTTTGTGGGGTGAATTTTTATTCACATAAAAACAAAACCTAGAAATAAATAGGTTTATTATTTGCCATCCAATACATTCCCGATTGGATGTTTTGATTTACATTTTCAAATTATTATTCTGTCGCAAGTCTGTTTATTTATTCGAATATGATTGCACTCGCTTGGACTGATTTTCATAGTTTGGTTCACTGCTGTGAATTACTGGAAGGAATTAAAGGTATCCTCTGGCATGTGTCAACAAATACTGTCAACAAACATATTCAGGGTAATTTAAAGAGACTGTCTCGGGGTCATTTAAGAGACTGAGACCACACACACACACACACTACATCAGCCAGAAGCAAGTGAGGCAGGTGGAAATTTGCATCACGTCAAGCCTTGTCCTGTCTGCTGGCTGCAAGAGATTGCTTCTCTCTCTCTTTCTCAGAAACACACACACACAGTCAGACACACACAGAGACCTTGAAATACCTTGTTTACCTGGATTTGTGTGGCAGTCACAGTCAAACCTAATCCCATTTAAAGCTTATGTTTCTAATTCAACCTGACACAAAGCATGCAAATGAATATATCCACAACAAACACTCACACGCAGACACCAATTTGCCTCATAACACTTCGTGAGTCGTGGAAGATCTCTGTTAGACCAGCTGTTACAAATTAACACCTCTGTAACATACATATACAGAGCAGTATAAAGAATTATCACAGGCCTATCAGTGGCACATTTGGCAGGATGAGCAAATAAGCAAACGAGGGAAACAAAATGAGAACTTTATGCCAGATGCACACTACAAGACTGATGATCATTGCCTTTTGATGTATTACACATACTATGAAACTAGACAATATTTATCATATATACATGCATTGAAATGCTAGAGGAGCAATCCCAGCTAAGTCTGATTCATCTCTTCCTAAACACCTAATGGAGGGTTGTTGTTGTTGTTTTAAAGCTGGAGCTTTAAAACATTCAGACATGATTATCTGTAAAGCTGCTTTGAAAGAACATTGGTTGTTAAAGGCACTAGCTATACAAATAAAAATGACTTGACTTTTGAATATACAGTTCTAAATATTCACAGTTTTTGGTGCACACATCAATTACAAGATAATTTGCTTCACTTACAGTAACTATGATTTAAAAAGTATTGTACAAACCTGTGTGCACAGCAACATGGAGGACCTGTGGAAATTGTTGCAGTGATATGCACAGAATGGGGAAAAGAATAAAAAAAGCGGAAAATATAATACTAGTTTAAGACTTATTTATCTTTTGCATTCTTTCACTCTCTCAGTTTCATTGACTGTTGCTCATTGCTACTCTTTTGTTAGTTGAATAATTTGCATTTTGACAATTTTATGTTTTAAAACCTGTTTGAAATTTTCCATGGCATCCCATAACGTCTGTGACTAGTCACTTTGGTTACAATCTGGGACTTTTCAGAACTTCATTGAAAACACAAAACCAAAATTTGTAAAGCTTCAAAAAATTTATAAAGTCACCATTAAAGCAATCCGTATGAATCGAATGGTTTAATCCAAGTTTTCTGAAGAGACACAGTCATTTACGTAATAAGCAGATTTGCTTCAATCAAGCAAATTTGTCTTTTCAGAAGACTTGTATTGAATTGCTCAATTCATATGGCTTGTACTATGTTTTAATTAACTTTAAGCATCAGAGTTTGCATGGATTTTCAATGAAGAAATTAACTAACTTTTTTAGGTGAACTAACTAAGTCCCAGGTAACCAAACTGACTAGTCACTATATTATGGCAGATTTAAAGCAGGTTTAAAATATCTGTCCATTCAGTTGTTAAATGTGCACATTGCCCAATGAGCTACAATGAGCAATGAGAATGCAAAATGGAAACCAATGCACCAGAACCAAAAAATAAACAGATTTCTTAAGTGTCTTATTTTTTCAGCTCTTTTCTTTCTGTGCCAGTCAGTCCAAAAATAAGTCCTCCATTGTGCTGAATCAAGAATAAATTGTCACATTGCTGTGCACGTGAGTACAAAAGCATTGTTACATTCACCAAGGTAAATGACGACGTGTACCAAAATTGTGTTTAAAGAGATTCAGTCTTATTAGATGGAAATGGTTGTGGCCTCACAGCTAAAGCTCACAGCTTACAGCTAAAGCTATAACTGAAAACCTCACAAAGAGACCCTGTCAACATGTACTAATGCAGACTGTAGTTTTGCACAAATGTAGTACTACTGAATGTATTTCATGACATTATGACAGGCCATAATTTGTAGACAGATTTGCAGGCTTGAGCTGTTTTTATGCTTTAAACAAAATACATAACTTATTTTTTTAAAGAACTCTTCTAATATTTTTACAGTTTCCCACATATTTTGACAGGTCTGTTTGCTCTTTGAAAAATTGTACGAGCTTCTAAAGACACTACAGACCCTTTAATATACCTAACCAAATATAAACTTTTAGGCAGTCATAATAATCTTTGCAGATGTACAAACACAGAGACATGCTCAAAAGTGTGCATGTATTTCTGGTGCATATCAACCTGTAAACTTGTAATACGTGTCTACTGAGATACGCCACATATCATAAATCCTTCATTAGTCATTCTCTCCCAGCGTGATGAATGTCTTCGCCCCAAGTGAAATCTAAATCAGATTACAGCAATATTAATGTTTCATACATTTTCACATTCTCCCTCCCTTTACATACACCAATCCCCCTGGAGACCGAGCCGTTCTGAAGCTTAGTTTATGTTACCACGACTTGCACAATGCACACTCCGAGTTGCGTGATCGAGACGCTAGCTCTTTAAATGCACAAGGCATGCGTTTGCTATGCTGATGAAGGAGACAAAGACCTTGATCAAATAATCATCAAGGTATATGTGTAGAAAAAAAGCATACACAAACTTCAATTGCTCTTTTTATCTGATCTCTATACAGTTGCCACATTGGAAAGCTTCAATGAAAGTGTATCTCTCTGATGTCTATATATGTGAGTGAGTAATACATGTGAAAGTGGTTTATCTTACACTAGCAAAACATTGATAAAGCTATAGCTGAATGACAAATCGACAATTCTCCAAGGAGATATAGGCCTAATATTAACCGTCAATTTCCTCACTCGGGGTAACTAACAAAAGTTATGGCGCTGCAAGGATGTTAGCTTAAAATGGTAGCAATTTTGTGCTGTTGTAAGCTCATTTTAGCTCAATTTCATTAGCTAATATTGGACTCCTCCTTGGCAGCGCCGGATGTCTTCGCCTTTTTCAACAGCCAATTTTGCTGTCCAATATTAGCTAATGAAGTCAGAACACTGGAGCTCGGAGAGCAGACTCTAATGAGACAGAACTCTGTGTAGAGTTTATAATGGGATTATGTCTGTTTTACACAGTCTTTCTGTCAAATTAGCCCTGTGGCAGCAGACCCATGAAAAAACAATAACCACTTCCTCCTCAGATCCACATCGATTCATATTAAATAAAAATTTAAACTGTATTTCTAAATTTTAAATAAGTCTAGCCAAGAACAGAGGCTGGCAAATTAGCTATTAGCTAGAAGTATATGCACACAGCATCTTCTGCATTACATAACAATGTTATCCTGCATTATTCCTGTCAAATAAACAAATATATAAATAAAGAATATAGGGTTTGAACAAAATAATGTGAACACCTCTACCACCATTTGCCTTTAATACCGCTTCCAGCTTTCTTAGAATAGATTCATACAGCATGTTGAATGTTGTTTTACAACATCTGCCAGTGGATTCAAAGATTTTGGAGGATGGAATCTGCTTCTCACTTTTCTCTCCAAAACTGTCCACAGTGGTTTGATGATTTTCAAGTCTGGTAAGCTGCTTGCTCATCTTTGGGCTCCGACTGTCCAATTTTGATGATCATAACACCATATTGATAATATTTTAGCATTGGTTTTTGTGTGTAAAGTTTCTGCAAATGCAGCTCTTTCATGGACATTGGCTTTGTGAAGTTCTATGTGGTCGTTTTTTACGGAAACAGGGCTTTCATGGTGAATACTGAAGTATGCTATCATTTTCTCTGCAGTAGTTATGTGTTGTATGGATACAATCCTTCTTAATGTTCAAAGAGGTCCCTATAATTGACTTTCGGTCATCCCCCACCCACTTCTTCTCTAATGAAGTCTTGCCATGCTTTGTGTAAACAGTCATGGTCATAAAAACTCTGATTTAAACATCAAACAACTGCGCTGTTAAGGTTACATATTCTTCTGAATGGGCTCCCATGATTTGCCCTTTTTAAATCTGACAGGTCACCATTTTCACCAATTTCATTGGCTTGCACTAAACACAACTTATACTATATTTTAGGTGTTTTTTTCTGCCTAAAAAGCAATAGAGAAATGGCCCCATGTCTGTTCCCATGAACTATGGGAGGCCTATTGGTTAGATCGCCAATTTGGCCAGCAGCGGCCCTGGTAAAAATGTATCCACAAGCTGCTTTTGAAGAAATATCGTTGTATCTTTCTACAGCGCACATTCTGTCAGCTGCGATTCTGTCTCCGCCGTATCAATATACTGTACAGCGCCACAAACATTTTGAAGAATGTGGGTAACCAAACAGTTGCTGGTCCACATTGACTTGGACCAGCAACTGTTTGGTTTTCCACCTTCTTCAAAATAGCATTTATGTTTAACAAAAGAAGGAAACTCAGGTTTAAAAAACTTTTGAGTGAGTTAATGAAGGTATAAAAATAAAACACTAACATATTTAAATTATTGGGTGAATTATTCCTTTAATGTTAATAAAACACAAAGAGAAAAATCACTCATTATTCATGACTGAAAAACTTTAATACAGGTTATTTAAAAGGAATCAATCTATATAGTGTTTTATTTTTATATTTGTTCATGCAGTTTTTTTGAATGCTCCTGCTAAATGCACATTGTAGAATATCAAGGACCGAATCAGACAAATCGAGATTCGATCGAAGCATGGTTGAAACATGAGAAGCCGAATTCCACAGGACAACAGCAGGAAGTCATAAATCAGACCCTAGCTCCAGCCCGTCTGAATACAGCCTGCAACCGCAAAACCAAAGGAACATAATGATATGATAATTGAATGCAGGAATTTGGTAATACATTTGAGGAATAAATATTGATGGTCAAAGAGATGCAACATGTGACCATTACATGTAAATCTGCGATAGAAATCACAGCTACAGACTGTAAAATCATCTTAAAGGACTTTCATTCTCATTGTTAATGAAAATAATAATTTATATGCATAACTGCATATTATGTATGTGACCCACAAATTTGAATATCCTTGTTTTAATCATTGTGTTTATCGTGCTTTTAATTAGTATTGACTAGCTAAGCCTTAAGGGTTAATGTCATGTTTAGTATGTATGAGCGTGATAATTCCAGCTTTGAACATTTCTTTTAATTGATTTCCTGTCAAATGCATCATATTCTGGCTATAGAAACCACATCCAAAAGGATACTTGCAAGAGAATGTAAAATTCGGGCAATGTGACTGGCCATGACATGTTAATTTATTAAGTGGGTGGAGCTACAAAGCGGCACCCAGAGTCAGCATGGGATCTAATTGGTCAAGACAACCATTGGGAGGTCCCTAAAAGGCCGAGTTTAAATACCCAGGACACTCTCTTAACTCTCTCTTAACTTCTCCTCGCGCTCTTGAATGCTCCGTCCTCTTGGATTCCTCTCTCTCTCTCCGGAAAAATGAACTCTCTCTCTCGCCATGTGCTCTGGACCACACCTAGCCAGTTGCTACCATGATGAGAAGAAAAGCCACCTAGCCTCTTTACATCCTTTTATTCTTTGACTTTAGTTTATTTTCTTTCCGTTGAGTTCGTGTGCTAAGTTGCGTTTGCCAAAGACGACAAGCCCAAGACTCTGCAAAACCAGCCAACGCCCACTTCAACGACTCCTGAACTCTAAGCCAATCAGCGACTTCGGAGAAACCCTTTTCTGCAAAGGACCACAAAAGGGAATCCTTTAAACACAAAAGCAACGCAAGTACAAACCCCAGACTTTGCTGAAACTGGTGTAATATTGAAAATAGATTTTAGCCTCATTGAAAACTCAATGCGAGGTTAAATCAGTGATTGATGGTTGTTCAGGTTTATGCAATTGCACATATTGCTGTAAACGTGGGATATCAAATTCTCATTCTCTTAATCTAATCCTTTCCTCACTTTCTCTCTTTCTGCAACGTGAATGTGTGAATGCTTGTGTTCATGTGTAGATTAGTTTACATGTCTTAGCATTATATAAATAAAGTCTTGTTTATATTGAAAAGAGAAATATCTTGTGTTTTGTGCTCATAAGTTAATGCTTTAATCTGTCGATTTCGTTACTGTGCTATTTAATAGTGTTTACACTATATTTTGGGATTTTAATATCCAGTGCAGAGTTTGTTATACGGCTTGTTCGGTGAATCGCCGTGAAACAGTGAGTCTGTTCAAATTCCCTATAAAATCATTAATGATTCCCTTTGAGCTAAATTGACCTGTTTCCCTTATAACAATATATATATTATATGTTATCATTACAACATATTGTACCTGAAAATAAAACACGGTATCTGTAATGTGTATCTTTGTTCTAATTTTTTAATAACAAATAACCAAAAAAATGTTAATCAAATAATGATAAATATTTGTATCTTCTCCCACTTTGGCCTAAATATCTGCCATACTTTTTTATATTTTATTACCTTGAAAGGCTTTGTCTTTATATTAGGGAAATTAGTTTGGCTGTAATGCTCATACAGCTTGCAAAATAGAAAAACCAACATGGCAAAGAATCGTGATACAATCATGAATCGTGGATACCCCTAGCCGAGGGGGAACAACACCCATCCCTGCCACTCCCCGGTCCGCGATTGTACCCTCGTAATGCTATTTTGCCCCTTCCCCTCCGGAGGCCTGCGCACACGCCACTGACAGATGTTATGGCAGATTTCAAAAAGGTTAAAATATATTGCCTATCAATTGTCAAATGTATATGTTGTCCTTAGCATAGAGCACCAATGAGAAATGGAAAACAGAAACAATAACAATTGTTATATCAATCTAAAATAGATGCAGCAATGTATATTGATGAGAACATGACTATCAGTGAACACAATACATTAATCTCATAAGAAAATAGTCGTATTTATTTTGATTTACTGCAGCCCCACATCCCAGATGACCAACCTGGTTCACTTATAGGTGCCAATCATCTGTTCCTTAGTGCCTTTAATCTGCCTTTTCATCAGGTCTTCAGCAGAGATCACACTCTGTTTTTAATTGACCTGATGCGTCAGCATGTCATGAGCAATGAGACAGAGCTCCCAAACGCTTGCCAGAGCTTGGCACAGGGCCAGAAGATGTTATTTTGCTCAGTCAGAGCTCATAAATTAACTGAACAGTTTTAATTCCCACTTTCAAAAATCTTGGACCAACTCAGCCATCTCCACATCTCTTGGCATTCAGCAGCTTTGCTTCATCCTCCGACATCTTGACACCAAATGGATGCCACTCTTCTTATGTTGTCTATTCAACTGCCCAATGGAGATACATAAGAGTGTGTATAGTTCGGTTCTCTTGGCTCTCTTGGTCTGGACCAAAAAAGAAAATAAGACATTAAATCCTGGTCTGCTTCATGTTCACACTGTCATGTTTTAGCATCAAACCTAAATATACACTGCATTGCCAAAAGTATTGGGTCACCCCCTTCTAATGAAAGGTTTGACTACTTTAGTAATTTCCACGAGTACAAATCTTAATGGTTAACCATATAATGATATTCTAGGGAATTGTGTGCTTCTAATTGTATAGCAACAGTTTGGACAGGACTCTTTTCTATTCTAACATGACAGTGTATCTGTGTATAAGGCAATGATCAAAGAGAACTTATGATTCAGTCATTGTGGAAAATTTGAATTGTCTACAAAAAGCCAAGTCTAATCCCAGCTGACCACCTCTGGTGTGATTTTAAATACAGACCTTGTGCCAAAAACTCATCACCAAACACCAATGACTTGTACATTCATTATATGGACAAAAGTACTGGGAAACCCCTTCTTTAGAAGAGAAAATACTTCAAACTATGGCAACACATGTGTGTACTTAAAATTGTATTTCTACCTCTGTTGCAAAGTTTTGAAGTGTATGAAATGATTGTACCCATATGTACAAGTCATTGGTGTTTGGTGATTCATTTTGGGCTCAGGATCTGCATTTAAAGTCAAACCAGAGGTGTTCAGCTGGGATTAGGACTTGGCTTTCTGCAGACCAGTCAAGTTCTTCCACACTGACTGAATCATAATTTTGATCCTTGTCTTATACACAGAGGTGCTATCATGTTAGAATAGAAAAGGCTCCTGTCCAAACTGTTGCTATACAATTAGAAGCACACAATTCCCTAGAATATCATTATATGCTTAAACATTAAGATTTGTACTCATGTAAATTACTAAAATAATCAAACCTTTCGTTAGAAGGGGGTGACCCAATACTTTAGGCAATATAGTGTATAAAACAAAAAACATACAGATACAGTCACAGTCTGGTTGGACAGAGGTCTACTGTAAGAAAACAACAGTTTTGATGTCTGTACCAAAATGTAATGAGCAACATATATATCTCCCAATTTGGGCTGTGTTTTCCACCCTATTTATATTTCTGTGAAACAGGAAGCCATAGCTGGATAAATTCATGTTCATAATCACTGTGGGTGCTCAAAATTGTGATTATGAATGGGACTATACTTCAGAGATATTTTACTCATAACAATTTCTAGGGGTGCCAATAATTGTGTCCAACGTGTATTAGAGAAAAAACATTGATTCATAATGATTTTTCCCCCATTTTAAATTCTTATTATCCAATGAAGGTTAGATTTTTGTGCATTTTTTAAATAAAATATAATATATATATATATATATATATAAAATATATTCATATTTACCAAGGGTGCCAATACTTTTGGCCATGACTGTATATGAAAGAACCAGGTATGCTTTTGTCCTTTTAGGGACGCATCCTTTAACACCAGCTCCTATTTTTGGTTTGTTTAGATATCTTTGGTCCATGGGTCATTAGTATATCACTCGAACTGCACAAGAGTTTGTTTTGTGGACTGAGACCCACCTTTTCAGGGATGTCAGCTTTCACACTTTTTCATAGAAACGCAAAAAGTTTTTTTTAATCAAACCAAACTTGCCAAGTGTAAACACAGTCAAAAACAAATTCAGGACGAAACAAGAAAAGCTCCTTGAGTTCCTCCATAACAAGAGAACCAGTCATGCAACAATTGCAGAAATCCTTTGAAAATTATATACATTGCTTTCTTGAATGAACTTTGTACTTTGCAGAGTTCATTAATACATTCATTAGGATTCAAAAAATGCTCATTATAGGATTCACATCCAAGATGGTATTTTAAAAGGTGTTGAATTACTTGCAAGCAAGGATACATTCTGGACATTCAGACACACTCACACACCATTCACAGCATAGTTTAGGATAAGAATAGATAAGTAACATTTTAAGCATTTATAACAACCTCTTTTTATCAAATAATATAACATAATCCTACCATCAATTACACCAACGATGCCCTCAAGAGCTCTCACATGATGAAAGACAGCTGAACTACACCTCTTGTGGCACTCTGTGTGCCAGGTGATGAGGGACTGAACCCTCAAGAAAGAAGCTCTTGCCAGGGTTGGACGGTGTAACAAGCTTGAAACACCAGAAGGGAATTTTGATTCCCCTCCGGGAACATCGAGCTGCGTCGAAACGCTAGGGGAACGCCATCAGCGTTGTCCAGCTCTGAATCATATGTGTAATCAGTCAAAATTGACGGCCAGACGTCAGGTGCGGTGACGTCATGACCAGGATGCTTAAAAGCACGTGATGTGCAGCCGGCGCCAGCTTTTTGTCATTCAGCAAAGCTCTGTGTGTGTCAGTCGAATGTGTTCTGTGAGTCTGTTACTATCAAGATAGGAAATAAGAAAGTTTATTCTTAAAAGATAGGCAAAGAATGACTAGAAGCAGACATATCAAAGGCCAATGAGGGCGAAAGTAGATCACGTTACAGACTGTGTGTTCCTCCCTGCCCACGCTATAACACGAGCGGGATACACACAGTTTTGCGATGATCTGGCTGGAGGCGAAACTCTCTTTGAGGAGGAGTTTTCACCTGCGTCCTCGCAGCACCTGCCACGCTGCCGCTGAGGCGAGCAGTGGCTGTGCTGCAGATGGATTAGATGGAAAGATTAAGACGGGTGATCCCCTATCTTCTTCCTTTCCCATCAGATCCAGCGTCCGCTGCAATGCATTGTGCTCCGCGTGCACGCTCCGAGTGTGTCGCGCCTATGATCTCGCGGTCCCGCTGCTGCTGAGGCACCGCGGCGAGTGAGATCACGGGATCGCACATAGATCTGGCGGACGGGTTGGAGACGGGTTCGCCCTATTTCCACCTGTATTCCCCAGGTCTAGCGCTCTCTCGGGCGGAAGCCTAAGCTGTAGTTCTTCCCCTTGAGTGAGAGTGCGCTAATCTGCAGCAGTTTCTCTCCAAGAAGATTTATTTGTTTTGTTCCGGCACGCGTGTTGCGAGGCAACGCGCGCATTATGGTGATTCACGGTTCATTTATGTACTTTCAGACCGTGTTTACTTGTCTGGGTGTTTGACTGCATTTAATTTTGAATAATTAACTATGCATTTTATCTGACTATGAAAGTTAGATATATTTATACATATATATATATATATATATTGTAGAGAAATATATACAATTATATATTGTATATGACATACAAGAGCCTCTTGGGATACTTCTCAAGTGAGAGCACAATGTTTACCTCTCTTCCTCCAAGGAGGTTGAGGTGGTCAGCTTGGGCTGCTGGGCGGAGCAGCCCCAATTGTGTTCCAGCTCCTTATTCGGGAATGTCACTTCTGTACCCGCCAGAATCGAGTCAGAGTGACGCGCCCGGGCCGAAGACGGATCTGCGGATCGATAGTCTTCGGCCAGAACGCCTGATGCCAATGGTCCAGGGCCTTGAGGGCCGGCCCCTCTGGGGAAGAGCGGTGTACACGCATTACACGGTGCCGTCTCTCCTCAGTGCCCTCAGGAGATCAGTCTGCTAACCCTGCCAGTGTTCTATGGCACAGCGGTCTCCAGCGAGCACTTTTCTCAGTCTCTTCCGCCCAGAAATGTAGCGGAGCTGGGAGGCTCGCCACCCCTTCGGGGGTCTCTAGAGCAGCTAGATCGGCCGTCCCCTGCCGGTCCTCCGTTCCAGGGCACCGAGCTAGCCGCTCTAAGTACACCAGAGGCCAGTCTCAAGAGACTGGTTCCCTTAGTAAGTCATCTGGCGGTGTGGGAGCCCTTGCCAAGCGTGTCTTATTGGGTCCTGCCTGAGCAGACTCTGGTTCCTTAGTCTTCCTAAGAGATGACGCGGGTCTGAGGACCGTCGTTTCCAATAGGAGACTTCTAAGGCAGTCCTGATGCTACATCCCAGGACTTATGAGGGCAGGCCCCTCTGGGGAAGAGCGGTGTACACCGCATTACACGGTGCCCGTCTCTCCTCAGTGCCCTCAGGAGATCAGTCTGCTAATCCTGCCAGTGTTCCAGGGCGCAGCGGTTTCCAGCGAACGTTTCTCTCAGTCTCTTCCGCCCAGAAATGTAGCGGAGCTGGGAGGCTCGCCACCCCTTCGGGGGTCTCTAGAGCAGCTAGATCGGCCGTCCCCTGCCGAGCCTCCGCTCCAGGGCACCGAGCTAGACGCTCTAAGTACACCAGAGACCAGTCTCGAGAGACTGGTTCCCTTAGTAGACTATTCGGCAGCATGAAAACTGCTGCCAAATGTGTCTCGATGGGTCACGCACACTGTAGAACAAGGCTATGTGGCGCTCTGCCGCAGCCTTTCTCTGAGGCACTCCCATGCTGGTGGGTCCCGTGCAGGCTCTGGTAATGGAACAAGAAGTGAGCACTCTCCTGAGGGAGGAGACCATCGAGGTGGTCCCTGCTCCAGACAAAGAGTCCGGGTTCTACAGCCGTACTTCATTGTTCCGGGGAAAGGGGTTGCGTCCGTCTTAGATCTAAGCTAACTGAACCGCTCAGTCACACGACTGAAGTTCAGCAAGCTCTCTTCAAGCACGTGTCTCACACCAGATCCGAGGACTGGTGGTCACGAGCGATCTAAAGATGCATACTCCTTCCCCATCACAGGAAGTTCCTGAAATGTGCTTTGGGGGCAAAGCGTATTAATATCGGGTACTTCCCTTCGTGGCAGTATAGGAGCAGCCATCCTGTCGAGGCAGACATCCAGCTCCGCTAAGGGGCTGGATGCTATGGTACAATCGTGGCTGAGGCTTCGTCTGTACGCCTTCCCCGATCGCTCAGCTCCTGGGAGTTCTAGAGAGTGCGCATGGACGGGTCCTTCTATTGAAAAACCCTGTTCTGGCCGGGCCGAGTATAGTTCTCTGACCCGATTTCTCTCCTCGACGGCTCTCCATGGGGGATTCCCGTCAGGAGGGATCTCCTCTCACTGGCAGCAGGCATGATCACTCGGAGTTGTGGAAACTATGGGTGTGGCTCCCGAGGGGCACAACTCATAGCCTCTGGTCTCTCAACTGAGGTTGCTGAGACCATCCTCCAATCTAGAGCTCCCTCAATAAGGAAACTGTACGCCCTGAAGTTGAGACTCCGGGTGCGGAGACCGCCAGCTTGATCCAGTTAACTGCCTGCTGGTACAGTGCTGGAGTTCTCGCAGGCCCGTTCTCCATGAGAGTTAGCCCACTCCACCCTGAAGGTCTACGTGGCGGCTATAGCACCTACCACGCCCCTCTTGGTGGCCTTTCAGTAGGCAAAACTCTCTATTTATACGTTTCCCGGTGGAGGCCAGGGTGCTTATGCTAAGTAGTGGATCTGGATGCTCTCCTATGACCTCGAGTCCTCTGATCTCCCTCGCCTTTGGGAATCAAGGCTCACTCTACTTAAGGTATGGCGGCCTCCAAGGCCTTCTGGCAGGTGTACCTGTGCAGGACATCTGTGACACTGGTGGGTGGTCTCGCCCCTAACTTTCCAGGTTCTACGACCTGGCTCTGCGAAACCACCCTGGCTTGTCTTTTCCCTTGCCATAGCTGTGCATTCCACACACTAAGCAGGGATTTGCAAGTATGGCGGCGTGGATATCTCGTTCCCCTAGCGTTTCGACGCAGCTCGATGTTCCGGAGGGGAACGTCCCAGGTTACGTATGTAACCCTGGTTCCCGAGGAACGAGGCGCTGCGTCGCAGGGCCATACTTCCGGCATCCCTACTAGAGCTATGCTTCATTCCTGGAAGCTGGCGCCGGCTGCACATCACGTGCTTTTAAGCATCCTGGTCATGACGTCACCGCACCTGACGTCTGGTCGTCAATTTTGACTGATTACACATATGATTCAGAGCTGGACAACGCTGATGGCGTTCCCCTAGCGTTTCGACGCAGCGTCTCGTTCCCTCGGGGAACCAGGGTTACATACGTAACCTGGGACGTTTGATGTGTATCAGAATAACATGAGAATGTTCATGGTATTTACTTCTGCTTACTCGAAAGTGAACAGCAAAGAAACCAGTTGTCATTGAATAGCTTTCTTTATTATGAGTCATAAAACACTTAAATGTGTTTCTTAGAAACAGCAATATAAAGTTAATGTTGTTAACTGTTATTATTGCTCCTATTAGTGATATAAGTGAAAAGCACAAATAAACGCACACCATGATAACAAGCTTTTTAAATTAAGTTTATTCGTTAGCAATCTCACTGAATGTGGGTATTTTTCCTCTTCAATAATCTGCTCAAGTAAGAAGCGAGGGTATATAAGATATTTTCTATTTCAATATTTCAGCAATCAAGTCTTAGCCTACTACAGTATATTTTGCTGGCTATTTAGAATCATAGCGTCGTCCACTACACAAAAAATCATGAATCACTCTTCCATTGAATAAACAAAGTAGCCAGGTAAACAGATCATTTTTGAGCTGGTGCCAATGACAGATGCAGGTCCTTCCAACGACATTTACTCCAGCCTTTTTTTGGTGCTCTGAATAGACTGGAGGTTGACTGGATTCACTGTTAGCATGGCAACATGTGGTGCCCCATCCATGGTCGGCAAAAAGGCAGGAAATTAAAATAGAGAATAGAATCCAACACAAAGATTCTAGAATGTTCATTGTTTATTACATCAAGAAGCATTGTAGCAAGACACCACTAGTGCAGTGATACAATTTTTTTATTTTATATTAGCAAAGGGGCTCAACCATCAGCAGTTTGATGCTTTTTTTATCTGAAAAAAAAACTTGATCACAGTCTACCCTACCACACCGCTTCTTTGATCTGGACTCATGAGTTCATGAGAGACAAAGAGAAACCATGCAGTGGCTGAGCTGGATGACCTGGAGTAAATTCTTACCTCGTCTGCTCATTTTACCAGAGGAACTCCAAATGGAACTAATCGAATGGCAGTGCAACATACCTTTGAAAGATAAATGTGCCATAGTCACTGTGGATGTATTTTACCAACACCCCAAACCGACATTTGCATTTGCCTCTAAAACTCTCAGTAAGTTCAGGACTATATCTCTGTGAGTGGGCTTTTTCCATAATGAACATTAACAAGTCCATCCTGCACTCCAACTCACACAGACATCTAAAATGACATTATTACGATTGCAACTGCACAAAAACTGGTCGCCGATGTTGATGCACTGGTTGAAGAAAAGAGATGTCAGGTGTCAGGAAGGAGGATTTACATGCAAAATGCCTGTGTTTCATGATATAAAACTCCATTACAAATGGTTTTCTTGCATTTTTACTAACAGACTGTTCTTGTTACTAGAGTGCATTTGATTTCATATTTGATTTCAATGGAAAGGAATTGTTTTGATTGCCATTATTTGATCACAATTTTCATAAGGAATAACTGTGTTAATGTGTTCTTTCAAATTTTATATTAATATTAATAAGTGTCTGCTTGCAAATTGCCACCTTATAATTATAAAGTTCTATCTGCATGGGTGGTTTTGAAAAATTAAGCTTCAAAGTTTTTGCATTCCATATACGTTGTAAATAGTTTTACAAAGTCATGTTATAAAATATATATATAATATATTTTTTTAAAGTCCCAAAATGAAGGGTAAATAAGCATCACTTGATGTAAATAAGTCACATAATAAGAATATGTGAATAACTCAATTTTGACAAAATATGAGAACCTAATAATGCCAATGTGTCAAAATGCAATCTGTAGCATTTTCTTTTAGCTGACTACTTTTTATTTGTAAATTGTAAAATTGAATTAGATGCAGATTTTCACAGGAGCAGTGTTTTTTTCTCTTGTAAATAATATTGTAGTTTGTAATTTTAATGAAATTGTCAGCTCACTAAAGTTTAATTAAATGTTTTCCCACAAAAGCATTTAATTTGAGAGAGAAATTAGTGTATTCAGATATAATACAATTATTTATTTCAATAAAAGTGTAGTTGTTTGACACTTTTAGAGAATTTTACACTTATACAGCCAGTTTTATAGAAATCCAGATCTAATAAATAATTGAAACAGCCATCTGATTTTACAAAAACAATTACCAATCTGTTTTGTCTTTACATAAGCATATGTACTCCTTTTATTTCCTGCCTTAATGTACGTTAATCCTGAACATGACTCAAGAACCAAAAAAGGGCAAAGTGACTTTGAAGACGACTGGCAACGCTGTGCAAAAAAGGGCAGTACAGTAAAATATATTTAGGTCATCCACATTCGATCATCATACTATTTAAAAAATCAAACAATTCAAAACAACATCATGCAACTTGTGCAATCATGAAAGATTGAAAGACATTTTTGGGGTATCAAGCACAGCTAAATAAACTTAAGAATTTTTAAAACAAAATCTATGAAATGTAACACCAAAATGTCCCCCCTGTTAGGGAAAAATGAACAATAGTTTTAAAGAATTATGATTTTAATGCATGGGCATTGTGAACATTATCTTAGGAAACTCATATTCCTTTGTCCATTTAAAAGCTTACCTTTCTCTCCAAGGAAGTGATGTCAGCTTTATGATTTAATCAAATTTTCATTTTGCCAGCTTTAATCTGAAGTGACAGTAGTCAAAAAAAAAAAAAATACAGACTGTACAACTTGAGGTACACACTAAATACATTTATTATAATGTTACATTTAAAATAGAAAATAAGTGCTAGCATGTATCATGGGGACATAAAAGTGGTCATATTTGATGGTTTAAAATGAAGCTGACATTTCAGCTTACATGTTCATAAAAGCCCATTTTCTGCTTTTTGCTTTAAAAAAATGTTTTAAAACTTCAGAGAGTGTTATTTTCCATTTTATTTTTCCATTATTGTTATGAAAAATAAAAAAGTATGATTTGTATTATTAAATTACAAATTCAATCTACAGTAAGCACTGTCAGAAAAGCATGCAGTAACTACAGTATTACCATGTAAAATATATGAATTGTTATAGACAAAACTGTTTATGTACACAAATACATGTGATTAGTATACAGTAAACTTTTTTAACAGCAGTACTGTAAAAAACACAGTAATTTGCTGTCAATTTACAGCTAAATATAAGAAATTAGAAAGTAATTATTTTCCCGTACTTGATTAATATGGAACTGTTAAACACATTGGGTATGTCAAATCAAATTCAGAATATGTTTATAAAATAAAAAGTAATAAAAATGGTCTTTTGTCCTCTGAATCTCACAAATAATATCTCTGGCTATTAAAAAGCCCATTTAACGAGGCATTTAAATATCTTCTCCATACTTTCTTTTTTCCCCTACACATACACAGTCCCTTAGCCTTCTACTTGCATCATGCGGCACCATTCGTTCATTTTTAATGGTAGGTTGGTCAGTTAGCTAATATAGTCAGCTTTATTAAGAATCATATTTAATGGGCTACATAAAGCAGGAGAGATTGTTATGGCCGCAGCTGAAGGGTGATGCTTTCTGACTTCATGCCACCTTGCAGTCAAAACCTCCTCCTGAATCTGTTGCAGGAAAAATGCCCATGACAGAACTGTAAAACCGGTTTCAGATCAGCAAAAGAACTGCTTCAACCCATTACTTTCAAGTGATGGACATTAAACCGCGCTGGACTGTGACTGAACCTGCTGATGAGGGGTTCACATGCTCTTAGGCCAAACCTAACTCAGCATTCCTTTCAGGCAGGATATTTGGACAGAAAGTTTTGTTATGAACTCAATGCGCCGGGAAGTATTTTCTAAAAACAGAAAAGTCATAGGTTGCACATCTATGCTGGGTATGAGCAGAAATGATTTAATGAGGTTAATGAGATCAAGTCCATCTTCTAGTTCAAGATGATGACCTGTGAGGCAAGATCCATCATCGGGACTTTTAAAGAAATAAAGTATGACCGCTTAAAGTCAAGAGATTAATCATAGCTGTTTGATCTGTTTTCTGATTTTAATATTGAGTTTAAGACATGTAAAAATGTAAGCCAGTTTTACATGCTCGATTTATTACTTCTTAGTATAACAGTGGAGATTATTGTATTTTAAATTCCAGTCACATATTGCTGTTCAAAAAAGTAATGTAAATGAATATAGCAATTTAACCCCGTAAAAGTTATGAAATAATAGTCAGAAAAAAACAAATGTTTTCAAATAGAACCGTTTATTGAACATTTAGACAAAATATTAAGTTTGCATATGTTTTTAATTGAGTATCATACTTGATACAACAAGCTTTTATGGCCCATATGACATAGTGAGAATATGGAGTTCATACTTGAGGAGGAAAACAGTTCTTTTTCAGAGACCCAAATGGAGCAAAAATATGCAATTTAAGTGCATATGCTGATATTTATATGGCCTTTATAAATGGTCTTTATAAATGTAGAATATCAGTTGTCATTATTTACCTCCCAATAATATGTCTTGATGTATTTAAATATTTCATTTTATGATCAAAGATATGTAGGTTTTATTTCATGGGGCAAAACATATAATGCAATGCAATAATTATTCAGAGATAAACAAATACATTTTCCTCAAAAGCCTGATGGATGATATTTGATTTCAGCATTTCAGACTCACATTTCAGCATGTTTTCCCCCTAAAATAAATAAATACATACAAATAATGTATGAATAATCAAATACATTTTATTCTTACATTTACTTTAAAGTAAAGTTTTGATATGATTTTGATGTTGATCATTTAGAGGCATTATATATATTTATGTAGAAATTTGTGTATTACATTTGATACAGTATTGGCTTTATGGATTAAAATACACATTGTGAAAGGTCTCTCTAAGACATACAAATAATACAAAAAAATTATATTATATTACTATAATATTAGAGAGGCACAATATATATATATATATATATATATATATATATATATCAGTATCATATTAGAATTTGTTTAAATCAATATTGCTCAATATTATATATTTAACTTTGTTTATTTCCTGTTTTTACATTTAGATTGTTTTGCCGTCATCCAGTGGTCAATGGGTTAAAAAGTTCATCTTTAAAAATAATCTAGGCTATAACACTATTAAATTTTATATTTAGCAGATCTCATCCATCCTATTTTCATACTATACAATAATAATAATAATAATAATAATAATAATAATAGTATTGTTATATTTATTATTATTTTAGACAAAATAGTTTAGAACAAGTGAAATCAGCTTATCGGTATTGCAAAAATGTGTATATTGGTGCGTCTCTAATATAATATTCAAGTTGTCTGGGTAACAGAAAACTTCAGAGTGAATTATTCATGCCATTCTAGGCCTGTGCAATATTTGTTTACAAAGCCTTGAAGGGAATCATATATTTTATTGTATGATTCTGAGTTCATTGTGAATAGCCTTTTTAAGCTTGTGTCCATTAAGCTTACAATATAAGTGACATGAACAAAACAGTTCAAAATGTTATATACATATATATAGCATGGCATTTAATCATCAGTCAACATTTTATGAACATGACGGCCTTGCCTCTTTTAGCAGCCTATAGGCTCCAGCAGCTTGGACTTTCAGATCAAGTGAAACAAAACAACATAAACATGGCCATCATCACGGCCAGACTCCACGACAAGGCTTGATGTCCCGTATATACTGTCTTTTGTGCTGGTATATTAGCAGCTCTGCAACTTGTGGTGGGGGAGAGATTATCAAACGCTGTATGTTCCAGCTGTAGCTTCTCTGCTGAGCTTTTCGCTCTTCTTCTCTCCGCTTGATTATGCAAAGCAGGCCTATATTCTCCCTTTGAAGTGGGGTGAAGCTCGACACAGCTCAGCTGCCTCAGGGACAGCCTGCCAAAATAAGCAAGTAAAAAAAGATAGGGTTCACGCGGAGGTCAACAAAATGGCTGCCATGGTCGAGGTCAGCTGATGCTGAAAATGTTGATTTTGTAAAGACTGTGTCCAAAACAGCTGGCAGCTGCTCAGTCAGTCAATGACTTAACAGGCTAGGTTTTGTGTATGATGGCACCTGACATCCCAAATAAACTAGTTTCCAGGCTTTTAAGACACCACAATGTCATGATCTATAATACATTTAAAATCCATTTAAGTGCACTTTAAAAACATCACAATAATCCACACGACTCCAGTCCATCAATTATCCTCTTTTAAAGTGAAAATCTGCTTGTTTGCAATCACCACATCTATCATGATGATTTTTTGTTGTTGTTTTTTATTGTTTTGTTTTGTTTTATTTCAATTAATTGTTTATGGCTAAGTTAGAAAGACCTCTATCCATAATACTGCATTGTCTAGTGAAAAAAAAAATCAGGAGAGAAACTTGCAAAGATCAAACACAGTTTACAAGTGAAAACAGACCAAAACAGTTATATGTCTGGAATTTTTGTTGTAAGAGGGGATGGAAAAAAATATTAAATAAAAGAATGTTCTTTCCTTATTGGTACAGGAAAAATGCTACTTTTTGCACACTCTCTATTCAACATGTAAGGAAAATATGTTCTATTAAATATGAAAAAACATTAAAATTAAATATATTACATTTATACATTTTATATTTTACTTGATGGTTACACATTTGAATTTTTTTTTATTCTTTTTTACCAGAAACAGTGATTCATATCACATTGTTTGTTGGTCAGGCACTCTTGCTTTTATCTCCCTATACATTTTTATGAATAGTAAATAAAGGATGATTGACTTGATGAGGCCTATTGCAGGAAACCACAGAAACAGTCACTGTTTTGAATGGACACAGATCTTTATGGCATAGTCTATTAAGGATAATGTGCTATATGCTCCTCAAACATAACTATCAAAGCAAACCAACACTGTGGAGAAGAACTTCCTCTGTGTCTCTCTGTGCACCATTACCAGTGAATACACTCTCATTTGATATTTTAACGTTCTGGAGGAGAGACACTTTGAAATATGTGCCTGTTTGACTCATAATTAGTCCCATACGCAACAGTGCAGAATGTGTAGTAATTAACAGGCAAGATGAAGTCGACTCGTTACAGCTGTTTCACTTGTGCGTTCTGTCATGTCTGTTATCGCAGAAACTGATCCGTTGTATCCTGAGTGGTTCAGATATCTGATAAAGATACTAAAAAGGGTGACAGGTGACATCTATTTAGATCAGCTAAGAATGTCTGTAATTACTGTTTCACTGTAAGGGTCAATACAATAAAATAATCTTGATAGTTATTGTATGCATTCATATGTAAAATATGAATATTTTTAATACAAACACTGAAACATACATCATTAATGTATTAGTAACGACAACATGTAAAATCCCCTTTTTTTTTTTATCAAATTTAGTTATTTTAATAATATTTCAATTCTCACTATTAACCAACTCTGAATTGTTATGAAAAACTACTGGTTATTAATAGTTAGAAAGGTCATTTTTACAGTTAGTTTAGGTATTGGTTATTATTATTAGGTATTAGGTAAAGCAACTAGTTAATAGTACGAATTAGTCATTAAACTAAAGAATTACATTTGTAAGCACAGTTGAACAACTTTAAAGACGTAAAGATGTTTATTAATACGTTTATATTCAAACAATTTTCAAATGTATGTCAAATGTGTAAAATCGTATCACATTATTTTAGCATATTTACTTAATTGTTACATGTGAATTCTGATGCCATATTCAAATGATTTGATCAAATTCCTTTCAGGCTGAACTATATATATACAGTATCTCACAGAAGTGAGTACACCCCTCACATTTTTGTGAATATTTTACCAATTTTCATGTGACAAAACTGACGAAATGACACTTTGCTACAATGTAAATTAGTGCGTGTTCAGCTTGTATAACAGTGTAAATTTGCTGTCCCCTTAAAATAACTCAACACACAGCCATTAAACCCCTAAGTGAACATGTCCAAATTGGGCCCAATTAGCCATTTTCTCTCCCCGGTGCCATGTGACTCATTAGTGTTAAAAGGTCTCAGGTGTGAATGGGGGAGCAGGTGTGATAAACATGGTGTTATCACTCTCACTCTCTCATACTGGTCACTGGAAGTTCAACATGGCACTTCATAGCACAGAACTCTCTGAGGATCTGAAAAAAGAATTATTGCTCTACATAAAGATGGTGTAGGCTATAAGACGATTGCCAAGACCCTGAAACTGAGCTGCTGCACGGAGGCCAAGACCATACAGCGGCTTAACGGGACATGGATTACTGGAACCATGCCCTGTGGTCTGAAGAGACCAAAATAAACTTATTTGGTTCAGATGGTGTCAAGCGTGTGTGGCGGCAACCAGGTGAGGAGTACAAAGACAAGTGGTGGGAGTGTCATGGTCTGGGTCTGCATGAGTGCTGCCGGCACTGGGGAGCTACAGTTCATTGAGGGATCCATGAATGCCAAAATGTACTCTGACATACTGAAGCAGAGCGTGATCCCCTCCCTTCAGAGACTGGGCCGCAGGGCAGAATTCCAACATGATAACGACCACTGCCTTGCTAAAGAAGCTGAGGGTAAAGGTGATGGACTGGCCAAGCATGTCTCCAGACCTAAACCCTATTGAGCATCTGTGGGGCATCCTCAAACAGAAGGTGTAGGAGTTCAAGGTCTCTACCATCCACCAGCTCCATGATGTCGTCGTGGAGGAGTGGAAGAGGACTCCAGTGGCAACCTGTGAAGCTCTGGTGAACTCCATGCCCAAGGGAGTTGAGGTAGTGCTGGAAAATAATGGTGGCCACACAAAATATTGACACTTGTGGCCCAATTTGGACATTTTTTACTTAAGTTATTTTGAGGGGACAGCAGATTTACATTGTTATACAAACTGTACACTCACTACTTTACATTGTAGCAAAGCGTCATTTCTTCAGTGTTGTCAAATGAAAAGATATAATTAAATATTTACAATAATGTGAGGGGCGTTCTCACTTCTGTGAGATACTGTATATATATATATATATATATATATATACATACATTATATTTGTATGTGTACAGTGTATATTTTTATATATATGTATATAATGTATACAGTGTATATAGAAATACACATGATTAAACTGATTAAATACACATGATTAAACTGATTAAACATTATATATTTAGAAAATATGTTCAAGTTTATACATTTATATATTCATATTCTTATATTTTACATTATATATAAAAATATTTAGTATATAAACATAACATATTTTGTATTTATAATTACATAGAAAATATACACAGATTATGTAAACAAATACTTGACAGCACTATTATGTATATATATATATATATATATATATATATCATCATTACTGTCACACCCCATGGACTGTTTATTATTTCCTTTCTCATGTGCCCATATTTGATCGTTCCTGTCCCTATCCTCGCTGTGTCATCATTAGTTAACTTCCATACACTTGTGTCTTGTTAATTATTTTAATTTACTCCAGTATTTAAAGTCTAGTCTGTTCATTCTTCCCTACTTCATCCCTATGTGATTTCTACCTCGTGTGTGTTCTACTGACCTGTCTGGATATTACCTGTTGTGGAATTATTAAAATGTTATTGGAATTCTTCGTCTTTGTTGTCCTGCCTTATACACACACTCCATTGCTTGACAGTTACTTAATCATTATTTCATTTTTATTTTAATTGATGTGTAAACATTACTCACAAATACTTACTGTAAACACAAATGAGATCAGAGTGTGGGGTGGGATCACAAGGTCTTCTAACAGGGCATTGTTTGCAAAATAACAAGGGTCCCATTTAACTACAATAAAATAAGACAAAAACGTCAAAAATATATGCTATGCCTCTGTAAGCATAGGCACACACACAGACATTGTTGGCATTGTGACCATATTTCCTCTATAAGCAGAGCCAGGCTAGTCATAAACAGACCCCATTAAAACTGGGTACTCTGTAGCAACCCGCAGAGTTGGCTTGGTATCTGCTGTGCAGGCCAGGTAGCAATCTGAACATCAAGCACACAGAGGAGAGAGTGAGAGAGAGCGAGAGAAAGTGAGAGGCAGAGCAAAGGGCAAAACCAGATTAAATCAGATATCAGTATGGGTCGCCAGCGCGCTGCCACCCACATAAGGACGCAGCCGAGATGGTTCAGCTCCACATGATCTAAAGTGGAACAAAGGGCCATGTACACACTCTGCTTAATCCCATTCTCTACACACAGAGTTCAGTTATTAACATCACTGACAACTGCATTTTACAACTGGATTGGCTACATGTCAAAATTCAAGAAATGACAACTGAATCATCAGAACATCTGAGTGCAAAAAACCGAACTGAAGAAGTAGTTGTTAAATGTTGCCACTCTCTTTGGACCTAGTGATCTTATTGTTAACTAAAAATAAAACTTTGGGTAACAATTGGGTAACACTTTATAATAAGGTCTCATTTATTAAACAATTATACTACGGGGCGGTTGAATGCTTGAATCTGATTGGCTGACGAATGTTCTGAGGTGAGTAATTATTTTCAGGGAAACGCGCAGCGAACGTAGTTTCAGGCAGGTCTTGACTGCATTACATGACCATATCACTTCGCCAAATGTCTTACAACAACAAAATAACCAAAATTCACAACGACACTGGCAAAACAAATAAATATAGTAAACAAAAGTATAAAAACTACATATCATGCCCATGTTTTTGCCACAAAATTACATTTTATTATGCACTGAATGCACATAGCCGACTCTATCTCTCCCGCTCTCTCCCCTGCACAGACGCACATTACAGTTTACACCTGAAAATTCAGAAAGCAACTTCCTCAATTTTACAATGCATGCGCTGCAAATGCTCACAACCAAATAAAGAAACGCACTGCAAATAGAAAAAAAACGCCGGCAAATTAAGAAAACAACTTTTGTCAATTTGACAACACACACGCTGAAAATACTCACAACACAACCAAATAAAGAAATGCTCTGCAAATACTCACAACACAACCAAAAAAACAAAAACGCTCTGCAAATACTCACAGCACAACCCCAAAAACGCTCTGCAAATACTCACAACACAACCAAAAAAAAAAGAAACACACTGCAAATACTCACAACACAACAAAAAAGAGAAACGCTCTGCAAATACTCACAACACAACCAAAAAACAAACGCTCTGCAAATACTCACAACACAACCAAAAACACGCTCTGCAAATACTCACAACACAACCAAAAAACAAACGCTCTGCAAATACTCACAACACAACCAAAAAAACACGCCTGCAAATACTCACAACACAACTAAAACAAAAACGCCTGCAAATACTCACAGCACAACCCAAAAAAAAAACGCTCTGCAAATACTCACAACACAACCAAAAAAAGAGAAACGCTCTGCAAATACTCACAACACAACCAAAAAAAACGCTCTGCAAATACTCACAACACAACCAAAAACAAAAAGAAACACACTGCAAATACTCACAACACAACCAAAAAAAAAGAAACGCGCTACAAATAAAATTATTTGTTTGGTTGTGTTGTGAGCATTTGCAGTGTGTTACTATATCCATTTGTGTTGTGAGGATTTGCACCACCTGCTGTCAAATTGATGAAGAAGTTTTCTTGATTTGCTGGTGCTTTTTCTAATTTGCATGTGTTTTCTGAAGTTGCAGCGCTTTGAGCTCTCCACCATACGTTAGCGCTACTTTGTTGATTTTACCAGTAACATTGTTTAACAACTTAAAAACTACATGACTACAAACGAGCATTTGTGGTTCAAATGTGTGTGTATATATATATATATTTAGTTTTTATTATTTTGTTTTTAGAAAATGACAGATCGTTTTGCTATAATAAGACCCTTACTCATCAACTGGGGCCATGTAGAATAAAGTGAAAGTGACGTGCAGCCAAGTTTGGTGACCCATACTCGGAATTCCAAAGTGCACACACACAGCAGTGAATACACACAACGTGAACACACACCCGGAGCAGTGGGCAGCCATTAATGCTGCAGCGCCCAGGGAGCAGTTGGGGGTTCGGTGCCTTGCTCAAGGGCACCTCATCGTGGTATTGAGGGTGGAGAGCGCTGCACATTCACTCCCCGCCCGAGACTTGAACTCGCAACCTTTGGATTACGAGTCCAACACTCTAACCATTAGGCAATGACTTTTCCTAAATGTGTCATGCTGTATGCAAATATACCAACTTCAATTTAATCATGATTCCAGTGAAAGGCAATTAGAATTATGGTCTGTTTAAGCTCTCTTGGCCCAGTATGCCGTAGTTCCACATATATGGTCTAACCAACTAGATAAGTAACATTTACACAGGGCAGATTCAAACCTTCTGTCCCAGATGTCTTCAACCCTGCTCCTGGGGACACACTCTCCTGAAAAGTTAATTGCCAACCTGCTTCATCACACCTTCCTGAGTATCTTCAAGCAATCTTGAAGCACTTGAGCAGAGCAACCTCAGATGTGTTTGATTAGGGTTTTAGCTAAACTCTTCAGGACAGTGGATCCCTGGTAACAGGGTTAAAAGACCTCTGTTCTATCCCACACCCTGACATATAGCAAATGTATTTCAAAGGATATCTACATTTAGTCTTTTCATGATTAGTAAAATGCGACCAAGCTTCAAAAATCACAGAAATAAGAATGTGTCTTGACTCAACCCTTGTGCTAAAAATCTTTTATATAATTTGGTGTTCTGGTCAAAATGCCCACCCAACAATTTCTTGTAAAGCTTTAGTACCAAATATCGGAATCAATCTTTTCATGTTTTGTACTTCTTTTTGAAACTGATTGATTGTAGGCCTCATTACCTATGATTATATGCACTTATTTTATATGCACATTTTGGGATATCACATAAAAAAAATCTAAAATTCTAAAAATGCACATAACAATGTATGTAATAAAATAAGTAGGATACATTTCTTATAAATAATTCAGCATAAAACTGGACCAACCAATGAACTGATACCATTGCACAGCATCTGAAATGCTAGTTTTGTCATTCTAAAATGTTTGAGCAAAGTCTCGTCAAAGTGCTTCGTTATAATGAACTTCCAGAACTGCGTTCCCAAACAGCAGACTCCAAAAGTAAGATAACATTAGCATCTGCACGCTATAAAGCTCGTAATTTATTGTTTACATAAATTATTATATACAGTGCATTCTCCTACTGCAGCAAATTAGTTTTTTCTTTGTGATATTTAGTGCAAGTTAATCAGGAAGTTACGGTTTAGTTCTCTTCAACTCACTGGATGGAAACGGTTCTTTATTCACAAATGTTTTATGCAATGTTCCAATTTTGTGCAAAAGTTTAATTTGTACCTTTGGATGGAAAACTACTGTTTTACTTCGTGTTGTATATCTGTATTTATGTAGCACCGTGGTCCTGTGAGGCACGACATCTCGTCCCACTATATGTCCACACATGTAGCGGAATGACAATAAAGCTCAACTTGACTTGACTTGACTTGAAACACAGCTATTGAGCTTATGCTCCTCAGCTTTTGAGGGAAAAAATAAATAAATAAATAAATCATTATTTGTGGAAAAACTTTGGCACTCAAAAATTATAATGTAATAAATGTTCACTCAAAAACGGAAAAAAATCTCAAAAATGAGCAAAAATGTCATTTTTGGGGAAGTTGTTATACCCTGTGCATGTGAGCAAACAATCCTGTCCTGGCAAAAATGACCCAAAAACAATATAAGTTTTAAGCACATATTTGAAGTCTTTCCACCATAGAGCTGCAGTTTAACAAGCATGAAGAAATTACATTTCTGTCAATTGTTTTTAGTGAAGTGTGAGTGAAAGACCATCTCAGAGGGGAACTACTTGTGAAGGAAGCCGTTGGAGAGTACAGTTTAGTTTATCACATCATCAAAAAGTAAAAGCTTAAATTTGCTTGAACTCGTTCTCTCGCTCATTCAATTTCCTTGTATAACAGTGGAGAATTTCTAGACTCATCACAGGTGTGCACGTTTTCTGTCCTTCTCAAAGTGGCATTATTAAAACAGCAGACGTGGGGAGCTAGTGTAAATGTCAGCGGCTATTTTAAAGTATTTTCCACCAGCCGGGGCCCATTTCTCAGACCAGCAATGGACTCAGTGTGATCTTTACTGAGTATGCTTTTACGTTGCCAATCTCTCGCCCCTCCCTTTCTCTTCTTTTCCTCTCCCTCTGAGAGGTAATAATTCATTTCCTGCGCGAGTGAGCCGCTCACTGATTTGAAAGGGCAAGCGGAGCCCAGTGCAGAAAATGGAAGGGCGAAGACACCCGCCGTCCCGGCACAAACTCACATGGAGACATTTTTCTCCTTCTTGCGCTCCTTCCATATTCAGGCAGAGCAGCTATACAGCGTAAAATACTTTTTAGTCGGTATTATTGGAAATAAACAGCAACAATTTGAGAATTAGTTAACATCAGTTGATGTTCCCCTTAATGGAAATTAAACTGTCAATTTGTGCATAAATACGTAAATTCACTGCACTAGAGACTGATGGATAATGTTTAATTTCTGATAATGTTTCAGTTTCTGAAATAATGGATTTAAAAAAATCATAAATAAATAAAGTTTTGGAAGAAAAATGTGCTTAGCCTGTTAGAACATTAATATTTTTGCAACACCAAAACATGATGCATTTAACTGAAAGATTATGCTGCTAAATTAAGACAATTCAATAATGTTGAAAGCATTTTACTAAATAAATAACCCAGTGATTGAATGCATAAGTAAATAAAAAGTAATTGAACAATATCCTACTATATTAATCTAAATTCATATTAAAATGCATGGATGTGTAAATCTCGACTTTCAGAGTTAAGAAACTGAATGTTTTAAAATTGTCATGTCTCAGTATTTTAAGAAAAAGTTTGGAGGGGGATGTCAAGCATCTGGATACTGCTGGGTGTCTTTATTTATTGATTTGTAATATTGCTTACAATCCCATGTGAAATGCTTAAAAATAGAGTGCATTTTTGCAAGCCAGTGTTTTAGCAAATTCAGTGGACCATTTTGAGGGTGTTTCTACAACTATTTGGCAGTGTTTATCCTTGGTTGTTTGGAAAATGAAATCCTATTTGACAGCTAAAAAGTCCAACAAGAACATATGAATCACAGGAGAATTAATTCAAATTCCCTCCACAGAGTCATATTCACTGCATCTCAAATCATGTATTTTTAATATCATTCTGTAATTTGTTGAATAAAATGACTGATTTAGCCAACATTTTTACATTATTTGCAGAATTTGACAAATTTGACCTCGACTAGAAATTATGCAAAACAGAAACGTTGTGTTCAATGATACAAAAAAGGTGTAAAAATTAAGAATAACACATTGACTTAAACATGATTTTTAAGTAAAAAGACTGAAATTTTTTTTTTTTGAAAACCACTCCAATTCTTACAACTAAGAGAAAAAAATCTATCTATCTATCTATCTATCTATCTATCTATCTATCTATCTATCTATCTATCTATCTATCTATCTATCTATCTATCTATCTATCTATCTATCTATCTATCTATCTATCTATCTATCTATCTATCTATCTATCTGTCTATCTATCTATCTATCTATCTATCTATCTATATATATATCTGTCTATCTATCTATCTATCTATGCTGAAATAAGAAGCTACATGAGATGTCTGACATAAGGAATTATCTGAATCCACCCAGAAATGTTCATTCTTAAAAAATGTCAGCAGAAGATCTATAATAAGCAAGACCAAAAGGTCTTTGATGGCAAAGACAATGTGTTCATTCAAACAAAAACAGCTAAATTAATATCTTACAAGGAAGCATGGCAAACAAAAAATTGATAGGCTCAACATGTGATAGCATGTGAAGGGCTCAGCTGTCCAGAGGAACACACAGCAGTCTGATAAAGTGAACTTTTGGACCTCCATGCTGTAAGCAAAACCCTAGTAGTACATCACACAGAGAACACAATCCTCCGAGTGAAGCATGGTGGTTGCAGCATCAAGCTTTAGGGAGGCTTCTCTGCGACAAGGATTAGAAAACTCATAAAGTTAGGAGTACAAATGGATGGAGCCACGTACAGTAGAATCCCCGAGGACAACGTGAAGCAATCCGCAAAAGCACTGAAATTTCGAAGACGATTCATCTTCCAACAGGCAATGACCTAAAACATACCGCAACAGAGCTTGAGCAATATTTCTCCGAAAGAATGAGCAAAAATTCCATTATCAAGATGTGCAATACAGACAGACTTTGAGGCTACGCAGGCTCACGGCTGTAATCCTGCGAGAGGAGATCCAACCAGCTTCAATCTCTGAATACTTGAATACTCATACTGGGGTCAAATGTCTGAGAATAATTAAGATTCTCTGCTCACCAAGGTTGCATTTATTTGATCAAAATACAGTAGAAACTGTAATATTGCGAAATGTTATTACAATTTGAAATAACTGCTTTCTTTTGAATATAATGTCAAATGTAATGTGTTCCTGTAGTGTCATAGCCAAATTTTCAGCAGCCATTACTCCTGTCTTTAGTATCACATGATCCTTCAGAAATCAATTCTACAAAAATACTGTTTTAACACTGATATTAATAAGAAATGTTTCTAGAGCAGCAAATCAGCATATTGGAATTATTTCTGAAGAATCATGTGAAACTGAAGACTTGAGTAATGGCTGTTGAAAAATAATTGTAATAATATTTCACAATATTACTGTTTTTCCACTGTATTTTTGATTAAAATAAATTCAGCCTTGGTGAGGACTGCTTCCAAATAATTGAACATTCAAAACACCTTTGAATCCCCAGTGATTCTAAAGCAGCTTATAGTTAAATAAACCAGCGTATATGCAGTTTTCATTTAATATCAACAAGCTTCTCTATTAACATTGATGACTCTTGAGATTATGTTAATGCTCAACCCGTGTACTCTACATTTTAAATAAATATAAAGCTATGATGGTGCTGCTACAGTACTTACAGACTGTTCCTTAAATGTATACACCTTGTCTAAAAGGTGTGTGATCTTATTTTTATTTATCTTATTAATGGAAGACATTCAAAGTGGGCTCTTCAATGATTAAAGAAAACTCTTAAGTTTTTTGTCATTGACCTCAAAGGCTGACAACAGCAAAACTCCTCAAGCAGTTCAGCTGAGATGTTTAAAAACACTTATGCAAAAGAGAAAAGACCCGAGCCCACATTGATTCATTACTCAAACCTTGTTCAAGTGTTGCGTTCTGAGATTTCAAAACAGCTTTCACTTCCGAGAGATCATGTTAAGTGGTGCTTCAGCTGGAGAGTGGCGAGAGATTAGCATTCCGGCCTAACCTGGGCTGTATTTGCCTTTGTTGAGGCATTTCAATTCAAAGTTCAGTTTCTTGATCAGCAAATCAGCATTTTAGAATAATTTCTGAAGGATCATGTGACACTGAAGACTAATAAAATGCTAATGAAAAATTCAAATTTGCCATCACAGGAATAAATAACATTTTAAACCATATTTAAATAGAAAACAGCTATTTTAAAAAGCAAAAATATTTCACATTGCTGGGATATTTTTCTGCATGGAATGAAATTTTCATATGGAATTAATGAATATAATTGTGCATTTTTATTTCACAATTGATTTTTTCCCAATTCTGAGGAAAAAAAGTGATAGTTGTCAGATATAAACTCACTGACTTTCTTGCGGTTCCAAATTTTCATCTTGCAATTATGAGTTTATAGCTCACAATTTTGTCTTCTGAAAAATCTTCCAGACTTTTTTTCTTCTTAATTTTGAGTTTACATCTCACAGTTCTGTCTTTTTGTTTCCACCACAAGGTTTTTTTTTAATTGCGACTATTTATCTCACAATTTTGACTTTTCTTTATATTCTTTATATTTCTCAATCCAGACTTTTTTCTCATAATTTTGAGTTTAAATCTCACCATTCTGAGATTGTCACAATGATGCCTTTTTTTCTCAAAACTACAAGAAAAAATAACTACAAGATGTAATCTACAAACAAAACTGCAAATGTCAACAACAACAAAAAAAGTCTGAAAAAGTCTGAATTATAAGATAAAAGTCAAAATTACTTTTTTTATTATTCATTTTATTTATTTATTGCTTTTGGAATTGGAAAGTTTAATGAAGAGGGCCAGGATACAGTTATGAATCAAACCTGAATCAATAATCTGAGCACCTCAGCTCTCTGATGTGTTTAAAGTACTACCACTGCACCATGGCACAATTTTTAACATTTTTAATATGTTCTTCGTAATCGAGAAATATACATAGGTCCCCAAGTTTTACCCTTTTGTGGAATCACTAACTGTCCCATGGAAGGATGAAAGTGAGCAAAGCAGAAATGATCAGACAGAGAGTCAATTAAGTGTTGCTCCAGTTCCAGAAGCTCCACTCCTTGATAAGATGCAAGCACCGCCTCCACAACTGATTGGTTCTCAGCACGTGACATGGTGCATGTGGAGTAGACAACCACTCCTCCAGGACGCACTGCTGCTAGGGCCGAACTGACAAACAACAAAACACAACCAGCCATTATTAACATTAAATAGACATCATCAAATTGGCATTTTCTAAAACCACATTAGAAAAAGTAGAGGTGTAATTATTAAATAAGGCTATTGAGAATCATGTTTGTGATATAGCTGACATAAAATAGAAATATTGCAGGAAAAACTAAATAAAAAAAAAATCTGAATGTTAGAAATTTAGCTTTGGAAAGTAACTGAAATAAAAACATTATTTTAATGTTAAAACTACACAAATAAATTAAAGCTAATTAATGCTGCCAAACGATTAATCGCGAATTAATCACATCCAAAATACAAGTTTTTGTTTACATAATATGTGTGTACAGTGTATATTTATTATGTGTATGTAAATACACACACATGCATGTATATATTTAAGAAAAATGTGTTATGTTTATATATTAAACATTTAAATATAGAACATAAGAATATAAATGTATATATATAAACATAATAAATATTAACAGTACACATACATATATTATGTAAACAAAAACAATTTTATAGAAATATAAAATAAATGTTCATTCAAAATATTAATAAAAGCAGGAGCTTAACCTTCATGTCACCCCTGGAGTTTAGAATAATTATTAGTTACTGTCAAGAAGATAATTGTAGACCTCAAATCAAGAATAAAACAAGAACAAAAAAATGTAGCAGCATTGTGTTGCGCTGTCTACTTGCCCACGAGTTTGTGTGTGTGTGGGGGGGAGTTCCCATCATAGAAATTTACCAGAGCAGTTCCTTCTGTAAGAGCGGTAGTTGAGTTCTCTCCTTCAGCCACATTTCCCCTTGGTGGGTATCAGGGGTATAAAGCCAACTCCGGTCATTAGAGCAAGGGGCATCTACAAGCACCTGACACAGAGGGACGGAGCAACACACACAGACAAACACACATCAGAGAACAGGTTCGAACTCTGCAGGGAGGGAAAAACAGTGTTAGGAGACTGAAGGGGAATATTTCATGTTCACCTGGGGGATGGTGAACATAACAAAGAGGAAAGCAGAAGGACAGCAGGGACCTGCCGGTATGGGCCTCATTAGCTCTTTAAAAGAACTATCACTTAACAAATTCACTGCACTTTTTGGTTATTAGCATTAGTGATAGTAAAACACCAAGAAATGATATTGCCCTAAATGAAATACAGTAAACAAAAGGATAAAATCGACAGATCTTTTCCATGTGTTTGCCACAAAATTAAGTTTTATTATGTACGGAAAGCACATAGCCTACTCTCTCTCTCTCCCGCTCTCGGTCTCTCCCTCACAGACACACATATAGTTGCACACACCTTAAAATAAGCGCTAATGTAGTTAATGTAGTTAATGTAGCACTACTACACTACTGACAATTTTATCAGTAACATAGTTTAAGAACTTAAAAACGACATGACTTCTCACAAGCGAGGTAGCAACAACGGCGCTGTTCATGAAGAAAATGTAATTAAAGTCTCACTATAGACATTGCTGCCGATCACTGACTCACAGAGGTAACATTAACATTAATCTCTCTCTCTCTGTCTGTCTCATAACTTAGTTATTAACTGTATTAACTGCATTAGTCTGCTATAAACGGCTCAAGCCAAAGAGAGGCGTTAGATGAAATGCGGAAGAAATAATCTTACTCACAATAGTGATTTAAGTAGAAATAACGGACGAATGTCTTGAAATATATAATCTGATCGATAACTTGAGGTGTGGCAACTATAGAATAAGCGGAATAATTTACTCCGAGCCGTTGAATTATTAGAAAAATAATGCATCTCCACCTCGGGTGTGCACTATTTATATAATAATTAAACGGCCCATCGTCAATTATTCCTTACTTAATAAAGACTATATACTATACACAATACTTTGTTTTGACCTCAAAACACTTTTACCATCGTGCAAGATTTATAAACTAAAACTAATTCATATTTAAGTCTGCATCACATAACTAGATTCAAAGGATTAGCTTTTCTGACATAGTAAACTTGCTCAGGAGCTCAGTTGGTAAACAACTGCGATTCAGAGCCTAGTGGGCAAGTGCGACAACATATAACGCTGTTACGTTATGGGCGTCCCAAGTTCGAATCCCAGCTCGAGGACCTTTGCCGATCCCGCCCCCCTCTCTCTCTCTCCCACTTTGCTTCCTGTCTGCTCTCCACTGTCGTATCATAATAAGAGGCAAAACAGCAAAAATAAATTGTAATAACAAAAGAAGCTCAAAGACTTGAAGAAGCAAGATAAATGGCATTTCTATCTTATGTTTGCTTTTATTTGTTCGCTATCAATTTAGATTAAGTTTAGTGAAGGTGGTACATTATTCTCAAACGTTGCAGAGCATTAGCCTTTTAGTGTCACTCACCAGACATTTCATTTTTTAACTATAGTGCTACGTACAACAACCAACATAAAACGTTGCCAGATTCCTGTTTATATGTTTCAGATAAAACTAAACATGCAGGACATATCTCTTTGAAAGTGTTGAGTAACATACAAGAAGCGACATAGTATCTATTATTTTATAGAAATCTCGCCACAGGGATGTTTTTCCAATAAGCCTAGCTTCAAAAAAAAAAGCATTCACCGTGAGCTGCTTTCATTTGAAACCATCACGACACCTCCTGTCACATTGTGTATTCGTTTACCTTTCTGCTCAGTGGCCCAACTCTTTCTCACCGCCAGAAGAGGATAATACTCAGTCAGCGGTATCTGGGAACCTTAAAAGTGCCATATTCACTGCTTGATTGGCATGTTTGGCCTGGAGGGCTGCAAGTGACCTGCCTAGTGTCTCGTCACCTCATGATGAGTAAGGAAAAAATGCAAACATATGCAGCTTTGCCTTTAAATGACTGAGTGTGCAGAAAACCTCTATTCCACCTTGCAGGTTTTTGGTTGCTTTGAGATGGAAAGTAAGGGCTTGCACTAACAGTTACGCCAACAGTGATAAATGAGGGAGTTTGGAGGCAGAGTCGCTATTGATGTCATGTAAGAGTGTCACTTTGACATTCACAAACTGTTTTTCCCCCCGAACACTTGGATGGATGACATTCAGGGGAGGTTAATTCAGTGAATTTAGCTTCTGCAGTTAACGGAATCGAACAAATGTTAGGTAATGCTCTCTCCTATGAAGAAGTCATTTGATGATTCATTCTGTGTAAATATCAGCACTTAAAATAGCCAAATGATGGCTTAGAGGTTGTAATTTTGATGGCTAAGAGGTTGAGTGTGGTACCTTGTCGTAAGCCCCTGGCCGCATGCTCCCAATGCTCCGGCCGTCCAGGTGAGTCACTGAAAGCAGATGTCGTAGCGTAGGAGGAACATAAGATTCGAGAGTCTTCAGTAGCCAATTATGTCTGTGCTGATCCACTTCATTGCAGTGAAGGTGCCCTAAGAGTTCAATTTTATAACAGGAAAAAAGAAAAATCTAATTGTAGGGTACAACAAATAGTAATTTATATTTAAAGGGGTCATTTAATGAAAAACTGATTTCCACATACTAGGAAATGTACTGTAAATTTAAGAAATTAACATTCACCAAGTCAAAGAAATGCAGAACACTTTGTAAGATTCTGGCATTGTGTAAGATATTTTGAAGAGGAAGGTAAGTGAATCAAGGTACTGTTAAGTATTATTACGATTTAAAATAACTGCTTTCTATTGTAATATTGTAAAAAATGATTTAACCCTTTGATGCACATTTTAATTTTCATAAGCCATTAATCCAGTCTTTAGTATCTCATGATCCTTCAGAAATCATTCTAAAATGCAGATTTTCTGCCCAAGAAACATTTCTGATTATTACCAATGTCAAAAATAGTTGTTCTCATTCTGTTATTTTGTTTGTAAGTTTACAAGAACAGTATAACTTGCTATTACTGTAAAAATGACTTGATAATAAAATTGACCCCTCAAGTAAGTATTGTTTTTCATTTCAATAGACATTGGTAAACCAGCAAATAACACATTGAATATAAGGGTCAGAGAGTACAATAGTGCAAAAGTTGCATTATAATCATTATCTTTCACTTTGACAGGCTGTGATCTGGGCACTTAATTTCACAAGTAAATATCCCATATCCTTAATAAAATGTGTACAACTTTATTTTATGTCCTTTTCTTTACCTCAAGCCCCAGTTGGCATCCTTTAAGAATGTTATATTAAAATAGTAAACCGTTACTTTAACCTGTAATAATAAAATAACAATATTACAGTTTTTACTGTATTTTTGATCTAATAAATGCAACCTTGGTGTGCACAAGTCATTGCTTTCAAATACATTAAAAATCTTAACCCCAAACTTTTGAACAGTTTTAAATACAGTAGTTCATCATTAGGTTTGTCTCAGTCAAAGATCATTTCACACACACGAGTCATTTTGTTGATTGTTCTAGACTAGGTTTGGAACTTACCAGGAGTTGCTGTCTGTAATATAGCCAGACTTTTCCCTCCAGGAGCTGCACAAAGATCAAGCACATGCTCCCCTTCCTTCACATTCAAACTCAGTACTGGAAGAAGAGAGGCTGCGTTTAGGAGGTAGTACTGTTTTAACCAGCCGGGGTGGTGGCTTTGGGTAGGAATTCGCACTGGATCTTGGTGAATAAAACACTGCAGGTGGATGGGTGCTGTTTGGGAATGGGATTCAGGATGCGTCTGTGGAAGGAGGTTTATGTATCCAAGCTCTTTAAGGCACTGCTTGAGGTTTGTAAGGTCACTGAAGCGATTAAGCAGTACACCGTACTGCCATGATAATGGATTTAGAAGCACATCCCTAAAAACATCAAACATTTATGTAGGTTGTACAGACTAGTTCTGAGATTTTTTTATAAAATTAACTTCTATAAAACAGATAAAATATTACATTTCCAGAAAGCTATTTACAAAAAAGTACTTTGGTAATGCCATGCATGTAATACCATACATCAAGAGAAAACATGCTAAAAACACAACTTAAACTATGTTTACACTATTTTACAGAATGGACATTTAAAAGAAAACAAAAATCATATTTCCCACCTTGCACTATGCCACTGCTCTCCAAGCTCTTCATTGTACTGTACTTCAAAATGCTTCAGTACAGTCTTACAAACCTGCTTCTGAGGTTTAGATTTACACTGTGCTTCAAGCTGTTGGGAAAACATTAAACTAATTATATATATTTTTACAAATAAATGTGAATATTGTGAAAAATAAAATAAGTATTTTTTTAAACACTTAAAAGTGCATTATATTAAACAAAATATCAATTAAAATACATTTAAAAAATTAAAATATTAGAAAATTCCTATTATGAAGTTAAAAAAAAATGATGATGATTATAACTACAACATTTTCAGTATCTTTACAGCAGTAATATAAACCGCTCACTGTATTAGTGACTGTGCATTGACCATGAGACAAGGAGGGTAGAACCCGTTTAAAAGACTTCAGAGAGAGAAGAGGACTGCTGGAAAAGTCTATAATGCAGCGTAATTTCGTCGAAAACATCGATATAGGTATACCGGTATGTCTGGGTTTATGTATTGTTCCGTGGTCCGCCTTCTTATTGAGTTCCCCCAGAAACGTGGATCATGATAGTTGTTCCGTTTTTCTGTGCTTACAGTCGGTTTTCGTTTACCGATACGTATTCATTTTTAGTTCTTCGCTGCTTCTGTTAGCTAAATATAAGCAACTGTTGATATTTGTAAACATCGTTTTTAGGCTATTTAAGCTAACTATTTTTCTGTCTTTCAATTTCATTGATTAAATTGTACACAGGTTATACTTTATTTTATGCCTTTTTGTTTGCTTCAAATCTCTGCTGTCATCTCAAAACTGCCGTTCTCGTCCACTCATGTTGTGGTGGATTTGGTTTGATACTCTGTGTTCACAATTGCCAACTCTCGCGAGACAAATAAGCAACTGCAGCTTCAAAAACAAGCCCAATATTTTTCATTTATAGTATTTATGTCATCTTCATTTATTTCATTTATTTCAATATATTTCATCTATAGTATTTATTATCAATTACGTATTACCAATAAATGAGCCTGCAACGTATTAAACTGAAACCACTCTTTTATCTGAAAAGCAAAAAGGTATTTTTAAAAATGTGCAACTTGCAACAAAAGTGGCAACAAAACCTCCAATCACATGTGGGCAGAATATTATTGGAGAGATGGAAAAGGAGAAAGGTATAAGAGCTTCAAAGGGGAGCAGTAACATAGCCACATTTATAGAATAAAATATAAAGAGGTCATTCTATGGACATGTCATTTTTTGTTGTCCCTAGCCATAACATAAATATTACACTTGAAAAACACTTTGTTACATTGTTTTTATATATTTTGAAATTAAAAAAATATTGTTATTTGAACAATTGCACATTCTTGAGCCATCAATGTGGCAGTATATTTTAATTAATTATAAAGAATTCCAAGCACCACAAAACTGCTCGTCCCCACAGCCAGAAAATGCTTTATTTTGAGGTCAAAAACAGGTATTTATACCATTTAAAATAAATAATGTATACATTACTATCAAATAAATTACATTAAAAAATAAAATACCAAATAAATATTATAGAAAATGTATACAGTATATACAAATATATTTTTTAATTATAATATATATTATATATAAAATAAATATTATGTGTACTATCATTTATGTGTATTCATGAAGTCAAACTGTAATCTAATAATGTGGTCTAAGTTTAAATGTTAAAAAATAAATAAATTTTAAGACATCTTGCCATACCAGGCCATTCGAACCTAATGTATTTACTCAGCATTAGGATATGACTACTTGATTTTTATTACAGCCCGTGATCATTTAACACAATACAAAAAAAAAGAATGTCATCCCACTCCTCTACGTCTACTTCTATCATCGCTTGGATTACAATGTCATGAGCCTTCTTTCTGAATGTGATTTTTCTCTAACGAAAGGGTGGAACATTTGGCAAATTACGCTACTGCACTTATATTATTGCTCTTGTTGGCTATTGACTGCAAGCAGACAGAGCGTCAATCAATGCATTGGAGAATACGGAGAACATAAATAAAGAAACAACATTGCTTGTCAGATTTCCCTAACAAGCAACCATATTTTTTAAATACAGGTACACAAAAATTAAAAAAAGGTTATTTTTTTGAAGTAATTTTTTTCCTTGTAACTTATTTCAAAAAGTTAAACTTTCATATATTTTAGATTCATTACATATAAAGTAAAACACTTCAAAGTTGTTTTTGTTTTATGATTTTAATGATTAGAGCTTACAGATAATGAAAGTCAAAAATCTGTATCTCAAAATATTAGAATATTTACATTTGAGTTTCAATAAATGACCATCCATACAGTATAAATCGTGGGTATCTCTTGTTCTTTGAAACCACACTAATGGGGAACACTGCTGAATTGGCAATGGTCCAGAAGACGATTATTGACACCCTCCACAAAGAGGGTAAGTCACAGAGGGTCATTACTGAAAGGGGTGGTTGTTGGAGTGCTGTATCAAAGCATATTAAATGCAAAGTTGACGAGAAGGAAGAAATTTGGTAGGGAAATGTGCTCAAGCAACAGGAATGACCGCAAGCTTGAGAATACTGTCAAGCAAAGCCGATTCAAACACTTGGGAGAGCTTCACAAGGAGTGAACTGAAGCTGGAGTCAGTGCATCAAGAGTCACCACGCTCAGACATCTTCAGGAAAAGGGCTACCAAGCCACTTCTGAAACAGAAACATCGTCAGAAGCATCTTACCTGGGCTAAGGAGAAAAAGAACCAGACTGTTGCTCAGTGGTCCTAAGTCCTCTTTTCAGATGAAAGTAAATTTTGCATTTCATTTGGAAATCAAGGTCCCAGGGTCTGGAGGAAGCGTGGAGAGGCACATAATCCATGTTGCTTGAAGTCCAGTGTGAAGTTTCCACAGTCAGTGATGATTTGGGCTACCATGTCATCTACTGGTGTTGGTCCACTGTGTTTTCTGAAGTCCAGTCAACGCAGCCATCTACCAGGAAATTTTAGAGCACTTCTTGCTTCCTTCTGCTGACAAGCTTTATGGAGATGCTGATTTCGTTTTCCAGCAGGACATGGCACCTGCCCACACTGCCAAAGGTACCAAAATCTGGTTCAATGACCATGGTGTTACTGTGCTTGATTAGCCAGAAAACTCGCCTGACTCGAAAAAAGATTGTCAAGAGGAAGATGAGAGAAACCAGACCCAACAATGCAGATAGCAGACCGCTATCAAAGCAACCTGTGCTTCCATTACACCTGAGCAGTGCCACAAGCTGATTGCCTCCATGCCACACCGCATTGACACAGTAATTCATTCAAAAGGATATTGAGTGCATAGAAATAAACATACTTATCAGAAGCCTGACATTTCTGTATAAAATATCCAGTTTTTATTGATCTTATGTAATATTCAAATTTTTGGAGACACTGAATTTTGGGTTTTCCTTATCTGTAAGCCATAATCATCAAAATTTCAAGAAATAAAGGCTTGAAATATTTCACTCTATGTGTAATTAATCTGTATAATATATGGGTTTCACTTTTTGAAATGAGTGACAAAAATATTGACATTTTTTCATGATATTCAATTTTTTTTTGATGTACCTGTAAGCCCAAAAAACCACAACCCACAACCAGAGATTTTTTTCCCACAACTTTACAAAAAAAAATAAGCCCAAAGTCACGTATAATAAGCAGACTTGGCAACTGTGTCTCTGTTAGATTAAGTTGATTTATGTGTTGTACTGATCGTTGGTTGATTGCTCTAGACTGGGGGTTGTGTGCAATGATGGTTGATCGACGAGAGTCAGTAAAAAGAAGCAGTTCATGGCTCACGGTCTCACAGTGTGTTTATTAGAATAACAAGACACACACCATTCGGATAAACATTATACAGGACACAAGAACATAACACATGTCTCTCTGAATTATTTTGCATAGATGATTTAAAAAGGCATTAAATTATTTACATTTTATGTTGAAAAACATTATTAATTTACTTTTGTGCCATTGGTGTTGTATTGTTTAATATTCGATTGAAAACTGTTCTATAGGAAAACTAAAACAAAAATATTATTTTTTATAATTCAGCTCATTTTAGTCTGATCAGTGGAGTGGGATTTAAGGTCCTACTGAAACCATACAATTCCCTTTTTACGAAAAAAAAATTTGTTTGACAAACCAGTGTTACAACCCTTGCTTAGCCTAATTTATGGCATAAACAATCAAGGAACAAAAGCATGCAAAACTTTTTATTTCATCAGACACGGCTACACTGGAATGTCTATCAAAGTAGAAACATAGAAAGTGTGGTTGAATAAATGTTATCAGCATATCGGCTACAACTCCATATCCTTTCCATCCCCATCCTCTGTTACTATACTATTACTTACCATTTGCGATGTAAATATATGCAGTTAGAGTAGTAAAACATGTGGGAGAGCATTGAATGTGGTTGCATTGCAATCATATCAAATGTGTTAGTTTACAACCAAAAACATTTAATAACAGTAGGTTACAACTGAGATTTTTACAAAATAGATGCATGTACAGTTATTTGAACCTAGAATGTATTTCTTTTATCCATTCATTGACCATGACTAAAATCAAATCAGACATTAAAAATGATCAACCAGCAGATTCCAGCCATCCCAACTATACTGTGACAAATAGAAGACCCCTGATGAATAAACACCTCAGCCTATAGGGCTTAAACACTATCAGCACTTCTGTGTCTTTAGGATTTCCAAATGGTCTTTTTAATAAGGAAGAGTGGGTTGTAACCATGTTTTTATTTATTTTTTATTTTCAACCTACAAATCCCCCCTTGGCATCGCAAACCACATCCATTCAGACCAAAGTTCTCACAGTCCAAATATGCTTTCTGTCGTGTGCAGATTTCATTTGCAGACTTGTGGCAAAAGCAGCGGACTGGGTTTCATCAAAAGGTGTGTATGTGAAATGTAAATTGCATAATATTTTGAGATTCACCTATATTTTGTAGCTCTTATCAATGTATTATCTATTTTGTTTGTTTGTTTTTACTTTTTCAATAAATCATATAACTCACTCACCCTTATATATATATATATATATATAGCAGTTCTCGCCGGTACAGCAGCAGACCGAGGCGATCCACGTTTCCACACCGACCACCGCTACCCCCGGGAACAGGCCTCAGTCTGTCCGTCGCCGTGGGCACCTTCCTGCATCCTCCAGAGCTGCTCCGTCCGTGCTGAATCGACACATAGACCGTCGCGTCGAGCCTCTCGCAGGAGATTGCTGTCCTCATAAATGAGGATGTTAGGAATGCGAGGTTGTGTTTACCTAATAAGGTATGAGAAGTTGGCAAAAACTGTCTTCATTGGTGTTTTAACCAACACATTAGTGAGTTAGCAGCTGGGTATAAATAGATCTGCATTTATACTGATCTGAACTTTTCATTGTGGGAACACTATTGCTGCGGTTCATTTTGATCTTTGAATGACATTTGTGCAATATTTCCATTAGTGTTTTAAAACATATTCATACATGTATTGCTTACATTATTACAATATAATATTTATTTTTATAGGACGTTACCAACATGTGGAAGATTACTGCAGCTTTCCTTCAATTTGTGTTGTTGGCTATAAATGGACAAAGCAAGGTACAGAAGCCGAAAGGTATGAACAATTTCCTTTGGTTTTATGTCTATTCGAACTGTAGAAAATGAGGTTTCTATTTGCAGTTCTCATCAATCACTCTGTCCCTTTGGCTGGAAGAAGTATGAAAGGCAATGCTATAAACTTTTTAAAATAAGAAAACAGTGGAATGAGGCAGATGTATGATTGTGTTCTTTCTTTGTCATGCAATACACTACAAGGTGAGGTTCAGGTTTGTCACTTACTCGTCCTTACAGAAGCAGTGCTTCCTAAAGGTCACACAATATTCACAATAATATAAGATGAAAAAGATAATTGATGTGCGTATATATATATATATATATTCATTAGCTACTTGAGAAAGGAAGTGAATAACTTTTATATATTCTAGACTCATAATATGTAAACTAAAATGTTTCAAGCTATTTTTTTATTTTGATAATTGCAGGCTACATCTCAAAGGAAAAGAAAATCATAATAATCAAACAAAATTTAAACAAAAAGGCTTGAAATATTTATTTTACGTGAAATGAATATACTATATACAGTAAATGTTTTTTTGAAGATGCTCCTGTATGTAAACCAGTGAATGTTCTTCTACTGATGGTAAATATTATCTTTAAGTTCATTACTGATAAAGTATGGTATTTATTTATTTATTTTAAATTGGTTATCCTTGCAGAAACAATGTGTTAAAAGCAAAGGACATCTTGCATCTTTTCCACAAACCAGAAGTTAATGCTTTTCTAAAGAACTTTGTGCAAAATGTTCCTCGGATCTGGATTGGTGGTAATTATGCAACTCGTGTATTTATTTATTCATTTTTTATCTTTAAAGTATCAGTCCAACCCATCATATGGAGCAGCTCAGTATTAAAATAGTGCTTATATTCTTGTAATACACCACCACATATACACTGGGTTAACAACAAATAACAAATTGTTAAATAAAGATGGTTAGTTATTTTTTAAGGTGTACTCGTTACAGTGTAATCACTCAGAAATACTGACTAATATTATTTACTCAACAACACGTAGCCTACTTGTTTAGGGGTTAGTGTTATTATTTTAAATGTAATACTTATTGTAATTAATGCAGTTATTAGCCTATTTGATATTTTCATTGATTATATGTATATTTCAGACATCTTTGTTTCCATTGAAACCTATAGGTTAACTGAGTGAAATCATTAAATTTGTATTCAGTATTGTTCTTATGACATAGCCTACCTTCAATTTAAATATGGACAATTAAAATGTAAATATTCATATGCCTGTATGAAAGTTCTGCCTTGTCTCTCATCGGTTATTCGACTAAATTGGCAACAACCAAACTAGAAAATGTTACAATATAAAAAGTAAATCCACATTTTCTTGGGACATCTTCCCTATCTTACCGCAATAATACATAATTGACTGTTATAGACTATTACAGTAAATTCACATGTAACAAGGACACTGTAAAATAAAGTCTCTTTGTGTAAACGTATTTGCAACATGTGTATATATAAGAGAACCATGATACGTTAATTCAGTCATTTAAGTGCTGTACTTTAGAAAGCTGCTTGGACATGGTGTGATGGATCAAAGTTTGGTTACACTAACTGGAATGCTAAACCTGTTATCGCAAGAAACAAAAAAAGATGTGTGCTGGCAGCAACCAACAAAGGCAAAGGTAATATATATGTTGTTAACATTTTACACCTATACCCAAGTAACTGTACCAAAAAAAAGATTTCAAATCATGCACATTGTTACATTTTCTGATTGCACATAAGCATATTTTGCCATGTCCTTTCCTAAATAATGCCATGTATGAAATTTTGCAGGTGCGCTCAGCTGGAGAGATGAACTGTGAACTGGAACAATATTTGATTTGAACTGTGCACTACTCGTCTCTAAAATGACTGTCAAAGCAAGAGTCAACTGAGCAATATTCTAATAGGCTATCTCATATCTGCTTCAGATCTCCAAACCACAAAGTGTACCAAAAAAAAGCTTTCCTTTGAATTTTTAATAATTCATGTAGAAATAAAACTGTATCTTTATTTGTGTTTCCATCATACAGTGATCATCTCAATACATCTAGTTGAAAACAATCCATGATGATGCAGTTACGGCATCGAACAGCAGAGGGTGCTGCTAATGTGTGTTGAGTGAGAAAGGGCATTACTGAAGACTTTTTTAATTTTTTTTATTTGACATTCATATTGAGTGTAAACTGAATTCAAAAGGCGCAGGTACCGAAAGCAAAGCAAACTGGATGATGCACAGGACGTTTCATCAACTAAATATTAGTGTGTGGGGTAAAATACATAAAACATCATACCATGTGAAATATAAAAATGGCAATAGCATCAAATAAATACGAAAGCAGCGTTTACAATAAATGACATCATATATTAAAATATGAATTTACATTGATGTTGAGTATTGTTACATTTACAGTAAATCATGAAATTACCCACTAATCATCTTTCAGAAGATGGCAAATGTTTCCCTCCCTGATAAAGCCAAATGTACCATACGTGGGACTTGCACAAACATTTCCCATCACATTCAAAAGTTCACTTTCTCACGATCTCTGTATCTGTTGCTGGTGCTATTTGAGTTTGAATGTCGTTCTCAAAATTAAGACAGCGTAGTGTATAAAACTATAAATGCTGCTGAAAAAAGACCATCTGACATTGAAAAGGCAAAACTGTGTCACAATCAACTGCACATTATATAAGAGTTTAAGATATGCATGTGCACCATAAAAACATGTTTGTACAATTTCAAGTACACACATTTAAACTCTTATGTATTTACATACATTTCAATTCTTTTAAAAAATAGGTCTGTGATATATTTTTGACAAAGAAGTCTCAATTGAGTTTCAAATGTCTGTTAATACCGACTTTAAGTATTTTGATTAAAACAAGACAAACGGCTCAGAAGAAATCAAAATGTTGAACCGTTTGAAATCTGAGCACATTATGTGAACATAAATGTCCATGTCCCCCCCCCATCTCATTTAAACAGCTTCTGCTGACCACCAGTCGATATGTGCTCGAGGTCATGTGATCCGTCTGGGTTTGTCGATTGGGTATCAGTTCCTTGCTTCTGGGCAATTGCATCTGCGTAGTTTGCTACACTGCCCGTGCTTAAAGATAAGAACAAAACAATACTTTGATTGGTCGGGACCCTTGAGAATTGTAAACCAGTCAGGGGGGAAGCAGAGGTAGTGTTAGGAAATTACATCATGAGTATCGCTGTTCGGCCTCTGCCTAATTGCTACAGGTGGGAGAGGTTTGCCAAAGAAATCTGTCAATGAAAGAGAGTCATGGGAAAAAAAAAGATTTAGGTCAGCAATGTCCTTTTTTTAAAATCAAGGATCAGCTAACTTCTAAATACTACAAGATTACACTACATCATTAAATCCATAGATCAAAATGACACACTGCCTGGTTTAACATTCGAGGACACAGAACATTACATGCAGTTATCAGAATGTCCAAAATGTTTCCTGTAAGCATCAGGAAAACAAAGAACACATATTAGTCACAGCGCAGGGATGAGGTGTTAAGGAGATCATGCTAGTAGCATTTATTAGGCACAATATTAAGGTGGATGGTTGAGGTATTTCTGTTGACAGATGATTGTACAGGAAGGATGTGGCTGAGGCTTGCTGTGTGGATGGAGACGGAAAAAAAGCTTTAAGAACAGAATTATGGGAGATGATTACATGGTTAGGAAACAATGGAGGAAAAAAAGAATGTTAGTGATGTGCATGCTTGTCGACATGCCGGACAGGGAACAGATGCAATGAACTAGCAATTACCAGAATGCCTTGTATCGCCAAGAGGCTCAAGTTTGGGGAGCCTAGAAGCTTTAGGAGTAGCCCATCCAACTAAAATATAAAAAGTAGGGATTATCTGTTAGAGTCATTAATGTGAAGCAACAAAAGGAACAACTCAGTGGTTAAAATGAAACATTTTGCAAACCTTTGACTACAAAAATCCAACAGCAAATGATAGAAAAAAGCTTCTCAGACTTTCCTGAAGTCTTGTGCTATAGAACATATACACCACTGCAATGTGTTTACAGCAAGCCTGCAGTTCACTATACTGCGCAGTTAATTAATCTGTTGTTTTCATTAGGTTAAATTAAGTCTTAATAATATATTAGAAAAAAGGAGCAAAATGCAAATAGATGTAGAATGATCCACAGGAACATATGCATTCCCTCTTCTGAACATAACAGTGCTTTACTATGCTTTTTCCTGAGTTATGTTAAAGCTACACTATGTAACGTTTAAGGGTTAAATAATGAAACTGCATGTTCCTACTGAAGAATGGCTGTGCTTTGGCTCTGCTACTCTGCACAGATCGATGTGTTTAAAAGCAGCAGTGCACATATGGATACAAGTCATCTTATCAGTATACACACCAACCACAACTAGTGCTATTTGTTCTGTGTACAAATTTGACGTGGGTTGCATAGGCAAATTATGTATGCATACAATTTCTTGCAAAATCTGGCTCGACAGCTCTAATATATAAATCATGATATCATAGTGTATTTGGGTAAAGTAATGACGTTTTTTGGAAAATATATTTTTTGCACACTTCCATTAATAGCATTTTGTCTTTAATGGGCAAATAAATGGGCTGCTCTTTATTTGTACTGGGTTTCAATTATTATGGGTAATTTAAAACCAAAACTTAATGTACAAGAACGTTTGATTGCACTTGATTGCAAACATTTTTAATGAAAATATTTTCATTTTAAGAACACAGTAATATTATAGTAACATATTACATGACAGTAATATGAAAGGTATGTCTTGATGAAAACCTCTCAAACACACTGAGCACAAGTACTTTGTCAAAGCAGTTGGCATGGCAATGAGGCCACATGAAACTGCATTCTTATAGCATTCTTTTAAGAGTTTAATAAAAAGTACCCCTGTGGCTTGTGTTGTACAGTTTTTTTTCTGCTGCTGCCCAGCACCTGGTCTCAGCTATTTTTGAAATGCGTGTTTGTTTTCAAGAGGAATGCTTATTCCTATTGCAAATGGACATCACTGACAAAGGTCCTCAGTGTTAAGACTGTTGTAAACTGAAATTTTAACATTAGATTTGTGAAATTAATTATGCTACATGATATATAAATTTCACCAATTAGTTGATCATTGTTCATGTATGAGAAACAGCTAGTAAAAGACGCATTCCTACCTGGTAAGGGAGGAGGGGTTGGGCTTTTGGGTGCTGCTTCTTCCACTCTGAGAGGGTCGACTCTGTGCTTACGTTTCAATCGTAATTTCCTAGTTTTCTTTTTGTTCTGGTCCACAGCTCCTGATGATCAAATGTGAAAGACATTGAAATCACTTCATCCACTCCAACAAATTGCAGAGGTAAATAGGTTCTTCATGTGTTATAATTGCAAAAGCTTGTATTTGAAATTAACTGACAATACTCAAATAAACCTTTATCCACTTACTACTCTTGGCGTGATGGAGTCCTTTTGAGGAATACAAGATATTACCTGATTCTGTGCTCTCTGGGGTCTGTCTCTCGCTCTCTTCATCCTCCTCCTCTTCCTCCTCGTCTTGAAGGACTGTCTGTTCTTGCACACTGCCCTGCTGGCCATTTTCTCTCTGTCTTTGCATCTCTTTAATGTCTTCATTCTGGGATTTTTATGTGAATTTAGTATTTGCATCATAATGATTTCATCCAACTTGTATTTAAAAGAAACATAGTGATAACTAACCTCACTCACAACATTGGTTATTGGCTGGAAAGGGTTGGGCATGTCGACATTATCTAGATCTTCCTCTTTCAATGTCCTCCCTTCTCGCTCTGCTTCTTCTCGCTCCTGTCTGTCTCTGTCATTGAAAAACATATTCATCAAACTGTTGTTTGCATTTTGAACACTTTAAAGTAATGATGAAATGAAGTAGAGACAGCTATTTTCTCAATATTGTAACATGTCTGAGTGAAACAGATGATCCAAAAAAAACAATTGTGATGAGGGAGGGCTACTAACACCATAAGCTGCCATTTAAAAATCAGTGTTCCCCAGGGTTCTGTTCTGAGCCCTCTTATATTCTCCATTTTACACACACAACTCAGTGGCCTTTCAACTCCGTTGTGAATTTTACTGTTGACTAGTGCTGGGTGGTTTGACCAAAAATCGGTCTCTTTTTTTTTGTGGATTCTGGTGGCTTCACGGTTTATCACGTTGTTTCCCTAACTGTGCCTTTATGTTAATCAAAATGCATAAAACAGTTTCACAACTATTTTTGATTGAAAAGTTGATTGAAAATTTGAATCATGATTCAAACAAATATATTCATATAGCATGAGCAGTTTTTAATGTAATTTAGAGTCTATAGTTTGAAAATTGAAAGCAAAAAGAGAACGGTCTAACATTAGATTTGTGAAATTAATTATGCTACATAATACATCTCTGAATGAAACAAAAAGGGCAGACGGGCTGAATGAGATGCACATTCACTCTCTGACAGCATGTGGTGCTTATGGAACAGCAAGGATACAATGTTTCCTTGGTTACTGCTGTAAACAAAGCAGCACTACACTTATAAAATGCTATATTTATATGCATTGTATGGAGTTAAGATGAAAAGAACCGTTTATGAAGCCAGTCGGTTGCCCTCAGAGATACAGTTGTTTAAACCCCCACCCCCAGTTTAGTATTTACAATTTTATTCCTGTGTTTTGTCTTTTGTGCATCGTGAACAGTGAGCTTGATCAGACTGCTACTATATGTTTTCTCTTCTTTGTGTTCATCTTGGTTCAGCAGCCATTTGGAGTTTGTTTACTTGCCCAGTTAAAGAGAAAGTTGTGTTTTATTAATAGCTCTAGAAGTTCTTTAACCATAAGTCAGAAGTGTATGCAGTTAACATGGATCTCCTCTCAATTCACAACATTATCTGTTGCTTAGCTACTTGTACCAGCATGCCGTTTTTAATTTATTTTTTATTCATACCGTTTGTGAAATTCAAACAGGTTTACCGTTTGAACTGGTATATCACCCAGCACTACTGTTGATGCAGTTTTGTTGGGCCTGATTGCTAGGAGCAATGCAATTCTCTTATAAAATACCATAAAGAATGCAGGGCGGAGACTTAGTTCATGGCATCAGTTTGAGATGGACTCAAATCTGAGACATGCTGCCAGACCATCACCTTTCCCAGCAAGGCAGTGGTCATTATCATGTTGGAATACTGTGCCCAGTCTCCCAAAGGAGATCATGCTCTGCTTCAGTATGTCACAGTACATCCTGGCATTCCCTGGTTCCCTCAATGAACTGTAGCTCCCCAGTGCCGGCAGTACTCATGCAGCCCCAGACCATGACACTCCCACAAGACACACTTGTCTTTGTCCTCGTCACATGGTTGCCGCCACACACGCTTGACACCATCTGAACCAAATAAGTTTATATTGGTCTCATCAGACCATAGGACATGGTTCCAGTAATCATGTTCTTAGTCTGCTTGTCTTCAGCAAACTGTTTGTGGGCTTCCTTGTGCATCATCTTTAGAAGAGGCTTCATTCTGGGACTAGAGCCATGCAGAACAATTTGATGCAGTGTGCAGTGTATGGTATGAGCACTGACAGGCTGACCCCCCACCCCTTCAATCTCTGCAGCAATGCTGGCAGCACTCATACGTCCATTTCCCCAAACACAACCTCTGGATATGACGCTGAGCACGTGCACTAAAAGGCCTGTTCTGAGTGGAACCTGTCCTGTTAAACCACCATATGGTCTTGGCTACAGTGCCGCAGCTAAGTTTCAGGGTCTTGGAGCCAGTTAAGGCCATTCTTGATGGATTTGTCAACCTTCTTACCATAACCTAGCACTGCAGAACAGGGTTCCTGAGAGTAGAGGAAACAATGTTTAGCTCAGTTTTCTATGACTGGTTTTCAACATTTCTGCAAAGATAATGTGATGGTTTTGATACAATTTGAACCTCTTTAAAGCAAATAATACAGTATCTCACAGAAGTGAGTACACCCCTCACATTTTTGTAAATATTTTATATATTTTCATGTGACAAAACTGAAGAAATGACACTTTGCTACAATGTAAATTAGTGAGTGTACAGCATGTATAACAGTGTATATTTGCTTTCCCCTCAAAATAACTCAACACACAGCCATTAATGTCTAAACTGCTGGCCACAAAAGTGAGTTTACCCCTAAGTGAAAATGTCCAAATTGGGCCCAAAGTGTCAATATTTTGTGTGGCCACCATGATTGTCCAGCACTGCCTTAACTCTCTTGGGCATGGAGTTCACCAGAGCTTCACAGGTTGCCACTGGAGTCCTCTTCCACTCCTCCATGACGACATCACAGAGTTGGTGGATGTTAGAGACCTTGCGCTCCCCACCTTCAGTTTGAGGATGCCCCACAGATGCTCAATAGGGTTTAGGTCTGGAGACATGCTTCGCCAGACCATCACCTTTCCCCTTAACAAGGCAGTGGTCATTATCATGTTGGAATACTGCCCTGCGGCCCAGTCTCCGAGAGGGAGGGGATCATGCTCTGCTTCAGTATGTCACAGTACATCCTGGCATTCCCTGGTTCCCTCAATGAATTGTAGCTCCACAGTGCCGGCAGCACTCATGCAGCCCCAGACCATGACACTCCCACCACCATGCTTGACTGTAGGCAAGACACAATTGTCTTTGTACTCGTCACCTGGTTGCTGCCACACACGCTTGACACCATCTGAACCAAATAAGTTTATATTAGTCTCATCAGACCATAGGACATGGTTCCAGTAATCTATGTTCTCAGTCTGCTTGTCTTCATCAAACTGTTTGTGGGCTTTCTGGTGCATCATCTTTAGAAGAGGCTTCCTTCTGGGACTAGAGCCATGCAGAACAATTTGATGCAGTGTGCAGCGTATGGTATGAGCACTGAAAGGCTGACCCCCCACCCCTTCAATCTCTGCAGCAATGCTGGCAGCACTCATATGTCTATTTCCCCAAACACGACCTCTGGATATGACGCTGAGCACGTGCACTAAACTTCTTTGGTCGACCATGGCGAGGCCTGTTCTGAGTGGAACCTGTCCTGTTAAACCACCATATGGTCTTGGCTACAGTGCCACAGCTAAGTTTCAGGGTCTTGGAAATCTTCTTATAGTATACGACATCTTTATGTAGAGCAACAATTCTTTTTACAGATCCTCAGAGAGTTCTTTGCCATGAAGTGCCATGTTGAACTTCCAGTGACCAGAATGAGAGAATGGCCGTTTCTCAAACGGAAGGCTGCATCCTCCGTAGGTCACATTTGTAGGCTGCATACGTCATAAAGAAGATCTTATTTTAGAATATTAACAGTTATATATTTTACCATTAAGTGCAAATTGTTGTAATATGCTTTTGACTCGCAAATGTAATGCTTAGTTGAAATAACCAGGCTTTATGACATATGCAGCCTACAAATGCGACCTACGGAGGATGCAGGTTTCCATTTGAAAGCGGCCAGTAAGTGTCACGGCTTGGCGTGAGAGTGGAAAAATGGAGATCTGGGTCCAAATGCAGGTAAGCTTCTTTACTATTAAATCAAAAGCCAACAGGCAAAAACAAAAATCAAGAACGGGACACCCAGACTGCAATGTAGTGCTGGTGTCAGTGCCTAAAACCGAATGTAATCGGTCAGATAATAAACACAGTGAAATACAAACATGCACATGTGAGTGCTGGTAAATGAAATCTCAGCAGGCAGAGGTTGGGCTGAGGTGCATAAATAGTCCACACATTGGGAACAGCTGAGAGTGATGAGTAGGTGCACAGGTGTGTGGGTGAAGTGATGAGTAGGTATACAGGTGTGTGGGTGAAGTGATGAGTGGGTGCACAGGTGTGTGGAGTGAAGTGATGAGTCCAGGAGGAAGGAGGTGGCGCCCTCTGGCAGAGAGGGAGGGGAGGCCTGGACTCCTGACATTAAGAGCGATAACACGAAATTGAACACACCTGCTCCCCATTCACACATGACACCTTGTAACACCAATAAGTCATGACACCGGGGAGAGAAAATTGCTAATTACTTAGGGGTGTACTCACTTTTGTGGCCAGCTTTTTAGACATGAATGGCTGTGTGTTGAGTTATTGTGAGGGAACAGAAAATGTACACTTATACAAGCTGTACACTCACTACTTTACATTGTAGCAAAGTGTCATTTCTTCAGTGTTGTCACATGAAAATATATAATAAAATATTTACAAAAATGTGAGGGGGTGTACTCACTTCTGTTAGATACTGTAAATAAATAGAGACTCAGGATTTCCTCTGTGCTGAAATATCAACTCACAATCTGACAGAGGCATTTATTCTCGTTGACAAGCTTCTCCAATGACAGGGTCTCAATGATATCTGCTTCAGCCAATGCCCCATCTCGGTCCTGTTTATTAGCCAGTCTGCAAGCCATTTAGAATAAGGAAAGAGCTGGTCACTAGGTGTGCAGGTCACTAGGTAAGCTGTCACAAACAAATGACCTGAGGTTGGCACTTGAGGTGGACTGAATAATTAGCCTTGTGTTAAAGAACACTCTTGACTTATTAGCACACTTAACAAGCTATATTTAGTCAAGGACTTAATCTGCTGCTCACTCCCTCAGTTAATTGGACCCACTGCAGCTTGTCTAATGCCCCGACAGATAGACAGATGATCTATTGCACATTTCTTGCACACCGTCCTTGTTCCACTTGGACTAGAGGCAAGAATTATGTGAGGATGTTCTTCACTGATTACAGCTTGACATTCATCAAAGCCTCCAGGCTCATCAGCAAACTCAAGGTCCTGGCTCTATACTCCTTCATATTTCTGGCAGGCAGGCAATGATGGTGAAGGAGGGCTGTAAACATTATCAGCAACCATTTAATTATGGGTGTTCCCCAAGGTTCTGTTCTGAGCCCGTTTCTACTCTCCATTTTACGCACACAGGTCTGAGTTTTTATGGCGTTCCAGCTTCATCATGGTTTTTGCGGATTAACTAAGTTTTGGTGGGTCTAAGGCTAGTTGCATAAACGTAGCCTCTATGTGTCTTAACTATTAGTCTGACAACCTAGCAGCCAAAGAGCTAATGAGTAGGGCTGTTAAAATGGCTGAAAAAGGCAATTTAGATTTTTTTTACTTAAATATTTTTGGACAACCCTAGTAACGAGTCTTTATTTTGGGATTCAAATTAGACCAATCTACATTTTTATGTACCTGATTAAAAAATATGACCAGTCTTAAAAATAATAATAATAATAATAAATAAATACTAATTTGATTAAATTTATTACTTGATTCACTTGTAAGACTAATCTAAACATTTTATGCAACTGGCCACAGATTGCTAAGAGTGATGAAATAGTGAAGAATCCAACATGGTGGTGTTGGTATGAATACAGATTACAATCAAGAACAAGGACCCCATCAAACATGAACCACAGACAGCTTTTTAGAAAAGCACATCAATAAGTTTATTATCTCAAGCACCAGAGGAAATTGAGAATTGTCCCCGAGGTGCTGAGATCTTTTTACAGGTGTACCATAGAAATCATTCTGTCAGGTAGTATTATTTCCTGTTAGAAGATCTGGACTAATGCAAAACTGTCAAGGCATAGTCTAACCATTTTCTTACTATGTGTAAGTAAGTTGTTTGTTAGCACGTGTGTTTGGCAATGTTATTTTTTTAGGATTACTGATAAACTACTGTCTTTTGATTTGTTAACTATTTTAATTTTAGTTAAATTATGTCTGAATTTATTATGTCTTTATAGGTCTTTTATTTAGTTTATGTTTTATTTAATTTGAGTTATTCTAATACCATAACGCCTGTCTTGTCCGTCTGCATCTTTCTTGTGATTTTTGCACCAGTTTGTTCTTCTGCCCATTATTTACTGCAGTAGTTTCCAGGGATCAATTATTTTTTTTACTCAGTAATGAATGTGTTTTAAAATGTAGTGAAGTACAATATTTAAAAACAAAATATACTTGAGTAAAAGTAAAATTACAGATCTTAAAAGTTACACAAAAAAGCTACTCAATTACAGTAATGCGAGTAAATGTAATTCATTACTTTCCACCTCTGGAATCATTATTATACTCTTATACCTTTTGTTCTTTAATATTTTGAATTATTCTAAGCTTTATTTCGTTTTTTTTCATTTAAATGTTAAGTTTCGAAATTTTAATTTCTTTATTTTTAAACGTACTCGGTTACTATCGTAACCTCGGTTCCCTGAGATATGGAATGAGTACTGCGTCAAAAGATGTTGTTGATGAAGACTTTTTTAATCATGCAGTGTAACTGCACATCCATTGGTTCGTGCAGTACTAAAAAACTAACCAATGGCTCAGCGGCGGCGCATGAGCCTATGGCTATGCAGTCTGCCATAGCCCGCCAAAATAGGCAGGGCATCTGACTCAATAAACGGCCGCTTCGCCATCGCATCTCAGATTTCTTTGAAGGAAGCGACTGAGGCGTGCAGCTAATAGCACGGCCAGGAACGCAGTACTTGTTCCATATCTCAAGGATTTGATACTCCCTTTCGATATTTCACTCGTACTGCATCGAGAGACGCTGTATGGGAACAAGTACAATCACGCCATGTTATGACGTGGAATGACTCAAAACCAAGACTCACATGGGAGTAAGACCGAGGGGAGTCAATAGAATACACCAAGCACAGGTTGAGCCATAGAGTCATCCGTGGCCTTGGGTGTTGTCCCATAAAGTTGATACCTGGCGTCCATATAGTATGGACAGACCAAGTGAAGGAGGTTCTTGAACAATGTTGGTTCATTGTGAACCCATAAGATTACTAATTTAAGCAGAAAGGACTCTGGCCTGTAAGCAGGGATGTCCAGGTTGTAAAACCTTACAAATGTGGACGCGAGGACCAGCCGGCCGCCTCACAAATTTCTGAAATGGACACCCCGCTGGACCATGCCCAGGAAGAGGCGATGCCTCTGGTGGAATGGGCTCTGACTCCGATGGGGCACTGCAAACACAAGGAGGAGTATGTTAGGGTAATAGCATCCACTTACCACCTATAAATTCCTTGCTTCGTAACGGGGCCACCTTTAGCGTGGTTACCGAAGCCGACAAAAGCTGTTCTGATTTCCTGTATGAGGCAGAACGCTCAAAGTATACCCTCAGGGCCCTGACGGGGCAGAGCAGGGACAATTCCTGGCTACCCGTCGAGGGGGAAAGCGCTATGACCTGGGCTCTGAACGAAGTGGAGAGCACCTTAGGTACATAACCCAGCCTTGGTTTCAGGATGACCTTGGAGTCGTTATTGCTAATTTAAGCAGAATTCCAGGCAAGCCGGGTTGATGAGAGGGCCTGCAGGTCGCCATTCTTTTAACGAGAGTGCTCTGAGGCTCGTGGGTTGTAATGGTTCAAACGGGGGCCCTTTCAGGTCCCTTAGTAAAGCAGGTAAGTTACAAGGGTGAACTGTACGAGGATGCGGGGGATTCATTCTCCTGGCGCCTCGTAAAAATTTAATCACCGCACTATCTCTGCCCACTGATCGGCCAGCAATAGGGGCATGGAAAGCCGCTATGGCTGCTGCGTAAACTTTGATGGTGGATGAGGAACGCTGTTTATCCAGCATCTCCTGCAGAAATGAAAGAACCACTGACACATCGGAGAAGACCAGATCTAAGTCGCGCTCTTGACACCAAGCCGAGAAAATAGACCATTTCAGAGTGTAGAGGCGTCTAGTAGACGGGGCTCTAGCTTCTGCCATCATCTTTAGGACACGCTCTGGGAGGCCGAAAGGCTCATGTTGAGCGGCCACACATGCAGGGCCCATAACTCGGGCCGTGGATGCCATAGTGTACCGTTCGCTTGAGAGAGGAGGTCCCGTCTCAAGTGGATCGGCAACGGGGCTGCTTCAAGCAGCTGGAATAACTCCGACACCCATGGCTGGTTCCTCCAGAGTGGGGTTATTAGAATAAGCTTGTGCCGTTGCTCCCTGACTCGCCTGAGTACCTGTGGTAGCAGAGCAATTGGAGGGAAAGCATAGAGCGGAAGACTGGAACACTCGTGTGCCAGGGCATCCGTGCTCTTTGTGAAAAAGATTGGGAAGTGAGAGTTGTCTTCAGAGGCGAAGAGGTCTACTCGAGCTCTGCCAAAGACTTCCCAAATTTTCTGAACCGCGAGTGGGTGGAGCGTCTATTACCCTGAGGAGACGTTGTTCCTTGACAACATGTCTCTAGCAGTGTGCTAGAAGTCTGTGCAGGCCAGACTCCTCCTTGGACCAAAGACCGAAGGCCGGTTTGCCTTGCACAGCGCTCCCCAACCCTTGTTGGATGCGTCTGTCGAGACAACCTTCCTTCTGTGCGCCATGTCTAAGATTCACACCTTGCTTTAGCAAGAGGAGGTCCCTCCAATGGGCCAAGGCTGATACACAGGCCCGAGTCACCGTTACACGGTGGAGTCCGTGACGCCAAGCCGCGGATGGAACCCTCTGCTTCAGCCAGAACTGAATGGGTTGCATGTGAAGCAGACCTAACTGAAGTACCAGCGAAGCCGCTGCCATAATGCCCAGCATTCTCTGGAAAGCTTTGAGCGGACGGGCAGTCCCTTCCATCCAAGGAAGCCGCGTGGCGCTGAATTGTCAAGGCTCGCTCCGCTGAGACAGTTGCTGTCATCTGCACTGAGTTGATAACTGTGCCCAGGAACGAAACTCGCTGGCTGGGTGACAGAATGCTCTTGGCAAAGTTGACACTGAGCCCCAGGCAACGTAAGTGCCTGAGGAGGAGGGTCTTGTGCGATGTTAAAACTGCCTCCGACTGGGCCAAAATGAGCCAGTCGTCGAGGTAGTTGAGTATGCGAATTCCCATCTGTCACAGAGGGGAGGAGAGCGATGATCCATGCATCACGTAAAAGTGCGGGGAGCCAGGGACAGCCCAAACGGGAGGACCTTGTATTGATATGCCACCCCTTCAAATTCGAATCTCAAGAATCGTCTGTGATGCTACCTGGATGTGAAAGTACGCATCTTTGCGTATTTGCGAAAGGATTTGTTTCAAAGTGATCATCCTGAACAAACTTTTTATCAGGTCGCAATTCGGGAGTCTGAGATCTAGAATAGGAGCACAGCCATATCAGGAAGGGTCTTCATCGCTGAAGAGAAGAAATCTGAGATGCGGCGGCGAAGTGCGCCACCGAGCCATTGCTTTGTTATTTTAGTACTGCACGAACCAATGGACGTACAGTTACACTGCGTGATTAAAAAAGGCTTCAGTTGAAGAGGAAAAAATAAGTTTTCTCATACAGCGTCTCTTGACACAGTACGAGTGAAATATCGAAAGGGAACTGTGTATATGTAGTATTTATAAAGTTTTTAGCTTTTAGTTTTGGATCTGTTTTTAGTTGTTTTAATACTACAATTGATTGCTTCTGTTGTCCTCATTTGTAATTTGCTTTGGATAAAAGTGTCTGCTAAATGACTAAATGTAGTGTTGCTCTTTTGTTGGTTTTGATTGCTTCTATTGTCCTCATTTGTAAGTAGCTTTGGATAAAGGCGTCTGCTAAATGACTAAATGTAAATGTATTATAATGTTAAGTCTAGACATTAAGTTACGTTCAACAGCAAAAACATGTCATGTTTTGAAAACTTACACTAATACAGGTTTGCCTGCAATACGAGGGTGCCGGAGAACCTCAGCCACAGTGTCTCTGGTCTCCTGGATCCTTTGAACATCACTGGAGTCCACAACAAAGACCACTCCGTAAGACTCAGAGTAGTAGTTCTTCCAAATGCCGCGGATACGCTTCCCACCACCCAGGTCGAAGATTGTGACCTCAAACTTCCCCTGCTTCAGGTCCACCTTTGAGAAGCCCACTGTAGGTGCTACATCTAAAGGACTTTCTATGCCAGTCACAGAAATATACACCTTATGAGATCGATCTGGGACTACATAAAACATGCTCCAAAAATATTAAGATTAATATTTACCTCCCTGGATTCCTCTGACAGTAGCGGTTTTTCCAGCATTGTCCAGTCCAACCATTACTAATGTCACCTTCCTGCAAGAGCACAGATACAGCTTAATTTCATTATGTGTCTTGAATTTGCGATAATATCGCGATATGAAAAAAAAGATTTTAGCGATTTTTCAATCACAGAGGCTGCGATTACACTCTGTCATGTGACACGCGAGAGTAATGGGCGCGTTCGACTTTAAGCGGTGCTGCATAGAATGGTCAGTGTATGACATCAAAGTACCGTGAGAGCCATTCGAAAGCATAGAAACCATCTGCTTCTAACCATCTAGAATCCAAGTCGAATGCGCCTATTGTATGACGATCGTATGACATCAAATTATGGTGAGAGAAAGCATTAGGAGACGTTCGCTCTCCTATAGCTATAGCTCCTTCCGGAGCTCCTCCGTGGGACTCGAGACCGGTAAGTGGCGCAGGTGTCGTTCATTATAATTTACTCCACCGGCCTCGCTCCGTTCCCATGGCTCTCGGCCCCGCCCCACTTGTCACAATGACACACACACCGATCTGTCTAGCTGTGCCGCTTCAAGGCCAACACATCTAAGCAGTCTTCAGAAGAAGCATCAAGTTGGCACGCTGCTATGTTGCCAAGTCCGCAGTTTGCTGCGGGTTGTTTTCGTGTCCGCGGGTCTTTCATAACATGTGGAATGGACGCACTACATGTAAACGATATACTTTGTTGTATTTTCCCATCAAAATAACGGAGTTCCTTTGGAATACTTCAGCTTTTAAGAACTGCCGGTTTCTCCTGTAGTGGCCGGAGCTAATGCGCAAACGACAATCTTATTGGCTTATATTGCTGGATCTGTCTGCTGCTTTTGATACGGTCAACCGCCAGATCCTCTTGTCAACCCTACTGAGAAAGGGCATCTCAGGAACTGCACTCCAGTGGTTTGACTCTTACCTCTCAGATAGGTCCTTCAAAGTATCTTGGACAGGTGAGGTATCCAAGTCGCAACATCTAGCTACAGGGGTGCCACAGGGCTCAGTTCTTGGACCACTTCTCTTTTCTGTCTACATGGCTTCACTAGGTTCTGTCATTCAGAAACATGGCTTTTCATATCACTGCTATGCTGATGACACTCACCTCTACCTCTCATTCCATCCAGATGATCTGATGATAGCTGCTCGCATCTCAGCATGTCTAGCAGACCTGGATGAAGGACCATCACCTTCAACTCATCCTAGCTAGGACAGAACTGCTTATGGTTTCAGCAAACCCATCGTTTCATCACAATTTCACCTTCCAATTAGGCTCATCAACCATCAACCATAACCACAGCCAGAAACCTTGGAGTTGTGATTGATGATAATAAGCTGAATTTCTCAGACCACATTACTAAAACTGCCTGGTCCTGTAGATTTGCATTATATAATATTAAGAAGATCAGGCCCTTTCTCTCGGAACATGCAACACAACTCCTTGTTCAGGCTCTTGTTCTGACCAGACTTGACTATTGCAATGCTCTCTTGGCAGCTCTTCCAGCCAGTTCCATCAAGCCTCTACAATTAATCCAAAATGCTACTGCAAGATTAATCTTCAATGAGCCAAAAAGAAAGCACGTCACACCTCTGTTCATCAATTTGCACTGGCTACCAATAGCTGCTCGCATTAAATTTAAGGCATTAATGTTTGCCTACAGAACCACCTCTGGCTCTGCACCCCTTTGCCTAAATTCATTAATTCAGACTTATATGCCCTCTAGAAGCTTGCGTTCTGCAAGTGAACGACGCATTACTGTACCATCCCAAAGAGGCACAAAATCACTTTCACTGACTTTTTCATTAACTGTTCCCATCTGGTGAAATTAACTGCCCAACACAATCCGAGCAGCTGAATCCTTACCCATCTTCAAGAAACGGCTAAAAACACATCTCTTCCATCTTTATTTGACCCACTAACTCTAGCACTCTCTATCCCAGTGGTTCTCAAACTTTTAACACCAAGTACCACCTCAGAAAATATTTGGCTTTCCAAGTACCACCATTATGACCAACATTAAAATGCAGTATAAATGGCTGCCCACTGCTCCGGGTGTGTGTTCACTGCTGTGTGTGTGTGCACTTTGGATGGGTTAAATGCAAAAAAGAGTCAGTTTTAATCCTTATAAGGATATTTATTATTGTCAGCCTCTTAAAATATAGTAAATACACAGTTTGAACATGAACACTGCACCGTGCTTACTTCCACGTAAATAAAAAACGTAATTATTAAATTAAAATATATTGTACCTAAAAGTGAAATAAAAACTGTACTGTACTTAAATGTTAAAAAAACTGTACTTAAATAAAGATTAAATGAAAATGTATCATACTTACTTAACATTTAAGTACAGTAACTTAGTTTTTATTTAACTTTAAGTAGCTACAATACATTTTCATTTAATCTTTAAGCACAGTACAGTTTTTCTTTCACTTTTAAATAAAAAAGTACTTGATTAAAAAAAACACAGGCTGTATATGTGTAATCCCCCCGGGTCCACACCATCCTAACTCGTTCTTGCTTCGAGCGGGTCTCGAACCCGGGATTCCGGCGCGAGAGGCGGGCGCTCTAACAAGGAACGCCAAAGGCTACAGCATCTAATGTCAGTCACTAGAGCGCATCTTTTTGAGGTCAGGGGAGTGAGGTTTACACACAGCCCTTACTGGCATACATCCGTTACATATGTAGCTGCAAGTAACAACAATCAGGCCACGTTTACACCAAAGCCAGCTGATAACACCCAGGTGTGAGCATAGACATATATATGTCTATGGGTGTGAGCGCTTGAGAGGGCAGCGTATTTTCGAGACGCTGCGGTTGCTATGATATGGAATATCCGCTGAAGTAATATGGCAGACGCATCGCGAATTAAATGTTTCTCCAAGCATTATTTTTCATAACAATATTATTGTACTCCGGCAATTCCATCTGGTAAAGACATAAATACTCAGAGACAAGCAATATTAACTTCGCTGTTCAGTCGTAGTACAAGCAGGGTGTGACGGTATTAGTCCCGCCCCTCCTCCACTGTGATTGGTTAGCCGACTAAAAAGTGACAGTGATGAGTGCTCACATTCTTAAATTCTTGGTGCCAAGAAAAAAACGCCCGAGTGCTCAGCATGAAAAAGACGCTCCCATTTAAAACAATAAAAAAAAAACGCTTTGGTGGACACGCGGCCTGATTTATACTGAATTCTGAGATTCCTCTGCGTACCACTAGTGGTACGCGTACCACACTTTGAGAACTACTGCTCTATCCTAATTACATTTTTATCTAATCTGTCTTCTTTTTATTTAAAAAACACACACATTTGACCCTCTATCAATTGCATATTTATTCTCTAACTGCTAGCTTTTCTTGTAAAACTAACACTAGGTTTCTTTTGTCTATATTCTATATACTTGTTTTCATAAAAAACTAACCAGGACTTGTAATAGCACTTGCATGTTGTTGCTCTTTTGTTGGTTTTGATTGCTTCTATACTGTCCTCATTTGTAAGACGCTTTGGATAAAAGTGTCTGCTAAATGATTAAATAATAATAATCATATTTGCAATAATAAATTGAATTTGATAGGTCTCTCTCACATTGTCCCCTTAAAATAGTGTAGATTAGTGTACAATGTTTTATAATAATAATTTATTCTATTTAGTGACCATTTTATTCATTTAACATTTAATACTGGGGCATCCAAGTTATTTGACATATTTGAACCCTTTTTATAAAGTAACAGTTACTTTCCCTGGTAATTAGTTTATTTTAGAATGATGTAACTATTTATGAGAAGTAACTAGTAATATAACTAATTACTTTTTTAAAGTAACGTGCCCAACACTGCACACTATACAATGATTTATTGCTTGTCTTTGTTGAATAATAAAGAATATAAAGAGCTTAAAAAAAAAAAAGAATCGCATATTAAATCGCAATTGCAATATTGGTAAAAAAAATCGTTCAGCCCTACTCAGGTTAGAATGTGACATTAAGGTCAACGGCAAGCAAGCGAGAACATGAAACAAAAAAAATCTAGTTTAAAACAACTGTCAAGTTCATAGAAAAATACTTTATGTATTCAAGAATTAAATAAAAAATATTTTATACTTTTTAATCATTTTCAAGAAAAGTTTATTTAAAGTTTATAAAGGTTTAAAATAACTAAAAAATAATAATGTGTTGAAACCACCAATGTAAAAGTAATAGGCTAACATTTTTATACCTTTGATACATGTGACTTTATCATAATTATTTTAAAGATATGTTTTATTTATTTATTTGTTGCCTTTTATTTATCATGTTTTTTTTCACCATGTCAAGGTTTTTGAAGAGTTACACCAATTATTAATTTATTAATTTATTATTTAGCTAGCATGAGTCATATTTCATTTTTACGTCCAAAAAAATATCAAAATGAGTTTTAACACAGAAATTAAAAACATGCAAATCACAGAAAAGGTGTATTCAATTGCACTCATTAATGAGTTCATACAGGCAGCTTTGAACTTTTTGACATTTAATCAATCTTGACATTAAGTTACGAACAGCTGTCAGCTATACAACCTAAGCCTGCATGGTAATGCATCATCTCTTGACTGGCAAAAGCACACAGGGATGAAGAGGATGATTCAGCACACAAAAAGACTAAGTAAATAATGTGGCCTTCTCCAGCAATAATAATGTCAAAAATATTCAATAAATTAAATTATTATCTGTCCGGGGCTGTAGAGTCACAGCTGCTACAAGGCTTCCAGTGGAGGCTTATAGGCATAATAAGACATCTGTGGAGTAACAAAAATACCCAAAATTGACATTTTTGCTCACTATCATCAACATATGCTTCATTCTTAAACAAACTCCGCAGTCACCACGGATGAACATATGAAAACACAAGGTCCATACAGCTACCAACAAACACACACACACACACACACACACACACACACACAAACAAACAGATACTTAACTGCGGCATTTGCGCCGCAGGGACATCAAGCGCACTATCCAGGTGACAGTTCTCTGCAACCAGGAGGCCTTCATCAAGACTGGGAAATAGATCAAGATGATGGCTAGCTTTCCCTTGACTTCGGTTGTTATTGTCGATACACACACACACTTTTGTTTTTCCTAGCCTTTGGTCAGCTCTGTATCTGAGGGATTAGCTGGGGATTTCGACTTACCCAACAAGATCAGTGACAGGGTGCTAGAGGACATGCTACGTTCAACCAATGAAATTAAGACAAGAGACTTATCGTCACCTCTGGGCTCAGGAACTGTCAAGGAGAGTAACAGTCTCCATAACATCGCTGGTGCTTTTAAGGCCTGACTTCTACACTTCATAGTTCATATAGACCGATTCTTGTGTCTTACACTTTAGATTACAGAACAAGCAATGTTTGCAGTGTTCCTGCATGGCTTTGACCAAAAGATGTCGCTAGCGTGCCGTCACTTATGTATTGCGCATGCGTGGAGTAAGTCATTATTTCGAGAAAGTTTCTCATTATTTCGAGAAAGTATCTTGTTATTACGAGATGTGAAGTCATTATTTTGAGAAAGTTTCATTATTTCGAGCAAGTATCTTGTTATTACGAGATGTGAAGTTATTATTTCGAGAAAGTTTCTCATTATTTCGAGAAAGTATCTTGTTATTACGAGATGTGAAGTCATTATTTCGAGAAAGTATCTTGTTATTACGAGATGTGAAGTCATTATTTTGAGAAAGTTTCATTATTTCGAGAAAGTATCTTGTTATTACGAGATGTAAAGTCATTATTTCGAGAAAGTATCTTGTTATTACGAGATGTGAAGTCATTATTTCGAGAAAGTTTCATTATTTCGAGAAAGTATCTTGTTATTACGATATGTTTGTGAAGTCATTATTTTGAGAAAGTTTCATTATTTCGAGAAAGTATCTTGTTATTACGATATGTGAAGTCATTATTTTGAGAAAGTTGCTCACTATTTAGAGAAGATAAGTCATTATTTTGAGAAAGTTTCTCATTATTACAAGAGTTTCTCATTATTACAAGAGTTTTCTCATTATTACGAGAAAGTTTCTCAATTATTATTAGAAAATAAGTCGTTATTTTGAGATAAGCCATTCTTTCGAGAAAGTGTTTCATTATTTCGAGAAAGTGTCTCATTATTATGAGAAAATAAGTAATTATTATGAAAAAATAAATCATTATTATGACATAGTAAGTCGGACTCGTTATTATGAGAAAGTTTCTCATTATTACAAGAAACTATGTCATTATTATGAGAAAGTATCTCATTAGGGAAATCATGGCCAAATGGTTAGAGAGTTGGACTCGTAATCGAAAGGTTGCAAGTTTGAATCTTGGGTTGGCAGGAATTGCAGGTGGGGGGAGTGAATGTACAGCGAGCGAACAAGGTACCGAACCCCCAACTGCTCCCGGGCTCCGCAGCATAAATGGCTGCCCACTGCTGTGTGTGCACTTTGGATGGGTAAATGCAGAGCACGAATTCCGAGTATGGGTCACCATACTTGGCCATATGTCACGTCACTTTAACTTTTATATTTTTTATCAAGGTGGCGGAAACAGGCTTCCATAATAAAGAGAACAGAATGTTAAATTGCTTTGTAAATATAAAACTGTATATTATTTAACTTTTATTTATTTAAAAAAACAATACAATAATCATTTCCAATCTGTTTTCCCCACAAAATGATGCATTTTGAGATTACACTGCACTTCCCATTGCAACACAAAATTATTATAAATATGTCTAAGGTAACGTTAAGTTACTTGGTGTGTGGTCACTTTCATCGGCCAAATTGAATGTTTGTTGCCAATAAATAAACAGTGACATGAAATATAAAGAGGGCCGTAACACAGGTTAAGGTCAAAACTATGACAACAAAATATGGCTTATTGAATTTGGGACCACTGCACAAATACAGGTAGCATAACGTTACACAATTGCAGTGTAAGAGCTCACTGAAACAAGTAACTGTTAACGTTAACTAAATACTTAACAGTCTCCCAGAAACAAACATGAGACGAAAGCTGTAACTAGACTCACCTTGCAGGTTCTCTCCATCGTTTCAACCAGTTGCAGCAGTTCGCCATCAGATTGAACATTTCACCGCAAGTGCTTGAACTGGGATTTATTATTTCATGACCGCCGTTTTGGCTGATTACTGACGTTGCTGACAGATTGTCTTTTCTTCGTGTTTTCGACTAACCCGTTATTTGCTAGCACGCGTTTGTCTGCCTATCCGAGTAACGTTAATTCGTAAAGATTTGATAACAGACATGTTATGTTTTCTAGTAGAGAATTAAGGGACAACATAAACAAAAATTGTAAACCAAGACAAATTCTCTAATTAGCAGACGGTCACTTACAATACTGACCATACAGTTTAGTTTCATTTTGCTCACTCACTTTGCCCGAATCAATGTAGCCTCACTGAAAAGCTAACCAGTTAGCTACTGGTTAGCTAACGTTACATACGATACATTTAACTGTTAAATTACATATGTCATTAAAAATAAAATGGCATTAGATAATAAATATGTATACCGCTCTGAAACTGTACCCGCAAGAACGTTTTTCTTTTTTGCTAGACAAAAATGTATTGGCATAACGGTTAGCTCGCTAGTTGCCCGCTTTGTTTACCAAGCTGAATCTGGCTGCTATGGCTGCAGCCGAGATTACGTCGAGGTTGCCAAGGGTTTAAAAATCGTATGGTATAATGACATGTTGAGGGGAAATACATAAAACTATTATTTTAAGCTTTTGGCATGTGCTTTAATCATACAGATTATAATTTTACACAAAAGTACTTAAAAGGGTACGGTGTCGATCAAAGCGGCCCGAAAAAAAATCAGTCCAGAAAACATTTATTTGGCAACAGCTATGATAAACTTGACCTAACAGTGAACAGCGCCTCCCGTGGACGGAGACGCAGCAAACTTGTTAATTTTTACCACATAACAAACTGAGAAAATTAAAACATGGTGTTGTGCAAGTGCTAACGATATACGATACAACAACTGTATACAATAAATCAAACCAACAAAAACAACTACCCTTCAAATTTGTTTATTAATCAGGACAAAAAATCGCTTGATATATAAACCCAGTCACCCAATCCAATCATATACTATTTAAACTCTTCAACCATTTACAGAAGATACAAAAAAAAGAGAATAAATAAGACTGACTGTTCATCAATGGAACAGCTATAATCATGCCTCTGTCTGAGACACAAATTAGTCCTCCCCTTACAATGTTCTTGAGTTTAGAGAGAAGTCATTTAGAATTTCATGAATGTTCAATGAGGCTTTGTGGCACATATACACTTCTCCATTAACAGGAGAATCTGCTGTCTTAAAAACTAGAACTTTCCAGCAGCACCAGTTATAGGCTGACAGTTCATTAAACTTTCTCAACCAAAGTCCAAGTCCTTCATTTAAAGACTTAATGTCTTTAATTCTTCCCAAGTGTCCACTGACTTAAACATAAGCAAGTTAATGACATTTGCAAAATATGCAATTAGTAACAATTTCAAAAGTTTCACATATTAAGTCTTTTAAAAATAATAAAAGAACATATTTAGAGTGTGCTTGCAATACTTAAAGTGGCCTCCATCCAGTAATTCTGCTCAAAAAGTACAATGTAACAATGGTAAATACCTGACCCATTGTCTCAAAACAGCCAGGTAACCACCACTTAGCACAACATTTTGTGCTTTTTAGATCAGATATTTACCCTGGCCAACTCGTCTTGTAGTGTCGTGGTCCTTGGTGGCCTCTCATATCCCGGAATTGAAAAGACAAGCAAAATAATGAGAGAACAGGCTAAGCTTTGTGACAGTAAGTGAGGGAGAGTCAAAAGCATCTGTTGTGCATTTTATAGAAAGACAAACTTATTCATTTTCTAGCAAAGATGACAGTCAAGTAAAAAAATAGTCCCAAGTCATAGAAGACTACAACGAGGGATCATTTATTTCCCATGTAGTTCTCAATCTAGATGCCGTCAAAGATGTTAAGCACACACGTAAGAATGCTGATTGCCCACAGCATCATTTAGCAATTTTCTCAGTAGAGGCTTGTATTTCCAAATTCAGGAGGCACCTGTTGAAAACAAAAACAAAAGTATTCAACAACAAAAATTAAATAACTTATATACTTGGATTCATAATAAAAAAAGGTACTTACTTTCATCATCCGAATCAAAACCAAAGAGGGATGTGCATTTGTCCTTATGTGTCTGCAGCTCTTCCTCACTGTTGAAAGACTGAAAGCATCGAGAGCAGCGCTGCCTGGTAGGCAGTATTTCAGGCTTTGACACAGAGCCTAATAATTTTGAGCCCACCTGGGGTTCCTTCCAGCGTTTTGGCATGCTAATGTAAGACTCATCCAGATAGGCTGAGGGAAGAGGTCGAATGAATTTAGCTACAGGTTTTCCTAAAACCGTTGGTTCCTCCTCTTTAATGACTGAATCTGAAGGTTTGGGATGAACAACTTCGTCACCCTCGCTATGCCCATTAACAAGGCTATGGTTTTTGCAACTGTAGTTTACGGAACCTTTATTGAGGACCAAAGGTTTTTCATCATCATTTTGATTTGCAGGACCCTTCGAATTGGATGCACCCAGAATCTGTTGACTGACTGAAGAATTTGCTGGTGCCTCCATATTATCTTGGCTTCGAGGGGCTCCATGCCCTGTTGGTTCAGATTCTTTGGGGAATGAATTTTTTCCCAAATTTGTATCGGGTCGATAATGCATTTTCTCATGCTTATACAGGAGCATACTACTCTCAACTTGCATAGAGCAGCCAGGAAAGCAGCACATCACTTTCAAGGGATGATGGCCTGACATGTGTTCACTAAGCTCCATACGTGTTTGGTACCTCTCCTTGCAGCCGTAATGGTTGCACGGGAACTTCAGCTCACCTCTGTGGCATGTCACATGGTCAAAAAAATGCTGAGGGTTGAATATCTTTCTGCAACAGAAAAGACATTTTTCCTTTCCAAAGTTGAAAAAGAACACAAGCGCCTTCTTGTCGCCATGGTGGTGAGACAGCACATGTGAAAGAACAAGGATTGACTTTGCACTAAATGTACATATCTCCACAGGGCATCTGACATGCGTTGATGCTCCAGTTCTTTTTCCCTGGAATGGTGTGGAAGGCTGTTTAGGTTTTGGGAGAGTCCCATTCTTATGCCCCATTGTATTAATTTCCTTAATTTCAGTCTTAATGTCTTTGGGTTCCTGCTTCTCAGAACTGCCTTCCGGGCTGTTTTTTATCTTCCTCTTCTTTACATCTACTCCATCCTCTTTTTGATCTCCATGAGTAATCTTCTTCTTCTTCTTTTTCAGTTCAGAGTCCAGCATTTTATCTTTTCTTTTAAATTTTGTTTTGCTCTTGTCTTTTGTCACTTCTACATTCTCAGATTCAGTCTTGACATTGACTTTCTGACTTTCTACACTCTCGGTTTTCACTTTGCTGTCCTGTGGTAATGAGGTCTGAACCTTTTCATCAAGCGTATTGGTCTCAGGCTCACTCTTCACTTTTCTTTTCTTTCTGATTACTCCATTTACCCTATGAGCTAAGTTGCCCTTGGTATCTGAATGGTTGTCATCTGGGGTTAGTGTTTGCATAGTCTTTGCTCTCTTCCTTACTAGTCCCATTCTGACAATTGTTTTGTTCTCCTCTATGGACTGAGATCTCTTTGCTAACACACGCTTTCTCTTCATCTTGCAAACTTTCTCCTTTTGTTGTTCTGATGTACTTGGGGGATCTGAATTTTTAACTAATCTTGCCCGCAATCTCACCTTAGGCTCTGAACTTTGCCCTTCCCTGTGCAAATCTGTGATGTTCAAAGTACAGTTTAACCTCATTTTGATGTTTCTAAGCCTATTTTTCCTGGCCGGATTCACACGTTTAAACAGTCTGGTCTGGGAATGTCGCAAGGTGTTCTCAGTGGAATTCTCACAAATATTTTCATTAAAAAGGCCATTGGATTTTTTCAGCTCTTGAATGTGCATTTTAAAATGGATTGACGGGCTGCGCCCATGAGTGTAGCGTTTGTGACAGAACATGCACTTTCTGTCAATCCGATGATGCCACATTGCATGTCGCAGAATGTAAGGGTATTTGGTTTCTTTATTGCAAAGGCTACAGTTAACTAAAAGCTGGCAACTTGCATCACTTGGGGGAATAAGGTCAGGGACTAGACCATCAACAGCTGCATGCATTTCCGGTGATGTCTCCTCAGGTCTTGGTGACAGCACTGGCATCTCCATAATCTCATGCACAATTTTACAAGTGGCAATCTCGCTTTCACTCAAAGTAGCGACTGTAGCATCAGGGAGCATCATCACTTCAGTGAGAACTGGAGGAGCATCCTCATAAAGACCTGTCACATTTTCTGGTGTACTTTCAGGTACAGGAATGGCGTCAGCTGTGGTAAGAGTTGTCACTTCTAGTGGAAGATCAACAGTAGTATTTTCTGGAGAACTAATAGGACTGTAAGGACCATAGTCTGGATATTTGGTGTTTGCATCTTGGGGACTTGATAACTCATTAACTTTTGGATGTTCAATGAATTCTTTAACTGGCTCAGGAATGGCTTCAGCAAGAGTGGATGTTTCCTCATTTGTAAGTAGGATTGGTGTAGCCTTGATTTCCACAGCATTTTTATATTGTGCAGCAGCTTCAAGGCTTTCTGCTGGTTCACAATGTTGCTCAGCAGACGGTCTTTCTTGTTTGGATTCATTATGGTCCACCTTAACTTCATCTTTGGGTAAACTGTTGACTGATATTTCTTCTAATTCAACTGGTCTTGAATATATGTGGAATTTACGAACCATAGAAAGGCCTTGCTCTTGGAAAACAATCTCCTCTCTCAGCCTTAAGTCCTTTTTCCTACATGGAGTAGATTCTGCTGATAGTAACTCGATAAGAGATGTAGCACTGTCAGACCATTTCGAATGATCTTCAGTCATATGAGGGGTCTCCTTGGAAACCAGTGAGGCCTGGACATCAGAAGAGAGGTCAACTTCATTATCAGGGTAGGAAATTGTAATTTCATTTAATGGCTCCTCAGCTGAAATATCCTTCAAAAGATTTGACTGCTTTGGTTTCCTTCCTGGTTTCTTGTCTTGCTGAGGTTCACTGTTTTTTGCTTGGGCAGCCAACTGTTCCAAAAGCCATTGTGGTTTCCTTCCCTTGCGCTTCAGAGTGTTCATATCTGTCTGCCGCGAAAGGAGTCTCTGGCGTCTACTATTAAGTTGCCTGGCATGATTCTTTGCCGAGTCCAATTGCCTAAATGAACGTCGAACGGGAGAGGCCTCCGAATCTTTTACAAGCTGTGTCCCTGGCTTCCTGCCCCGCCTTTTGCCTGGAGGTTTGGAGGATGCTTCCCCTGAGACAGAATTAACCCAAGTTTTCACTGACTCCACTTCCTGTTTTTTTCTATTGGTATGTTTCTCTGCTTATCACTCATCAGCTTCAGACAGTTTGTTTCAATGTTGAGAAGGCTCCAGAACTCAGGGTCAAAGTACAGGTCTTTTTTAAGGATCTGGAGAACCTCAAAGCGTACACTGTTACCCACAAGACTGGTGTCTGCATGGTACTCTTGATCAGGGTGAGTATATAGGAAGAACACGTTTTTGTATGACTCAACAGTTCTCTCTAGGAAGAAAACTAGCAGTGCACAAGCCCTACAGACCTCAAGGTCATTAGGGAGCAGGCATGCAATTGTTTTGTAGATAAGAGACTTGGCGACTGGATCATTCCTAACGTCAGTCTGCAAGGCCCGTGCACAAAGTTCCACACAAAACCCCAGGCCATCTTTTCCAAACTGAAAAAATAAAACCACAAATGTTATTGCTGTGGTCATTTAAATTAAAAACACTTAAAAAGAACATTTCATAAACACTATTGTACTATAAATATTGATGTGTGTGTTCAGTTCGATTTTTGTCTGTCTAAAATTACATGTTTAATACAATGACAAAATATCTTACCTCTGCCAAAATCACCTTCATAAACGGGAAAATCGCTTTAATGTTGGTGGCTGACAGGATCATTATTTTGCATTCCTCTAGGAAGCCCTGCTTGGAGAGGTTCAATCGCAGGTAGAGTCTGCTCCATATGAAGACCAAATCCCTTTATGGGAAAAAAAGTGAAAGAAGACTGTGATCCTTTGCCCCTTCAGTACTATCTTCTGGTCAAGGTTTTACAATGATTGAGTAAAAATACTGAATGCTACAAAAAGGGGCAATACAGCCGAACACAATTCTCCTTGTTCATAGAGCTTGAGAGACCCACCAAAGGTAGTACATTTCTCCAATCTGGAGCTTCTGAGATAGGAGGCCTTTACTCATCATCAAAACAGTCTCATCTTTCTCTTCATTCTCCATCATGCAGAGTATCTCTACAGCATCCTTTCCATCGATGTCTGCCATCTTAAGAAAAGAAAACAATAGTGTGATCTATGACATTGTTCATCATATTCCAATATTTAAGACTATATATTGCAATATAATCCAATAGATTAAAACAAAAATATTTGGACATTTATAATATATTTTTAAGAACACTAAACAGAACAGACCAATAAAATGTAAGCCAAGTAATGTGATATTGTATAGTTGTATAGTTTGAGTTTATTTAAAGCTTTAGGTAAGTTTATATTAACAACACACTTCTGTTGTACACAACAGACCAATAGTCAGCATAATGTGATATTTAATAGTTTGCATGGCAATCACCCCACTGCAGTGCCACTTAATTAAGAATTATTTCCCATAACTTGTTTAATTGTTCCCTCGGCTTAGTTAAATTGTGACCAAATTGTACTAAATTATCATTATCAGTATTTCACAAATGCAATAGAATATTGGGAGAGACGTGAATATATGAGAGAAGAGACGCCCTCTATCCTGGTTGTCCCACAGCCCTCTAAATTTCTAGACACTACATTTATGCTTCCCATGTTCAAGAACTTTGTAATTTAATGCACTTTTAAAGTGTGAATCACATCAAAAGTGTAATTTTTACATCAACCGCTAACTGCTGTGGTTGGCCCCTTTACTAGAACAGTAGTAAAAAATTATAAAATGCCACCATCACAGCCCTAATATTGCATTATTTATTTTACAGCAAAATACTTGTTTTGCATGAGACAAATGCATGTGCTTTTCTTTATGTGGACCTTCAATACTAAAAATGTGTTTGCCTTCCCAGTTTAAGAGGCCAACTTCACATTGGCCCTCTTTGTACATTCATTTTTTTTTATTGTACTACATTTTGAATAAAGTATCTACCCTTACACCTCACTGTTTCAGCCCTGCACAAGTTCACTGACTGTCTATGTGCAGAGTTCTAGACTTTCAAGAATTCTGCCATTATTAATCAATTAAGCCAACACTGCACAATAAATCTATTATTTACACCACATAAGCTTTGTTAATTATAAATGAGGCATTCCAGTCTTCTTCACCAATCATTTGCAGTGCACAATTGAGGTTACACAATCCAGATACTGAAATAAAGCAGGACGAAAAAAGTTAATTATACATAATATACAATTATTCATACAACTTGCAATCCCTCTATTTTTTCCTTCACTTAAGCTCAATGGAAAGAGAGACACTTGCCATGGACACCAAAAAAATGGCTCTCATCGTTTTTACTTTTTGATGAAAAATGTACCAGTGATATAACGTTTCATATCGTTCGGTAAAGATTATTATTGCAGGGCTCCAGACTAACATTTGAGAGTGGCACCAGCGCCACTAAATTCTACAGATGGTGGTAACAGAATCAGATTTGGTAGTGCTGGGGGTGGTGTGTAGGTGTATTAAAATATAGATTATTTAATCATAAAATTACTGTTATTTTGCATTAATACGTACAGTTACTAATAATATTACATGTGGAAGTGGAAATAAATGACTAGTCGATAAGTCAATAAGTGCTCCTCTGCTGCCGTCTACTGGTTATAATTGTGATTTGATGTATGTTTTACTTTTTACTTAAGTGTTTGGTTGTACAAACCCAGAAATGAATAATGTAATGACCACTCAAAAAAATTCCGCACTGGCAGAAAAAATTATCACAAAATGCGACCATTCGGTCACAGTCTGGAGCCCTGTATTGACATTATTATAACCTTTTTTTTTTTTTTAACAAAGCATAATAGAAAAACATATATTTAAGTCAAACACAAAATTAAATTTAAACTTTCCTTTCCTTAATATCCTTTCTTATGTTTTCTAAGCAGATTTAATAAGTCTTAAGGAAACTTTTGGCTTGTCTCTCGCCATAGGAAGGAGGGCGCAATGGGCAAAATAATGTAGCCAGGGGTTAAAGTAAAAAAAAAACGCAAAGCATGCAATGACTCTGGCAAATTAACTTTCTGAAAGGATACTATGGCAAAGTTATTGCTTTCCATATTCAAACTGATTATTTTTCATGAATATATAGTTAACATGAAGAATGAAAACTTTATCATACACTTGGAAAATTCTGAGCTATATCATCGCTTATTGACACTAGGGCTGTGACAACACACTTAACTCACAAGAGGAGACAAAATACAGATACTTGGGTTCACTAGAACGAGACAATATTTTAATACTATTTTTTTCTATTAAATGACAAAATGTGTCTTTTAATTACAAGTAGTAAAACAATGCAGTTGTATTTTCAAATATTTTAACTAATCTAGGGCTATAAGTAATGATTATTTTGGTAATCAAGTAATCTACTGATTATTTAGACAATTAAGTATGGATTTCTTTAGTAATAAAAACAGTCCTAAGTGAAAACCAGGCTTTTGTATGACTATTTATATATAAACTAACGATGTTAGTATATATAGGCAATAATAACTGGCTCAAATATATCAAAAGTAAATTCATGGTTTTATTGAACAACAATGTTAAAATACATAATGTAATATTCCTATACATAATATGAACATAACCAACTGTGCATTATGTATTATAACAAATACATGTAGAGGGCGCCAACGACTTAGTGACGTTTCACTTTACAGCGTGATTAAATAATGTTTAAATCCATTTCATTTTAATATTTGGCCACATGCAAACTCAGAAACTTTTATTTTGAAATTACAATGTACAATAAATGGCATATTTAGAAATGGGTTGGTGTATTCTCCTGTGTTGGCAAAGGTTTAATGATTCACGTTACACATCTAGTGAGATAATACACAGTTTTCCCAGATGAAAGTTAAGTCAATTTTCACAGAATATACAGAGGAATAGTTTAGCCCCTTTCACACATATAGTCTTTACTGGTAAGTTACCATTAAGAGATTACATTTATCAGACGTTTTTATCCAAAGCGACTTACAGTGGATACAGGCTAGACATTTTTTTTATCAGTATGTGTTGCCTGGGAATTGAACCCACGACCTTTTGCGCTGCTAACGCAATGCTCTACCACTGAGCCACAGGAACATATCATGTGTGAACAGTACCTTTTCAAAAATCCCGGTAAATTTGTTCTGGCAATCATATAGTTCTTATGGTATATATATATATATATATATATATATGACATGATTACTCAGAGCTGTTTACAAAGCTCCGCTGCTTTTTAATTAGTTTTTCAATGTAAATATGTGCTAGAGCTAGATGGACATCTTTGACCATTGCCCTTTGGAGCTTTTGTTGCGCTTCTCCATTCATCCGGGCTGCAACTCTGCTACTGGATACTATTATACACGTCTCGTGTTTGACAAATGCAAAACATTCTGATTGGCTAGTTATGTTAGTTTGGTTGAGAGAGAAAGCAGTGCTCCTTGGTTGTAGCTAGAAGTTAAATTGTGTTTTATTAACGTCTAAACCTATCCCTTACAATAATGAAAAAAATAGTAATTATTGTTGTACAGTGGAAAAAAAAAAAAATAGGCTGTATTGATGTGCTCCTCTCATACCACTGGTAGGCAAACTCATGGACTCGAAAGTGATATCAACAAGTTTTTTTTTTTCTTTTTTTTATGTAGGATAATTTTTTCCCGCAGCCAAACACTGCACGCCAGAGAACTTTAAGCCCTTTAAGCATTTAAAGTTAGGGTAGGTAATTTCAGAAAGACTAACGATAGCAAGCTAGCTTTGAAAGCAAGATCCACACCCTCCCTGCATAATCACTTTGCAAAGCTGTGCCTTAATGCATGACTGTGCTCAGGCAGACCGGAAACTAACCTGCGACATGATGAGAGACGTCGCTGGTAGTGTTGTGACGGTGAGGAATTTTCCCACCGGTTAATCGACCTGTTGTCACACCGGTTATACCGATATCACCGTGGTGGGGAGGAGGGGTCACGCCGTGCACGTTTTACTTTGACATTCATGTCAGTGGCAATTTGGCGGCAAGCAGATGTTTGTTTTTAGTTCTTTTTAGTTTTATTGGTCACATACATAATTATACAGAATATAACCAGCAGAGAAATGTGTGCTCTGCATTTAACCCATCCAAGCACACACACACCTGGAGCAGTGGGCAGCCGACGTTGCGGCACCCGGGGAGCAGTTGGGGGTTCGGTGCCTTGCTCAAGGGTCTCACCTCAGTCGTGGATAATTCCTGCCAGAGCCGAGATTCGAACCCCAAACCTCGGGATACAAGTCCAACGATTTATCCATTAGGTCATGACTGCCCCCCTTTATAAATAGCTTATAAAAGCACCATGTGCATTTTACCTTCACTTTGAAGAAATTTAATTCAAGCAACAACAAAATACAACGTAGAACTTTTATTAACTAAACAAATAAATACACCATGCTATATGCCTAATATAAAATTACAAATAACGTGCACAAAATTTAAATATACAAAACAAAAAATCATTTAAGAATGAGGAACAAATAATTATGAAACGAAGAATGTTTATTAGCAAAACTGAATAAGAAAGTTTGAAGGCACGGACGGCATACACCTTGATGTAAAATAATGAAAAAAAACAAAAAACAACAATCACACTGTTTAAATAAAATAAAAATCAGCAAATACTGTAGAACCAAATAAATGAGAAACAAATGTTTTTTTTGTTTTTTTAACGATCACTTAGATCAGGGATGCCCAATATCGCGAAGGCAATATATCGCACTTTAGATCAGTGGTACTCAACCAGGGGGGCGAGAGATAAAACTAACTACAATATAATATATTCACTAATATTATGACTCGCATGTTATTTAAAAAATATATATAGCCAATAAATAAATAACAGTACCACCTCTTTACGTATTCTGTGTTTCGGAGCAGCAAAAAGTTTCTCATCGTATGTAATACAGACTGAACGGTGGCTCAAAACAGCTGTATGAGCACATGATACACAAACTACAGCTCTCGCCTGAAAGTTTTGATGGACGACTATTGTAATCAAGGTAAAGATGATTACAGTGACAAAGCGCGGACATAACAGTTTGAGTGCAGTCTGTGTCGGTGCTCGATAAGAATAAAGCGCAGATATGCTGTTCTGAAAGTATGTCCGGAACGGTATATTGTTAGACCGCCCGTTCCCATTCAAATTGCACCAGAGTTACCGTCCGCTACCGTGTTGTATTCTGGAAATTATTCCCGTGGCAATGCAGACCTATACTGCTGTGATGCAAGACTCTCGTTCATTCGGTGCGCTGCATTGAGCAGCTGCGTTCAGTTTAGGGCTGAAACGATTAGTCGACAATAAAAAATTGTCGACAAATATTCTTGTTGTCGAGTAATCGTTTGATCACGTGACCTAATGTAAGAGCCTGCAATATCACAATTTGACCGCTACGGCACTGTAGCGCTAGAGTGTATGCAGCCCTCCTGAATGCTATTCCAGTAGAAGGACACACAGCGCGAATTATGATGGAGTGCAAAAGAGTTCGAACAAGTAAGGTGTGGGAAAGTTTCACAAAACTTCAAACAAAAAATGCGGTTGTGTGCAATACATGCAAGGCGGAACTTGCCTTTCACGGCAGCACAACCTGCATGCTGGAGCATTTAAAGAGGAAACATCCCGGAGCAGGAGCAAGAGCAGGAGAGAGGTGAGTGTTCTCCATCTACAGCTAACTAACTAGCAGTAAATCTTTTTATTAGAGAATGCAATAATAATAGTAATGATAATAACAACAATAATAATATAATTACAGTAATATTATTTGTTTTGCAAAGAATAAAGCTTGATCGAGCTTAGGAGTCAGGACTGTTTTGATTATTATAACACTATTAGGTATTACATAAGAGGAAAGTGATTATAAGAGAGGTACGTTAAATGATGACTTATCACTTGCCTTTATTTTGTTCCATATTCATGACAACTTACAAAAGGAGATGTTAGGAAGAATGATATCATGTCAGTTACTTATGAGAATGTCTCTCTGCTTCTTTTCTATGCATTCCTGCCTCAAACATTTGCTCAAAAAAAGAGCAAGCTTGTCACGTGAACACGTTGACATGCTGACCTTTCTTCACTTTAACTCAGCACTTATTTGACAATCCAAAAAAAGACAGTGCTTTTTGTTAAACTGAACTGTTGTCATAGAAATGCTGCTTAATGCTGCTGTCAAGAGATTTGTTTACATTTAAAAAAAAAAAATTGTCTGTATTGTAGCTTATTTATTTATTTTTATATTGAAAGGAAACAAAAAAGTTAAACAATGCTTTGAGAGTATTTGTGTGATTTGAGTTGGACAGAATCAGAAAACTTAAAGAGAGTAACCTGTTCAGTTGGTTCAAAGTTCATTAAAACTATTTCAAAACTGAAGTGATTTTCTTTTTTATTTATTACTTAGAATATGTATAACTCAATGTTTTACCTAGTTGCAAAAGCTGAATAATCATTAAAAACCTACTGATTAGCCATTGAAATAAATCGATGATTAATCGATCTAATAATCGTTAGATTAATCGATTATCAAAATATTCATTTGTTGCAGCCCTAGTTCAGTTTTAATTGTAGTGTCCTCTAACTGAACTAAATAATTTTTATTACTATAAAAAAAATCTAAACGGCGGTGGGGGACGGTGCCACGGTGATCAAGTGAAGTAACGGTGTTGTGGATTACACCAGTATCACTGCCAACACCGTCTATCACGGCAAGCCTAGTCGCTGGTTGAGGGTTGAATGCAGCGCTGTCAGATTACCTCGTCTTATTCACAGCTGAGAAAACATTACAGTACAAAGCGCATAACATTACAATAATAGCACGTTTTATTCTCGCTGGAATGTGATAGATGGCATATCAGGTCTGCACAAATAGGGTGCGCAGAGGTATGCAACTGCATATTTTGACAGGCAGGCAGGACAACCTATCGTAATATTCGGACTGAACATTTTGATTGGGCAAACATTTTAAGGTCCTACACCTTCCACAGACGATAGAAATACATTTTGACCACTTAACTTAGTGATTGATATCAGGATGTGAAGAGACTTGCACCCAGCATAACAAAAAAAATTCAACCAGATCACCTACCCGGCCTTTATTTGTTTATCTAATGCAATGAAATAACAACTGCCTATAAAAACGTGCATAGTGTCTAAATTAGCATTTATAAATTATATATAATTTGCATAAATAATTCTGAAAAAAAAATGAATAATTTATGCATAGCTTAATACTAGGGATGTAACGATTACCCTTTTGACGATAAATCATGATAAAATTCCACACGGTTAGTATTACCGTTTCATATTTTAATGATTTGAACATCTCACGGTAAAATAATCCATGTCAGTGAACTACGGCTCTGTGTATTAACTGCTGCTCCATCTGAAAACGGGACGGAGATTTACCGCCAATCACGGAACCGGCTTTACTGACGAGATGCGCATGTTAATCGAATTTGATTAATTGCAGCCTTAGTTGTCAGTCAAGTTGTCATTTAAAATCCGAACATCATTGGTAATGTTATTGTTTTAGCGATTATGCAAACAAAAAGTCATTTTAGAATCAGTATAACTTTATTTGTTGTTTGTCGATTTTTAAATATAAAACTTGGTGAAGGAATTTATGTGTCGATACATTTTGAATATCTCCAGCACATTTGAACAATACCGTGATAATACTGATAACCGTAATAACTTTGGTCACTATAATCGTGATAATACATTTTCATACCGTTACATCCCTACTTAATACAAATCAATCACACAGATTGCATTTGAAAACCTATGAGACGCAGTGAAATGGAATAAACCTCCACAAAGTTGCAACATATTTTCTATAAGTTTAAAATCTTAACTTGCAAGTGCAACAGTCATAGTTGTCCATCTAAAAAAAGTGCAGAAAATGTGTTCTGTGAGAATGGCTTGAATTCTATATTTCTCTAATATTTTGAATGAATAACACAGCAGCAGCACCTCTCATGGGTTCAACTGGATAGACTAACAAAACATTAAGATGCAACAATGATACTTACATTATCACCACATCTCGTGCGCCACTAACAATGCTCCCCTAAGCACACTTAACATTCGATTGCACCGTTTTTGCATTCAAATGCAAATGTTTATTTTCAATTTTACTAATATTATTTTTTTATTCACAATCTCCTCACCACAAGAAAGCACCGCACTCATTTCAGAAGTGTTCGTGTGCGCTGTCTGCTTGTCACTATTATCACGTGCCATTAAATGAAACCAGAGTGTATATAAAACATTTTCCCAGCGTTATCAATGAAGGTGTACCATCGATAAACACCGATACCGTTTTATCACCCAGGCCTTTGTGTAGCTATTAATTAAATAACGTCTCACTCACCCCCTTGTTCAAGTGCTCATGAAGAGAAGCCCTCCAAAGGCAGATGAGGTAGGCTTGCTTGAAATAGAGATGCCTCCCTACAACAGAGTGCCGGATACATCTCCTTGTCAGTGCCAATGCCTCCGGAAGCCTCTCACATGCCACCAGATAACGCACACGTAGCTCAAAGAAAATGGATACTTCAGAGCTCAGATATTTATTCACTGTTAACAAAAACAATAAATAAGAGTCATATAATAATCAATTCCTTTAACAGTTCAGGAAACGTGTATAGATAATTTGATGATACTATGTTTTTAAACTAACGCTTGATTGACTGACCTTCTTCTTGTGGTAGTTCTGAATCCTTGAGAATGGCCTGAAGAGCAGGGTTTCCCCAAGGACCTCCATCTTTAATAATGTGTCTAACCTGCAGAAGGTAAACATTCTGGTGGCTTACCAGGCTCGCATAGCAGTCCTAGAATAGAGCAGAAAGACCATTTTAAAACATCAGACCATATACATAGAAACATGAATAACACAACTAGGGCTGGCTCGATACCACTTTTTCAGAACCGACACCGATACCAAAAATTCTGAGTATCTGCCGATACAGATCCGATATCAGCACAGTTTCTTTTTTTAAATCAGTGTAGAATTTCTATATCTCAGTGTGTGTTGACCTGCTCATCACTCTTTTGTGTTTTACACACAATCTACTTCACAATCAATGTTACTGTAATGGAAAACAAAAACAAATGGATATGTAATTATAATCTATGACAAAAATACTTTTATAAACTAGGTAAGTGGATAATTCAGTAGCAAAAGTTACTCTAGAAAAATCACGAGTGCACAATAATTGTATAAAATATAAAATTAGCGAATTTTATTTTATCGGGGAACAAAGAAAAGTGAATAAGTGTAGGACTAAATCTGGTAAAAAATGATATATTGCTCTATGTATTGTTGTAAAATACATTCATGGAAAACAAGTAATATATTTACATAGAAATATATATGCTGTAAAACTAAAATAAATTTTTAAACTTACTGCACAGTATTGAGGCAGCACCATATAACGGATGAGACAAACAAGAAAGGCTATTAATAATAGAGCTGTGACGATAACCGCATTACCGCTTCACCGCGGTAATGAGATGCCAACCACGGTGTTGAGGTCATCACCGCACTTTTTTTCACGAGACCAGACCAGATTTCTTGCGGGAATAAAACACGGTAACGGTCGGTAACTCTGTGATTTGAACGGGAGTGGGCGGTCTAACAATATCCCGTTCCCAACATCCTTTCAGAACAGCATATCTGTGTGTTTTTACTCCCTCTTATCGCTCACGCGCTGCACGCATGGACCAGTGCTTTTGTGTCATGTGTTTTATTGCGCACAGTGCGCAGCATGTGCATAACGGCACCCTGACAGAACAGACGGGCTGTCGATGAGCAGGGCCGGCGCGTGCATATAGGCGAACAAGGCAGTCGCCAAGGGGCGGCAGCACAGTCAGGGGGGCAAAGGGACAGATATTTTTACTTTATCTTTTGGGCATTCGTTATCACCGCTTAGTTATTCTACATCTAAATAAAATATGCTTCATAGTAATGCCGCTCCCGCGCCGCCCCCCAACTGCGCGTCATCAATAGGCTGCAAAACATACTAATATACATTCATAAATGTAATCAAAACGAAAACTATCCAGACATGAATTCCTTTTGCTGCTGGTGCTGTCTGATGAGTTTTAAAACCAGACATGTGCTTCTGAACGGTAAGATTATAGCCTAATGTATGTATTATTTTATCATATACAGTGTTTAATTTGTGTAATAAAGCGGGGTGATGGATTCGCATCAGAGGATGGAGAGGTAACGATCGTTCGCGCAATCACTCGGTTGACGCACTTAAGTGATCACCAGCTTGCTCCGGTTCATTTTATAGTGTGCACATATACTCTAAAAATCACGGTTATTTTATTAAATATTTTTTTTTAAATGTTTGGGTAGTTTTTGTGTAACCCAGATCATAGGACAGTCGCAGCAACCCAGAGTTTGCATTTGCATCGAGTGCATGCAGATATTTTGCCTTCTCTTCTGGTGAGAGCAGTTCCCTGTGCCACTGACTTATTTAGTTGTTTTGTTTGTCAAATACAGGTTTATTTCATTTAATATATAAAACAGTAAACGATTGTATTTTATGCAAAGCAAACCAAGTCACCTAAACGAGCCGCATCGGGTTTTTTTGCGACTATGAAATGTTTATTTTTACTTCTAAAATGCTTGTTAAACAAATTTAAAAATATGAAATGTTGTATACATGTTTAAACGGTGAAATATGTTGTGTTAAGAACTGTATTTGAGAAAAATAAAGGCGTTGAGACAAGAAAGAAAGAAAGAAAGAATAAAAAAAAAACAATGACAAGGTAAATCAAAACGAAACCAACAGCAACTAAATAAAATAATCAAATTAATAATTTTCTAATCAGCATGCTTTAATTTAGTGTCGCTAGTGGTTTGCGTCAATACGTTTAAATTAAAATGTCTTTGGTCTGTGCTCTGGTAGTATTATTTTAATTCTGCTAAACTTGAATTACTAAAACTCAAATTAAAACCGAAACTATAGCCTGTATAGGGTAGAAACCTTCACAAAATAAAAACTACACTAAAATTAACCAAATTATTAAAAAATAAAAACGAAACTTAAAATTTTAGCGAAAATTGAAAGCAATATAAAAAAATATAAAAAAACGAATTTAAAAATGCAAAACTACAATAATCCTGACACAAACGTATTTGGATTTGGAAGAGGATCCACCAGATGAGATGATCGGAGTTCGGAGGTGCCGATCCGGACCGGGTTTGTTCAGATTAAGCCCTGACTGCTAATAGCACATGCCCGTGCATGCTTTTATTTTAATGTAGTTGTTAATAAACAAATGATCCAATCTTTCACTTGCATCTTTAAAATCGTATTTGAGTGAAGTGGGGCGGCACGGCAGGGTTTTGCCTAAAGCCTTTTCCATGAGTGACAGAGCAGAATAAGGATGAAGCACAGTGTGGATTCTGAAAATGGTCAGTTTACTGTGAAGAAAACCCATCTCAGGCAAGTCTGACTCGAGACATTCTTCTCAGGGAAGTTAAATTGTTTGGTTTCATGAAAAAGAGATTTAATTTAGCAACGTATACATTTAAATGCAGATGTCTTTTTTTTTCTCTGCGACACTTTTCCGTGTTGACAGCAAAAGGTTAAACACATTTAGTATTTTGACAAGAAGAATAAAAATAACAAATATACTATTTTTATTTTTTTTTACAAACTGGCCTACATTATTATTATTATTTTTTTCTCTGCGACACATTATGTTGACAACAAAATGTAAAACTAATTTGATTCTGGACAAGACGAATAAAATAAATAGCCTACAATAAAATACATTTTGTGCAGATTACATTTTTATTTGTTATCTCTCTCTCTCTTTCAGTAGAGGAAATGTTATTGTGAGATTCTGGAAACGAGATATATTTCGCGGGAACGGTCGGGTCAGGAAGAAGAAAAAGCCTCTTTTATTTTGCACTTTAAAAAGGTTGTTATTATAAATGTAGCCTAACGAATCGTCAAATAATATTAATTACATCCTAATTTGCTGTTATAACCTATTCGTTTCAACAAACACAGTTTTCAACAAGTTGTGTTTGGACAAGTGCGTTTATATCCACGGACTCTTACCCGAAAAACAATGTCTAAAGAAACAGGAATCGAAGTTTAGCACAAATCATAAGAACAAAGCATGTGGCATGTTGAGCTCGCTTGTTGTTTCTGCAGCTTGCTCAGGTTATTATTCTTTTAATAATTTGTTGTACAAAGAATGGGTTAAAAACGATGACAAAGAATGTTCCATAATTCCTATTAAACTCAGAAGATATAAAAAAATAAAAAAAAAGTTATAGAGAATAATATTATTTTGTTATTATTGTTAATTTAATTTGCTGTTTTAAGAATAAATAAAACGACTTTATTATTATTCATTTATGTTCATTTACAAGCTTACAAGCTGCATGCGTTTTTGATCAATTCATTCAGGGCTCTACTCATTCTTCCCACATGTCACACTTTTTTTTTTTGATACAACATTATGATAAAAGTTAATCAGCATGCATTGATTAGTTTATAGCTATATGGTAACGAAAGTGTTCAACATTCAACCCGTTCTTTTTCATCAGTATTATTTGTGTCACCTTCTCTGGTTTAAGAAGCAGTCTTTTACTTTAGTTTGAAAACCAAATCCTCCGTTGCTTAGTCGGCTTCGCGCTCGTGCTGATGCTGTGAGTGTAGGCTCTACCCAGGAAGCGCTCGCACTGAAAGTGCATCTCTCCACTGATCAGTGAAATCTGACTCCTGCTACAATGTGCCGTGGCGCGCTATATAAAGCAGATACTTTTGAGCAGCAGACCATGCACTTGCACAAGTGCGACCACGTCAAGTTTTTACTTGGGGCGTGCGATTAACCGCCAAACCGCGATATTTGTTGCTGCTTCACCGCGGTAAGAAAAAATCCAATACCGTCACAGCCCTAATTAATAATATTTAATTGCGCAAAAATATAATACGAAAGGCTCCAATACAGAGCGGCATTACGCACTTATGCGCATCCCATGCGCAGAATGGTGCGCTTGAAGCAACACTGAGTCTCGGCGATAGGAACAGTGGAGAGAATTGTATCGTCTTGATGCTAGTAGCCGAACACAGCACGCAGTTTGAACGCTGAAGCGAAGAGAAGTGTTTACATGAACTTGACTTAAATATTTATCTGTACCAAACATTAAACTATGCAACGGCTTCAGAACACTTGAAATATAGTGCACGAAACTTTACGGTGTTTTATAATGTGTCTGTGGCTTTTGTGGGGCTTAACAATAACAATTTTAGCAGAAATTTGGATCGGCACAATAAGCACTGAAAGTCCAGTAAGCAGAATTTAACATGATGCTTCCTCCAAGAATAATAGGATTGAGGGAATGCAGTTACCTGGAATGAATCTAGAATGTCTTTTAAAGGATGCTCGATGAATTCGTCTTTTCCAAAGAACAACAGCAGTTCAAAGATACTCCTGTAAATAAAAGAAAAAAATATAAAGTTATTCTGTAATTATTTTATTTTACAACTTGTTGCGCCGATAGATTACACTGTAACCCTTTTAGAGACTTTTAAAACTGCCAGTGGATTTAGGTCCTATTCAGACAGGGTTAGTTTTATATTAGGAGGTGGGCAAAGATGTTTTGGAACTTGCATTACATTCGCTGTCTTTTTTATTACTATTGTCAACTCAACCTGAGCAATTTCAACACACACCGTTAACCCATGAATTGATAATTAACATTACAGACATCCAAATGTCAAACTGGCATTTAACAATTGCTTATAGGCATATTACAATAACCTTGCTATACTACTGGTTATGAGGGACAAGACCAGTACGACTTTCTTCAGTTAAACTTTCTTCAGTTAAACAAGGAGAAAACTGAAGTCATTGCATTTGGAAACAAAGATGAAGTTCTCAAGGTGAATGCATACCTTGACTCTAGGGGTCAAACAACTAAAAATCAAGTCAGAAATCTTGGGGTGATTCTGGAGACAGACCTTAGTTTTAGTAGTCATGTCAAAGCAGTAACTAAATCAGCATACTATCATCTCAAAAACATTGCAAGAATTAGAAGTTATGTTTCCAGTCAAGATTTGGAAAACTTGTCCATGCCCTTATCACCGGCAGGGTGGATTATTGTAATGGTCTCCTCACCGGCCTTCCAAAGAAGACCATTAGACAGCTGCAGCTCATCCAGAACGCTGCTGCCAGGATTCTGACTAGAACCAGAAAATATGAGCACATCACACCAGTCCTCAGGTCCTTACACTGGCTTCCAGTTACATTTAGGATTGATTTTAAAGTACTTTTACTCGTCTATAAGTCACTCAATGGTATAGGACCTAAATATATGGCAGATATGCTCACTGAATATAAACCTAACAGACCACTCAGATCATTAGGATCGAGTCAGTTAGAAATACCAAGGGTTCACACAAAACAAGGAGTCCGCTTAGCTATTATGCCGCCCGCAGCTGGAACCAGCTTCCAGAAGAGATCAAATGTGCTAAAACATTAGCCACATTTAAATCCGTCTCAAAACTCATCTATTTAGCTGTGCATTTGTTGAATGAGCACTGCTGTCCGAACTGACTGCTTTATTTTATGTATAATCCTTTTCTCTTTAACTGTTTTAAATTTCATTTTAAATCAATTTCTATATCATTTTAAATTTCCTTATTTTATTATTTTCAACTCCTTGTTTTTATTGCTGTGAATGATTATTTTACTTTATTTTATGTAAAGCACTTTGAATTACCACTGTGTATGAAATGTGCTATACAAATAAACTTGCCTTGCCTACGACAGTGATTCACCTATTAACCTATTTTTCTTCAGGATTTCAGTACTGATTTACTGTCTGGGGGTTTGTTAGACTGGTCGGTTACAACACCTCAGTTTAAACGCTAAAGAAATTAGTGTTTTCTTTTCTTTTTTAGTAAATTGTCTGTTTGGCAAACAACATTCTTCAAAATATCAATAATAAAGTCACACAGGTTTATGACATGAGGGGGAGTAAATGATGACAGTCCGGTGACTTAAATGTGTGCTCTACTTCCTAAAAGTGTTACAACATTTTTAAGTAGGATTTTATGGCAAAAGCAGAAGTATATACTCACAGGGCCAGACTACTCAGAGTGTAGCGTACATGCTCACACTCTGGAGGGAATGATGCCACACCATGGACAAAATAGCACAGGGCACTCTGCAACACCTGGAGTTGGGGAAGAGGCACTTGCCATCGTCCGGTTTGCTCCACCACCAACTAAAAAAATGAGACAATTATTAGTAAAAGACAATATTGACTGTATATAATACTATCGCTATGTGCTCCCAAAGACAGAAAACACTGCTGTCAAGCGACTTTTGATGTCCGTTTATAGTCATGGAAGTCACTAGCTTTTAATGACATGAACTTACTGATACAAATTAGGTAACGGCAATCAAACTTTCGGAAACCACCATAAAAGAGTTTATTTTTACAGAAAGAAGAATGGATTTATTAACTTAGCAACACTTTCATCAGAAATGAAAAGCTGCTTAGTAACTGTTGGAACTAACCAGCGAGTTTAAACCAGCCTTTGCAGAGACTGTTTAATAAGACAACAACTATTGCTAACACTGACAGCATCGAGTTATTCTATCATTTAACAACCTATAGTCGTACATAAAGATTTATCTAACTCGGCTTGTCCGTTTCTGTTTCATAAGATCGCTGGCAAATAAAATATGATGAAATGTGCATAAGCTGATCTTTTGCAGCCTGCTTGTTTTGGAATGCAACTTGGGAATGCTAACCGTTAGCCACATACCAGGCTAATGACGCTAACTGAAAGACAGCCCTGGTTTTACAAAAACCGTGATTAAAAATGAACTCTCAGACTATTGAGATCTACTCCAACAGTATTTAGAAGACAGCCATAGTTAAGGAGGTAAAATACAGTGCGATTTGCGCTCACTGTGGCTGTACACTGGGGGAGGGGATTCTGCTGACATGCTGCTAACACTGGTTAGCACATCTCTGTTTGCTTTTTATATAAAGCTTGCAAACACTTTCGTCCAGCCTGTCACCTTACCTCACAGAATCTTTCACAGTACGTCTTGCTCTGAAGTCCACGTTCGTCGTTTGCACTGGTGTTCAACAAAGTCTCCAGTTCTTTCTTAAACATGTCTAACTCCAATTCACTCTCTTCTTCCGCCATACTGCTTGCCTAAACCAGCGCGTACAACAGAGACCACGACTATTGCCGTGAGGCTAAGGACCGCCCATTGTAACCATCTGATTGGTGGAATTCCCTGTCAGTTGTGCGTTGAACAGTCAATTTCTGCTTTGTGATTGGACGATGACCAATTCAATCAAATGGTGGTCCCGATGTAGGTTCACCATGAGCATTTTATGGTTGGTCTGGAATGTTAATATTTTATCTCGAACATCCCAAAAACAAATAAGTTGTTAAATCACTTTAATTGTGTATCCTTGACGAACTAAGATTTCCCAGCAGGCACTCTTCAAGTCTTCGTGTTTTATGCCTCCAGCACGTTTAAAATCACTCCTCACTCAATCATTTATCTTGGTCTTTTGATTGTAGTTTTGTGAAATAAAAGAATAATCGAATAAACTGGTAATTAAATATTTGTTTTATGTGTAACCCGATAATGAGTAAGCACAGCGTTATCAGTATAGCGTGCTACACTACAAACCAGTGATTAATTGATTGATAATCAGCCAATCACTGATGGATAGCCATTCATCCAGCAGAGAGCATCTACAAGCCACTGGAGCAATATAAGAATGGAGCATAAGGACGTTGTTGTTGGCTTGACAAATCTTTTAAAACAGTTCTTGTTTGTTGCACATAAGCGCATTTTATTCGGTATTGCTTCAGGACTTCGTCAAAACCCATTGTGATTGGCTTGGTGTGGGTGTATTTAAGCTAATCTACAGCTTTGGAGGTTCTCAGGTAAGTGTTTATTGTGGAGATTTTGGATTTAACCGACTGATAAAATGTTTACAATTGCTGCAGCTTTTTAAAAACGTATTCTTGATTTACGGTAAAATCCGTGTACGTTGCGTTGTCTTCAGTTTGGCAGTAGCGGTAAGTACCGATCACAGAAGTCCCTCTCAAACAGTTTTGGAGTTACATGTAGGCTAACTAAATTGCGTAATTTAGGCCTAGTTACAAAAATGTAATTCTAATCCATTACAATTACTGAGGGAAATGAGTAATAAAGTTAGGTAATTATTAAAGTGTTAATGACACAATTGGGGTTATATTTAGCCTACACATCATAGGCCATTTAGGCTAATTGATCTCTTTCATCACATTGACGTTTCTAAAATATAAAACAATGTTTTAGGACACATAAGCTTATTCGATAAATTGTATTTCTTATTTGGATTTCTTTTTCAAGCCATCGTTAGATGCCAGTGTTTCTATTTCCTGTCATAACTATGCAAATATTTGATTTCAAAACCGTATCATAGCAACTAAACTATTCCTTGTTATGGTTTTAAGTCTGTATTTACCCTTAGAATGATCTCAAAGTAGAGGCTAAAGCCCGTTTTTGTGGTGGCTGGGCTTTAAAATTGAATTCTTAATTCAAATGATTAACGATATTGAAAGTGACTGTAATAATCAGTGTTGAGTAATACTGTAAAGTTAACCCTGCCTTTTTAACATGTTTGAAATTTAGGGAAATAACGTAATCAGTTAATTTCCTTCAAAGTAATAGAAATGGTTACTACTAATTACATTTTAGATGGATTACAGCTTACAAGTAACCCCGTTACTTTTCCAAAGTAACTTCCCCAACACTGCTTTAAAACCATTTAGCTTCCTTTTGACTCAACTTCAGATTGTTTTACAAAAGCATTGCCTTCTGGCTTGATTCATTTTCAGAAACCATTACCTGTATACTTTCCTCTTAAGTCTATTTGTTTCTCACTTTTTTTACAGACATGTCTACCAGCTTACAGCTCCTTGGAACTACGCTTGGCATTCTCGGCTGGCTGGGCATCATCATATCATGTGCCCTTCCTTTATGGCGTGTGACTGCTTTTATTGGGACCAACATTGTGACGGCGCAGACTATGTGGGAAGGGCTGTGGATGAGCTGTGTGGTGCAGAGCACTGGCCAAATGCAGTGTAAAGTGTACGATTCCATGCTGGCTCTTTCTCAAGACCTACAGGCCTCTCGAGCAATCCTTATCATTGCTTCCCTTGTTGGTTTGATAGCCATATTTGCCAGTTTTGCAGGTGGTAAATGTACTAACTGCTTGCCAGACGGTTTCTCAAAGGTCCGGGTTGTTGTAGCAGGAGGGGCCTTCTTTATCACTGCGGGGGTCTTGGGTTTGGTGCCATCTAGTTGGATTGCCCATCAGGTCATTAGAGACTTTTACAATCCTCTAGTGGCCCATGCTCAGAAGAGGGAGTTGGGAGCAGCTATCTTTATCTGTTGGGGGGCAGCGGTTCTCATGCTAATTGGCGGAGGACTCCTCTGCAGCTCTTGCTCAAAAGGAAGAAAGTCCCGTGGGGGTCGGTATATGGCAGCTTCTCAAAATGGAAGGGATGGGTTTTAAGTGTTTAAATGTTTTTTTTTTTTTGTGACCTGGAATTTCAACCTGTTGCAGAATTGATGTCAGTTGAGCTAATAAAATATATTGTTTTTATCCAACAGAGGGCAGTGTTGATTCTAAAGTGACTTAATTGAGATTAATTATTTACATTTACATTTATGCATTTAGCAGACGCTTTTATCCAAAGCGACTTACAATTGCATTCAGGTTATACATTTTTCATTAGTACATGTGTTCCCTGGGAATCGAACCCACAACCTTTTGCGCAGCTGACGCAATGCTCTACCACTGAGCCACACAGGAATTATGGCATTAATTACATTTGACATTGTGCCAAAATTCTGAATTGCATCTATTTAATGTTTTATTTTTTTTTAAGAACAAATTAATTAAATTGGCACACACCATAGAGGCCTACAAAGCGAAACATTAACACTGTCATCTCTGTGGCAACTTTTCAAAGTCAGCAGACAAAGTGATTTAAACTCGTGTTTTATTTAGTTTAAGAAGGTAATAACTTCCAGCACATAAGGGAGCGGAACAGTAACTCAAAGTTTTTAATCTTTTCCATCATAGTTTACAAACACTGGCATAAATGAATAACTTTGTCTTTTATGAGGACCCCAAATATAGCTGTTGAAATTAATTCGGAGTTGAATATTATTAGTCGGTCAATTGTGTGACCATTGCTTCCAATCAAAAGCTGTACATGCAGCAATCTGACTTCCATCTTCCATTCAGAAGAAACTGCCTCTTGTCTTTCTCTCTGGATTACTTTTTTTTTTTTTGAGCACCTTGAAGGTTCCTCCTGCGAAAAGAGCTGTGACTGCCATCTTTGCATGAGGGTGCTCTGTTCTGTGCACAGATTTTTCTTGAACCCAATCACTTGAGTCACTGCTTCCATTTGGCTGATGCTGCCTTCAAGTGCACCTGGTAAACTCGCATCTCTGAGTGATAAATTCATTATTACGTGTCACACATTCAAGAGGAAAAAAATAATATTGTTAACATTTAACTAGAATAGCTACATCTGAATTCAAAAGTTTGAAAATGTATATTAAAAGCACATATGCCTATTACAGTGTCAAAACTAAATGTTACATAAACTGAAAGTAAAGTTATTAACTTTGTTCTTTAACTTTATACAAATGTCTATAATGCAGCATGTACAATCAATTTTGGAAACTCTTTTCTTTTTGACAACATTGAAATGTTTTGATCCACTTCAAATGTTGACTAGCGTATAATAGCATCTATACTCGGCAGCTTGTGTATAATTTTATAATTACTAGTTTCCCACCCATAAATACAGCTTTGTTCAGTCATTTGTGTGTGCAGAATTCTTAATTACGATATTTCCAATTCCACTTGATCACATAATCACTCTGGAGCAAGATGAAAAGGACATTGGGACAAAACACGAACACGCAATCCAAAGCCGTTCACTACAGCTGCTCTGTGAAGGCATTCATGCTTTTAAAGGGATAGCTCACCCCTAAATGAAAATTGTCATTAATTGCTCCCACATGGTATTCCAAACTTGTAAGACCTTTGTTCATCTTCAGAACACAAATTAAGATATTTTTCGTGAAATTGAGCGCTTTCTGACCCTGCATAGACTGCAACACTACTACCTTTATGGGCCTTAAACTAGTAGTTAAGACATCTTTAAAATAACCCATGTGACATTAGTGGTTCAACCTTTGTTATGAAGCAGAATAAAATAAATTGTTGAATAAAGTCATTCGTTTTTTCTTTGCACAAAGTATTCTCGGACCTTCAGAAATTTACGGTCGAACCTCTGATGTCGCATGGACTATTTTACAGATGTCCTTCCTGGGCCTTGAACATATCAGTTGCGTTGCAGTCTATGCAGGTCAGAAAGCTCTTGGATTGAATAAAAATATATTAAATTAGGGTCCGAAGATGAATGAAAGTCTTTTGTGGGTTTGGAACGACATGAGGGTCAGAATTAAAATTTGGTTAACTATCCAAAAAATTGGTCACTGAAAAAGCATTCAATGTAATATACTAATATATTGAAGATTTATGTTTCATGAAATGTATTTGTCAGTATACACAGAAACTTTTTAAATGGCAGCTAATGAAGAAAAAATATGTTGGGCTCTTGATGGTATAGTTACAACATATCAGTTGGGGTAACTAGACCATGCTAACCAGCCAAACATTCCCCCTTTTGTTGAGTCAATTTACAAAACATTTGTGCACCAGACATTTTTTAATTTTTATACAAAATCTTCCATTTCAAAAATACTGAAATCTTGAGCAAATGGGTTGTTTTTTACATGCACTCATGTCCTAAAGCACTATATAAACAATATACAGATGAAAAGTCTCTGAAAGATATGTAATTCTTGCAGAAGTCCAGTGATTTACAGTCAGGATTGTCATTGTTATTTGCCAGTTTTGTCCCTTAAAACCACATATTTGTATTTCCCTCCCAGTCAGTTTCACAGGATATTGCAGCAGCAGAGGGGCAGAAGTCTTTTAAATGCTTTCTTAAAGTCCTCATTAAAGATGGTGTATATTAGTGGATTGATGAGGGAATTGAGGTACCCAAGCCAGGTGAGGAAATCTGCGAGCACAGCGGATGTGCTGCATTTCGGGCAAATATTCACAATCACCTCCTTCAGGAAGAATGGCAACCAACAAACCACGAAGGCTCCCAGGATCAGTCCTAACGTCAAAGCTGCCCGTCTCTCCCTGGCCCCTGGGTTCCTGCGGATCTTGATGAGATTACCTGATGAAGAAGTACTACGCATCCTTTCCCCATCTGTTGACGGATCGGAAAATGATTTCTCGGCTGGGCAGAATGTTTCGGGACTGAGGGTGATATCTTTATCGGAGCTCATTCCAGAAAGCATGACGCTGTTCACTGTCTGTTTGACTAATCGGCTGCTCCCTCGACGGTTACGCAGCGTCTCCGCCGCCTTGTAGATCTTGTAGTAAAGAACCAAAATGAGGGTCAGTGGAATATAGAATGCTCCGAAAGTGGAGTAGACAGTGAAAGCCACATGGTCATGCTCAATCCAGCAGTCCATGACTTCCCTCTCCCTGTCTTTGTGTTCCACAGGGAATTTCCTCCACACCAAAGGTGGTAGAGACACCAGCACAGACAGTGTCCACAGGCCCAAAATGGTTATGATTGCTCTTTTATATGTGCGTTTCTGGGAATAGGCCACGGCATCGGTAATGGCGCGGTATCGATCCAGCGCAATGGCGGCTAGGTGTAAAATTGAGCAAGTGCAGCATGTAACATCGATACCCAACCAAAGGTGACACACGATCGGCCCGAGAACCCACGTCTCTTCTGCTATGTACACAATGCTGATGGGCATCACTAGAACAGCTACTAGAAGGTCGGTCACAGCTAGAGAGCAGATGAGGTAGTTGGCTGGTTGGTGGAGTTTGCGGGTGATCAGGATAGCAGTGATGACCAGGGAGTTGATGGCGGTGGTCGCCACAGCCAGGAAAGAGAGAGTCAGGGAGAGGAGGATCTTACTGGGATTCATCTTGGTGGCCAGAACATCAGAGAGATTCACTGATGAGCAGTTGATGGGGTTCATGGTGAAAGTACGGTTGTGGCCTGTACGGGATGGATAAAGAAAAAGTATGAGCAACTATGAACAAAACTAACAATGAACAACAAAGAAGATGCAATGCATAACATATAAATTGCATCAAAATAAAATAAACAGAAGGCAATAATAAATAAATAAATATGATTAATAAATAAATAAATATAATTAAATTAAAAAGCAATAAGAAAATTAAATTTTCTTAAACACTTATAAATAATTACAAATTATTCTAAGAATGTATTTAAGGATTTAAAGTAATGGCAAAGTCCCAGTCTTTGGTAATGGCAGTAAAAAATTGCAATGATAGTGTCCAAATCCATTTGTGCTGCACCATGACGTGTTTTTTACGGTTTGTTATGCTTCCGTCTTCTGTCAGCTCACTTTCTGATTTGATATTGTTTAGTTTCATGTGATAATTTGCAGATCAAATGCACACAGCAGGATTTCTGATCGTAAATATTCAACATGTCGCGATCGGGGCACCTCCAAAGTTCTTCCGAGCAGATTCAATCACTCTTAACCAGTGTTGGGGGTAACGTGTTACAAGTAACGTGAGTTACGTAATAATATTACTTTTTTCAAGTAACTAGTAAAGTAACGCATTACTTTTTAATTTACTAGAAAATATCTGAGTTACTTTTTCAAAAAAATAACGGCAGTTACGTTTTTTTCCATTTACTGACTGAAAGTGCGCTGTGTGAACATGATCTAGATCTAATCTATATTAAATGTGAATGTGTATTAATTCATCCCACTCGCAAAAAACAGATTCAGTATTCATCAAAATGAATTAAAACAGTGAAATGCAAACTCAGAATATGACGCAAACCTGTAATAATTAAATATGTTAAACAACACAAATAAATCTAATCTCATTTTACTAACCAATGTGTTTGCTGCTGACCTTTGATGATCCAGCTCAATCATATTAATAAGCAAAAATTACTTTAAATAAACTAACAATTGTGCTTCGTTGTTTTTTTTTTTATTGCTGAAGAGTGTTGAACATTCTTTTTCTGCGTTCAACTGTACAGATGTGAATTTTCTTTTCTTTCAGCCTGAGGTTTATTCATTACACTTTTTGGTGTGAAAGGGCTTTTACATTTGATATAAATAGAACTTCTTGTATTAAAAACAAACAATCAAGCCTTGCTCATATTTAAAAAGTAACGCGAAAGTAATGCAAAAGTAATGTAACACATTACTTTCCATAAAAAGTAACTAAGTAACGTAATTAGTTACTTTTTTAGGGAGTAATGCAATATTGTAATGCATTACTTTTAAAAGTAACTTTCCCCAACACTGCTCTTAGCACACCTCTCACCACAGAAAAATCGGAGAAGATAATCTTTAGAACTACCAAGATAAATGGGACTTTGCCTAGGATTGTCGGAAGGGCAGAAGTCGGCCCAAAATCAGCTCGATTATCTTGTGGTGTGTACCCAGCATAACATGATTGGAATGACATGAGGGTGCAATTAAAGACAGAATTTTGATTTTTGGGTGAACTTTCCTATTTGTCAGTAAAGAAAAAAGACAGAATTATTCTGTGATATTCACTGTTGGACATTGTTAGTGGACAAATTAAATAATCCACCGAATGCTCTAGTGGCCATTGCTGAGGAAACCCCATAATTTTTGAGGTATGTCCATTTCAAATGTAAACTCCAGCAGTCTATTTGATAGTTTGCTATGCAGTTCTCAAGGTGGAAATTTAGTTTGCTCACCCCCTTGTCCAAATGTACCACCTCATATGAGCACAAGATGGCAGAAGATGGTTTTCAGCATTAAACAAGATGGTTTTCAGCATGTTTAAAAATATGCCGGCTACATTACTTATAAGGTACTTGTCACTTTTTGGTTTTCTGTTTGGGGTAATAGGATTTATGCTTATGCATGCCAGATGAAAGCATTTTAAAATGTTTACTATTTGCGTCACTGCTGGTGAAGCTGTAATCTGGCCTGGCAGTAAGATGCTGCTAACAATGAGAGACGTTGGCGCAACCCTGTCAATCTAATACGCTCCACACAAGTTTTGGTGATTCATTTTTCACAGTGCAGTGGAAACACACCAGTAAGCACATTGACTGCTCATAAAGCTGGGAATAGATGGCCAACCCTATCTTTCTCAATGCTAAGCCATACTAGTCAGTGTGATCTTAAGATCATCCCAGCCAGGGTGCGAACTACAGGGGAGCTAGGGGGAGCTCGGCTCCCCTTAATAAGACATGGGCTCCCCTGAAAACGTGATTTGTGAAATTTTGGGGGGTCTCAAAAATATTGAAAATTTGTTATTTTGACACGCAATTTCAATTTTGTGTAATGTGATCATCGTGGATTGTTATGTGTAAAAATTGGCCAAAAAAATGTATTCATGCATATGACGGCGATTTAAACCTAATTTACTTGAATAAAGAGAACATCAATGTGTGGGGGGCGCTGCGGTACAAATTCCACTCATGTTTAGTATACAGGCGCATCTCAATGAATTAGAATGTCATGGAAAATTTCATTTATTTCAGCAATTCAAATCAAATTGTGAAACTTGTGTATTAAATAAATTCAATGCACACAGACTGAAATAGTTTAAGTCTTTGGTTATTTTAATTGTGATGATTTTGGCTCACATTTAACAAAAACCCACCAATTCACATCTCAACAAATTAGAGTATGGTAACATGCCAATCAGCTATCAATTCAAAACACCTGCAAAGATTTCCTGAGCCTTCAAAATGGTCTCTAAGTTTGGTTCACTTGGCTACACAATCATGGGGAAGACTGCTGATCTGACAGTTGTCCAGAAGACAATCATTGACACCCTTCACAAGGAGGGTAAGCCCCAAACATTCATTGTCAAAGAAGCTGGCTGTTCACAGAGTGCTTTATCCAAGCATGTTAACAGAAAGTTGAGTGGAAGGAAAAAGTGTGGAGGAAAAAGATGCACAACCAACAGAGAGAACCGCAGCCTTATGAGGATTATCAAGCAAACTTGATTCAAGAATTTGGGTGAACTTCACAAGGAATAGACTGAGGCTGGAGTCAAGGCATCAAGAGCCACCACACACAGACGTGTCAAGGAATTTGGCTACAGTTTTCATCAGAGGCGTCTTACCTGGGCTAAGGAGAAGAAGAACTGGACTGTTGCCCAGTGGTCCAAAGTCCTCTTTTCAGATGAGAGCAAGTTTTGTATTTCATTTGGAATCCAAGGTCCTAGAGTCTGGAGGAAGGGTGGAGAAGCTCATAGCCCAAGTTGCTTGAAGTCCAGTGTTAAGTTTCCACAGTCTGTGATGATTTGGGGTGCAATGTCATCTGCTGATGTTGATCCATTGTGTTTTTAAAACCAACGTCACTGCACCCATTTACCAATACATTTTGGAGCGCTTCATGCTTCCATCTGCTCACCAGCTTTGTAAATATGTTAATTTCCAGCAGGATTTGGCACCTGCCTACACTGCCAAAACCACCAAAAGTTGGTTAAAGGACTATGGTGCTGGTATGCTTGACTGACCAGAAAACTCACCAAACCTGAACACCATAGAGAATCTATGGGGTATTGTCAAGAGGAAAATGAGAAACAAGAGACCAAAAAATGCAGATGCAGAAACCTGGGCTTCCATACCACCTCAGCAGTGCCACAAACGGATCACCTCCATGCCACGCCGAATTGAGGCAGTAATTAAAGCAAAAGGAGCCCCTACCAAGTATTGTGTACATATACAGTAAATTAATATACTTTCCAGAAGGCCAAAAATTCACTAAAAATGTTTTTTTTAATTGGTCTCATGAAGTAATCTAATTTGTTGAGATAGTGAATTGGTGGGTTTTTGTTAAATGTGAGCCAAAATCATCACAATTAAAAGAACCAAAGAGTTAAACTACTTCAGTCTGTGTGCATTTAATTTATTTCATACATGAGTTTCCCAATTATAGTTGAATTACTGAAATAAATGAACTTTTCCACGACATTACAATTTATTGAGATGCATCTGTACATAAATGTTAACTCAAAGATTCATAGAAAAAAAATGTTTGAGGCTGTTGATCAGCGTGCGAAATCCTTGAAATCCATTCTGCATTTAGCATCATATAGCCACGATGGCAAAAAAAGAACTCAAGACAGTTCAATTAATGTAGTGATGAGGTTAATAGCACGACCGATTCACAGATTCCCAGGCCTCTGTGGTCGATTCTGTGTTAAGGTAAGTTATGTTATTCACACTTATGTGTTGTGGCTGGGTTGTTATGTGGTTTCGTGACTCCGAATGTCTTAGGCCTATTCTTTCACTGATCTGCTGTCCTCCATTACGCTTAGAATGACAAAAAGAAGCTTTAAAAGTCTGCTCTGCCTCAGCAGGCTAACAGCGCTCATCAATGTCAAAATAATTGAACTGGCCAATCAAATCAAAGTAGGCGGGGTTTAGTGTTCGGAAAAATCAGATTAATGAAAGAGAATAAGATAAGGTAGCTGCTAATAATTTAATGTTTAGTCAACTGTTTTACGAAATAAATATTAAATGACCGACAATTATATTCAGTGAAGCAAACTACTCAACTTTTTTCTCAAATATGCCCATTTTGAGAGTGAGAGTGAGAGAGATTAAATATGCGTGTGTTAATTATCTGCATCTGTTTGTCCCTATAAACAATGAAACTGTGAATTTAGTTCTACTTCAAAAACACATCTACTGCTACTGTTGAAAAATAACAAAACTTGTTTTTTTTATAAAATAAAATAAAATAAAAGTTATTTTACTTTATTTTTCAAAAATGTAAATGTTTAATTTTCATTCATTAAAATAAAAATGAAATCAATGTTTTATGCTTTGATCTGATATCCAGTCAAATTTAAATACCCAACACAGAATTTCTGAAGAAAAAAAACATTTCATAAGGCTACTGCAAGAATAAATAAAATTGTCTGTATGCATTCAAATAATTAGACATGCTAAAACACAGAATTTGGTAACAATAATACATAAGGTGAGAAACATTTTATAAGGCCCTAAACATGTAATTTTTGTAACACTTTTAATAAATTAATGTTAAAATGTATAAGTTTCATGATTTTAATGAATTAGAAATGCTTTTTTTATTAATACAATTTAATTTTACCATAAAAAAATAGTCCAGAAAATTTCAACTCGAAAAAAACGGAATCTAGAAAAATTGAAATGGAAAAAAATGAATTTAGAAACAAAATAAAACGGAATTTGGGAAAAAATTAAACGGATTTCATAGGGACCTACATATGTTCAATATGTAGCCCCCCCAATGTTCAAGACATGGTTACGGCCTTGCTATATAGTGCTTGTATAAAGCAAGTAGTGCATACATTCTAGTTGTTATGTATCTTTGTAAGTCCATCGAAAGCGCACAGACAATTTTGCGCATTGCACATTTTAGAGTGGCCTTTTATTGTGGCCAGCCTAAGGCCCACCTGTGCAATAAGCATGCTGTCTAATCAGCATCTTGATATGCCACACCTGTGAAGTGGATAGATTATCTCTGCAAAGGAGAAGTGCTCATTAACACAGATTTAGACAGATTTGTGAACAATATTTGAGAGAAATAGGCCTTTTGTGTACATGGAAAAAGTCTTAGAACTTTGATTTCAGCTCATGAAAAATGGGGGCAAAAATAAAACTGTTGCGTTTATAATTTTGTTCAGTGTATATATATATATATATATAGTATATTATATATACATGCATACATACATACACTCACTGGCCTCTTTATTAGGTACATCTTGCTAGTATCGGGTTGGACCCCCTTTTTCCTTCAGCACTGCCTTAATTCATCGTGGCATAGATTCAACAAGGTGTTGGAAACATTCCTTAGAGATTTAAGTCCATATTGACATGATAGCAACACGCAGTTGCTGCAGATTTGTTGGCTGCACATCCATGATGTGGATCTCCCGTTCCACCACATCCCAAAGGTGCTCTATTGGATTGAGATCTGGTGACTGTGGAGGCCATTTGAGTAAAGTGAAATCATTGTGTTCAAGAACCCAGTCTGAGATGATTTGAGCTTTGTGACATGGTGCATTATCCTGCTGGAATTAGCCATCAGAAGATGAGTACACTTCAGTCATAAAAGGATGGACATGGGCAGCAACAATATTCAGGTAGACTGTGGCGTTTAAACGATGCTCAATTGGTACTAAGGTGCCCAAATAGTGCCAAGAAATTATCCCCCATATTACACCACCACCACCAGCATGAATCGTTGAGACAAGGCAGGATGGATCCATGCTTTCATGTTCTTTACGCCAAATTCTGACCCTACCATCTAAATGTCGCAGCAGAAATCGAGACTCATCAGACTAGGCAACGTTTTTCCAATCTTCTATTGTTTAATTTTGGTGAGCACGTACGAATTGTAGCCTCCGTTTCCTGTTCTTAGCTGACAGGAGCGGCACCCAATGTGGTCTTCTGCTGCGGTTGCCCATCTGCTTCAGGGTTCAACGTGTTGTGTGTTCAGAGATGGTAATCTGCATACCTTGGCTGTAACGAGCGGTTCTTTGAGTTACTGTTGCCTTTCTATCATCTCTAACCAGTCTGCCCATTTTCCTCTGACATCAACAAGGCATTTTCTTCCACACAACTTCCACTCACTGGATATTTTCTCTTTTTCGGACAATTCTCTGTAAACCCTAGAGATGGTTGCGTGTGAAAATCCCAGTAGATCAGCAGTTTATGAAATACTCAGACCAGCCCGTCTGGCACCAACAACCATTCCACGTTCAAAGTCACTTAAATCTCCTTTCTTCCCCATTTTGAATGCTTGGTTTGAACTTCAGCAAGTCGTCTTCACCACATCTAGAGGACTAAATGCATTGCTGCCATGTGATTGGCTGATTAGCAATTTGTGTTACCAAGCAATTTAACAGGTGTACCTAATAAAGTGTATGGCCGGTGTATGTATACTGAACAAAATTATAAATGCAACACTTTGTTTTTGCCCCAGTTTTCATGAGCTGAACTAAAAGATCTGAGACTTTTTCTATGTACACAAAAGGCCTATTTCTCTCAAATATTGTTCACAAATCTGTCTAAATCTGTGTCAGTGAGCACTTCTCCTTTGGCGAGATAATCCATCCACCTCACAGGTGTGGCATATCAAGATGCTGATTAGACAGCATGATTTTTGCACAGATGTGTCTTAGGCTGGCCACAATAAAAAGCCACTCTAAAATGTGCAGTTTTATCACACAGCACAATGCCACAGATGTAGGAAGTTTTGAGGGAGCATGCAATTGGCATGCTGACTGCAGGAATGTCCACCAGAGCTGTTGCCCGTGAATTGAATGTTCATTTCTCTACCATAAGCCGTCTCCAAAGGCGTTTCAGAGAATTAGGCAGTACATCCAACTGGCCTCACAACCCGCAGACGACGTGTAACCACACCAGCCCAGGACCTCCAAATCCAGCATCTTCACCTCCAAGATCGTCTGAGACCAGCCACCCGGACAGCTGCTGCAACAGTCGGTTTGCATAACCAAATAATTTCTGCACAAACTGTCAGAAACTGTCTCAGAGAAGCTCATCTGCATGCTCGTTGTCCTTATTGGGGTCTCGACCTGACTCAATTTTTGGCTCAAGGTCTGCATTTAAAGTCACACCAGAGGTGTTCAGCTGGGATTAGGACTTGGCTTTCTGCAGACCAGTCAAGTTCTTCCACACTGACTGAATCATCACTTCTCTTTGATCCTTGCCTCATACACAGAGGCACTGTCATATAAGAATAGAAAAGGGTCCTGTCCAACTGTTACTATACAATTAGAAGCACACAATTCCCTAGAATATCATTATATGCTTAAACATTGAAATTACTAAAGTAGTCAAACCTTTCATTAAAAGGGGGTGACCAAATACTTTTGGCAATATAGTATATCTACAAATAAATAAACAAATAATGAACATGATTGCCATGCTACGGTGAATGAAACACACAAAGAAGACGATCAACAATGCAAATAATTTTTAATAATCCACAAGTGAATCAATACAGGACGGACCACACAACTTTGCATTCACTGGAGCTATGGTTTCAGGACATACTGCTGAAATATATGCAGCTAACAATGGAAATAATCTTGATCATAGTCTGCATACAATGCTTTTGGCAAATCCACCTCAGCTAAGCATGACCACTTGTTTTTACAGGCCTCATAGTGTATTCTGGGATTGCAGGTGAAGCTGCTTTGGAATCAGGCCAAAATAAGATATCTTAGGAGGCAGTATAATTATGCTGCCTACCTTTTGGAACAACCTTCGTGCACTTACAATGCTTTAAAGTGCTGCCAACAGAGAGCTTTGTTTACAAGGTTTTTTAAACAAAGTGTATGTTAAGATGAATGTCAGATTAGCAGTAATATGTACAGCAGTGTATTTTCAAGTGTTTAATAATGTACAAATTCACTTTAATTTAGATCTTTATCCAACTTTCTTCGCCATTATGCATTTAAAGACCATTTATTCCTTGTACTATCAAACATGAATTTCTTGAATATGTAGTACAAATATATATTTACAAATAATACGCAAGATAAAAGTCATATTCTACTGAAGAAAACAAATCACAGGATCCATTCTAGGTGCATGTCAATAGGGACTATATATATATCACACCAAAATTTCTTGATTTACACTCTATTAAAAGTATTTGCATTTGTGATATGCCTTGAAGACTTTTAAATCCCTGCCTGGGTTACCTGCTAGATGGCAATTCACTTCCTCAGAGAATTTCAAAAGTCGAAAGATAATTGCGAGAAGTTTCAGTGAATATATAAGCATTTGAAGGTCTCACAATTCCCTCCCAAATGACTTACTCTGTTAATTCACTGAGCACTAATATGGTGCAGCAGATTCATCACTGTATTGTTGGTGCTGCAGCTTCATCGGCCTTGACACATGTTCCCAGTATAAAACAGCAAATCAGAGACAAGTAAACAAATATGATGATTCAGAAAACACACGTGAAAACGTAGGAATTGTTCGTTTTGTTAAGTGGATGCTCTAAATGAAGGTTCATAGCATTTAATGAGAAAACCATGTGGCGTATTTCCAAATTAAACAGGAAATCCATTGAATGTAGGGCGAGACTTTATTTTATCTATTCTTGATTGGATTAGCTCAAGAGAAATGTTTGTTATTCAAATCAGAATGAAGCCAGGTGGTTGGAGGGGTTGAAAAGTAAATGATTAATGAAAACATCCGAAAAGGAAAGTAATTTCAGAGCAAGAGCAAGTCATTGCATTCTGATAAAAGATTATGCACATATGATGGCAAATAATGCAAAATAACACCAGCACTGAATATGAAAAAAAGTAAATAGGGTCAATTTTGATTTCATACTGGCACCCCACCATTTCTAATCCCTTTGGAAAGTCAGAATAAGGCATGGATGATACCTGACTGCCTGACTGTTGGGGCTGGGAGATATATAACTAGAATTTAGCCAAACGCATTATTTACAATCAGTGTAATAATCACTAAGAGCAAGTAGTTTTAGATGCTAGTGTACTACACTGTATTTATAGCAAATTATTAAACAGTATGCAATAACAACATGGTCAGTTTATATACATTGAAATCATAAATGGATGCTGCCTGATTGGAACCTTATTTTCTCTGTCCCTAAAGCCTAAGCCTACACCTACCCATAACCCTAATTATATTGAACCTACTGTAGGTGTCTTCAGTCTAGAAAGGGAGCCACAGTTTTGAGCATGGTGACAATATGAGTTGCACATAGCAGTTGATCTGCCAGATACTCAATGCAAGGAATTTATACTTTAACATTTAATAGACATAAGTTTTTTTCACTGACATCAACTGAATAACTTATAATAATTCATACAATAATAACGACTTTGTGTATGTGTAAGTGCTCAGCTTTAAATACGATGTATTGACATACATTGAACCCCACCATTAACACAGCTTTTTATTAATTTCAACAACACTAGTTTAATGTGGTGGCTGTAGCATTGCATCTGACTAACCAGAAAGGGGAGTAGTTTAAACTAGTGCATTTGGCTATCCACATTGACGTCAATGAAAAAGGAAAGTCATTTTAGAAGAAGAGCAAGTTATTACATTTAGATTAAAGATTACAGAAACTTTTTTTACCTTTTGAATAGCATGCAACATGGATTATTCACAATGAGACGGGGCCGTGCATTAAAAAATGAAAGAGCATCCATTTGAAGTAGCTACAATGACTTCCAATTCCCCAAAATAAAGTTTTACATATTAACTTCCATTCATCCCAAGGTCTGATGTAACCACCTGGAAGTTGGAATTTCACCCAGCACTCTCTCATTTTGAACCAAAATAAAGAACTTTGCCTTGGAGTAGACTACATAAATCTTATGCAACACGTCTCGAAAGGTTATGCGATTTTTTGCAATCTCTGCTTCAGAGAGCAAACAACAACAGACTGTCACAGAGAGATATTAGAACACATTGCCAGATGCAGAATTACTGAAGATCTGTCCTTCTCAAACTTCCAGCACTGACTGTGCCAAAAATCCTTCCTGCTGAAGGACTGGTGATGGCACTTCAGCCTGGAGTCAGCCTGGTTGCAATGATATTTTTTAAAGGAATAGTAACAATTTACTCACCCTAAGGTCATCTAAGATATAGATGCGTTTGTTTGTATGTTTTAATGGGAACATATTTTGAGAAATTTACCATTCACTTGCTCACCAATGGATCCTCAGCAGAATACTATCAGAATGAGATCCCAGACAGTTGATACAAACATCACAATAATCACAAGTAATCCACATTCTATAGTCCATAGTCCATAACATTTTGTGAAGTAAAATGGTGTGCTTGTAAGAAACAAATCCATATTTAATGAGTTTAAACTTCAAAAAATGTATTGTTAAAATACAAGTCCTTTATCCATAATATTGCTTTCTGCAATGAAAAAGTCATCTTGTCTGAATCAGGAGAGAAATATGCACAGATGAAAACAATTCTAAAGAAATATGTTGGTTAATTTTGACCTGATGGAATTATTTTTGGAGGAAGCATAACTATGGATTATAAAGTTGTATATTTTGGCCAGAATTGACCGTTTGAAATACTTTTCTTAATGTATTTTCACTTCACAAGACATTAACTGATGGACTGCAGTCGTGAATTATTGTGATGTTTTTTATCAGCTGTTTGGACTCTCATTGGCGGCACCCATTCATCACTGAACATCATTGTTGAGTGGTGTAATGCTAAATTTATCCAAATCAGTTCCCATGAAGAAACAAATTCATCTGTATCTTGGATGGCCTGAGAGTGAGTACATTTTTAGCAAATTTTCATTTTTGGGTGAACTGTTACTTTAATACTGCTCATTACTCTATCGAAATGCATGTCTTGGGCATAAAGAACAAAGAGTTTGATTAGACTCAGCCTGGTGCGGTGTGGGACTGTCTCTATAAAAGCTGCTAAATGAAGGCATGGTGTGGATGTTTGTACGACCACCTGGGTCACCTACAGGTATCATCTGATCTTGATTCAGATGGAAGTCAACAGATGGAATGCTTCTGGGCACTGAAATCTTTGTGGGCATGATCACAAGATCATTACGGGCTGTCTGACCACATGGTATCAATCAATAACGCCACACTCTCCTGAAATGAGTTGGAAGCGCATCAAACACAGTCTTGTCATTCACCTTCAGAAAGCATAATTGACTTAATTAGCACAGCAGACGGTTCTCAATGATGTCCAATTAACTCGAGTGTGTGAGGTATTAAATAAGATTTTCTTGTGTTAAGTTTTGGTTATATCAACTCATGGACAGTGGCTTTTTGTGGGAAACATCCGAGCTAACCATTCATTAGTGATTTTGACATTTATGATATCACAACAAAAACGGCCCAGCTATTTATAACAGATGAGAATATATTTCATTTCATTATTCAATTAATTAAGATGGAGACAAACAATAAAACAGACACACCAAAGTAATTGAATATTTCATTATACGTCTCCGCATATTTAATGTAATATTAGAAGATATCACCTCATGGCAAATTAAATAAATAAAATGAAACAAATCCCCCCTATTCTAACTCATTTATTTGCACACCAAAAGCACCCCATTGGAGAATCAAGCTATTATTTTGCTTCTTAGAAGGAATTTCATTTTGTTTTAATTTCACTGTTTACTTGGCTCAAGGGATATTTCATACTCCACTACATGCACACAGTCACACTATCAAACCGCTATTCTTCATCGAGTAATTGAATTTCAATTGGGTGTGCTTTCACAGAATTAATGAGAACTAAACGTCAATCATGTTGTGTCTGTTGGTGATTGATATCTTCAGGAAGCAAGCGAGAGGAGTTGGTGTTCTACTTGTCTGAAATAAAAAATCAATGATACATAGTCAGAATGAAACCTGCCGTCATGCTTAATTAATTTGATCAGCCCTGTGAATATCTGTTTAACATATTGTAGAAACCTGCTATAACACTCCACAACTAGCAGTGAGGTTCCATGCTTAGTCATCTAAAGACAACTACCATAAATTAACATTTTTATTAAAGGGATTTTTATATATACATATAATATTATCTTTTTAAACCATTTTGTACAGTCGCATAAATAGCAATCAGTATCTTCATATTACTATTATCATCATCATATTTGTTTTACTTTTTATTTTGAACAGTCTGTCAAATTGCAATCAATATATTTTATAAATGGCCTTGTATGCACATAATAATGGCTGAAGTATAAGGTAAATTTACCTGACTGGGCATGAATAAAATATTAGACAATGTAAGGCATCTGGCTAAAGGCCAAAGGAGCAGGACAGGTAAAGAACAGCATATTAGCTCATCTTCAAAACCTAAAAACAAATGTCTGAGACAAATTAGTAATCATATCTTGCATTCTCATGTGCTGCAGATGTAGGTCTTTGCATTTTTTTTCAAGAGAAGGTCTAAAATACCATTATAATTTATCATGCATTCAGCCCCAGAGCTGTTTTTTGCATCAGAGAGTCACAGCGCAGCTAAGAAATAACTTCACGGGGATCACTTATACAGCGTCAGCTCTGTTGTTTATATTTTCAAAGACTTGTTGATGAATAAGTCTGTCTCTATACAACCTCTTTATTGTTCTCTGGGGGAGTATTTTCCCATGCCTGATCTGCAAGCATTCCCCTGGTGTTCTGAATATACTTTTATTGGATATTTCCATTTTCCTGCAGCTAAAATGTCTGATTTGTGGGGACGCTTAAAACGCTTACATTTGTATAAGTACCTTAACCAGTCTTATCCTTTAGCTGAATAAAAATTGAATAGCTAATTTATTTATTGTATTTTTATATGTATAGGCTATTTTATAAATATATTTTCTTTACTATAATACATATATTTTTACTTACAATGTTTAAAAAATAAAGAATAGGGTATGTATTTGATATAAGTATTAACAATTTTTAAAACCCCATGTTGGCGAAAAAAATACATAATTTATGTATTCCGATGTAAGCCATGTAACTGCATTTAAAGCTCATTATTCAAGTTAACAAGATTCAAGTTAGTAACGTCTGTCTGCAGTTATTCAATATAAATAATAATTTATATATTGACCTACATTAGATAATGGGATAAACAAACAAACACTCTTAGAAAAAAAAGGTACAACTGGGGCAGTACCATTTAAAAAGGGACCATATTACCTTAAGTATCCAAGGTACCTATAAGGTAAAAGTCCAGTGAAAGCTTTTGTACCTTTTTTTTTTGAGAGTGTATTTTAATGGAAACAAATGAAAGCATAACAATTGCAAACAATTAAATTGCTGATATTAATAATTGAAACAGGACTATAGGAAGTCAGAAATAACTAGAATATATAGAAGATAGAAGATAAATAATTCTGTGTCATCATATTCTGGGTTATCTTGGACTTAAACCACTTGGGAATTAAGGATCCTGTGTTCACACTGTGCTTTAGTTGCCTGGTTGGAGCAAGACATTATCATGGATTCATTTACTGCTTGAAGACTAGTTTAAATAAAAACATATTCAAGATAGTATGAGGGTAACGTCTGTCTCTACTTAATCAATATAAATAACAACTACAAGTAAATACAAAAATAAATCCCAAAAATAAGTGCTATACATTTGCATCTATCTGCATCACACACACGTTAATTCACAAAACGGTATATTTCCATTAGACAACACTTCATGAAACGCAAATACACCTCAACAAACAGGTGGTCAAAACCTAATTTAGTAATTTGACTTGAGTACTTACGGTTAGTGATTCGTAAGTCTTTGCTTCAGCACGGTTTTCCCGATAAAGAATACCCTACAACTGATGGAAATGACAGAACGTCGGTGTTCGGAGCTGCGCGCGACTGCTGTAGTTAAATCCTTCTGATGAGAGCGCGAGAGATTCATCTAGTGCGTGGGAGCCGCGCGCTGCGGAGCGCCTGACAGATGCTTAATGAGAGGGAGTCAGAGGCACTGCTTTATGATCGAGTGAAGAATTGCTCAGCGATTACATCGAGTTAAACTAGAACGCATGATATTTGAATGATCATTTACTACTACTTGTTTACTTTTTTGTATTTTTGTATTTAGGCTGTTTCTTTTCTATTTAAACTTCATTATATAAACTGCTCCCCTAAAAGTGTCCTAAACAAATTTACAGTGTATTTGGACATAGTGTGCTAAGATAGGATATATGTTGTTGTAGTGACCATTTGGTCCTTGTGGAGGATTGGAGGATGCTATCTAAGGTCCTCCAGGTTGGTTCAATAGGCTATGATTCATTTTCAGAAACCTGCAGTCTAGCTGTTATGTAACGGTGAAGCTCAGCTAGTCATACCTCAACAAGCAGAACAGACCCCGCCAAGTATCAGCACACTCAATAAATGATAGGGTTTGTGCCTCATGACAGCCAGCAATGAATATTATAAAAATAAACTCTGGCAGGTCTAGAGCACATGTAATGCATTCTAATATATGTGCATATTTACCCAGAGTGAAGATGGAGGGAAGATTGCTCTTAATAGAGGCAAAGGAAACCCTGATTGGTCAGGATGTTTTGCTTATATCAAAAGTTTCGCTGCAAATGTTGAAAGAGGAAATGTAGAGAATGGGAGGTCAGAGAGGCAGGGAATTGGATTTCTAATAAGGCAGGGACAGAGATTGGGATCTGAACAGGATGAGTCTCTGTAGCAAAAGAGATGGGGAAAAGAGCAAGACAAAAATGAGTGAGTGAGGGATATAATCCAGCACGAACAGGTGGGCTACTGAGGGAGGAGAGATGGTAAACCTTTGTGATGATGCTTTCTCACACGGCTTGTCACTTTTCACTCATTCTGTCAGTCTTTCCCTGGAGCAGAGATTCGTCATTATAGCTTATCTCGGAAATAAAACCCCATTCATCTGAACCCCGTATAAAAGCCAAAGCTAAAATTTATCTAGTGGAACAGCAGTTTCTGTCTTTGTTTACAGCAGATGTCAAGTCATTTCATTTCACCTGTGGAGGATTTACTGTTTACGTCATGAAATTGTGTAGGTTCAGCTTTGCCTCCAGGTTAAATGCACAGATTCCCAAATGGAAACATTATTTTTGTTTGCTAGAAAGGATGTCTTTTGAACGGTTAAGCATGGGAATGTTCTTGAAGGAATTACTGACCCAAAACAGAAAAGTGTCTTATTATTTACTCACTCTCTTGTCATTTAAAGCTCCTTTCCACAAAGAGAAAGTTTTCAAACTTTCTCCCAAATCTGACTGCATGATACCCTTCCTAAAATATAAAATACGCTGTACATTTCAATGTGTAAAGACCCATACTGTGTAAAAATGGAAATGTACAATGTCTGTATGGTTCAAGTAAATCCTGCTAAGCCTATACCTAAGCTTTTAAGTGATGACTGGACTGAATGTCAACTGTTACACTGTGGGATTTGTGGCCTTTTGACCATACAAAATTGCATATCTGCCTAAACGTGTCTCTGATCCTTCTTATTTCTCTTTGTGTCATATTACATTAGCCTACAGCACCATATTTTCTAAAGTGAAATGGATAAATTCCCTGAAGGTTAAAATAGGTGAGATTTACCTTGTATATTTTTCATAAAAGGAAGCCGCTCAAGTTCATGTTTTCTAAGCTTCACATGTTTGTAGAGTTGGAAGATTTCACTTAAGGACAGATCTTCACACAAAGACGAGTATTAATCATGAGAGGCGGTAGATATAGTGCTAAAATCAAGCGTCACTGAGTTAGAAACAAGAAAATGCAATCTATAAAGACACATTTGATATTCCTGTGAATCCCTTTAGTGTCTTTTATATAATGTTATTATGGGTTTATCTCTTTGTAATAGTCATCATTTACTCACCCTGTCATTCCAAACCTGTAGTTATTTTTCTGTAGAACACAAGATGATTTTGAAGAATGTTTCATGGATGAAGGACGTCAATGGGTTTGTTTTAGGCTTGTATTGATGAACGTGTACTTGTTCTACTTGTACTTGTTCTGAAATGACAAGACGAAAAGATCAAAATATAATCTTAAATCAAATCAAAACACTGATTTGTGCACACATACACAAACTGCATCAAATATGGTGGCATATATGTCAACTAAGTCAAGCGGTTCTCACATGACCACATATTACATTTCATATAGTGTACAGACAAGAACAGTTGAAAAATTATTTCAAATATATTTTATTTGTGTTCCACAGAAGAAATAAAGCCATACATGTTTGGAATGATATGAATAAGTGAGGTCTTCCTTTAAGTTTAGACATGAAATCTGATTTAATTTGCTACTCCTTTAGACAAGAATGTGCCACCTGAGGAACCAACCACTTTATTTTTAACATGATGTTTAATAGTTAAAACCAAAATTGATGGTACCAGAATATTATGGGCAGCTGATTCCAGTATTTCATATATCATAGCAGTCTCTATGAATGGTTACAGACAAAACAATTATAATTGTCTGTAAACTTTTGTCAGAATTTCTGTTTATCAAAGAAAATGTAGATATTCTTTCATGGACAAATCTGTTTATAAAGATGTTACATTTACTTACTCATCTTTCAAATATTCAATGCCATTTGTAAGTATTCAGTAAGTAGCTGTTTCTAAGTCTGCTAAAATCTAAAAGTTATTGTTTAAACTGTAATATACTGACTCAAATTACATAGAAGCCAGCCAAATAGATTTTAGCTTGGGATTTTACTTGCCATGTTTTTATGTAATCAGGACGGCAATTCCTGGGCCCGTTACAAAACTGTCATCGCAGGCTCCCTTAAGCCAGGCTCGGCCTCTTATCGGCATCTTTGTGTGTAATATTCCTCAGATGGTTGGTGAGTGGCCTGTGGGCAGGCCGTCTGAAGCTGAGACAAGGTTAAGCAGACTGAAACACAAATTGGTACAAAGTAGTTCTACTAACTTTGTGCAATCTGGCCTTAAGTGCCTTATTTCACAGGTTACTTCTATCTTAAACCAAACCTGTGATATTTACATCACACACTGAGAAGGGCACTACATACAGCATTTATCATCATGCCAGTACCGAGATGAAATGACAAATAAGCAAGCAATATCTTAACCATAAGGCAGCACGGTCGGATAGTATAGCAATACATCACACTTTTTATTCTACACCAACTGAAAACAAAAGCTGGGAAGGAAAGCCCCAATAGATTAGTTTTTGTGCCGGGATTCCTGCCTTTTGGGTGACAACATTTGACATGTGAAGCTAGAGATAAAAGTGTTGTATCTGACATCCATCTCTGCATTTTAATTTTGTTTTCTTACCATTGCCATATTGTTGTAATGAGTTCACAAAGCTGATTCTACAGACAAACTACTATTTCGCTCAAAACTCTTTCAACTTACTCTGCCAGTGTCTTCTGTCTATTTTCATCATTCTTTGTTTTTCTCTCACTCTCAGGTAAACCAAATGTGAACAGTTATAACTTTGTAGATACTTTTTTCCCCTTGTTTTTGCCAAGTTCACACAACCCAGACAGAGATCCAGACACCACACTTCCATCTCTTTTCTGAACTAACTTTCTCTGTCTCTTAAAAAACACAACAACGCTGGGCTTTGATGTTGCTCCTGTGTAGGCAGAAAAGAAGAAAGAAAATAGCAAACTGTGAGAAAAATAGGCTTAACAATGTGTGAGACAAAATAATAAGATTTATAGAGCTAACTAATGACTAAATAAGCATCATATTTGATATCCTCTATTGTTCATTGGGGTCAGTTAAAGAAATGTAAAAATACTTTTATTTATCAAGGAAATAAAAGGTTAAAATGTTTGACGAAAGCAACTGAGAAAACCCCTTGATTAACTGCAGTGAATTGTGCATGGTCTTCATGTCAGGACATGTTGCTGAATGCCACAACTGAACAAGAACATGAAAGGGAGACTTGAATATGCTTAATATGGAAATGCTTTGGATAGACCTGAAAGGATGTCTTTATTATTATTTGGATGTGACCAAACTAGATTTAGTTGAAACCTCAGTAAAATGGAGGGGGTCCTGTTATGGGGGTGCATTGCTATTATTGGAAGTGTAAATCTTGAATGTATCATGGATTCTTTGAAGTATCAGGCGATTTAGGCAAATATTGTGATGCCTTTGAGAAACCTCAGAGGTTTGATGATCATTGGACTTTCCAGCAAGACAATCATACCAAAATTATACATCCAAATCTACTTAAGATTGATTCAGAGATTGTCTTTGAATGTTACTGAGTGGCCTGTTTAGTCTCCAGATTTAAAGCTTTTTAAAATATTTAGTGGAATTTGAAAAACATTAAAATGCAAGTACTGTCGACGTAATGGCATTTCAATTCTTAAAATTCTACATGTATTTATTAAAAAAATTTTTGTTGTTGTCGACTTTAGTCATTAATTTGCTTCCATAGATTCTCTAGAGACTTTCTACCTTCCCAAAATCACTCAAATGTGTATTAAAAAAACTTTCTGTAGCAGTTTACTGATGCCTTGGTTGAACTATTTTAAAATAGAGTGGAAGGAGCCTACTAAATGGCATGTAAAAATAAATAATAAAACATCTGTCCTGCTTACATAATGGCTGGTACATGGGGTGTTTCTGCTCAGGTGTCTAAAGGATCTGCCTGGTTTTGTGATGTAAGAAAATAAATCAGAGGGAACATTGACCAGGGGTGTGTTAAATCAATTTAAATGCAATGATTACCCAGCATCTGCTACCCCTTTTTACCAAATACAGGCAGAAGAACCTTGAGCTGGAGTGAAAATATCCTGTTGCTTTGATCACAGCTGTATATTATTACAACAACTATAACAACATACAGAAATACCAATACTTGGCATAACACCTACACCCCTGACAAAATACAAGTGCTTGTTGAGTTCATGATTGGATACCATTGTAAGGAAGCAATAATCCATGAAAATAAAATGGAACTGATAAAGATTCCATTTTTCCATATCTTTCCTAAAATGGAAAGATAAAGACATGTGGGGATTTAGGCATTGTAGCAGGTGGTGTTGATGCAAATGGAAGCAGCATAAGAAACAGATATTTAATTATTGATTTTTTAAGTCCTTTATTGTTGCTTATTTCCAGTAATGCCACCCAGCAACATTGCCTTAGAGATTTCAGTGTATTTACCCTTAAGCTGTCCAAGATGTAGATCAGTTTGCTTCTTCATAGGAACAGATTTGGATAATTAAATTACCTCACTTGCTCACCAGTGAATCTTCTGAAGTGAATGGGTACCCTCAGAATGAGAGTCCAAACATCTGATAAAAGCGTCACAATAATCCACAAGTAATCCACGTGACTCCAGTTCACCAATTAACATCTCAGGAAGTGAAAAGCTGCATGTGTGTAAGAAACAAATCCATCACTAAGGCTAACATTAAACTGCCACTTCTGACCAAAGTCCATATAAGTCAAAAGTTTGTCCTCTGTTTTCCTGTCACATCAAAATCCACCTTTTCAGTTTTGACAATGTTATAAAATATAGCCCAGACACAAAACATTGGCTTTGCTGTGAGCTGTTTTTTTATGAGATCAAAAAGGATTTCAAACTCAAGTTGTTGCCAAAAAGGTATTAGCAGTATATGTTGCACATATTTCACCATCTTATTGTTGTTCATTGTTTTAGGGAATGAAAGGTTTTTGATTAGTCAACAGGAGTATTGTATTATTTAAATTCTAGGAAAAACTGGGGGGGGTACTAATTAGAAATAGAAGTTACATGCAAAACAGCATAAATTACTTTACATAATAAACTACTTTAAATAATACATTCAAAGGAACAAAATGCAGTTGCTGATGTTCTGCAGCAATGTAATTTAATCATTATCCCTTCCCATGAATAAGTAGAGGTGTGTGCAGTAAGTGAATTATTAGGAGTGTTTTGTTTAGCATTAATTACTTCTTTCCCCACTAGGCTTTTTTTCTCCCTCACTTAGTGGCATCACATGGGCACACCCCCACACAGGCCTCATTGAAATGCTTGTGATGGGATGGCCTATTGTAACCATCTCTTTAACACTGAAGACGTCTGATCCATGTGACCTCCATCACTCATAATTTTCTGTCATGTGGAAGTTTTCATCTGATGCTAACTAAATGTTCAATAAGAGACAATTTAAGTGAAATATTTGCATGTTCTTCTGTTTTTTAAATAAATACACACACACACACGCACACACGCACACACACACACACAGGTGCATCTCAATAAATTAGACTGACGTGGAAAAGTTCATTTATTTCAGTAATTCAACTCAAATTGTGAAACTCGTGTTTCAAATAAATTCAATGCACACAGACTGAAGTAGTTTAAGTCTTTGGTTCTTTTAATTGTGATGATTTTGACTCACATTTAACAAAAACCCACCAATTCACATCTCAACAAATTACTTCATGAGAACAATAAATAAATAAAACATTTTTAGTGAATTGTTGGCCTTCTGGAAAGTATGTTAATTTACTGTATATGTACTCAATACTTGGTAGGGGCTCCTTTTGCTTTAATTACTGCCTCAATTCGGCGTGGCATGGAGGTGATCAGTTTGTGGCACTGCTGAGGTGGTATGGAAGCCCAAGATTCTTTGATAGTGGCCTTCAGCTCATCTACATTTTTTTGTTTGGTCTCGTTTCTCATTTTCCTCTTGACAATACCACATAGATTCTTTGAATCTTTGCTGGCCAGTCAAACACACCAACACCATGGTCATTTAACCAACTTTTGGTGCTTTTGACAGTGTGGGCAGGTGTCAAACCCTGCTGAAAAATGACATCAGCATCTTTAAAAAGCTGTTCAGCAGAAGGTAGCATGAAGTGCTCAAAATGTATTGGTAAACGGGTGCAGTGACGTTGGTTTTCAAAAAACACATTGGACCAACACCAGCAGATGACATTGCACCCCAAATCATCACAGACCGTGGAAACTTAACACTGGACTTCAAGCAACTTGGGCTATGAGATTCTCCACCCTTCCTCCAGACTCTAGGACCTTGGATTCCAAATGAAACACAAAACTTGCTCTCATCTGACAAGAGGACTTTGGACCACTGGGCAACAGTCCAGTTCTTCTTCTCCTTAGCCCAGGTAAGACGCCTCTGATGACAACTGTAGCCAAATTCCTTGACACGTCTGTGTGTGGTGGCTCTTGATGCCTTGACCCCAACCTCAGTCCATTCCTTGTGAAGTTCACCCAAATTATTGAATCGATTCTGCTTGACAATCCTCATAAGGCTGCGGTTCTCTCGCTTGGTTGTGCATCTTTTTCTTCCAAACGTATTCCTTCCACTCAACTTTCTGTTAACGTGCTTGGATAAAGCACTCTGTGAATAGCCAGCTTCTTTGGCAATGAATATTTGTGGCTTACCCTCCTTGTGAAGGGTGTCATGATTGTCTTCTGGACAACTGTCAGATCAGCAGTCTTCCCCATGATTGTGTAGCCAAGTGAACCAAACCGAGAGACCATTTTGAAGGCTCAGGAATCCTTTGCAGGTGTTTTGAGTTGAAAGCTGATTGGCATGTCACCATATTCTAATTTGTTGAGATAGTGAATTGGTGAGTTTTTGTTAAATGTGAGACAAAATCATCACAATTAAAAGCACAAAAGACTTACTTCAGTTTGTGTGCATTGAATTTATTTAATACATGAGTTTCCCAATTTGAGTTGAATTACTGAAATAAATCAACTTTTCCACGACATTCTAATTTATTGAGATGCACCTGTATATATATATATATATACAATTAGTTTCAATTTGTTAACATTATTTCACTAAGTTATTACATGTGCTAATAATGAACAATACTTAGTACAAATACAAATACTTAGTACTAAATGTACAGCATGATGCCAGAAACTGAGAGACTGAGGAGGAGCTTCTTCCCTCAGGCCATCAGGCTCCTAAACTCAAACTCATTTTCATAACATTTACAAGACTAATTTATTAACTGTAAAACATTCACTATTCTCATCATCCACATTGCTGCTACATGTACATACCCGGTACAACTTGTTTGCACATCCCTCTTACACATCCCTGTTTATATTACTATTTATTAAGTCCTCAGTATACTGTTTTGCACATTGTACTTTATTGCACATTTTACTCTTTATTTTCTCTTCTTCTTTTTATTTCTTACCTATATTTATATATATTCTCTTGTGTTGTGTTACTTTTTTTGCACTGTCCATTGAGCTGACCTGATTACATTTCACTTCTGATTATATCCTGTATAATTGAGTATGTGACGAATAAACGAACGTTGAACCTTGAACCTTCAACCTTGAAACTTGAAATACAATATTTAGTAATCTAGTTGATGTCAATATCAGCATTTAATAATACATTTTCAAAATCAAAAGTTGTATCTGTTAATATTAGTTATTGCACTGTGTACAAACATGAACAATCAACAACAGCATTTTTATTAATGTTAACAATAAGTAATATAAAGCTGCAAAACACACATTGCTCATTATTAGTTCATGTTAGCGCGTTAAATGTCTCCTTGTTGTATACCATTCGTTTAAACAAATTCAGTGATTTCATTAACTGCTGTATATAAGAAGGTAATACATTTGAAATCAAAATAAATGCATTTTGAATTTTACACAATAGAAATGAGGCTGTGATGAATATGTAGTCTACAATGACATGTACAGAGGTAGTTGAAAACTGTAAAACGTATGTGGTCAGTACAATCCAATGAGCACTTCTTTCCCTCACAGCCTTTTTCATCCCTGCAAAAAATCATACGCTGAGTGATGTCTTTATTCTTCTTTAATTTATATTTAAATAAATGTGACTGTTGTCAGCTTCAGAAATTAATAAAAAACTAGAGAATTCAGCATAATGCAGCTTTTAATATATTTTTTTGCAAGTCTGTTAATCAAATTAGACCTCAAAATATTTTAGATTTTCAAATATTATTTTCCTCAATGGTATATTGGACTAATGTATACGCCTGCAGAAACTGTCATATAAATTCTAAAACATGCTTAAAATGACAGCAAAAGGATCAGGATATTTTACATAATCAATATCAATAAAAAAAGATCAATTACATTTTATTAGTCTATTTCATTACACTTTGAGACTTAATAAAAAACATTGTGTCTATCCCCTTAAGACCCATGCCTGATCAAATTCATGGATTTTGAATAGTTTTTAGTGTGTCAAATTTAATTTAAGTGCCGAATTTTGGTGGCGTTTTTGCATTAAAAAGTAAATATATAAGACAAATATTGAAAAATGTAGCTGGGGCTAATAAACTTAATTTGTCAAAATATTTATAAACAAACATGCAAGGGCAGAGGACTTGAGATATCCACGACATTAGATAGTCTTTCATCTTTTTCATTTTGAAATATCTCCCCATCATTTCTGTCTGGCATTTGATTGTTATTTAGGATGAAAAAACAACTGCCTCCAGTGCCTGAGTAAATCATATTGATAGAAATAAAAATGTCAACTTCTGAAGAAAAGTCAATATCAATCGCTTCGGCCAAACTTGTAGCCTTGGGCCCGTCTGACCATGCCTGGCCAGAAAGAAGCTGCACAGTTAAACTTCACAAGCCGACAATCCCTGTTACTCAATTTAATCAAATTGCCAAATATCATAAAAAAGACTGTAAAAAAGTAAGTGTAAATGGTAACAAAGTTGACTTAAATGTACCTTTGGACTTTGAGTGGGATTCTTCTTCATGGCTAGTCTGGCTTGACCTGAATGAGATGCAATATTCAAGTACTTGCGAGTGGGAGGCCAGCGCTTGCCTCTGAGTCACACGCACTTGTACTATGTGCATCTTGTGTCTCTGTGAAATGGAGTGAAAATGTGAGGGTGACACATTTTTCAGTAATCCTCAAAGGACTCCTACACTAGTGGCAGTTTTTGGGTTTGAAGTTAGTAAGCTGTTCAATTGAGATAAATGCTTCCGAACGACCGTAACCAAAAAAGTTTATATCATCTCAGACTCACGCCTCCCAACTATTGTACTTTTTTACAAAACAGGATTAAGGTCAGAGAAACAGCTTTAAAAAAACACACACATATCCAAAGGAATATGTAAAATACCATCTACTTTTAAAGATGGCAGTGTACTGTCAACTCTGACCTGAGACTTCAATCACTGGAAATCTGGTTATATCAGGTTGTTTATAACATTATTGTTTATATAATTATTAATATGTTTATCTAATTATTATATTATTAGCTTTTCACATATTTTAGGATGTTTTCCACAAATAAATCTGGACAACACTGACCTTAAATGTTGAACTACATGCTAAGAAAAACATAATTTTTATGTACAGGTCAATGTACATTACTGTTCAAACGTTCGGGTCAGTAGATTTTTATATTAAATATTAAAAATGATGAAAGATTTCTTGATCAAGGCTGCATTTGTTTGTCTAAAAATACTATAAGAACTGTAATATTCTTAAATTGTATTACAATTTAAGATAAGGTATCATAATTATTATTATTGTAAAGTATTTTAAGATGTCATTTATTTCTGAGCAGCCAGTGTTCAGTCACATGAAATCATTATATGCTGAAATCTTAATGCAAACAGTTGTGCTGCTTAATATTTTTGTAAAAATATATATATATATATATATATTTTCACAAAACTATTGTGAAAAAAATATATTTATATTATATATATATATATTCATATGTTCATTCATATTCATTCATTTGCAAAAACAGATAACTGTTTTTAGCAATTTTCAGAAATCATGTTTTTTATTGTGCATTCCAATTAATCTCAATCAAAATGTTTATTTTGAATATATAGATTAAACAATAACAAAAAACAGCTAACTACCAATACAACACAATAAAACGTGATAACATAAAACATGATTTTTGAGTGTTCATATATATTTATTAGTGCTGTCAAACGATTAATCGCATTCCATAATAAAAACATTTCTGCATTATATATGTATGTACTGTGTATATTTATTATCTATATATAAAAATACACACATATACAGTATATATTATGAAATTATTTTATGTTTACACATTTATTTATTTATTCATATTCTTATATAAATATATTTAATATATAAACATACTTTTTTCCTTAAATATATACATGGATGTTTGTATTCATATTTACATAATACATTTACACAGTACACACATACGTAGTGTAAACAAAAACTTTTATTATGGATGCGATTTTATATATATATATATATTAGTAAATGTAAACATTTTTAACTGTCAATTTTGATATTTTTTTCTGCATCCTTGTTGAATAAAAGTATCAATGAAAAAAATAAAAGTTACAATAATAATAACTCTGACCCCAAACTTCATTAAAGCATGTTTTGGCTCTGCCATCTAGCGGTAAATAAATACTTAAATAATTCCCTGCTGGTCTATAAAAACAAAACACAGACAACTGAGATATCATAAAACATTTTATTTAGGGTTAATGGGGTATACAATCCCCTTATTTCAACAATACCTGTCAGTGAACAAATTCTAAAAAGGAAAATCCTCACCCATATTCCAAAACTCAGTGGATTAAGCTATAAACAATCAACTTTCCATGCCTACATTATTTACATCCTTATGATATATTGCAGTGCATAATATCAGGCTCGTGGATAGTTCCAAAGATCAAGCTCAGAATGCCGCTTTCTCGTGTCATTTACAATAACACCCCTTACTTTGGTCACAACTGACGATTAACAGGAATCTTCCGAACATCTCTGAAGTCTTGATCAATGCACTTACACGGCCTCAAGAGAGAAACCACACACACAGTCAACCCAAGACCTCAGGCACATGAGAAAAGAAGGAGAGCAACCATCTTCAAATAATGAGCTGAACCGGAACACACATCTCACGGTTTGGCATCGCCCCTGAAAAGCAGCTGAATAAAATATGCGCATTCAAAATATCAAAAATGAACCTAGAGGACAAACCAAATCATTTCCTATTCATAAACAGGGCGAGGGTGAAAACAGGAAACTAAAGATGTGACTGTTTTATCATGCACCGGGAGAAGAGCAAGGTACCGTGAGGACAAGACAAAACATGGCTAGACGAAGGACGCAGCCCTGTCACTTCTTATGTTTACAGAGGTAGAGTTTTCCTGTCAAACTTGTTTACACCAATGTGATTTTCTGAGTTATGGATCAAAGAGACAGAAGTTGTAGATTTCAGGGGAATGCATCCGCCTTAGTCTGGAAGGCATTCTATGCATTCATTTACGACGTGTATTCAAACGTTTTTATTGTTATTTTCATCCTTCTAAAGCCAGATGAAACAGCGACTCACCTGAAAGAGTCCTAATCAACCTCAATAGTCATCTCTCATTGTCATAAATAAATAAAAAAATACAAATTAGCTTTTTCCATCTGTGGCATGTTATCCCAGAGCAGGCAGGTTCGTGACTGTGAATGTAAGCTTTTGGACTGTCCATTTATTAGCATCTGTGTCTATGTATTTGTATTGGTTATGAATGTATTCTAATGTGTGTTTGTGTTGCTGTCGCCTCCTGTTGCCAGGCAGTCATCAGGTGATGGTGTGTGTGTGTGAGCACTAGTCCACTCCAAGAGCTTTGAGCTGTCTCTCAATCTCCTCATCTGATATCCCATCTGCTTTGGATGTAGCAGTTTGGTTTCTTTCGGGCAGCTGAGGGGGCATGAGCCATCTGCAGGGGAAACAAAAATCCATTACGGATGAAAATGCGAAGTGATGGATAGTATGTCTGCCATCCAAGACTCAATAGTCATGACACTTCAATGTGTAGGCCGTAGGGTGCAGAAAACATTAATGCTCTATGATTTCATTCTCTAAAATTAAAAATATCAGAAAGTTTTCACACTTTAAATTAGTGTTGTCTAAAAAGTACCAGTACTTCAGGACCAAGTCAATACTGAAATGTTAACAAAAATGAATGATACCAGTCTTTTTGCAATACTGACAATTTGGTTCCTGTCCACAAGCTGCTGCTTTTAAACATCGCGGTGCGCATCAGTTTGAGAGCTCTGTGAAGGTTTCTATTTATATGTTTTTGCAGTTAAACCACTCACAACACATGAACTCAAATGTTTGAAGTTAGTCAGAATCCACTCAATCCGCAGAAACCACCAGTGCTTTTGTTCAGTGCAAGCCTACTGAGTTCTGCTTCTGTGATTCTACCAGTAGTTTCTGTATTTAACCCATTCACCGCTGGAATACAAGTTTTATCCATGCGGTGTAGATGAGCAAATGGGTTTTATTTAAATATTTTGCTGTGTGTGCTCTCAGGCCAGAGTGCAGAGCATAAGGAAACATTTCAGAGTGACGAATAGCTGTATGATATTGTGCAGAATACCCTTATATGGAGATGGGGGCTGGTTTTATGCTAATTAAGAGGCAGAAGAAATTTATGCACATATATACCATTTAAAGTTTACATGAAAAAACTTGACTTAAACATTTACATAAAAAACACTTGTATGCAGATATTACTTATTTGAATTGACTGTTGTGTGGTATATCTTTCCACTAACATTGGTGGATGGGGATTATATAGTTACACAAATATAATTGCTGCATGATATAAAAACTTGTTGGATAATTTGATGGCCATATTTGATCCAGTCAAAGAAAACAAACGTTATCCAGGATTACAGTAAATCAAATTCAAAATCTAAATGAAGGCTTAAAACATGGGCTTTTTATTTAAATTATGGGGAGATTGGAACTTTGACTCCATTTTCAACATGATCTTTTCTACTACTTTAGTTTAAACATATAACAATATTTTTTATAGCAACAGTTTGGACCATGACAGTATCTCTGTGTATAAGACAATGATCAAAGAGAAATTATGATTCGACTGGTCTGCAGAAAGCCAACCCACTGAACACTTCTGGTGTGACTTTAAATGCAGACCTTGAGCCAAAATTAAATCACCAAACACCAATGACTTGTACATATGGGTACAGTACACACTTCAAAACTGTTGCAACAGAGGTGGACAAACTATTTAAGTACATGAATTATGTTTCCATCTTTGTTGCCACAGTTTGAAGTGCCTTTTCTAAGTCAAGTCAAGTCAAGTCAAGTCGAGCTTTATTGTCATTCCACTACATGTGTGGACACCTCACAGGAGCTACATAAATACAGATATACAACAAAAACAGTATAAACCTATGCACAACTAACCTACTGTCAGCTCTGACTATACATATCTATATACTTATATATAGTACTTTCAGTACTTTCGTCCATATAATGAATGTCATTGGTGTTTGGTGATGAATTTTTGGCCAGAGGTGTTCAGCTGAGATTAGACTCGGCTTTCTGCAGACCAGTCAAGTTCTTCCACACTGACTGAATCATAATTTCTTGTATTATATACACAGAGATTGTCATGTTAGAATAGAACTGTCCAAACTGTTGCTATTTAACACACAATTCCCTATAACAATATGAAACATTAAGATTTGTACTCTTGGAAATTACTAAAATAGTCAAAACCTTTCATTAAAAGGGGGTGACCCAATACTTTTGGCAATATAGTGTAGTTGCACATCAATCTGAAAAAGCAGGCCTTCAGAAAAAAGTGCAAGCTTAATTAAAACAAAACTTGAACCACTGGAGTGCTGCTTTGGTGCTGTTTGGGAAGAGGGTTAGATCGAACCCTGCATGCAGGCTTTTTCGTTCTCAGACAGACTAAAGCGGTTTGGCGTATTTTTACATATAGCCACTGTGGCCTACATGTTTAGTAACCACTTCTGATTTGGCATGGTCATCACATTTAAAGCCAAAAACACTCCCACACAACCGAGGTACTTCCTCATTTTGGCCTTATTTGAATGCAAAACATTTGTAGGATCAGTTGAAGGTTCTCTGATTCACACTGCATCCCTGCTTAGTTGCCACATATGATAAGCACATACGCATAATCATATGACAAGTATTTTCTCTGCATCTCCTACAAGTCTATGGATTAATGCACTGAAATCATATTGCAATGCATTTTTTTAATTCAATATACTGTGCAGCCTTAATGGACACAAATGGATTTCAACACTAATGCACTACATTAATAATAAGTCTGTTTATTGAATCTGGTGCCATGGTTTGATTGATACCCATATAATCTTTCAGTTCTTACCTTTCCTGAGATCTCAATTCCAATTTCATCCAACACCTGATTCACAATGTCCTGAGACTCTTCCTCATCACCAGAATCCTCAAAGATCTCATCCAGTGTGTCGTTCACTGTAAGCAGACAGAAACAGAAGGGAAAAAACATGCATTACAATCAAATTAAGTTTTGCTTTGTTCAAAAACAATGGGAAATTATAAAACAGTGTACACCTAAAACAATCTAAGAAAGGTGAAACCTGATACCAAAATGTTAAAAAGCTACAATTTGTATTATTCTGCCATGCAACAGTTTATTATTCTTTCTTTGTTTTGCATTCACGAGAGTCAACTCTTTTCTGTGTGAATATATTTTAAAATGTAATTTATTCCTAGGAATATTCTTCTTATTCCTGTGATGGTAAAGAGACATTTTCAGCAGCCATTACAAGTCTTCCGTGTCATATGACCCTTCAGAACCCACATTAAAAGAATACTATAGTAATTTAGAGTAAATTGTGTTTTTGAACCATACCATAGTAAAGTACTTGAATTAATTGGTTGTGGTAATGTACAACTATAGTAATATAAACAAATTATTTTACCCAATACTGTACTAATTTTCTACAACCAATATAGGGTATATTACACCACAATACACTAAAGTTTACTGTAGTAAAAACTAAATTACACTATAGTATTTATTACAGTATATAAGTTCACTATAGTTAATACTACAGTATGCTTTAGCATTCATTAAAGTGTTGCAAATACTTATATATATAATCTTTAATAGATATGGTATGGTTCAAACACACTATAGACCCTTCACGGTATACGTCACAGAAGTTCGCAGTGCGCATGTCGGTCAGAACGTTCATTCCATCTCATTGTGTTAACCATAGAATTTCTCAACAAGAGACAAAACTTAGGGCTGTGATTTTTACCAGATTTTAATAATGGACCAACTACTACAGGTGTTGGTGTTGTGATATATATATATATATATATATATATATATATATATATATATATATATAATTCTGAAACGCAAATAAATAAATGAGGCTCAATCATCTATTAACAAACATACGTGTTTATTTTAGCACTTATGTCAGTGAACACTCAGCCTGCAAAACACTAAAATAAATATCAAATAAATAATACAGTTAAATAGGAAAGTAGCCTTAAATGAGAAAGTTAAATACACCCGGTGTGTGACGTCACGTGCACTACCGCCGGTGACGCGGTTGTCATGGCCACCATCACAGCCCTAGACAAAATGCCTACTTGTTGCGTCGTGGATTGTGAAAATCGCACCAGTTCTGGAGTCAAGTTTTCAGGATTCCTGCGGATCTCATCCGTTTCAAAACAGACGACATCTGTGACTGCAAGCTATTAAACGGGCAGACTGGGACAATACTACGATCAAAGAGGCTCGTGTTGGTAGCGCTCACTTCATATCAGGAAACGTTAAAGTCATCCTTTATCATCCCTTTCTGTTTGCTTAAACTCGAAAGCCTGGATTGCATGAACAGTTTTCTGTACGTTAAGCTATGCAAGTTAATAGTGTTGTAAATGTCATGGACCTGTGTCATGCTACAGATGTAACGTTAGCCAGCTGCTAGTAGTTAGCCGCAGGCTAGCGCCAACATTGTGCCAACAACTGTAGAGTTAAGCCTTGATAAGTAAACAAATGTTTTCTGTAAACTGTTGACTGATTTAATAGTTAGGTGAAGTTTGATATCTGGCATAAATTGTGACCTGTGGCATGCTACAGACTTAGCAGATCGCAGACTAGCTTTACATTAGCGTTTTCACTATGACAACAGTAGATCGTGTGCAATTATTTTTTGTAGGAGAGGCATAACTTGACTCCAGTAGTCCTGAATTTGTGCCCTCCTTGTTTGTGTACACAAAACAAAGCCAGACACTAAGACAAAAATGGAAAGGTACAAATAATAATAAAAAGTATCTTATCTATCTATAAGGCTTGTCTGTTTCTCCTTGACACAATATGCCGGTCTATTCGCGCCATTTTCTGACCCAAGCTGCGCGCACCCAACCTAGGCTTTCGATGTTTACAAACATTGAAGGGGTCTATAGTATGTACTACAAATTACAATAGTATTTTTTCATATTATATGCTGATTTGCAGTTCAAAAAACATATTGAATTAAGAGATGCACCGATACCGATACTGGTATCAATATCGGGCCAGATACTGCGATTCTGTACTCATAGATATGCCCCAATACCACACAGCGTGTGAACAGTGCTGTATCCAGACTAAGAAACACTGACAACAGAACAACAGAAGGTAGAGTGGAGTTATTAAGGATTGTCTAGCCCTAGCACGTTGCACACAGGCGGCTAGTTTCCCTTTCGCCATAAAGGCATGTATGCTTGACATTTAAAATAAATGTTGCTTATAGTGAATGCCCCTATAAATTTAGTTTTATAATTTAGTTTTAATCCAAATGATGGGTGTGCTGCTAAAGAGGAATGAAATAATCACACAACAGAAGTGATCTCTCTCTCTCTCAAGTAACTTGTACATTGGTTTACTCACTCGTTTTTGACAAATCTGACCGAACTACTAACTTTTTAGTGATGTCTGTCAGAAAGGGATACTCGCTCAAAAAGCTCACGCATCTGCGCCGCCATGCACTCAATCCACTCTGCGTGCTTTGCTTATCAGCTCGAGAACATCAGATATACAGGCATGAATACTGAATGTTTAACATTATTTGAATTGCATAGATATACCTCCTAGGATATACATGTCTCTCATCCTGCACCAATTCAAATATGTGCATGCGTTGCACATGTTTTGCTTGCTTCATGAGTGTTCTGCATTATATGAATTGCTTTGGAATAAGTCGCAGCACATTTCAGATGAAAACAACGCAACATATTTCTGAAAATACATAGATAACAGTGTGTAAATCACAGTAACAAGATTTATATACTATCTTCCTGCAATATTACAAAACAAACATCTTGTGATTACAGTACTGAGCCTGTGATCAGCTTTAATGGGCTATTAAATAAAATGTAGTACCATAGAGGGAAAAAAGAACAGTGAAAGTAAAGTTAAAGTCTGTGTAAAGTCAATTCTGAGATTTGTTTGTAAACATTATAAATGTATTGCTGAAACATGTTCAAAGACTGAACTGTGTAGTACTTAATTGTGGAGTTAGACCGTTGAACAGTTTTCACCTTTTTCGTGATCAGTATTTTTTGGGCGGGGCTAAATCAGGACTCGATGACGCAATCGAGCACAGCCCTTTTCCCAAGTTACACTATAGATATGTTCGTCTTGAAGCAGTGCTGCAGATCGATCTGTCTGTGACATCAAAGTACAGTGAGAGCAGACGCTCCTGATGCTTTCAAATCACTCTCGCTGTACTTTGATGTTGTCATACACTGATTGTTCTGCAGCACTGCGTCAAGTCAAACACACTTAATAACTAGAACACATTAGCATCAGTGGTTCACGGCTCAATCGCGAGTTACTGTTATAACCGGTTAGTTACTACAGCAGTAGTCAGCAACAGGCGGCCCATCATTTCTGACCCACGCCCTTAGCCAGATTATTTGGATAGCGGTTGGTTCTGAAATAGATATGTCATGACAGCAACAGTTACTCACAATCAGAGTATGATCGGTGCGATTCTGAATCGAGTGAAGCGATTTTATAAAAGTCAGAACATTGTTGTTTTCACTCGCTCCATAAGCGCTACACCACGAGTACAATTCAAGACCAACGGCCCTTAATATAACTGCATATTTAGATGAAATTCATGTGTTAAACATATTTAGCTAGCTGGCTAGATAGAAAAGGATCACTCAAATCAGAAAGAATGTGAAGGCTATGATGATGACTGCAGTGGACATGAGCGGGAAGTTATAGTTCTCAGGGAATGTATGTGTCTTCTGAATATTTTCAGCTGAACGCATGATTTACTACAACACTTATTCAGACACAATCGCTCTCTCAATAATGCATCCAAACAAATGTAATCTTACAGTACTACTTCATCTGTAGTCGATCTCGAGTGAGCAGAAATCTGCAAGAAATGCATCGATCGGTGGGTAAAATAACTGATGAAAACGTAGCCTACTGTTACTTTCATCACAAACAAAATTTGCACTACAAAAAGCAGTAATTGTCAAGCTTGTCATGTGGTAGGAAAAAGGTTTGCACACTAATGTTCCAATAAGCCACTTTGAAACTCTCCTGTTATTATTTTTTTTGTATGTTATGAACAGAACTGTGATATTTCAAACATACTGAAATACTTGAGACGCGAAGCTGTGTTTCTGATATCCGCGAGAGTCATTTTTAAATGCTCGGAGGGGAAATTGTTTACGCTCCACTCCGCTCACCACACAAATGTGTTTTTTGTTAAAGACTGTCGCAGGATTTTACACAGAGTATTAGCTCACTACCATTTACTAAATACACTGTAACAGTCAGTTGCATTTTTCATCAAATAATATCTTAAATTATCTTTTGACTATGTTCTGGCCCACCATCTAGTGTCGAAATTTGTTTTTGGCCCGATGCCAAACTTACTTGCCGACCCCTGGACTACAGTTTGTTAGCTAGCTATCGTCACGTAAATGTATAATATCTGGTTGTGATAATTTACAAAACAGCTCGGTCTCCTTATTAAAGGAGACGGTTTAGAGAGACGGCAGCTTTCCCGCGAGTGGGCATGGTTTCATTGCCGCCATTGGACACGCCCCCAGCGTTTGAGAGCAGAGAATACTGCTTATTTTTTCAAGATTTTGATACCTTATTTTATTTACTTGGTGTTTTTAGCATTCAAATTTGGCTGGGTGGTTAATAACACATTTTTCTGTGATGTGTGACAAACTCAGAACACACATTTCATTTTGACTTTAAAACAATTTTTTTATTTGAATTCAGTGTGAAAATAACAAATGGACTAATTTTAAATTTGCTAAATGGACTAATCCAACAAACATTTTACATATTCTTTTGGTTTCTGTACTCAATATTTTTAATGATTACAAATGCAATGAAAATACAGGTATCATATCGGTATACTCGGTATAGGCAAATGCCAAAAATAAAACCATCGGTACTTGCCTAGTTCTGTAAAAAGTGGTATCGGTGCATCCCTATTTCTAATTATAACTAATTTTTAAATACATTTTTTCAGCTTAATATTTTTTGTGGAAACGTGATACATTTTCCCCAGAATTCTTTGATGAAAATAAAGTTCAAAAGAACAGGATTTGTTTGAAATGTAAATATTTTGTAACAGAAATGTCTTTACTTGTTGACCAACCTAATGCATCCTTGCTGAATAAACATATTAACCTATTTAAACAATCCCAAACTTTTGAAGTCTTTACTGTGATGTTTTATTAATTATATTCATACTTCCTGAAAAGTATTAACTTCTTTTCAATCATCTGACCCAAATCTTTTGAATGGTAGCAGTGCGTGTACAAATTATTTTGGGGCAAAGATATTAGTGTGCACTCATTTATTATTTTTTTGTCACTAATTTATTTTGGAAACAACAAGCTATTCATCATTTGGAGCCACTTTGATTTGAAAAAAATAACCCAAAACACATCCTTCCTTCTTTATTTTATAAAACCCACTAACTAAATCACCCACAATAACAATAAATAAATAAAAAAACATCGTACTCATCTCTTCTGTCATGTCCATCTTTGCCGTCTCTTTCTGGAAGTTCTGCAGGGTCTGCATTGTCTTCTGCGGATCCATCTTTTTGTTGACAGCTTGCATTGTCTGTTGTTTTGAGAAAGGCAGAGACACAAACAAACGAGTCACTGTTTGATTCATGTCCATTTTAAAAGTTGCACTTTAGGCTACTTATGCAAATAATTATTGCAGTGTATCGACATGCCATTATATTGTGCCAAATACGCATTTACAGACCAACACATACAAATTCTAATAAAACCAAAACCACACAGGTCGCAACATACATAATTAAGAGCTGCTAAGTTGTGCACAATGTCAATTTGCAGCCCTAGCTGGAAACAAACTAGCATTTACAAGCTATGACTTCTCTTGGGAATTTATAATGGGGTTTGTAAAAGTGGTTATCCATTTATGAGTAAGGTTCAGAATACTTTAAGATCAGTTTACATTAAAGAGAATTTCACAAACAAAATAGGAAAGTTGCTTCTGGTAATGTTTACCACAGTCTTTATTTTACTCATAATCCAAAAACATAACTCAAAAAACCCATTAGAAATTCCAGAGGGAAACCATAGTTTGAAAACGCTAATTCTCCTTGGTTTTTAGGACTACAAAATAAACAGCCCTATTTCCTTAAATGTGAAATCACAGCAGTTTCACACAATTTTCAACCTAACTTAAGAGCTAAGGTTTAAATCTCTGTCAGGATCGCAAAAATGAACTGAGCTACATTCATGGTGCTTGGGACAAACTTTTACGAACGTTATCATGAGTTTAAAAAGACAGAAGGGTCTTACTTTGGTGGTTGTGGCCATGGCACCAGCCATCTTCATATTAGAGTTCATTAGCTTGGTTTGTGTTGACATGGAGGTGACCTTAGAGCTGACGGCATATGTACGTGTTTTCTGTTTCCTCACTTGAACAAGTTGCTTGGCTAAAACTTTACAGGCGTCTCTGTTCCCGGTCTTTGCCATTTTCTTGATTTCCATCTCCTGTGATAAAGAAAGCAAAACAGTTAGAGACGGACCTACTGACATTAGAACTGAATTACACAGTTATCCAGAATGAGAATTATTGGTGAGAGTAGAAGAAGATTTGTAGAATACTTTTATTTGATAAAATGCAGCTCAAAGGGCTTCACAGATGAGAAAATATGAAAGTGAAATGACCTAGTGTATGTGAGATGATTTCAATGGGGTTTTTAAGTAATTCTATGTGATTTAATTTTTGTACAAGAAGCCCAAAAAAACAAGATTTTGCAGAAAGAGTTATACCATAAAAAAGCTACAGTAAGAAGGGGAAAATAAACGGTCAATTATATAGTGTAAATATAGTGACCTGAAAAAGGTTTAACGTCACATTATAATACATTTTACTGTAATAAAACGGTCACATTTATTTATTCATATATTCTTATATAGTATTTAATATGAATAACTTTGATTATTCATATTTTGTTATCAGAAATGCACATTAGGGAGATTTTCATTTAATTTTCTGTTATTAAGTTGAAATATTTATATTGTTGTTATTTAGTTCATGTTTATTGCATTGTTTAAGTGTCTATATATGAATATTGGCCATGTTTTTTAAGGACATGGCCACTTACGATCAACATCAGTCTTCATATGGCTTTATAATTTACCTTTAAAATAACCTGTATTTTTATAATGTTTATCAGTACATTTAGAGGTAAAACGCAGATTTTGGTTGTTCAAGTAGATTAATTAACTAATGAAAATTAAATCTCTTAATGAAATATGAAGTCGTAAAATATAGCGTCACCAATATGTCAGTCTGTAATACCTAAAACACTGTCACAGTATTATACAAACTTGATGGCAACCTCATCTGCTGCTCATTTTTGTGTACAATTACCAGGATATTTTAACATTGTACAATGATAGTTATGTTTACACTGGTATGAGTGTATGAACAGGGCTCTAGAATGCGACCAATTTGGTCGCACGTGCGACCTAATTTCTCAAGGGTGCGACTAAAATAAAACTTTAGTCGCACTGGTGCGTCCAGCCATTCGAGAAAACAAAACAAAAGTCTCCGCGACTCAGAAAGTCTCTCTGCTGTTCGACAACAGACACGTTAGTCTCATATCGTGGTCTAAACCAATCAGAGATAGTGAAGGGCGGACCCCCCTCTGATTGGCCGTGGTCCAGATATTCCTGTATGTGTGTGTGTGTGTGCGTTTGAAGATGCGTGTGCTGCTGCTGTCAAACAGAGAGAGAGGTTAGTAGTAGAGATGCTCGCAGCTCTTTCTCTGAATCTGCTCTATTCAGTGAACGTCTGACAGTTACTCCAGGATTATGCGATCCCTGAATTTATCGCAAAATCAAGCAAACTCCGCTATTTTCCAAATTGCCGCAGATTTTGCGCTTAGACGCGTCTTGTGACGTCATCGCAATGCGCATTCAGTCAAAGAAAGGTTGTTTCTCAGTTCCAAAAATGGAATGAACAGCTTTGCGTTCTCTTCATGCCCGATTTACAAGAGCTACATCGGACAAACGAACCGAAAGAGGAACGAATCCGCGCTACTCGTTTGGGCTACAGACCGTGTATCTGCTCGGACCGGAGCCGCGGGCTGCTCTCGATCACGCGACACCGTTATACACAGCGCTGGGAGATACAGTGAATAAAGTAGAATCAATAACATCTCTGTCAGATCTTGTGAGAAGCCTTCAAATTCGGCACATAATTATGTTAAAGCTAAAGACATCAGAACAAACGCCACTGATGTGGAAACCAGGAGAAAAATTGTTCAATAAACACAAATCTCCACCATTCACCATGGATTTAATATAACTAACGTTACAGGAATAACTTGTGGCAGAAATGGTCTAATGTCTTAAAGTGTTTTTAAATGCTTCACACAACTTTTCCCAGCACTTCAAAGCTTTAAGTATTACCGAATTTTAAAGTTATTTTTAATGTGATGACATTATTTGTTCATCCTTCATAGGTTACCCCATTTATAAAACTAAAAGTTTCATAATGTAGGAAAGCAAACACTTATTTAAAAATAAAAACATTAAATTACCACTATTAGATGGCTGCAGAGAAGTACTTATAGGCTTATCAGCCATTTCCACTCCCTAATATATTGTATATATATATTTATTTATTAAATTATATTTAGACATTATGAATGACATTGATAAAATTAATTTTGAACTGCATCTCAACTCCCCAGACAGCACAAGTATATCTGTAAGACGTCTGATAAAGATCTGGGAAACATCTGCTGTGTAATCTGATAAACGTCTCAGAAGCAGTTTTACATGCATTTAATAAATCTCTATTTGATATTTACATCTACTGAAACATATTAGAGACGTATTGCAGATGAGCAAACACACTTAAAATACCTCTTGAATATGTAAATGCAGACATCTCTGAGATGTACATGTGTGATTAGGGTGAGTGCTTTACTGTCAGGTGCTGGTTCTGTAGAGCTTAAAGGCACTGGTGCTGGTGTCCTTAAATGCTAGTCTGGAGCCCTACAATGGTTCTCGGTTAGAACAGTCATAACAATATTAGAAGAATGTTGTCTGTGGTATATTTTGAAGGATTTTTAATAGGTTTAAGGGAGGGTTTGAGAAGCACTGCAATAGAGCATCCCTTCATTCAGACACAGTGGAAGATCTGATCAGAATCAGTGTAGTGGGATCAAGTCTGGAAGATGTTGATACTAGAGAGAGTGTGGCCAGCTGGTTTAGCCGAGGCCAAAGATCAAGAAGGACAAACTACGGAGTTGGCCACCTGAGGGGCATGTGACTGCAATGGAGGATAGTCCATAATACATTGAGCCATGAGATGTTCAGTTTGACAGCCTTAAAACACTTAATTTAGATGTTCTTTTTATTTAATTTATCTTGAGATGTTTTAAGTTTAAATATTAGCTCAGTGAAGCACTTTAAGCACCATCACTTTTTCAGTAAGTTACCTTTCTTGTAGAATTGTGCTTCAAATAAAGAACGTTATGTTGACCTGATTGTTAGTTAATCGTTTACTAGTCAATATTGCCTTTATGAAAATGTGGGTGCACCTAACTTTTGTGCCGGTGCACCTAAGAAAAAAAGTTAGGCGCACCAGTGCACCCAGTGCAAAAAGTTAGTCTAGAGCCCTGATGAATGGTGGCGGCTATAAGTATAAAAGTTTCCACCAGCAACTTCTGAAAGGTACACCGTCACAATGGCACATACAAGCCTTATCTAAACTCCAAACAGAATCACGAGCTGTTAGTCATAATCTATTGACACACGAAGGCCCTCTGCGACATTAATGACGTAATCTCATGATCTCACACACCTCGGTGGTGAGAAAGGGAAACATTTGGCATCATATTCACGTCACATTGATGGGTGGGGATTCTCACCAGCTGTTTTTCCTGTTTTTCCAGTGCTGTCCGGTCTCTTGTAATCTGTCTCTGCGTTCCCCGCAACTCTTTGTTCTGTTCTTTAATAACATCTGTATTATGAGAGGAGATATAGTTATCTATCACCATTTAAATTATCAATGCGGAAAAGACAGACAACAAATGAATGTATGGGGACTACTTCAATAATAAGTAATTTTAGACTATTTAAAGTAACAGAAATAGCCCAGTGATTTTACAAACTATTACATTTGTTTTATAGACCATCTTTGACCCGATATTTTTAAGTACTAGCAGTTAGTCTTAAGTTAAGATAAAGAAAATACAAAATGTCTTCGGTTGCAGTTATCCAAACACACATTCCAGAACAAAAGACACGTCTGTGTTATTTAGCAGTAGCACAGTGGACCAAAAATATATCTTAAGATATTTACTATATTAAACAAATGAACAGTGTTTGTATTAGCGAAACCAGTCGATGATTGACGTGAGAGTGTTGCTGGGCGGTTTTGACCAAACAAACAAGCCTTCAGAGCAGCAGCAAGAAACTTACCATCTACGGTCTTTTTCTTGAATAACGAGGCCATAACTGCAGCAAACTTCGTCGACCACGAAAGTAATAGACAGTAAGTAATATATCGCAATGACTAAAATCAAGTGTGAGTCGCCTATCAAAAGATCATGACTATTTCCTGTTTCTCTTGGCAAGTAGGCGGTAAACTTGTGTTCTTCTGCAGTGATTATTTCATTTTGATTGGTGAACATTGCCGTGACGTTGCACTCAAGTTATCCAATCGTAACATTCGTTTTGACAAGAACCGCCCACAGCTGCTGCAAAACAGAAGTCTCTATCGTTCTCACAAACCTAATACGGATTGGATTTTCCCTTTGTCTTTACAACATAGCCCTCCATTACAGGGGTTTACAAATTGGGGTCCGTGTAGATGTTTAGAATAAATAAAACAGAAAATATAAAATGTAAGAAGAATAAAGTAATACAACTAAGATAAAATGAATAAATCGATTAAAATAAATAACTAAAAACATTTTAAAATAAATAAATAAACAAATATGAAACTAACATAATAAATTAATTATATTAAAAATAAATACAAAAATGTATATATATATATATATTTGATAAAGTAATAATCATAATGTATACTATATGCAGTACAGTGAGTAGAATATTATATATATATATATATATATATATATATATATATATATTATGTAACTTAATATAAACTGAGCTTAATTAATACTGTACATGAAAATATACAGTTGCATTTTAAATCGTGTTAGCGCCTGTGGTACTTTTGTTGGTCTGTGTTTTTCACATTCATTTTGAAATGCCATATATTTGTGTTGTGTAAATACATTTAGACTATATGAATGCAAACATTTCACTCCTCTAATAATGTCAGAAAATAATTTTACATCATTGTATTATTTATTATATACATGATTTATTTATTAATTAAGTTAAATTATGATTTGTTTCATTAAAATAAAATAAAATAAAATAATAATAATGTATATTATATTTATAACAGTGCAGTATTATAGTGAGTAGAAAAAATATCCTATGTATAAGTCTTTTTCAAACAATATTTTACATATTTTAATATTTGAAATGAAAATATATAGCTGCATTTTAACTATAGAATGGGGAGCCCCTCATACGATGATGATCATATTTGAGGTTCCGTTGCATGTAAAAGATTGAAATCCCCGGCTCTAGTACATTTGAACAGATGCATTCATATATAGTACGAGGAAAGGCAGCCAATCACAGCGCAGAGTTTTGACGCATGCTCGTGTTGGTAGACGCGGAGCGAGAGTTCGTGTGAATCCGTCTCCGCTCGGCAGCTGTTCGTATATCTTCGTGCACAGTTCGTTATGTTCCGCCCACACCTCGGATCCTGTCGTTCGTGAACTAGGGCTGTATCTCGTCTCCCTCTCGTTCTCTGTGTTGTTGTCCTCGGTGACGCGACGGAGGTGTAGCCTGACGCGGTCTCTTACGTGTCGGACTAAATAAAAGTGGAGCTCCGGAGGCCTGGAAGTGACGAGGCGAGTCTGTGTCGGGTAAGAAGAGACGCATTCGTGGGGGAAAAAGATAATGCACTTGCCGTTTTAGTGGACATGTCGCAATGCTCGATCCGTCTGTAACAAAGAGATCATGGCGGCGGTGGGCATGTTTCTCAACAGCTCAGTCTTGCTTGCAGACAATGAGTCAGTCAGGCAGTCGACTGAGGAAAACGCGACGGTTCTGCAAAGTACATGCGTTTATGGAAAAGATAGGAGATGCGTTGTGTTATGAACGCGATCGCCCGTCCATTGCACCATTTGAAGGAAATACAGCAGATGAAATGCTTTTTTTTCTTGGCTCCAGCATGGCTTTATGGAGCAGTCGGAGCTCTCTGTTACAGATCTTTACTGCATTATCGGGCATGCTGAGGTTTTTCTGTACAACTAAAACTCTGTAATCAATTGTGGTTTTAATTAGTAATAAAAACAGAGAGAAATTCGTTGCTCTTGAGTATTATTTTCTTCAAATTACACCATAAAACAGACCGATTGTGTTGCATACTTGCTTCATTCAAACTGGAACACGCTGTCTTACAAGTCGAAACACGCCTGAAAATGCAAGCCCTCGTGTTTATTGTTTTGCTTTACCTAATACAAATAGCCATACATAGGCATTTAAAAAAATAAACTAATTATAAGTAATTTTGATGGCACCCTGATTGTGTGTGTGTTTTAACTAAGTCCATAAATCCTTAAAAACCAAAGCTCATATGACTGACAGCTGTATACGGAAGTAAAAAAAGGCGGCAAATGGAGTCACCATGGTTTGAGCACAATGCTTAATATGTCAGTTCTAACATTATTACTCATTACAAAGCAGACATAGCTCCATCAAAATGAATTTCGTTAATAAAAATTAAGCATATCTCATACATGTGTTCGCACATGTGGTACTTTTTTTGCTATTATTGCAGTCTGTATTTTTCACATTTTGCAAAGCCATATATTCTTGTCTTGTAAATACATTTAGACCACATATATACAGACATTTCACTGCTCCTAATACTGTACAAAAAATATTGTATATAAATAATACAATTATTGTATATCATATATTGCATTGCATTATTTATTATATACATTAATTTAAGTATTCATTTAAAATGTAATGCATATGAATACATAAATGCTTTATAGAACAACCCTTCAGGCTACACAATTGAATACTCAAAATGAAACTAAGACAAACCCAATTTGTGGGCAGGGTGTTTTTGTGGTCACCGTTTCAGATACCATTTCCCTTGTCAGGAGACATTGGTTACCTACTCCGTATGTTCATAGTATATTTATAGTATCCTGTATATCTGCCAAAGTAAAAGATGTTTAAATTAAATCTCCAGGCAATCTAAATGACCATGGAAGCAGGTGCAGATGTCCAGCAGGGCGGCGACACTGCAGTCTCAGAGACAGATGTTCAGCAGATAGCCACCTTGGCGCAGGTGAGTTTCTTGGATCATATGTTTTCAAAGCACATTTGCTAACATTGCAAGGCTGGTTGTAATTGGAACAGTTACAGTAATTATGCACGTAGTTGTGGGTTGATATTTTAATTAAATCCTAGCTTAGTTTAGTCTCACTGTGTCTCACCCTGTTGTGTCTCCGTCATGAAGGTTTCCATGGCTGCAGCACAGGGATCAGGCTCTGCGCCCACTGTGACCTTCGTTCAGCTGCCCAATGGGCAAACGGTGCAAGTTCACGGTGTCATCCAGGCAGCCCAGCCCTCCGTCATACAATCCCCTCATGTGCAAACTGTACAAGTACGCCTGACTTGATGGTTAATTTCTGGGAAACCGTACAATTTTAAAAAATAATACTAATTACGTAATTCTGTGTCTGTTTTAGCAGACTCCATATTATATGCAGAATGCACATAGGATTAAATAATGTTAATTTAGTATGTATAGTCTTCTGTTTGCTAATCTTGAAGACTTGATAGTTTAAAATAATATCTGAGGTTTTTTACTATCAATATACATCAGTTGTTTTGTTGTCTTTGTATTAGATTTCTACCATTGCTGAGAGTGATGATTCACAGGAGTCAGTGGACAGTGTGACAGATTGCCAGAAAAGAAGAGAGATCCTGTCTAGACGGCCCTCATACAGGTGCATGAATGGATTTGTAGTTTCGGTGCAATGTTTCCAGTTAATAATATAGACTCTGGCAGGGAACCACAGTTTCATAATGAACCAAAAAATATTTGACTTAATAACTTCAAAAAACGTGTTGAATGTTGTGTTTTGCTCCATTGCTTTGCAAAACATCTGTGAGTTGATCTAAAATCAATATCGCAAAATGTTTTAGTGCACTTACTAAATCACAAAAGGCTGCAAGCTGGGTTTCAAAGCGAAGCAGGCCACTATATTTATGCGAGCAGCTCACAATACGGTTTTTATATCATATTACAGCATCTCGGTTTACCTTGAATGCAACACGCTTCATTTTACACGCACTGCGAGTTTTCACATACTTTCCAACATTTTTGTTGACAGATGATTACAGTATTTCACCAGATTCGTAATGAGAGGTGTTTGTAAACCTGTTTTTACCGAAACGGCAGTTTTCTGCCAAAATAACAGCTTGGAAGTTGTTCCAAACCTTTATGAATGTCTTTTTTCTGTTAAATGCAAAAAAAGTATATTTTAAAGAATGTTGGTAACCAAAGAGTTGCTGGTAGCCATTGACTTACATAGTATGGATGGAAACATTTTATTATGTATTATATATTTTATTTTAAATATCTTTTACACACAGTTGTAAATGTGAACTAGTGGATTGACAAGAAGCTAATACTAATACATTCTAAAAGCGAATCAGTTAAGACACTAAGATAAATGTATATGTTACTATAATTGATTTTGAATATTTGTTATTTATATATACATGTATAACATTTATTATTTTGTAGAACTTTTTTTTTTTTTGAAAACCTGTATATGAACTGTAAATCATGGTCATTTTATGGTTTAATATGTTATCGTACTCATTGCCTTACCCCGCTCATATGGTATTCATTTTATTTTTCGGTCTTGAAAAAAGTCTTAAATTTGATTTAAAAATCCTGCAAATGTCCTGTAAATGCTTTTTCACTCTGTTCAGTTTAGTGTCTAAAAAAGGGGTTGGAGCTCTTAAGTTTGCATAGCACACTGCATTGATCCATTTTACGAATGTACAAAATCCCCCTATGTGGACAAAGGCCACCCTCTGTGTGGGAAACACTGCATTGAATATTATTACTGCAGTCCTTTGAGTCTATATATCCTCATTCCTTATTGAAATCCTAAAATCAGTGTTCTAATTGTACCGTAGCTCATTCACAATCCATTGTTCACAAGCTTGATTTGACATTTTGCAACACAGAAAGATCCTGAACGACCTTTCATCCGATGCTCCAGCAGTCCCGCGGATAGAAGAAGAGAAATCAGAGGAGGATTCCACTCCAGCCATAACAACTGTTACTATGCCAACACCTATCTACCAGACAAGTAGCGGGCAGTACAGTAAGTTCGTTGTTTGTTTTCCAGTCCAAATGCACTACTATACAACATTTGAAAAAGTAGCTTGACACAGTTCAACAGGGTTCGTACGGGTGCTTGAAATCCTTGAAAATGCTTGAATTTTAACATAGTCTTTTCAAGGTTTGAAAAGTGCTTGAAATTTGGATAAAGTGCTTGAAACTGCTTGAAATTGCAATTGCATTGTTTTTTTATAATAATTTGCTTTATTACTGAATAACGTTAGTTAACTTTCTAGACAAAATGAAAACGGCTCTGCGCGTGACTGTGATGATCTGCCGGTCTTTATTGACGCATGCCCTCTGATGGAACAGAGCCGGAGATTAAAAATAGGGCTGTGCAATTTATCGAATTTCGATTTCGGCCTCCCAACGATTATGAAAATACAGTAATCGAAATAAAACGATTATTGCGCTCAATTCCGCACTCTTTCCAGCGGTGCTCTTTTGTTCCTCAATAAAAGGCCAATTTCATGTGCAAATCAGTAAAATCATGTAACGAGACTTTAGTAAAATGGGACGTGCTTGATTCAAGTTGATTAAATGTATTTTTGTTTTTAAAAGCGTGACAGAGAACATGCGCTTCCTCAGGAAGATTACTGTGTATGCGCTCAGAGACAGAACGCAACGCGGACATGTAAAGTCATCTTTTAGCGCCTAAACGGTCAAATACACGCAAAAATGCAGCACTTGGTGATTATTTATATAAACCATCATCGGTTATGTAATACATGTAAAGAGTTGAGGATGAAAATACGTGTGTAATAGTAAATTGGATCCGTGCGGCTCTTAAAGTGACAGTGCGCTATATTCCTGCTGCGACTGTGTGCTTTATATTAATAATCAAACAACAAAAGACAAATTCAAAATCACTCTCTGCACTTGACTGAAGGTATTTTGTAGCTTTAATAATAAACAAAGGACGTTTAATTCTTACAGGGAAGACTATGCTGTTTTATTTTACATCAGGTTATTCAATTTCTCTAGTAGACTGTTAACTGAATAGCTACTTTAGACGTGCATTAAAAAAAACTTAAAGCACAGTTTGTGCCATTTGTATTTTTTTATTCTATTGTATTCCTTTGCTTTTTTTTTATTACTGACAGTTTAATTTCAATCATTTTTAGGACCTTTTATTTCTGCTAATATTAGTTACTCTGGTATTCTGCTGTGGTATTGAGAATCGTGACATTTCACTGGTCTCTAAAATGTAGATGTCATAGCAACCTTATTTACAGAAAATATATATCACTATCTTTAAATAAATCTTTCATATAAAGTTTTGGTCATATGGCCCAATGATTGTTTTAAATAATCGTGATTACAGTATTGACCAAAATAATCGTGATTATGATTTTTGTCATAATCGAGCATCTCTAATTAAAAATGTAGAGGTGTTGCTGCTTCAGTCAGCGTTGCCTTGAAAACGAATACAAATTATGGTTAAAATAATGTAAAGTCTTCTGTCAAGTTGGATTTTTTATGAGAGAGTCTGTGCTTTCAAGCCGTGTAAAGGGTACGCGAAAATGCCCATGCTCAGTTACACTAAATATTGTGATTTAAAGTGAAATAATAAAATATTTTGCGGGTATTTTTATATTAAAAATATATTATTTTGTATTAAAATCTATATTAAACACGGGTATATTTTGTCTAAAAGTAGTGTTTGTGAGCACAGAGCTGCTTTGTTTACAGTCGGAAACAGTTCCAAAAGCGCTACCTAGTGGCAGATAGAACCTATATTTTAGCCTTTAATCTATTTATCTATTTTTAAGTAAAAAAAAAGGTATAAATCAGAAGTGTAAAGAATTAAAGCACACACAAACCTTACTGTCTAATTATTTTATTTTATATTTTTGAAGGCACATTAGCTTTTTGTTCACCAGAGCTGCTGAGAAACATAATAAATCTTTATATTTTTTACTCATCCCTTCTTTATTTTTATTTTTTATTTTAAAGGCTAAAATGTTGAGGTTTTTCACTTTATACAACTATTTATATTTGGGAAAACTTGTATTTTAACTGAAAATAATATTTTTATAGTCCTTTTATGGTTTAATATGTTACAATAGACCTACCCCACTCATACGGTATTTATTTTATTTTTGCAGGTTAAAAAGCCTTACATTTTATTTAACAAATCCTGCAGATACACTGTAAATTATTTCCTTTATTTTTATTGTATTATTTATATTTTACTGTATGTTGGCTATTTTTATATTATGCAATGCTATATGCTATTCAGACCGGTGTTTTTAATAGCACAATAATATCTGATTTAAAGTAAAAACTCAAGTGTGTGTTTGTGTAAACATGTAATTTAACATAGTTTAAAGTGCTGGAAAAGCTTGAAAATGCACCTTAAAAGTGCTTGAATGTAAATTTGGAAAAGCTGTAAGAACCCTGTTCAATTTCCCCCAGTTGCTATCACTCAGGGTGGGGCGATCCAGTTAGCCAATAATGGAACAGATGGAATTCAAGGGCTACAAACCCTGACCATGACGAATGCAGGTGCTCAAACCGGCACCACCATCCTGCAGTATGCACAGACCAGCGACGGCCAGCAGATACTGGTGCCCAGCAATCAAGTGGTTGTACAAGGTGAGATCTCACCATTGCAGTTCTATACAAGTACATCAAATCTTGTCTAAAATGACAGAAGATAAAGAGAGATAAGTGTACTGGTCTAGTTTCTGAAATGTAGATTTAAATCTAGGCTAGGCTTAATCTGTATCCAGCTGGCAGCCACACAATGCATCTAAATGTCTCCTTGTCAAAACATAAATCTGTGCTGCTTGTGTTTTTCAGCGGCCTCAGGAGATGTTCAGGCATATCAGATCCGCACCACAGCTGCTAACACCATTGCTCCAGGGGTGGTCATGACCTCCTCTCCTGCACTGTCCAGCCAGGGAGGAACTGAGGAGGTCACACGCAAACGGGAGGTTCGGTTAATGAAGAACAGGTACGATAAAAAACACATCTGCACAATTAATGCACATGCTCATTTTGGACTGTAAAGTATGACCCAGGTGAATTGCGTAAATCTGAGAACAATTGATCTGTATTCAGGATTATTTAAAATAAAAAGCCATATAGTTTAACATATGAAAGCAAAGAAATATGTATGTATATATATTTCTGCATACACACACTCATATATACAGTCATGGCCAAAAATATCGGCACCCTTGGTAAATATGATCAAAGAAGTCTGTGAAAATTCATCTGCATTGTTAATCCTTTTGATATTTTATATTAAAAAAGAAATCACAAAAATCTAACATTCCATTGAATTATAAGAATTTAAAATGGGGGAAATATCATTATTAAATAAATGTTTTTTCTCAAATACATGTTGGACACAATTATTGGCACCCCTAGAAATTCTTATGAGTAAAATATCTCTGAAATATATTCCGATTCATATTCACAATTTTGAGCACTCCAGGGTGATTATGAACATATAATTATCCAGCCATGGCTTCCTGTTTCATAGAAATATAACTAGGAGGGAAAACAAAGCCCAAATTCCCTTAATCATCCATCACAATGTGAAAAACCAAAGAATATATTTCTGATGTGCAGCAAAAGATAATTGAGCTTAGTGAAGTGGCTTTAAGAAAAGTGCTAGAGCTTTGAAAATGTGAGAATTTCCAATCAACATAAAATGTTACGAAGCTGCCTGGAAGAGGACATGTGTCTATATCGTCCTGATGCACGGTGGGGAGGAGAGTTTGAGTGGCTAAAGACTCTCCAAGGATCACAGCTGGAGAATTGAAGGAAATAGTTGAGTCTCGGGGTCAGAAAACCTTAAAAAATTGTCAAACAGCTCCTACATCACCACATGTTGTTTGGGAGGGTTTCAAGAAAAAGTATCCTAGCTCATCCAAAATCAAACTAGCATATTCAGTTATCAGACACGACTGGAACATCAAATGGGACTGGCTTCTATGGTCAGATGAAACTAAATTTTTGTGCTTTTTAGCAGCAAACACTCAAAGATGGAGTTGGTGCACACAGGGATAAAAAGTACCCCATGTGTACAATGAAATACACTGCTGTATTTTTTATGTTGTGGGCCTATATTTCTGCTGGAGGTCCTGGACATCTTGTTTAGACACATGGCATCATGAATTCTATCAAATATCAACAGATAAAAAATCAATAAGTGACTGACTTTGTTAGAAATCTTATAATGAGCCATGTTTGGATCTTCCAACGGACAATAACACATAATCCAAACACAAACCTCAAAAACAACACAAAAATGGGTCACTGAGCACAAAACCAAGCTTCTGCTATGGCCATTCCAGTCCTCTGACCTGAACCCTATAGAAATGAGGTGAACTGAAGCGGAGAAGCTCCAACATGGAGCTGGGAATCTAAAGGGTCTGGAGTTATTCTGGATGAAGGAATGGTCTCTGATCTCTTGTCAGGTGTTCTCTTACCTTATCTGGCTTTATAGGAAAACATTTAGAGCTGTTAAACTGGCAAATGGAGGTTTCAAAAAGTATTGAATAAAAGGGTGCCATTAATTGTGGCCAAAGTGTATTAGAGAAAAACATTTATTTCATAATGATATTTCCCCGCTTTTTAAATTCTTATTATCCAATGAAAGGTTAGATTTTTTGTGATTTATTTTAAATAAAAGATCAAAAGGATTAACAATGCAGATACATTTTCACAGCCTTCTTTGATCATATTTACCAAGGATGCCGATATTTTTGGCCATAACTGTACATACATATACATATTAGGGGTTGCACAGATTAATCAACTAGTCGACTTCAGTGCTCTGCCATGGCGCTTTAAGCTTAACGTCAATAGTCGCTGGTCCTATAGAGGGCGCAATAGGATAAGAAATCCACATTTACGCTGTTTCCAAACAGTTCAAATTACAAATGAATTCATACTCTGAAAGTGCTCCACAAGACATGTGTGATTATATTACTGGATGCTCGAAATTGAATGGGAGAATGCACGTTTAACAGCTTATTGTACAGGTAAATGAATCTCCGTTCTAATCTAATACGCTGCTGCATACATTATTATTTATAATAATAATAATAATGCATAAGGAAAAAAACTTTTTATAATAAAATATGTATTATTTATTATTGAAAAAATTATGCAGTACAATAATATTATTGCATATTAATACAATTTATTTATTTAGTTGTTTAATTAAATTGTTTAAATAATAAACTATTATTATTAATAAAAATATTATTATTATCAATATGATTCTATAATCATATTAAATGCGGAGGGAAACAATTTTTCCGTCTTTTGTTCTTAGTTGATCCCATGCCTGATTAAAATGCTACAAAAATTATGTAAAATACCTTTTTTGTGACATATTAGCTTATATTTATTCCATATGTTATTACAAGATAATTTGCTTGCGATTTTACTTCAGCTATGACTATATAAACACTGTTCCGTGTTCTCCTTAAACTCTAAGCTAGAATCCTTTTTTTTTTTTTTTATAAATAAAAAACATTAAAATGTGAAGTAAATGTTGCTTCTTTAGTTTGAGTGACTCGTGCGGTGTCCATTGTAATTGCCTGACTGTAATATGTTTCCACCACAGGGAGGCAGCACGGGAGTGCCGCAGGAAAAAGAAGGAGTACGTTAAATGTCTGGAAAACAGAGTGGCTGTGCTGGAGAATCAGAACAAAACGCTCATCGAGGAGCTCAAAGCTCTAAAGGACCTTTACTGTCACAAATCTGAATAATGGCCCTCACACATACATCCTGAACGGATCGTTTCTGGTGCCTCAAGAGACAGAGACTCTGAACGTAACACAGGCACCTGCACAGCATCTCTGTCTCTTTTCATTTCTATTTCTTTTTCTTTTTTATATATTATCTTCTGTAAAAAAAACATCTAGTTATCAGGAATACATTGTAAGTTTGTAAGTGTAAACTTTATTTACTTTTTTCTCTTCAGAAGAAGGAAAAAAATGAAATGCAGGGTACAGTTTCATCATCAAACACGTTGCCCTACTTAAGAAGCTTTGCGAACTATAAAGAGCACCTTTCAGCTGCAACTGTGACAGGGAATGAATGTTTGTGTGGGTTTATCATGGAAACAGCCCAAGGTGGTGCTTCTGAGACCTGCTCCTGTCACCGAGGTTCCCATTTGAAAGACTTTCCCACACTGCACCAGTTGTTGATGGTGCTGCCTGTGAGCATGATCAAACATGGATGGAGTTCCTCACTTTTGCAGCATGGGTCTTTAATGATTGAGATTAAATCAGCTGTGCCCTCTCCTATTGTTTTACTGCTTCTATTACTAATACATATACTCATATTTTTGTTCTTATAAAGACACACACACATACTTATAAAGATATATGTATATGTATGTCTCTGTTATGACTTGGACTGGTATATAGAATGCGCCATTGTCTACTTTTTCTTAAGAAATGTTGCTTTTGTTACAAGATTAAGTGCTATAAGGAAAAGACTCGGTCACATTTGTTAACAAAAATAGGTGGATGCTTTCAAACATGAAATGATGCCGTTTATAAAAAGTGTTGTAAAAAAGTAAATGAAATATACTATGTGATTTTTCAGTGAGCATTTGATAGCCCATAATCAGAAAATCATTTTTTTTAACTTGTAAGTGTGCTTACATTGTAATATATTGGAATTTGTTCATCTATGCCAGACTTTACAGGTCATTTTGGTGCCATCTACACTGGTTGGGACTAATTGTGTGGATTCCCTTAAAATTTGGGCAAAGATTTTGATATACAAAACTGATCTCTGATCAGTGGAAAAGTTAGTTTGTTTTTTATTTTCCTTCCACATTTCAGTGATGGAAATGCTATTGTTATTCTCTGCTGTCTTTTGCAATAACATGCAGCTGTCCACAACTACAATGTAAATGTTCTTTTTAAGCATTTTTGGTTTAATATGTCTGTTTGTGTTTTTTTTTGGATTATGTTTTGTATTTTTAAGATATGTTGCGTTGCTTATGTGTAACCTAAATTAGTTAAAAAGCATTCTGGTGCAGTCTTTCATCAACAATTATATATTTGGCAGCTGTTCATAAACAAATATGTCGAGGTAGTTTTTATTTTGCATTGAATGTTTGTGAAATGATGTTAAATATCATTGTAATCTTTGCTTCAATCCAGCTAGCTGCAGAAAGGTCTGAACAACCTTGAAGCCGCATAATGGGTTGTGTTCAGAATATAATATTACTATTTTAACAAGTACAGTTCAAAAGTTTGGGTAGTATGATTTTTTATTATTAATAAATGAATACTTGTATTCAGCCAGTATGCATTAAGTTGGTCAAAAAGTAAAGACATTAAAATATTTCAGTTTCTATTTTACGTAAATGCTGTTCTTTTGAAGTTTCTATTAATCAAAGAATAACTGGTAATCAGAAATATTTCTTGGACACTGAATCCGCATATATAATATTTACTAAATGGTCATGTGACACTGAAAATGAGTAATGGCTGCTGAAAGCAATATTTTACAATTCTATTACCATTAAAACAAAATAATTATTGTGAATATTATTAACACTTAACGAAGAGACAGTTTTTGATTAAATAAATCCAGCCTTGGTGAGCATGAGATAATTTTTTCCAAAAACATTACAAAATCGACTACAATCTTTTGAACAGCATATTGTTTTCAGTATGCACATTTGCTATTCATATAATATCCAGATGCCCTTTTTGCAACAAAATAAAAGAACGGAGTAAACTGCAACAAGATTGTATACCACAATGAAATGCGCTCAACTGCACCTTCATATTTACAGAATGATAAACAATCTGGAAGTAACTAACAACTTTTACACACAGTTAGATTAAAATGCTAAAACCCATGTTTATTTCCAAAAGATTATTAAAGTTAAGGTGAAATAAAAATCAATGATGCTTTTCCACAAGCAGGAGCTGTGAGAGCAACTACGGATGCGATATTCTTGGTAGCCATTAGTGGCAGCATGGTCAGACTAATGGTATTGTAGGGAATCTCTACATCTTCAGCAGGTACCTCAGGGTCACGAGCGTTCCGCCCCTTAACCTGTACGCTTCACCTGAGCGGGGCATAGAAGACAATATCAGCCTTCACCTGCAGAAGGATTCCACTTACGAACTCTCATCGACTACAACCACGTAAACTCTCTGCTGCTGCTGCTATCTCTCCGGTGGCTTTCCTCTGTCTTTTAGGTTCAAACCCAATCTTCTTTAGGAAGTAGTGCACAGATGTAGCTGGGAAGCCGCGACAGCCAACTTCGAAAGGAAATAAAGCTGCAATCCATCCTTTAATAGAAGCTTCGTCAATCAGGTCTTGACACTTAGCCTTCTTCAACTCATGAGAGATGGCTAGCCGGCTCTCCCAGGGCACAGTCAACTCGACTACTATGATGGTCTTTGTGCTTCCTGGACAGAAGAACCATATCGGGTCTAAGTGTAGTCACAACCCCTTATCTGGGAAGACAAGCTTCTTTTTAAGGTCAACTTGCATCTCCCAGTTGGACCCTCGATACAAAATAGAGGGCGCAGAACTATCGGTTCTCCTTGACTTGGGAAACCTTTCTTCTTGCTTTAGAAAACTGACCCCTCTGTCTGTCGGTGGTGTCTTATGTTCATTGGCTTTAATTCTCTGTAAGTCTGTCCATTTGGCAATTTCAACAAGGACCTTATCATGTCTCCATCTGTAGCATCCTTGGGACATCCTGTCAAAATGTTGTTCAGTATACACAATGCTGCTCCACGCTGATGGCAGGATGGATCCTCATCTTTGCCTCTGATCTTCAAGTTGTTTGGAGTTGGTAATAAGTCATTTACAGCACGCAAGAGAAAGGTTAATTTGCCCTGGTCGGCACTCCAGCGTTCCTTCCAGGACAATGAGCGCTCAAGTGCCTGATCCCACTGCGTCCACTGCCCATGAGAGGCAAGCCCTTCTGCACTTATATGCCGGTCTTCTTTTGCTGTGTCTCTAATCCTCTGCTCTACAAGTGTCCTCCTTCCTTTGGCATCGGCCTTACTCCAACTCTTGGCTTTGTAGTTTCCCAATCCCAATCATTCTTGACAGACCACGCCAATGATTTCCTGGTGTTTCCAATATGATTACACTTCCTTCACTGCCTCTTGCGGCTTCCACTTCCTGCCACACTTGACTGTCTTGTTAGCATGACAAACTTTCTCATCTTTAGACAGTAGCAGTGTGCTGACTGCTCTCGCCTTGGTGGCTTTACATTTTTCCACCACCGATGAGACTGTTAAGCGGAGCTTGGAGGTCTTGCTGTAAAGATTGACTGGGCTGGAAGTTGGAGGGACACCCAGCCATCTTCGCAAAAACCTACTGCACAGCCTCTCCATTGCTTCCACCTGAGTCACTGGGAAGTCATATAACAGGAATGGCAACTGTAATCAAGTTATGATGCCATACTGGAAGCACCATAACTTAAACCTCCAAAGCAGCTGGCTCTTGTCAATTTCCTTAAGCCAGATGGTCAGTTGAGCTATGGTCTCCTTGAGATTGATGCTGTCCCTCAGAGTGTAGTCTTAGCTTTTTCCAGGCACCGAATTCTTTGTTCTTCAATAGTTGGAATGTTTGCCCCTTGAATACTGAAGGAGTTCCTTGAACGCTTTCTTTTCAGGATGCACAGGCTCCTAGATTTCCCTGGTATAAATTGCAGCCGTGACCAGGTAGCCATTTCCTCCAATGCACTTAATATGTAGTGCTTTGCTATTTCACAAAATATAAAAAATACATTGTTTTAAAGTAATCTGAGAATGCAGTTGTAGCTGTTATCGTGAATATCTGAATGAATTGAAAAAGCTAGAAACCTTACTGCTTTAAACATTCACTCACCTACTGTTTGTGTAAATTGAAAATAGACATATTTCGTCTGTGGTGCTTAAACAGCATAATACAAAGTATTTAGTTCTATAAGGGACAGAAATCTCAATTTTCTGCTTTGAGAACACTTGATTGCTTTATGGCACTGCTTGCAACAGAACAGCACAGAGCTCCCGGATTGCTTGTGTTCTGTTACCCAGAGCGTTTTACCTTCACGCTCAGTGATCAAGGTCTCCAGCAGTCTTTGATAGTAGCCACAGGCAAACTTGTTCTTAAAACACATGAGGGTACTAAATGGTGCTAAAAGGACCCTCGGGGTAAACCTTTAGCTCAAACCCTTGTCTATGAATCTGGGGTTTCATTGCCATTAAAGTATAATGAGAGGCTTAAATTAAAATGTTCTTTGATCAATGATAATAGATTTCAGTAATTAGCACTGGTTCATATTAGCAATACCTTAAATGATTAAAAATGATCATTTGTGTCAAGGGTTAATTATAGCTTTTTCATGCAGTCTAGAATTTAATTATCTTATCTGCCTTGAAGTTAGACTTCTTAGCTTATTTATGTCTAGGGCATTACAGATGGAGAGGAGTAGCCTATAGGTATATACATAGTTTAACTTCAATCTAAAAAGAAATGATGTGTTGTTGGCTGAAAAAAGAAAGAAGAAATAACTGTTACTTCTAGGAATGTACTTTTTATTTAAGAAAGTAAAATACCAGAAATTTGAGTTTACATTAAAGTTAATAATGATCGGAGTAAGCCACACCTGTCTGTCTGTCTGTTCTGTCTTGTACATTATGTTAACAAATAAGAGAATATAATATGAAACATTACAATCAGATCCTATTAAAAACACAATATTCTTAAATGGTTGTTTCTCCAGAAAATTTTGTTAGCAATTGCTTAACCTCATGTTGTTTCAAACCCATAAGACTTTTGTTCATCTTTGAGACACAAATTAATATGTTTTTACCAAAAATTTAATAAAGACATCATAAAAGCAATCCATATTAATCAAGTAATTTGACCTTTCAATGAAGGGACGGAAATCTCTCTGGTTTCATTAAACATATCTTTATTTGTGTTTCAAAGATGAAGTCTTATAGGTTTTGAATGACATGAAGGTGAGTAAATTATGACAACATTTTCATTTCTGGGTGAACTAACATTTTAAGAGAAATATATAATCTGATCTTCAAGAATCGGCTAAAAACACATCTCTTCCATCTTTATTTGACCCTCTAACTCTAGCACTCTCTATTCTAATTATATTCTTTAAAGAAGAAAAAAAACTTGCCTCTTTTAGACTTGCACTTTTATACATTTAATAACTGCTTTTGCTTCCATTGTCCTCATTTGTAAGTCGCTTTGGATAAAAGTGTCTGCTAAATGACTAAATGTAAGTAAGTATATTTTGGGAGTTTGGCAGTTTAGGAGTTTATTTTAGTAGTTTTGTCTTTGAATACATGTTTCTAAAATTCTGTAAGACGCATATTAGATTGAAAACTATGCTAATAATTATAATAATGGATTCAAAGGCTAAATAGAAAATACATCCCAACTACTGATGTTCCCAAACAAAAGAAAATTCAAAAAATCCAAAGCACAAAATAGGCAATTTATATACTGAACACACACACAAAAAAGATCTGCCTTCATTTGTTTCAGCACCTGGTCATTTGTTAATCAGATCTCATTAAGCTTTGTTTAAATGAATGGTGTGATTGCTTTTGCGCTCATACAGCTGTGTCCTGATGTTCTGGTGAAGGATTTTGTGATAGTAATGGCATGACCTCCCTCATCATCTCTCTCACACAAAAAGGTCAAACTTCATGACCCTGTCTGTTTGATTCCTGTTTTGGGTTTTGATTGTTCTTCTTCGGCAGTGAGGTACTCCAGACTGATTGTAATGTCACACTAATCTGAATAAAGTAAACAGTAAATGAAGTGTGAACTCCACGGCCAGTATGGATGGACTGATGTTGCAGTGTCTGTAGTCCATTTTGTCCTTGTGATCTGTATGTTTTTCTGCTATGAACTGAAGCCAAGGAGAAAATATCTGAAAACAAATTATATTCTATTATATTCTATTCTCACATTTCTTATATGAACTGGACTCTGTAGGAGAAAATCTCTGGAAACATTTTCTATTCTATTCTATTTAGCCAATGTTCTCCATATAGAGGTGCCTAAAATTCCAAATCAACAACAAAACTAATATTCACAATCCAAAAAATAACATAAATTACACCAAAACAAAATCCAAAGAAAGACAAATGTAGAAAGAAAGTAATACTATAGTAGAACATACTTATTGTTACGTTTTAATCAAACTCATTCAATAAAATTAAGATACATAGGTTAATGTCCAGTCTTCTATTTGTCTGTTTTCTCATTCAACTTCTTATAAAGAATTGTAAAAATGTTCCCACATGACATATTGCAGTATTTTCCTGAAGGAGCATGTAAGGGCATGACCTAATTACCCCGTCTCTGTGTTGCATTAACTAAGGAGCATGTATTGCCAAATTGAAACCAGACCTTTCAGGGTGGCTACATTTTCATCCATTCATAAAAATCAATTCATCATTCACTAAGAAGCTTAGCCAATTGTCGCTTTCAAGATGTTTCAATTATTCATCCAAAGAAAGCTAACAAAAAATGGCAATGAATGAGGAGAGTGCAATTGATTTGACGACTTGGTTCCTTTGGGCATCTCACTGTGATACAATTACAATCTAATTACACAGAGGCAGGGTGGAGGGAACGGTTCGCTCCAGTGCTATAACTCATCTACCATTCAGTCCTGGAACAAATCACTGAAAACTTGCTTATTTATTTTCTGCTCTCAGGCGCCGCTCTTTTTGCTACGCTGAAAAGATTTGTTTTTATTCCAAGGATATTCCAAGAGGGCAAAGCAGAATGGCAAATCAATTTGTTGTAAATAAAATTCTTTAAAGAAACAAATGTGTCTCATAGGGCTGGAAATGTCTTAGTGAGTTTCTCTTTCTTTTCTTAAAAGTTTGAAAATGCACAATTCAGTTAATGAATTGATTAATTAAGTTAATTAAAATAAAATAAAAATATAAAGAAGCCTTTTCAGTTATGGTCTCTTGAATGAATGAATGAATGAATGAATGAAAGAATGAATGAATGAATGATGCATTTATATTGCACTTTTATTGTGTATTGTTGTACACCAAAAGTGCTTTACAATCGGGGGGGGGGGGCTGCCACAGGACAACGGCACTAGTGCGCTCACCACACACCAGCTACAGGTGGAGAAGTGAGAGAGGTTGAGCCAATCAAGTGGATGGGGAGTATTAGGAGGCCATGATTGATAAGGGCCAGTGGTGGGAATTTTGCCAGGACACCGGGGTTACACCCCTACACTTTACTAGAAGTGCCATGGGATTTTTTTAATGGCCACAGAGAGTCAAGACCTCGGTTTACCGTCTCATCCGAAAGACGGTGCTTTTTTGACAGCATAGTGTCCCCGTTACTACACTGGGGCCCCACACAGACCGCACCCCCTGCTGGCCTCAATAACACCTCTTCCAGCAGCAACCTAGTTTTCTCAGGAGGTCTCCCATCCAGATACTGACCAGGCTCAGCCCTGCTTAGCTTCAGTGGGCAACAGGTCTTGTGCTGCAGGGTGATATGGCTGCATTGCTCTTGACTTTATTGATTTTTTTTTCGTAAAACAAATTGAATGTAAGATATTAATCTCTTCAATTAAAAGATAACACTTTGATCTATAACCTACTTAATTAGAGAGCAGCTGCTATAAAACATTTATTGTCATTTTAATCAATCTCATTCAATAAGATTAAAATTCATAAGATGACACCCAGCTAAATATGAAAAAAAAAAATTAAGAAATAAAATATTAATTTAAAAAGTATATAAAATGAAGAATATTAGAAATCAAAATATATACAATTTTGCTAAATACTCTATCTGTAATTTAAATCGAGAAGGGAATTTGGGTGGGCATATAAAAAGTGTGTTAAGGCCTATTCACACCAAGAATGATCACTATAAAGAAAATATTATTAGAGTCTACCAACATAGGATAATAAAGTTTATCATTGCTTATAATGTTTATTACAAGCTTGCTGCTATAATATCATTGGCAATGTTTTTATTGTTCATCAGTTGGAAAAATTACATTGTTCCTCTGTGATGTTAATTGTGGTCTAGACTTCACTGTTCTCCTAGAACGTCTCGGTTACGTATGTAACCCTCGTTCCCTGAAGGAGGGAACGGAGACGTCACGTCGGAGGACCGACGAATTGGGATATCGCTTAGAGAGACCAATCCACTTCGAGTGTAAACTAAACGAGCCAATGCACATTGGCATGCGATTATTGCATCCAGCTGCCGCTGATCACAGCGTGAGCATAAATAGGCAGCAGGTGCAGCGATATTCAGGTTTTCGCTGAGGAGCCGAGCCGGGACCGGCCGCTCAGCGGTGGTACAGGAGCCGTGGCGACGGGACGTGACGCCTCCGTTCCCTCCTTCAGGTAACGAGGGTTACATACGTAACCGAGACGTTCCCTATCAGTCGGTCACTCTCGGCGTCCACGCCGGAGGACTGACGAATTGGGATCCCTACCAAAAGGCCACGGATACTGCCCCTTCCAGTGTCCCGTGGAGGCCTCCTGTGCCGTTATTTTTTGGCGCAGGTTAGGGCCCCCATAGGAAGATCCGTTACTGTTGCTATGGCACTACCCACTCAGTAGGATTGGATAACACTGGGAAAACGTACCCATTCAGTTCAGAACAGGGATGCTGCAGAAGCCCTTACCTTCCCGAGGGAGGTTCAGAGGTAGTTACACATATGGACAATAGTCAGGTGCATATGGAAGATTGGAGGTGATTGTAACCTCTTGGAGTGGCAGGAAGTCTGCCGGGAAACACGGGCTCTAAGGCTAACCGTGGAAATACACATATGGGATCCGAACGGTCTCTACATATGGAACCCAGCCCTCTACCGGTTCTCAAGGATTCATTGAGTGAGGGCCTGGCGCCGGACGCTCCGCCACGTCCCAGCTGCCGAGGGATGGAGGAGCTCGACAGGGTCTACAGTGGACTCTCTGGAGCAGTTTTAGCAAGCCGACCCGAAACCGGGGCCCTCAGTGCTTCTACCCGTTTGAGGTGAGAACACAGGAGGAAACCGGTTCCACACGAAGGCTATAGAATCTAGCGAATGTGTTAGGGGTCGCCCAGCCCGCAGCTCTACAAATATCTGTCAGTGAGGCACCACGAGCCAGTGCCCAGGAGGACGCTACACTTCTCGTAGAGTGAGCTCTCAACCTGAATGGCAAGGCACACTCTGTGCCTGATAAGCCAGGGGGATGGCATCCACTATCCAGTGGGCCATCCTCTGCTTGGAGACGGCATTCCCTTTCTGCCGGTCTCCGTGACAGACAAGAGCTGGTCTGAGGTCCTGAAGCTTTGCGTCCTGTCAACGTAGTGTCTCAATGCTCGGACGGGACAAAGCAAAGCCAGGGCTGGGTCTGCCTCCTCCGGGGGCAGTGCTTGCAGGCTCACCACTTGGTTTAGTAGTGGGAACCTTGGGCACATAGCCGGGCCGGGGCCTCAGGATTATCTGGGAATTCCGCCGGTCCAAACTGTAGGCACGAATCGTCGACCGAAAATGCGTGCAGGTCCCCAACTCTCCTAATGGAGGCCAGTGCAAGCAGGAGCAGAGTTTTCATTGAGAGAAACTTGGGCTCGACTGTCTACAAGGGCTCAAACGGGCCCTGTTGTAGTGCTCTAAGCACTAAGGACAGGTCCCAAGAGGGTATAGAGGGGGGGCGTGGAGGATTCAGCCTTCTAGCCCCCCTAAGGAACCTGACGACCCAGTCATGCTTCCCCACCGACTTCCCTTCCACAGGGTCGTGGTTGGCAGCAATCGCGGCCACGTAGACCTTGAGGGTGGAGGGAGACAGCCTTCGCTCCAACCCTTGCTGCAAGAAGGATAGCACGACTCTGATCGGGCATCTCCGGGATCTTCTCTGTGAGAAGAGCACCATTCGACGAACAGGTTCCACTTCAAGGCGTAAGCGTGTCTCGTAGACGGTGCTCTCGCCAAGTGATGGTGTCAACTACCTCTTGGGGTAGGTCACCTAGAACCTCCGCGTCCCGTCTAGGGACCAGACATGAAGTTTTCAGAGGTCTGGACATAAGTTGCCCCGCCTCTGAGTCAGTAGATCCTTCCTCAGAGGAATCTGCCAGGAGGGATGTCACGAGGAGCATCAGCTCTGGGAACCAAGTCCTGGTAGGCCAGTATGGTGCCACGAGCAGGATCTGCTCCTCTTCCTCCTGACCTTGCACAGTGTCTGTGCGAGAAGGCTCACTGGGGAAATGCATATTTGCGAAGGCCCCGCGGCCAGCTGTGTGCCAGTGCGTCCGTCGAGTGTTCCTTCGGTCAGGGAGTAGAACAACTGGCAATGCGACGTCTCTAGGGACGTGAACAGGTCTACCTGTGCGAGTCCAAAACGTCGCAAATCAGCTGGACCGTCTGGGGATGGAGTCTCCATTCTCCGGGGAGCGCAGCTCGTGACAGCTCGTTGGCCTGTCCGGTTGAGCAAGCCCGGAATATGAATGGCGCGAAGCGACCTCAGATGCTTCCGACTCAGAGGAGGAGGTGGCGGGCGAGTTGCGACATGCGACGGGAGCGTAGACCACCTTGTCGGTTGATGTATGCTATGGTCGCAGTGCTGTCCGTACGGACCATCAACATCAAGATGCGCAGACCCAAGATTGGTCGTAACCCACCGCTTTTCTTGGGCACAATGAAGTAAGGGCTGAAAAACCCTGCCTTCATATCGGCTGGAGGGACCGGTACCATCACGTCCTTCGCCAGTAGGACAGAGATTCCTCTCACAAGTCATGGGCATCGGCTGCCTTCACTGCTGTGAGGTGGATGCCCCTGAACTTGGGAGGATGCCGGGCGAACTGAATCGCATAGCCGAGTCAGATGGTCCTCAGGAGCCAGCGAGACGGCTGGGCAGCTCCCGCACCCAGACACCGCATAAGCGGGACCATCGGGACCACCGACGCACCCGCAGTAGGGCAGCGAGGTGGAATGCAGGGACCTGGCCCGTGGCGGACCGAGGAGGGGTCTGAGTGTGCGGTGCACGCCACCTGCTTCCATAATTTGGCAGAGGGTGCGTGAGTAGCCTTTGATGACGCCTCGAACCGCCCACTGCTGCCTGCTGGCGAGAGGGAGGATGAGTGTGGTCCGAAGTTGATTCGTCCATGACTCTCCAAGCCCTCTTGGGACCCAGAGACAGAGACAACCGCTTCCTGTCGAGATTTTTGAAAAAACAGATTATCCACCCGGCCCTCCTCCGGGGGAGGGAGAGATGCACTTACCCTCTCCCGAAGCAGTTCCCTCTCTCTCTGGGTCGCCCGTCCCGAGGCCTCTTGCTCCTCTGCTTACCGCCAGTAGACGGGGCCAGGACGGGCGGGCGGCCTGCCTCACACCTAGCTCACGGCACCGCTTTTGGAGGCTGCTGCGGATGCGGTGCGGGAGCAGGGGTGGATGCAGGGGCCGCCCGGCGACGAGCAGGCTGGGAGCTGCAACCGCGGACGGGTGGAGGCAGCAGCTGCCCGCCGAGGCAGGAAGTGTTAGATCGCCTCAGTCTGCTCCTGTGCAGCCGGGAACTGCTGGGCCAGGTTACCAGCTGCGCCGAAGAGGCCAGTCTGGGATACAGGAACCTTGAGGAACCGACTTTGTCGGCGCCCCTATGTCAACCAGACACAGCCAGAGGTGGCGCTCCTGGACCACAAGTGTGGACATCGCACGACCCAGAGACTGTGCCATAACCTTCGTCGCTCGTGGCGCGAGGTCAGGTGCGGTACGGAGCTCTTCTCAGAACTTCCGGATCGTAACCACCCCCGTGCATGTCCCTCAGTGCTTTTAGCCTGAAAGAACCTGCAGTAACGCCGTAGCATTAGGTGGAGGCAGCCTCCACAGGCCACATAAGCCTCGCCGGATGAGACCAGACGAGTACCTACAGGCCCGGAAGAGGAGGCACGGTTTGCCCTGCCGGGTGGAGACAGTATAGGGACACACTTGCGCCGCAACTGACCGCTCCACCGGGGGACCCCGTAACCCCTAGCTGCACCACTGAGGGTGGTGAGGGAGGAAGAGTTAGCAGGTCGGTTTCTGGCAGTAAAGGTGCCCACGACCTGTAAGCCCCTCATGCACGTCCGGGAGAGGCACCCGGGGCAGGGCGCTGAGAACCAGCACAAGCTACCCGAGAAACCAGTCGTCCAACCTCGAGGGTTCGGGACACGGTGGCTTTCTCCACTCGAGCCCTACCCTTCCGTGGCCCGGGAAAGCATAGCCGCTACTTCCAGATCCGACTCAGGCATTGCTACCGCCGAGCGGCAACGCAGCCGAATCTTCCTCTCCAGAAGCTCCGGCTCACCCTCCGATGCAGCGATCGACATCTGGTCGCCGGGAGGAGCACCAAGGATACTGCTGGTACGCTCCTTTAGAGGGCCCAGCACGTTCCATTGGCAGCTCAACTGGTTGCGGAGCGCAAGAGGAGCGATGGTCCCTGAGGGTTTGCCACCACTGTAATCCTCAGACCAGCCGTGCTACCGCCTGAAGTAGACCTCGCCTGTCTGCAGCCAGGACGAACTAGATCGAGACGGAGGCAACAGCTCCGCCTTTGTCGAGGTAACGGAGCCTGGCCGCAACTCCGAGATGAGCATCCACAGTGAGAAGATGACTCATCCACGAACGCCACCTCAGCGTGCTGCCCCAGGCACGTGAGGCAGCGATCGTGACCATTCACCCAGCGCCAGGCAACAATCGCATCCAGAAACGCACGGGTGACACGTTGTCTGAAGCAAGACCCAACTCGCCTTTTATAAAGACGCAACGTCAAGTTTGCCAGATGCAACATCGTCTTTAAAAAGACGCACCCGTGAATGCTCTTTAGGGAAAAACTCTTTTAGCATGCTGAAGCAAACAGGGGAGATGGTCATTTGCAACACAAACAGGGGGTAGTGCAGCCTGATGTGTGCAGTCCACTCGACATGGGAAGAACCACCACCAGCAGAAGTCAGGAGCAGAACGATGTAACCGCTCGGCTCCGAAGCGAAAAGCTGAATATGCGCTGCACCTGCTGCCTATTTATGCTCACGCTGTGATCAGCGGCAGCTGGATGCAATAATCGCATGCCAATGTGCATTGGCTCGTTTAGTTTACACTCGAAGTGGATTGGTCTCTCTAAGCGATATCCCAATTCGTCGGTCCTCCGACGTGACGTCGAGAGTGACCGACTGATAGGGAACTTGAATTACAGTTTTCGCTAACATTGTCATCTTAGACGTGAACGGCCCTTTAAGGTTATTTGATCTACATAAATTGACTGTATCATTTCCATAGCATTCAAAGTTTATGACATTACATCCACATTTTCAGAATTTAAGGATTTGTTTTTAGATGCCTGTTACACAAAACACAAATCATCCACATACACAGTGAAATGCAAGACATCCGAAAATAGCGCAAAGCTTGTTAGTTCACAAAACAAAAAATGATCCTATATCTGGATTACCGTTTTGGCAGCAGGGAGAACTAAGACCTTATTATACTGATAATTCTCGATGTCTCCGCGGCTCACTCACGGATGAAGCTGGGTCGGCCTGTTACACCCTAATATGTGTTTCAACACCCCGACGAGTCTGTGACAGTCAGCCAGCGATGATGAATATATCTATTCCCTCAACACTGACAAATCCCATTTTCACCGTACAGAGTCTAGCCTTCAAATATGTGTCCAGGCACATTCCATTTTCTCGCAATAAGGAGCTACACAATCCTCTGTAATGGGTGATTTTTGTGGATCATCTTTTTGTGATCGTAATGCAGCGGTGCAAGACAATGAGGGCCGAGCCATTGCTATTCACTGTGCACTAATTTAGTACACATCCCTATATATCACTGTCTTATAAAGGAAAGCTGAGTCAAGGGCAGTTGATTTTGACACAATTTTAGTTGTAAACATGTATAACATCACAAGCAAAAGTGCTGTTGAGCTGGGGTGCATTTCCCAAAAGCCATTTTGGTCGCAGGTTCCGTCATCATTACCAATAGAGTTCAGTGGAACTAACAAACATAGTTAGCAAACGATGCTATTGAGAAACACACCCCTGAATAGAAGCTTGGCCAAATCAACAACTCAGTTGCTGGTATGACATTGCTTACTACACAGTTCAATGAACAATAAATTAATACTGAGTAATTCACATTTATACACAATATTGTCAAATTTGTGTTTGTAAACCAATCAATTAGATTGAGTGAATGATTCAATGACTCACTCATGAAGACAACTTTGTTTCATTCATCAATATATTTTTTGTTATTTAACAAATTAATTTGGTTGAGTGGATGTTGCTAACTTATAAAGACAGTCACTAGTCGCCACCTACTGGCATATTAATGTAACACGCAGAAGAAAAGCATGTAAAATCACTAGTACTAAAAGGTGTGTTGACATTCACTATTGCTCAATGACATTTTGTTTTAAAACTTCAGTTATTCCTATAGAAATCACAAGATCAAAGATGTACTGTTTATGATCACCAGGGTGCCAAGTCCTCATCAGTGCCAATCCTAGACTTCTGGGGGCCTAGACTTTTGATGTTGAGATGAAAGAATGGATGAAACACATTTGTCCGTGTTTCACTCCGTCTCGAATAGTCCATACGAAATAGTATCTCTTCCGCGGCTCGGTACGCTTTCAACTCATTTATTTAGGCTCGAGCAAGAGACTGTACGACATTCACGTTACATGATTTGGCTGATTTTTACATAGAGAGTGTGACAGCGCACCGCATTAAGAGAAATTATCAGTCATGTTTTCATAACCGCTAGCCAAATTAAAAAACGAAACTAAAATTAAAACATCTTTGAGAGCAAGGGGGCCCCCTGGTGTTTTGGGGGCCCTATGCAGCTTGCGTATTCTGCATATAGGGAGGATCGGCTCTGGACCTCATGCATGGTTGATTTTAAAGCTAAATGACTTAAGATAAATATACGGTAGCATTTAAATTGGATTAATAAAAGTCACAGCAACAAGTTTCTGTGCTCCTGAATGTTTCTGTGTGCAGCACGATGTTCAAACTCTTTGTGAGAGTTAGTGTGTATGTGCTTCAGTGATGACATGCATTAATACAGAATGCGATTAAACAGACTGAAGCTATCTGTGCATTACACAGTTTTAATGCTCACCTTCCATCCAATCAGAATCAAATATTCAGGAAAACCATGTTATAAATACGAATAAATGAACACCAAATGTGTTCATTGTAGATAACTTGTAACTTGCATATAGACTGGAAATAGGCTGTATTACAAAGCAATCACACAGCAAACGAAAGGCCTAATCCTATTTCCACTACTGTCAAAATGTTTTTGAGTATGTGTTTGTGTCTTTTAAGGCAGGTTTACCAAATGTGACCACAATGCTTTCAACACTTGCTCAACCACCCCCTCTATCCAGCCGTGTTTGCAGCGGTGCTCTCTCTGGCAATTCCCATTTCGGTAAGGTAATAGTGGTCTTCTTCTCCATTCTACTGAAATAATGCAGATGCTGATCGCCTCTTTCATTTTCTCTCGGTCTCCCACCATGGACTTGACTATTGGAGAAACGAATAACAGCTTGAGCACTGATTGTTTTGCTCAAACGATATTACTTTTTTATTGGGTTGACCTTATAAGAGCAGAAAATGTAAGGCAATTTCTATCAACAGTGTAATTTCAGCAACTTTAGATTGGTTATTGATGCCTTTAGCACACTTTCCTTCCAACCATCAGAGGAAACAAACCAACACTCGCATGGAAAATGAGGCATCAACAGTCATCATGACTTTATAATCAATGCAAATCCTTTTTACTTGTGCAAGTAAGCTTTATCAAGGATGCGAGCTGTAGTAGACCACATGGGCATTATTTTGTTTATTATAATTTTTTTTACTTTTTCATTTTATTGTTATGATTAGTTTGGTGGTTCCAAAAACATTATTTTTCCAAACCTGCAAAGTTGACTTTGGGACACAAACTAATACATTTGGAAGAATCTTAAAAAAGGAATTTTCCATAAAAGGACATGACATGTCTATATCATGTCTATGATTTACCTACTGAAATCAAATGATAACTTTCAAACCAAAACAAACCAAATTTGAAGAAAGCAGTGGCAACAGGAAAAACATTTCACTATCATTTTCACTACAAGTCAGTAACTACTTCATCGATGAGATATTTAGACCCACCATATATTAAGTGTTCAGTCATTTTATTTTAAGGTTACATTTACTTAATATTATAACAACATTACATTATGCATAAATACATGCAAGTAACCCATAAACCAAATCTTAGTCCTAACCCTTACCATATAGTAAGTACATGTAGTTAATTAATGTGACTCAGTACTTAAATCTATAATTACACTGTAAGAAGGACACCTTAAAATAAAGAGTTATCATGTGTTCTTGACTATAATTTGTACTTACATTTAAAATACTAATTTGAAACAATCCATTCATTTTTTTATACAATGTTTAAAGTAATGTAAATAATGTTATACAATATAAGTACAATGTTTTTACATTGTACTTATATTTGAAAATAGCTAACAGTTGTAACAGTTCATTATGCTATTTTTCAGTTAATAGTATTTAAATACATCCAATGTAAAGTGGGATCAGATATTTCAACTTGCATTGCTATGAAAAGAGAGTGACCACGGAGTGATATATGGTATGCTAATGACATTGGAAAAATATAAATTTAAGCAGTTATGAAGCAGAAATATTCAAATCAAGTATTCCAGAGGGCCAACATGTGTATACTAGATTTATATTTTAAGCTATGCTTTAATATAATATAAAGACTTTAGCTTTGCCAGCATCTCAGCACATGCCACCCCCCTCTCTCTCTCTCTCTCTCTCTCTCTCTCTCTCTCTCTCTGTAATTACAGTTTGCAAAACACATTTTTAATTGTTAGCGTGAAGTGGAGATTCTCAGTCAGAGAGCAGAGTTTCTGATTACAGTGGGACTCACTTCTGTCTAAGTGTGTGTGTGTGTGTGTGGTCATGTTTATGTGGTTTATGAGGACACAAATTTGTATAATGACATGGGTATGACATAGGTATTACAAGGAGAAGGTGATTTATGAGGACATTTTCAGTGTCCCCATAATTTAAAACGCTTATAAATCATACAGAGTGAGTTTTTTTGAGGGAAAATATAAATGCACCGTCTCCTGTGAGGGCTAAGTTTAGGTGTAGGGTAGGTGTAGGGCAATAGCACATACAGCTTGTACAGTATAAAAAACATTACGCCTATGGAAAGTCCCGTAAACCATAAAAAACAACATGTGTGTGTGTGTGTGTGTGTGTGTGTGTGTGTGTGTGTGTGTGTGTGTGTGTGTGTGTGTGTGTGTGTTTGTGTGTAGAGGTGGGTATTTCCTCTATGGCCTTTGATTAATAGCTGCATTACTGTGCTGTTGACCTTGAGAGCTCCGTTATTACAGGTGGTGGCTTACAGGGTGGGAAGGAGAACAGATGGGACATATTATCCCTGAATATCCACAGACAGGGGATATTGCACGGGCCAGTGCACCCACCTAAATCAAAGTTTGGAATATGCTGAGGGGAATTTGATAAATACTGATACATATGAGGACAGATTTGGTCATTGTAATGCGCTATTCATTGTGCTCTTTCATGCGAACAACGTACATCTCAGTGATTGGTTACAAAGCTTAACTGCAGGTGAAAAAAATGGGGTAAACCTAAATAGAATACAGTAATCACTGTGTTTCACAATTAGTTAATCGCGACAGCCATAATAATAATATCTAATATTTTCAATGATATATTCAGCCCTAGATGAGAGTTTTATGCTTAACTTCCCAAACTTCCCATCTTATGTACAGTACGGCATCATAAAATGTGCTTAAGATAATCATTAAATTATAAAACAGGGGGTTTCATACTTTTCAATGCCAAAAACACAAAATATGATAATATAATAAAATATATATATTAGAGGTTGAGTTAGACTAACATTTTCCATCGTAAAAATTCCGTCATAATCTATTATTACCCATCATTTTAATTTTAATATTTTAGTTATAATAACACATTTAATTGCTTCTATTTTTGTTCTTATTTTTTCATTTTTAATAATGAACCTACAGGATGAGCATATAGTTTTATGAAATTATTTATTTATGATGAGAACAGATGAACTGCTGTGCGTCACTTTTCATGTTCAACACAACAGTGACAGCGGAGGCCACAATAAACAACTAAATATTCTAGAGCTGGGTAAAAAAAAAGATTTCTCGATTTTAACATATTCTCATTTTATGAACCAATATCGAATATTAAATCTCAATAGAAAATGTTTTCAGTTGATGAATGAACAGTACAGAGAGTGCACCTTCCATCCAATAAATCGCGTTGTTACTTTTCTTATGCTGGACAGGGCTGAACTCTCAGGGCAATCTGACAAAATGACGGACGGCCTTCAAATTTGTCCGTCACTGCTAAAAACAATTCCGTCAATGACGGAACATTTTCAGTTAACGCGACCTCTACCCAAAATTGTGTGATTGACATAGATTTTTTTTCAACATTGATAATAATAATACATGTTTCTTGTGCAGAATATCTGAATATTAGAATGATTTCTGAAGGATCAGGTAACACTGAAGACTGGAGTAATGACGGATGAAAAATTCAGCTTTGACAGAAATAAAATATTATAAATAAATACAATTATTTAAAAAATCTTACTGCCACAAACGTTTGAACAGCAGAGTAGATATTATACTGTAAGAAAAAAATTATATATTTTATTGGTATGATGTTTTCTTTGTGGTAATAATTCAACATGAAAGAAAGATCACACAAGGTCACAACTCCTAATTTGATTCTTATTAATGGGTAGTAAGGTAGTCATTAAGTTTATATATTATAGAATCAGGTATATAGAATATGGTCACGCAGAATATATGTGTTATAAGTACTAATAAAAAGCCAATAGGTTAATAATAGGCAAGCTAATAAGCAAGTAGTTAATAGTGAGAATTGGTCTCTTTACCAAAAAGTATTACCAAAAGATACCAAAAGTGGGTAAAACCTGGACAAAAAACAAAACAAGTATGTGTGTAATTCACATTTTAAGGTTGTACTCCTCTTGTTTGGTTGACAGTGTTGTTTAATTCAGATGATACTGTTTATTGTAATCATCGTAGCTGTTTATTTACCGCCTCACTGCCCCCAAAGATAGGTTTGACCTTCAGATCACTTGCAGCTCCAACAAAGTCATACATTTAGCTGCACAGTCTCTTATCCATGTTTCATGCTGAGACTTGCTGGCCCCACATTCCTCTTCCATCTCCTGCACTGCAAACTCCATTTGAAATGCAAATCAAAGCCTGGTGATTATGGAGAGTAACCCAGCCTCCTTCTGTTCTGTCTGCTGAATGCTTACGTTTGTGTATGCTCAAGCACAAAGACATGCATGCTCACACACACCGACATATCTAATGGTACACAGCTGTTCTCCAGTGCTCTCAGGATGGAGCAGGATTTATGGGAATACGTCTATATTAATGCCAGTGTGCCAGTCATACATCAATCTTGATATCTCTTTACAAACACACCACCATTTTACATTAAATAAGGTCATTTATCACAGAGCATGATGTGTGGATGCATGAAAGCATGGATCACAAAAGCTATTTTAGTATTTGTTCACCTAAAACTGAAAATTTATTGAAAATGCACTCAGATGTAAACGAGTTTGTTTCTTCATCACAACAAATTTGGAGAAATTTAGCATTACATCACTTGCTCACAATGGATCCCCTGCAGTGAATGGGTGCCACCAAACTGTGAGTCCAAACAGCAGATAAAAATATCACAATAGTAATCCACAAGACTCCAGTCCAGATAACGTCTTGTGAAGTGAAAAACGATGTGTTTGGCAGAAACAAATCAATCATTAAGATGTTTGAACTTCAAAATGTTGCTTCCACAACACATACAAGTCCTCTTTCTATAATATTGCTTTCTGCAGTGAAAAAGTCATCTAATTTGAATCAAGAGAGAAAAATGCAAAGATCAAAAACTGTTTTCAAGCAGTTCAAAACGGTGTAAAAGTCAATATTTAAGCAATTCTCATGGCAAGAGTTGAGCTTTGTAATAATATTTCAATTTTTTTTGTATAATCTATTTTTATCAAATAAATACAGCCTTACTAATTGTAAGAAATCTATTTCAAAAACATCCAACAAATATTTGAATCATCTCTCCAAATCAATACCAAAATCATTGAATGGTGAACTAATGCATGTTTGTCTGAAAAGTACAATAATCAATGCTAATTGCTGTAATAAATAATTGCTTATCTGGGATGTATTTACAGTTAGGCTTAAATTAATGTCCCCAGCTTAAATTAACAGTAAAGAGTGGATCTAAGTGGAAATATACTGTATGCAACGTCTTGCTGGAGCACTGTGACCTTCTCTACCGAATCTCGTTTAGCACAATGCAATGCTCTCTCAGCCTAAACAAATGCTGTCAGGACCCACATATCTCACCTGGGACATAATTGAAAACAGTCTTACCACAAAAGGGGCCATATTGATTAAATTTAGAGCTCCTTCTGTCACCTGTCATTCAGCTACAAACATATCTAAGCTGCAGCCTATAGGGATTTGTTGATGACATTAATGGATAAATTCAGTACATTTGAATATGTCAGAAGGCTGAAAGAAGGATGATGGTATATTGCTGAGGTAAAAACTGGCAAAAATGTATGCAATAGTTGCAAGACTTTGATGGAAATGAATGCTGAAACCATGAAATTTAGTGTCCATCAAATTAAAATCTCAGCACATAAAAGTGTCATGAGAAAATGAAGAAATATGAATCTCATACACACATCCAGAGTTATCTGCATACTTCGCCGTTTGCTTGGTTTATTTGTTTCAGCCTGAAAATGTTATTTGTTACTACAGTACATGAGAAAGTGAATTCCAAGGGACAGTTGACGGTAGACATTGACTTCCATAGCATAAAAATTATATTGAAGTCAATGGGTACCGTCAACTTTGGTTGCCAACATTCTTCAAAATCTTATTTTGTGCTCAACAGAATAAAGAAACTCATGCAGGTTTGAGTTTGATGATGACAGATTTGAGAATGATGACATTTAAATTTCTTTGGGTGAACTATCCCTTTAAGTTCTCAAGTATCCAGCAGAAATTACTCATACAGCTGAAAGAGATGTTCCCAGTGTAACTAATGAGAGTACTTCCTGCTTGAATGGTTAGATGTTTTGATCTACCAATACCCTGAAGCTGGAGATGTTCAGATGTGTGTCTTCCACTCACCTAATTTCAATCCAAATGCACAATATTTATTCCATAATCCCTATAGCAGCCTGTTATATTTTTCAGTCATACATATGCATGTGAAATATTAGTGCTCAAACATTTTATTAAAATTGTTAATTTGTGGAGAGACAAATTAGTAAGTGATCACAACCAAATCAGAAATGTTATATCAGAAATATTATATTTTATTCAGCCCTAGGCTAATAGAGTTTACCTAACAAATGCACAAAAGGAGGATAACATGGAAGAGATATTAGCAAAGTGGCAACAAAAAGCATTTTCGTGTTTGTTGTGGCATTTGTTCTCAATGCTTTTTTGGGATTTATGAGTACTGACATAATGCATTAGCTAATTTGACAGAGATGTAACTACGTAATCATGTTATTTTCTTGTTATATTCTTAATAATGCTGCTGGCAAGCAGCCAAACCTGAAACCATCACAGTGGTGTCTCAAGAGTTTTACTGTTTTTTCCTTAGACACAATTTCAAAACAATATCCATGTAACACTTTCTCAAAACAATAAGCAGTTACTTACAAACTCAGTTGCACAATTGATAGGCTATTATAAAACCATCAAATACAACATACAAAACAATATGATCATATCACTAAATTCGTACATATTTTACGAGGTGGCTAATTCGTATGAATTTGTATAACCTCACTGGATTTTTCATACGATTTTTGCTGAATTTGTACGAATGATCTACCCCAAACCCCGCCCGTAAACCAACCCGTCACCGGGGTTTAGACAAGTCGTACAAACTTGTACGAATTTGCACGAATTAGCCACCTAGTAAAATATGTACGAATTGCCGTGAGATAGCTTTGCAAAAACCAGTGCACTGTCTGCTTAATACACAACTACTCACCAAATACATAAATGGCGTGCATGGTCATGAAATAGCCTACTGATATGAAATTGAATTATTTTTTAATTTTGCCAGTATATTATCTTGAAGCTTCCACTTTCTAAGATAGTATAACTTACAAGATTAAGAAGTATTTTTTATATTATCTAGCATGAAATTCAAGAAGAGTGTTTTGAAAGTAGTTTTGAAACAGAAAATTAGGCTACATATGATGTAAATATTCTGCAAATAGTATCGGTTTTGTTGTCGAAGCAGTTGAGAAAAAAAAGCCTTTCTTTAAGAAAATGAGGTCCCATTAAGGTCCCATAAGATACTGTTCCACTGAGGCTACCTTTCCTCCTTACATTTTCATAATGAAAACCGCTTAGTACTACAATATCGCTAATCTGAAAGCTCACACAAAGGGTAAACAACCACTGGAGCAGTCGAAATGACTTATGCCCTAAAGCATTTCTTCAGGACTTAGGTTACCAAAGACCTTGCATTTTTTATTATTATATCACTATAAACCACCTTGATATAATAAAAAAAGGAATTCATACATGCACATTCAAAAAATGCAAAGCACAGAATTATAATTTGTTTTAAGCTGGCAACAGAATAAAATGTCTGCCTTTTCATCACTTCAGCTCCTCTGAAGAGTTATTAAAGTTTTATTTGAAATATTTTTGTTATTAAATAATGAATTATTTCTCAGATTCTCTTACATTTTCTTTTATAAGAAAATAAATATGTATGTAGCACAGTCAATTCTAAATGGACTTTAATGGAGCTATGTTTTTTTTATTTAGATTAACGTGGTTACTCTGAATTGTTGTATGAAATAAAAATGTGTTCCATTGAAAACTGCATAGGGGTTTGGCATGTGATAAGGCTAATAAACTAACAATGACAGCATTTAAATTTTTTGAATAAGCATATTTTTGAAGAGAGAAAATCTTTCCATCTTTGGAGGCAAAAGGAGATTTCTTGAAAGATCTGTATTAGCTGAAGAAATGTTACTGATTATACCAGAGGTCACTTGCCTGCTCTGTCAGCCATTAGCCATTCATCTGTAACCAGTGTTGCCTGTTCTCTAATAAAGCTGATAAAAAAAGGGTTTGTGGAAGCCAATCTTGGACCAGAACACAAGTTTTCTGCCTGAGCCTAGTGGTTGGTTACCTGTCAAATATGCTCAAGCAAAGGCTGAAGATTGAAAAGTTAATTGCTTGTGAACTCTATGAACTCTAGTGAACTTGGCAAATAGGCTAGCTAAACCATGCTAACCAGCCAATTGTTGACACCTTAAACAAACAAAAAAGCACCACAGAGCAAGTATTTGCAATCTTTAGGGAAATTAATGTCATGATGAAATGTACTGGCATCAACTCTTTTCTTCGGTATTGTGATATTCAACAGTAAAACAAACATAAAAGAATAGGTGAAACAATCACAATAAGATCAATAACATGCATTAAGAAAACAGAGTGAACATTTAAATGGAGATTAAAATGCTTGTAGCTGTTTCTACACCTGTGTAACACCTGAATAACGTTTCACAGTTACAGTAATTGTCTTTTTTGTCAGCTTATTTAGGCCAATGGCATCCAAAAAGCTAAGGAATCATATGATCAGAATGTTAAAATAAACAAAAAATATCACTTTTCAAAGTAGACATTAATAAAAAATGACTCAGCAATTTTTGTCACTTGTTGTGGTTCCATTAAACATTTCCATTATGGTCTGTGCATATTTGCAATTGTGTTTCTGTATATTTCTGTATCTGTTTGTGGTTTGTGTTGTGAGTATTTGCAGTACGTTTCTATATTTGTTTGTGTCATAAGTATTTGCAGAGCTTTTCTGTTTTTGTTTGTGTTATATTAGCAGTGTGTTTCTGTATTTTTTTGTGTTATATTAGCAGCGTGTTTCTGTATTTGTTTGTGTTGTATTAGCAGTGTGTTTCTGTATTTATTTGTGTTGTATTAGCAGCACGTTTCTGTATTTGTTTGTGTTGTATTAGCAGCGTGTTTCTGTATTTGTTTGTGTTGTGAGTATTTGCAGTGTGTTTCTGTATTTGTTTGTGTTGTATTAGCAGCATGTTTCTGTATTTGTTTGTGTGGTGAGTATTTGCAGCACGTTTCTGTATTTGTTTGTGTTGTGAATATTAGCAGCGTGTTTCTGTATTAGTTTGTGTTGTATTAGCAGTGTGTTTCTGTATTTGTTTGTGTTGTATTAGCAGTGTGTTTCTGTATTTGTTTGTGTTGTATTAGCAGTGTGTTTCTGTATTTGTTTGTGTTGTATTAGCAGCGTGTTTCTGTATTAGTTTGTGTTGTATTAGCAGTGTGTTTCTGTATTTGTTTGTGTTGTATTAGCAGTGTGTTTCTGTATTTGTTTGTGTTGTATTAGCAGTGTGTTTCTGTATTAGTTTGTGTTGTATTAGCAGTGTGTTTCTGTTTTAGTTTGTGTTGTATTAGCAGTGTGTTTCTGTATTTGTTTGTGTTGTATTAGCAGTGTGTTTCTGTATTTGTTTGTGTTGTATTAGCAGTGTGTTTCTGTATTTGTTTGTGTTGTATTAGCGTGTTTCTGTATTGTTTGTGTTGTATTAGCAGTGTGTTTCTATTTGTTTGTGTTGTATTAGCAGTGTGTTTCTGTATTTGTTTGTGTTGTATTAGCAGTGTGTTTCTGTATTAGTTTGTGTTGTATATAGCAGTGTGTTTCTGTTTTGTGTTGTATTAGCAGTGTGTTTCTGTATTTGTTTGTGTTGTATTAGCAGTGTGTTTCTGTATTTGTTTGTGTTGTATTAGCAGTGTGTTTCTGTATATTTGTGTTGTATTAATGTGTGTTTCTGTATTTGTTTGTGTTGTATTAGCGTGTTTCTGTATTTGTTTGTGTTGTATTAGCAGTGTGTTTCTGTATTAGTTTGTGTTGTGTTAGTGTGTTTCTGTATTTGTTTGTGTTGTATTAGCAGTGTGTTTCTGTATTTGTTTGTGTTGTATTAACAGTGTGTTTCTGTATATGTTTGTGTTGTATTAGTGTGTTTCTGTATTTGTTTGTGTTGTAAGCAGTGTTTTTCTGTATTAGTTTGTATTTATATTAGCAGTGTGTTTCTGTATTAGTTTGTGTTGTATTAGCAGTGTGTTTCTGTATTAGTTTGTGTTGTATTTGCAGTGTGATTCTGTATTTGTTTGTGCTGTGAATATTAGCAGCGTGTTTCTGTATTTGTTTGTGTTGTATTAGCAGTGTGTTTCTGTATTTGTTTGTGTTGTATTAGCAGTGTGTTTCTGTATTAGTTTGTGTTGTATTAGCAGTGTGTTTCTGTATTTGTTTGTGTTGTGAGTATTTTCAGCACGTTTCTGTATTTGTTTGTGTTGTATTAGCAGCGTGTTTCTGTATTTGTTTGTGTTGTATTAGCAGCGTGTTTCTGTATTTGTTTGTGTTGTGAGTATTTGCAGCACGTTTCTGTATTTGTTTGTGTTGTATTAGCAGCATGTTTCTGTATTAGTTTGTGTTGTGAGTATTTGCAGTGTGTTTCTGTATTTATTTGTGTTGTATTAGCAACGTGTTTCTGTATTTGTTTGTGTTGCATTAGCAACGTGTTTCTGTATTTGTTTGTGTTGTATTTGCAGCACGTTTCTGTATTTGTTTGTGTTGTATTAGCAGCGTGTTTCTGTATTTGTTTGTGTTACATTAGCAACGTGTTTCTATGTTGTTTGTGTTGTATTAGCATGTTTCTGTATTTGTTTGTGTTGTATTAGCAACGTGTTTCTGTATTTGTTTGTGTTGTATTAGCAGTGTGTTTCTGTATTTGTTTGTGTTGTATTAGCAACGTGTTTCTGTATTTGTTTGTGTTGTATTAGCAGTGTGTTTCTGTATTTGTTTGTGTTGTATTAGCAGCATGTTTCTATATTAGTTTGTGTTGTGAGTATTTGCAGTGTATTTCTGTATTTGTTTGTGTTGTATTAGCAGCATGTTTCTATATTAGTTTGTGTTGTGAGTATTTGCAGCACGTTTCTGTATTTGTTTGTGTTGTATTAGCAGCGTGTTTCTATATTAGTTTGTGTTGTGAGTATTTGCAGTGTGTTTCTGTATTTGTTTGTGTTGTATTAGCAGCAGGTTTCTGTATTTGTTTGTGTTGTATTAGCAGCGTGTTTCTGTATTTGTTTGTGTTGTATTAGCAACGTGTTTCTGTATTTGTTTGTGTTGTATTAGCAGCGTGTTTCTGTATTTGTTTGTGTTGTGAGTATTTGCAGCAGTTTCTGTATTGTTTGTGTTGTATATTAGCGTGTTTCTATATTAGTTTTGTGAGTATTTACAGTGTGTTTCTGTATTTGTTTGTGTTGTATGTTAGCAGGTTTCTGTATTTGTTTGTGTTGTATTAGCAGCATGTTTCTATATTAGTTTGTGTTGTGAGTATTTGCAGCACGTTTCTGTATTTGTTTGTGTTGTATAAGCAGCGTGTTTCTGTATTTGTTTGTGTTGTATTAGCAGCGTGTTTCTTTATTTGTTTGTGTTGTGAGTATTTGCAGCACGTTTCTGTATTTGTTTGTGTAGTATTAGCAGTGTGTTTCTATATTAGTTTGTGTTGTGAGTATTTGCAGTGTGTTTCTGTATTTGTTTGTGTTGTGAGTATTTGCAGTGTGTTTCTGTATTTGTTTGTGCTGTGAATATTAGCAGTGTGTTTCTGTATTTGTTTGTGTTGTGAGTATTTGCAGTGTGTTTCTGTATTTGTTTGTGCTGTGAATATTAGCAGTGTGTTTCTATATTAGTTTGTGTTGTGAGTATTTGCAGTGTGTTTCTGTATTTGTTTGTGCTGTGAATATTAGCAGTGTGTTTCTATATTAGTTTGTGTTGTGAGTATTTGCAGTGTGTTTCTGTATTGGTTTGTGCTGTGAATATTAGCAGTGTGTTTCTATATTAGTTTGTGTTGTGAGTATTTGCAGTGTGTTTCTGTATTTGTTTGTGCTGTGAATATTAGCAGTGTGTTTCTGTATTTGCTTGTGTTGTGAGTATTTGCAGTGTGTTTCTGTATTTGTTTGTGCTGTGAATATTTGCAGTGTTTCTGTATTTTTTGTGTTGTATTAGCAGCGTGTTTCTATATTTGTTTGTGTTGTATTAGCAGCTTGTTTCTATATTTGTTGTATTAGCAGCCTGTTTCTATATTTGTTTGTGTTGTATTAGCAGCTTGTTTCTATATTTGTTGTATTAGCAGCGTGTTTATATATTTGTTTGTGTTGTGAGTATAAGCAGCGCGTTTCTGTGTTGTTTGTACTGTGAATATTTGCAGGATGTTTCTGTACTTGTGTTGTGAGTTTTTGCAGCGTCATTCTATATTTATTTGTGTTGTATTTGCAGCAAATTTCTGTATTTGGTTGCGTTGTGAGTTTTTGAAGCGTATGTGTTTTCAAACTGATGATTTCTTATTTTACAGGCGTTTTTTTTCTATTTGCAGCCCGTTGAGCTATCTCTGCCACGTGGGATTAACCTTAGCTGTTTTTTATTAAATAAGGTATTTTCTGTGAATGTGCAAGACTTCTGATTCATTAGCCACTATAGGAAGAATAATTTGAATAACAATACATTGCAATTAACAGTAAAACTAGTTTCACGACAAACCAGTGTATTTATCATTATGGTATTAAATGAAAATAATATGATAATAAATACCAGTTTGCAGTAAAAAGCAGCATAACGGACAGTTTTTGTCCAGGTAAATCAATTGCAAATGATACTGGAAACTTCACACATTTGAATTACAAATGGTCACACACGCTTACATATTAAAAATAAAGTGAATGTACAGTGCAGTTCTCTCGTTTTACAGAATTATATTTAGAACTGCTGAAACTGAAAATTAAACCGAAACAGTGCCATATTAGAATAATTATTATTTTGAGTGCTTTATGCTAAAAATATCACAGAGAACAAAAGGTCAGTATGGGATTTGTTCTTCATTGAAATTACAGAAAAACTGGTATTGCCACTGTATCTCCATTTGTGAGATCAGACTCAGACTCTTAAGAGTTGTTAAATATGGATGATGGCTGTGCTTTGGTTGGGATGGTAGGGAAAGAGTGCAAGTCTGAATGTAGAGGCTTATCGAGACAGCATTACCCAGGTTTAAGCAGGCCTGCTGGTTTGTGGAGATAAGGCCTTTCCACCGAGCCTGCTAAGGGGGCACTGTATCTATTAGTAGTCAGCTAACATCTCCTATAATTTCTCTTTTATATGGATCTAGGGCCAATCCCCCTTACCTTACTTCTAACCAGAAACCATGGAAAGCTGATCTTAGATCAGGGGTGAAAATGGGCATTTCTTGCAACATCCCATAAGTAGTGGAGAGCTGGCTGAGGATTTGAATGATTACCCATGCAAAGTTCAGCGGCTGGTGCACAGACAGCTTTCTCGAGGACATAATCAGGAAGACCTATTTAAAGAGCCCATTAGAGGCCGATCTGTCTTGACAGGCCAAATTGCTATTTTTTAACTACAAATTATCCTAGCTTCTAGCATTTCGGGGGCCCTAAGCAAACCCCCCCGTCAGTGTGTTTATAACCTCCAAAACATTTCCTCCACCCTGAGGCCTCAGAGCTGTTTCAGTGAGGTAATGTTTAGGAATGTTAGTATGTAGGGATGTCCCACTTTTAAACACTACTGGGGGGAAGGCAGCTTAGGATGGGTAAATAAGATCTAAATAACCTAAATTCCATAAAAATGCATCATTTCATTGTAAAAATTACTTTAGAAAAAAAATCTCACTCAGAAACAAAAGGAAATGCTACCAGTGTATTTCACAAAAAATATAAATAAAAAAGACAAGAAATGGCAAGCAGCACATTAATTAAACATGACATTTTAAAGTGGATAGACTGAAATAGATTTTCTTATAAAATGTATTCCAATAATCTTTGCTTTATTTACAACATTTGATTTATTTATTTATTTATTTACAATGACCTATAGGAAAGTTACTTTTATAACATTTTATTAAATGAACAAAGAAAGTAATACTGTTCCCAGTCAAAACTTTTTTGTGTGTGTGTGGAAAACTTAGGGTTCAGGGTAAAGACAAATATTAGTGGCCGATCAATCTTATCAGGACACCTTATTATTATTGTTATTATTATTTTACACCAACAGTAGGCTATTTAAGATAATATAAAATGTTTTTTTTCTGAAGGAAGCAAATTCAATATTCTCAGAATTTAAGTGTACAAAGTCCGGACTTAATGTTTTCATGCATATTGTTTATGGCGGCACTGACAAATATATTTAGAAGAGCTTGCATGATTGAACAAGTATGTGTACACGCCAGGTTTTTATTTGCATGCTTTATATTTGACTCCTGATACATAATACAAAATAAATTAATTGTGTTTAATGTGGCAGTCCTCGTAAAACAGTGGTCATATATGGAATATTGAGAAGTGGAGAATTATCCAGTTTTTAATATTAAATTATACAATATTTAGTATTTAAATGTTTAAAATTAATATTTAGGTATTATATATTATTTCTACTGTTAATGGTCACACTTTATTTTAAGGCCCAGTTCTCGCAATTAACAAACCATTAGCTATAAACATTAACTTTTTCAATAAACTCCTAGTTTGCTGCTTATTAATAGTTAGTAAGGTAGTTGTTATGTTTAGGCATTGTTTAGGATTATGGATGTAGAATATGGTCTTACATAATAAGTGCTTAATAAGTAATAAATAGCCAATATGTTAATAATAGGCATGCTAATAAGCAACTAGTTAATAGCAAGTTACCATTAACATGTATACTTCAGCATACCATATTGGTTCAGGAGTCCTCGTATCTTATTTCACAAATCATATTTTTTATGTGTAGAGAGAACCCCCCCCCCAAAAAAAACACAACAACAAACAAAAAAAAAACTGTTGATTAGATCTGGTGTTTGCCTTCAAAAGCCAGCAGTCAGTAAACTCATTTGGTGGACAGAGGTCTAGTTGATCACATAGTGACAAGGTGACGGTCCACCAATTGATTCGATTCAGCGCTAGCCAGTTACCTGCCCACGTGTATGTCTTTTATCGAGCAGACAAAGCAAACAAGTCTGATGGACACATTAGGGTCAGGTAAGGATCTAAAAAGCTGGATTCCAGACACGGTGGGGGGCCAACCGGAGCACCACAGAGTGATGGGCAAAGTGTGATCAGCCCTGGCAAGCCTGTGACAGTGATAAATTAGAGATAGCCATCCTTTCCAGGAAAATAAACTACAGGGGAACATGGATCAAGTCAAGCACATATACAGACACACACTCCTTCAAACACACTAACGTGGCCCGTGGACACTAAACGGTGATTTATGGATAAGACAACAGCTCTCTGCACACACCTTCCTTCCCGCCCCATCGAGAGTGGGAGGATTAATCCTGGGCAAATCTGATAGATGACTGATAGAGTGAAAGGCATGCTGATGAGCCTGCTGGTCACCTCTACAAACAACTCATTGAAAATACGTTTCTGCAAAAGTTAAATATCTTCCTCCATATATTTCGGGGTCAACAAGAGGCACTATGTCATTATTTCTCCATCACAGATGCAGGATTATTAAACAGCTGTGGCATGAAAAATAAATGTGCATGTGGAGACAAAATATTTGCAAATTGATACTGCATTGCTTGTATGTTTCATAGGAGTTTCAAAATAAAATATCCAGTTGATAAATAGCATATTACATTTCCCCTGGAACAGTTAAACATGACTGTGGCAACGTTCTATTATGTTGTTTGTTGTATGAATCATGGAAAATCAGAAATGAAATGAATGGAAGGTTAAAGCTCTATTGTGTTTGAAATTAATACACTACCTACATTAAACCATATCCTAAACCTAACCAACAGTTAATTCTGCGAGACTTTGAGCCCTTTTGTGGAATGATTCGTGACTTGTGCTTCATTGGATTCGAATCTGAGCACAATTATAAGAGCAGTGCTATACTAGGTGGGCTACAGAGCAAGTTTACTACATCACAGAAGTCACACATATGGACTTTTAAGGTTTTAAATTAAGGTTGAACCACTGATGTCACATGGACTATTTTATCGATTTCCTTTCTAGGCGTTGAACAAGGTAGTTGCATTGCTGTCTATGGAGGGATTTCGTAAAAAAATGCTTAATGTGTGTTCTGATGATTGACAAAGGTCTGACAGGTTTGGAACGATATTAGGGTGAGCAATTCATGACACAATTTACATTTTTAGCTGAACTATCCCTTTCAGTTGTTTGTTGATACTTTTGAGGGATTCAGTTGTCTGGATGGGGTCCTAAGTTGTTAAGTAGCTCATGCATATAATCCAACATGGGGACACATTATATTCATATAGGGCTTTAGGAGATTTCTAGAAATCCTCTTATATTTTTTTTTATGTTTTCTTTTATTTCAGGAGCCTAATTGTTATGACTATAGGCTATAAATTAAATATGCAGCTACTCTTTTGCTTAAAATATTCTTAGAAATATTATTATAAAAGTTTCAGTGCTCTTGATTTCATCAGGAGCAAATCCATATCCAAACTGAATATAACATCATAGATGAGATGTGTGCGTTAAACTTTAATACTAAACTTTGCAAAGCTGCTGCATATAACACAAACCTAGTCATCTCATAACAAGGGCTGAGTTCTTGTTATAAACATTAAAATAAATCAGACTAAAAAGTGACACTCTGAAAGAATATGATGCACCGTTTTCTGTGGAACATAAGATATTTTGAGAAATGGATTTGTGTTTTGTTATTTTTCATTCACAGAATGGAAGTCAACGATAAACAAAACCAACATTCTTCAAAATATATTTTGTGTTTAGCAGAAGTAGTCCACTGAATCATTGACGTAGATAACTGCAAAAACAGATAAGAACAAGTTAGAAGGCCACATCTGATGAGCAAGTATTTGCGATCATGGATATCACTTAAAAAGCAAACAAATGTTAGCATTTAAATATGTGAGTGAGATGAGTCTTGCATGGCATTGCATGTGCTTGAGATGGATGTCCCACAAACTGCCAAAGGCATTCATGACAGAAAAAAACTAAAATGAGTCATCTGCTCCTGTAGAGGATTTCAGGTCACATCACACACACACACGCACACACACACACACACACACACACACACACACAGCCTGCAACAGCCATCTCTTGAAATGTACCATCTGCTTAAAGCAAAATGTCCAACTACTACTTCAATATAGTGAAAAAAAGTGACTATGCGTGACTGAACTTGCTGTGAAGTATTAATGAGAACTACATTTTAAAATGAAATGTCTGGAACAAAAGATGAATGAAACCATTTTATTCTATTCAATTTTACAGAGCATGTGGATCATATGACTTCTGCTTAGTGTCCTAGAAATGGCAAATGACCGGCCCTGCACAATTTCTAAAACCGAAACAACACAAATTGGCTTTTACACTTCACCATTAGCAGCAAAAGCAGCTACTGCAACAGCGAAATCAGTGTTTTTATTTAGACAAGAGCCTTAGAAGAGAAACTCATTCACAGTTTTCTACAAGAGCTGAAGACGAGACGCTTCAGAGTCTCCTGGCAAGATAATCCTGCACTCTTTTCTCCGTCTTCATCCCTCTCTTTCACACACACAAATGACAGAAACATTGAGCTCATTCACAGTGCATGTGGCTGAGGAGCCAAGTACGCAAAATCCTCTTCGCACATTTTGTACCGAGACGGTTTCTCGATTCATTTATCATCAACCATTTGGTGCCAACCATATAATTAATCTATTGGATCATTATGTGCATTGAAGTTATTTACCCTTCAAATAATGCTAGATACATTATAATACAGCAGCACTTCCATTAGTGCATAATTACAGTATAATAAGCTAAACTGAGTGATGACAAAAGCAGATTCTCAAAAGTAATTCAAATAGAGGAACATCTTCATCTCTCTTTTACCCAAAAGCTTCATAACCCATTCACTGCACGATACAGAAATTGAATTTAATTAGTTGGGAGAGGTTTAAATGTGAACACATTTGGTCAACTGCATGATTGACGCCACATAAAACACAAATAACAGGCACATTTTGACACTAGTACATTTAAATGAGAATTTAACAGGTCAAAATATCACTTTACCAAAGCAACCAAACTTGAGACGACACCTCCAAGTTGTCACAGACACCAGCGGGTAGAAAGCAACTCATTTTACAGTACTTTTATATATTGGTATTTATGAAGCGGCATCTCCTGTTGGAAAATGTTCACATTTTCCATTATTTCAAGACTCAATTAGCTGGTTTGCTATTGCACATCAACCTTGGATACATACAGATAAAAAAACAAAGGATGCTTGAATACATTTAAAAATTAAAAAACCCCACAACAACTACATTATTACACATTGGAATCACAAATCCCGAGCACGTCACAGTCACTAACAGAACAGTTGGATGACATTTCCCCCTCTGGGAGAAAGAAGGTGAACGAAGGTGAGGCACCTGGCATGACGGCAGCCGTCTCTTTTGTGGTTCAATTCAAAACACAGCATTGCAAATTGCACAGTGAGGGAATGAAAAATGAAGGGCTTAGCCAGACACATGTTTTTCCCCTCAGCCCTTCCGCAGTTTGTGTTTAGACAATTAAATGCGGTAGGCAGAGGGAGGAATGACACTGACTGATGGGCGGAATAACCCAATGTAGGCGCCACTAAAGATATCCAGCTATACTAACAAAGAAAGACGAAACATCCTTGCATGGAAACTAAGAGAATCAACAGACACAGGCTGGTATTTGCCCAGTTTAGAGAGCTGGAGATTTCACATATAATCCTTTTATCCTTCGATTGTCTTTATAGTCGGTTGACAAAATCCAACGGAAAATCAGTAGAATAGCCATTGCAACTGTCCTGATCCATTAAGCACACAAAAAGGCTTAGCAGAGAACAAGATACTAGATTATTAGTCAAAATCACTGTTTTATTTGCTTAGTCCAGGGGAAACGTATTCAGAGAGTTCCCAAGTGAGGAGAAATTGAGTGGTTTCAGGATGGAAAACAGCACACTTGTCACGTTTCGTTGAGGTACATGTTCTCAAGATGTTAAAGGATGGCTTGTGTGAACACTATAAAGGTAATGAGGTGATTTAAAGACCAAGGGATAGTTTGGCAAATAGGATAAGGCATGAGGTTGAATTTTTTTCAGGTGGGTGTAATATGTGACCCTGGACCCCAAAACCAGTCTTAAGTGTCATTTTCTCAAAATTGAGATTTATAGATCATCTGAAAGCTGAATAAATAAGCTTTCCATTGATGTTTTTTTATAATCTGACAATATTTGGCTGAGATACAACAATTAGAAAATCTGGAATCTGAGAGTGCAAAAAAATCAAAATATTGAGAAAATTCTCTTTAAACTTGTTCAAATTAAGTTCTTAGCAATGCATATTACTAATCAAAAATGACGTTTTGATACATTTATGGTAAGGAATTTACTAAATATCTTCATAGAACATGATCTTTACTTAATATCCTAATGATTTTTGGCATTACAGAAAAATCGATAGTTTTGACCCATACAATGTATTTTTGGCTATTGCTACAAATATACCCCAGCGACTTAAGACTGGTTTTGTGGTCCAGGGTGACATATGGACCTGTAAGATGAGGGCCAAGGTTTCAGAGATCAGGAGCTCATTGCTGATGTTCTCTCAGATCTATTGGAGACCCACTAGAGCACAGCTTTCTTTCCACAACTTGTTTTTCAGGCGTTGGTCATAAGAAAGTGCTGAAGACTCCGTCTTGCGTCCGTTGTACAGATACAGTCCTCCGATCCCCTCCAGCTCGGAGGCAGCTGCAGCGTAGATGGCCGTGGATGCTCCTTCTGCAGGCGTCTGTGGATGGACAGGAATCAGAGATGAAGTCAACACAGCTGTGGGCACGTTAAGAATATTTCATCAGAGACGGATATTAAATATCTAAGAAGAAGGAGAGGAAAGATGTTTCTGAAACCTAGTACTTGACATATATCCTTAGCTGCTAGCTTTGGTAATTGCCAGTTACAAGCGCACTTTCTTGTAAATTGCTTTGGTAAATAAACCTGCAGCAAAACACTAGGATTATATCAGAATCAGCACTGTCAATTTGTCATTTGGTTACACTTTACAATAAGGTTTAAACTATTAACATTAAAACATTTGGTATCATTTTTGTTATTTTTTTTACAGAATGTAATATATTCAATTTATATTCACTAACATATAAACATATACATATGAGCTAGATGCTTATTTAAACAATTTGTTAAAATTAAAAAATATTATATAAATATGATATATGAACATGAACATATACATATTAACTAGATTGCTTATTTAAACAATTTGTAAAAAAGTATATGAATAAGAATGTATATATAAAGTATTGAATATTACTGTACAGTGTGACACTAAAATTAATTGTAAATTATATATAATTATCTTGTAAATGACAATTTTTCAGGATGGATGTCAATGGTTGACAAAACGGTTTTAGTTTACTAACATTCTACAAACTATCTTCCTTAGTATGAATTAAATGTATTTTTAATATATTACTTTTACTAAGTATAGTTCAGATCTATTAACATATTTACTGACATACCACTCAAGACTTACTGATATAAAAATCACTTGTGCACAATGCACGTTTCCCAATATTAAGCCTAAAATATTTTTTAATGTAACTATTGATGAGGATTGTATGATATTTGAATAATATGGGTCTTTAAATTAAGGATATTTAAAGTATACCTAAAGAATACTTGCAATAGTTCCACTTGGTTCCACAATTACATATATTAAAGTATATCTATAGTTGATTTCATCACTACTTCTGCACAATTAAAGTGCATTAAGCACAACATTAGTTGTTCCATTTTAGTCTTTAAGTATACCAGTCTAGTATACCAAAAGTACAAGTGCATGGTATTTTTTATTACATACATAAATGTTTTTGTAGTGTACTTAGCATTAAATACATTTTAGTATATTTATTTTTCACTAGGGTTCTTTGAGTTCAGTAGAATAATATACGTTATACGTGATTAGATCAACATTAGGGCGAGTAAATGTTGGCAGAATTGTCTTTTTTTGTGTGAATACCGTTAGCTGTTTTGACATTACATCTCAAAATCCCGTGCTCTTGATGAAAAACGCAACTCAAATGAAAAGCTCTGATTTTTGGTAATGTCTATTGAATGCCTTACTAATCTGCCACAACACTGTAATGTCTTAAATTATCTTCATTTTGGGGCTTTTCCCCCAAATATTCATATATGTGATTCATTTGATTATGTAATTCAATTTATTTATTGTCAGTCCTAATTCATACACTTCCTCATGTGACTCTTGCCCCATGTTTACACCTGACGCTTTCCAGCTGCCATGGTTAATTATTCAAATTATCCTTCTAATTGCAAATGTTATGGCTCTCTTCCACATCAGAAGATCTAAAATTTGGGCAGCACAGTTGGAGAGATTGATATGCAGACGGTCAGTTGGCCTATGACCTCCAGACGGATCAATTACACAGGACAGCCGGTCTTCTCTAAACCGATGGCAGATTCTGCACTTCAAACTGCTCTCTTTGAGACCGGGCAATTGAGGCCGAGCACTGTTTTTCTCTTTTCTCTTTCGTCTGAGGGAATTTGGATTAAACTACAGGAGCCACAAGGTTTCTCAATACTGAGTTGAATCAATACAGCACGAAGAGTGTGAGAAAAGCTTCTCTCCTAAAGCTGTTGGGCCATACATTTTTATGCTTAAGTGTGCTTAAGGGGAAATGGAGCAACAGCTGCGGTACATAAAGACTCAACACCTTTATATACTGTTTTATAAGGCTGAGCACAATATGTACAGACACTATATACCGCGCAATGGTAGAAATGTGTCAAGAAGTAGAGATTTTACTGGGTCGTATAAAAATATTTGCATGGCTATCAGTTAATAGGGTTGCATTACATTATTTTTATGTAAGTGATAGTCCACTTTATATATTAGTGCTGTAAAATTATTAATCGCGATTAATCTCATCTAAAATAAAAGTTTTGTTTACATAATGTGTGTGTATACAGTGTATATTTATTATGTCTATATAAATACAAACACATGCATATATATTTAAGATTTTTTTTTTATATTTCATATATTTATCCATAATATAAAAAGAAGAATATAAATATATATACAGATGTAAATATTTTAAATATTTACTGTATGTGTGTGTATTTATATATAAATAATAAATATACACATACATATATTATGTAAACAAAAAACTTTTATTTTGGATGCAATTAATTGTGATTAATCGTTTGACAGCACTAATATACAGTATGTATGTATACATATACATATATATATATATATACATATATATATATATATATACATATACATATATACATATACATATACATATATATATACATATACATATATACATATACATATATACACAGTGCTCGCGTAATGAGTACACCCCTTTGAAAGGTAACATTTTAAACAATATCTCAATGAACACAAAACCATTTCCAAAATGTTGACAAGACTAAGTTTATTATAACATCTGTTTAACTTATAACATGAAAGTAAGGTTAATAATATAACTTAGATTACACATTTTCAGTTTTACTCAAATTAGGGTGATGCAAAATGAGTACACCCCACAACAAAAACTACTAAATCTAGTACTTTGTATGGCCTCCATGATTTTTAATGACAGCACCAAGTCTTCTAGGCATGGAATGAACAAGTTGGCGACATTTTGCCAGATTTATCTTTTTCCATTCTTCAAGAATGACCTCTTTTGGAGATTGAATGCTGGATGGAGAGTGATGCTCAACTTGTCTCTTCAGAATTCCCCATAGGTGTTCGATTGGATTCAGTTCAGGAGACATACTTGGCCACTGAATCACTTTCACACTGTTCTTCTTCAGGAATCCAACAGTGGCCTTAGATGTGTGTTTAGGATCATTGTAATGTTGGAAAAGTGCACGACGACCAAGGGCACGGAGTGATGGTAGCATCTTCTCTTTCAGTATAGAGCAGTACATTTGTGAATTCATGATGCCATCAATGAAATGCAGCTCCCCGATACCAGCAGCACTTGGTATCATGCATTTTTCTTTGTATTCCTCACCTTATGCGACGCCATACAGTTTTGAAGCCATCAGTTCCAAAACATTTATCTTGGTCTCATCACTCCAGAGTATAGAGTCCCAGTAGTCTTCATCTTTGTCAGCATGGGCCCTGGCAAACTCTAGGCGGGCTTTTTGTGCCTGGGCTTTAGGAGAGGCTTCTTTTCGTGGATCGGCACCCATGCATGCCGTCCTCTGCAGTGTACGCCGATTGTGTCACGGGAAATAGTCACCCCAGTTTGGCTTTCTACTTCTTTAGATAACTGCAGTGAACTTGCATGTCGATTTTCTTCAATCCTTCTCATCAGAAGACGCTCCTGTCGAGGTGTTAACTTCCGTGACGACCTGGACGTCTCTGTGAGATGGTTGCAGTTCCATCTTTTTAAAATGTTTGTACTTTTGCTACAGTATTCTGACTGATAAGTAAAGCTTTGCTGATCTTCTTGTAGCCTTCACCTTTCTTGTGTAAAGAAATTATTTTCTTTCTCAGGTCTCGTGACATTTCTCTTCCATGTGGTGCCATTGCTGACAGCATGAAATGGGAAGGGGTTTTATTTAAGTAACACCCTTTTATAGTCAACTGTCTGCTGAAAAATGAATAATTAGACTCAACTGTGGTTGAATTCTTGTTAAATTAGACATTTGTAGACTAAAATGTAGCTTTGCTCCAGAGACTTTCAGTGGGGTGTACTCATTTTTGCATCACCCTAATTTGAGTAAAACTGAATTTTTTTTTATCTAAGTTATATTATTAACCTTACTTTCATGTTATAAGTTAAAGAGATGTTATATAAAACTTAGTCTTGTCAACATTTTGGAAAATGTTTTTGTGTTCATTGAGATATTGTTTAAAATGTTACTTTTCAAAGGGGGTGTGCTCATTTACGCTGAGCGCTGTATATATATATATATATATATATATATATATATACATACATATATATATATATATATATATATACAGTGGGGCAAAAAGTATTTAGTCAGCCACCAATTGTGCAAGTTCTCCCACTTAAAAGATGAGAGAGGCCTGTAATTTTCATCATAGGTATACCTCATTTATGAGAGACAAAATAAGAAAAAAAAATCCAGAAAATCACATAGTAGGAGTTTTAAAGAATTTATTTGCAAATTATGGTGGAAAATAAGTATTTGGTCAATAACTAAATTTCATCTCAATACTTTGTTATATACCCTTTGTTGGCAATGACAGAGGTCAAACGTTTTCTGTAAGTCTTCACAAGGTTTTCACACACTGTTGCTGGTATTTTGGCCCATTTCTCCATGCAGATCTCCTAGAGCAGTGATGTTTTGGGGCTGTCTACAACACGGACATTCAACTCCCTCCAAAGATTTTCTATGGGGTTGAGATCTGAGACTGGCTAGGCCACTCCAGGACCTTGAAATGCTTCTAACGGCGGTGTGTTTGGGATCATTGTCATGCTGAAAGACCCAGCCACGTTTCATCTTCAATGCCCTTGCTGATGGAAGGAGGTTTTCACCAAAATCTCACGATACATGACCCCATTCATTCTTTCCTTTACACAGATCAGTCGTCCTGGTCCCTTTGCAGAAAAACAGCCCAAAAGCATGATGTTTTCACCCCATGCTTCACAGTAGGTATGGTGTTCTTTGGATGCAACTCAGCATTCTTTCTCCTCCAAACACGACAAGTTGAGTTTTTACCAAAAAGTTCTATTTTGGTTTCATCTGACCATATGACATTCTCCCAATCCTCTTCTGGATCATCCAAATGCTCTCTAGCAAACTTCAGACGGGCCTGGACATGTACTGGCTTAAGCAGGGGGACACGTCTGGCACTGCAGGATTTGAGTCCCTGGCGCAGTGTGTTACTGATGGTAGCCTTTGTTACTTTGGTCCCAGCCTCTGCAGGTCATTCACTAGGTCCCCGTGTGGTTCTGGGATTTTTGCTCACATTTCTTGTGATCATTTTGACTCCACGGGGTGAGATCTTGTGTGGAGCCCCAGATCGAGGGAGATTATCAGTGGTCTTGTATGTCTTCCATTTTCTAATAATTGCTCCCACAGTTGATTTCTTCACACCAAGCTGCTTACCTATTGCAGATTCAGTCTTGCCTGCCTGGTGCAGGTCTACAATTTTGTTTCTGGTGTCCTTTGACAGCTCTTTGGTCTTGGCCATAGTGGAGTTTGGAGTGTGACTGTTTGAGGTTGTGGACAGGTGTCTTTATACTGATAACGAGTTCAAACAGATGCCATTAATACAGGTAACGAGTGGAGGACAGAGGAGCCTCTTAAAGAAGAAGTTACAGGTCTGTGAGAGCCAGCAATCTTGCTTGTTTGTAGGTGACCAAATACTTATTTTCCACCATAATTTGCAAATAAATTCTTTGAAAATCCTACAATGTGATTTTCTGGATTTTTTTTTCTTTGTCTCTCATAGTTGAGGTATACCTATGATGAAAATTACAGGCCTCTCATCTTTTTAAGTGGGAGAACTTGCACAATTGGTGGCTGACTAAATACTTTTTGCCCCACTGTGTATATATATATATATATATATATATATATATATACACTATGTATACACTATATTGCCAAAAGTATTGGGTCACCCCCTTCTAATGGAAGGTTTGCCTACTTTAGTAATTTCCATGAGTACAAATCTTAATGTTTAAGCTTATAATGATATTCTAGGGAATTGTTTGCTTCTAATTTTATAGCAACAGTTTGGACAGGACCCTAAAATTCTAACATGACAGTGTCTCTGTGTATAAGACAAGGATCAAAGATAAATGATGATTCAGTCCGTGTGAAAGAATTTGACTGGTCTGCAGAAAGCCAAGTCCTAATCCCAGCTGAACACCACACAAATTCATCACCAAACACCAAAGACTAATAAAATTAGAAGCACACAATTCCCTAGAATATCATTATAATGCTTAAACATTAAGATTTGTACTCATGGAAATTTCTAAAGTAGGCAAACCTTCCATTAGAAGGGGGTGACCAATACTTTTATATGTGTATGTATATACACACACACACACACACACACACACACACACACACACACACAAATTTCAGTTTTTCTACTTACAAATTTTGGTACCCTTGTTACACTTTACATGTACTTACTATTATAATAAAATAATAGAAAAAAAGATCTTCACTTCGTCAGTGTTTGCCTGATGAAGGTCTTTGACCGAAACGTTGCCACTTTTACATTTGTTTTTTAATAAAGGGAGATTAACAGTTTGCAGATCTTTTTTTCTATTATTTGATGATAACCTTTGATCTTGCACCTGGCCAAGACGTTTTAGGATGTGCGTACTTTGACCCTTCTTTTATGTGGTTTTACTATTATAATAACAATAAATTATTTATAATTATATACAAGTAACCCTAAGCCAAACCTTATTGCAAACCCTAACCATATAGTAAATACATGTAGTTAATTAATATTACTCAGCAAATGTATAACTACACTGTAACAAGGACAACTTAAAATAAAGTGTAACCATAACTCAGCACTCAGGACTGCGCATGCGCACTGGCTGAACTAGCCTGAGAAATAAGCTTTTTATAATGCTATTTGAGCAAAAGAAACAACATTTATGACACAGTTGTTGTCAGAGTACATTGGTGATTTCAAATATGAAATTTAATCGTAAGCTTAGTGAACAGTTTTGTAGAATTTGATGCTTCCCTATACAAAGTGATAGGAGCTGCTCTTGGATGCCCGAGAGGCGTTTTAAAGATGGCCGCCGAGTGACAGGACCTGTCTTAAAGAGACTTTGGTAACACTTAAGCATGTTCTATCTATCAAGTGCTAAATAAATAATCAACAGAGATGAAGTACCTTGTATTTGTTCATATACCTTCAATGGGTTATCTAAAAATAGACAATACCACAAGGCTATTTAATTTCTAAAGCATTATTTTGTTGAGTGAAGATGAACTACATTGTGATAAAAGGCAGATACCATGACAATTTTAACCATACCACCCACCCCTATTGTTTTATATTCAAGCATTTTTTATTCCTCGGTTTAGTTTCTGACAATTGGAAATGCTGTCAGGTGAGAATTAATGCACTGCTGGAAAAGCTATGTAAATGTAAAAGTAGATTTTAAAAGAGAGTATACTTCAGTTTTGAGAGCACATTTGATTTATAGGAAAGATGTCACATCGCTCTCTTTCTCAGAACACAAACGGTTCCAGAAATAAACTTCAGAAAGTGTATACGCATTCAGTATTCCCATCATGCACAGCAAGGAAACTCTTTTTCAGGAAACAAGAAACCTATTAAAACAAATCATTATCTTTTACATTTTTTTCTCAACAAAACTTTTTGCTCCTGAATAAAACCTTCATGTTTTTTATTTCCGCAAAGAGCCGAAAGATTGTATTCTCTACAATGGGTGTGCTTTTCTATTTTGAAACCCTTTGCCTGTTAAGTCATAACAATACTTCCCCTCAAGACATTCATAATTTGTCAACTTTTCTTTTAAACACGTAGAGCACACTGTCCTCACTAAGACTTGTAATTTCTGGGTTTTCTACAGCAATTTCTGTGCCGCATACATAATGGACGCCATGAACCGAGACTCACTCCAACTCGTAAATAAGCACCCCGCAAAAGGATATTGCCATGTTGATAATAATCACAATAAATCAATATCAAAACACCTCATCTCAACAAGGGTATGAGTTTCACAGAAATTACATTTGTATTCAACAGATTACACATTGAATTATATTTTGTAGTACAAATAATTCCCCTTGAGAAGAGACGAAGGTCACTGCCCATTGTTGCGGTTTTCGTATGCTACCTTACCCTGTCTATTGCGCATAACTAAAGAGAGTTGTTCACATATAAAAATGAATTATATACTGTTCTGACAGAGAATGCAACACTATCATGTGCCGCTGTTTGCTATTCTGATCATCTCTGAAGCTCTTTTATCACAAACAAGCTGAATTTAATGAAGCAGAAAGAAACTATGATTGGATGAGGGATGACAGTAAAACAACCTGCGAAAATGGTAGCAATTTTGATCATTTGGAGCCAGCACATAAGTGAGCACATAGACGGTAGCTACTGTATAGGTGACATGTAACATATATTGTTAACAGTGAGATCCAAAAGTATAAAACCACATTTAAAAATCTGGAGATACTATATACGTTTATGTGCGCGGATGTGCAATTATGTATTTTATTCTTCTTTTCTTGCATTCATTTTCTTACACGGATCTGTAATTCAAGAGCTGTAACACATGTTCTTAAGGAAGATGAAAGAATCATGTCTGATTAACACACACACACACACACACACACACACACACACACACACACACACACACACACACACACACACACACACACACACACACACACACACACACAGACCTTTGAAGCAATGAGACAAGCTAAATGCAATTATAGTTCACCCTGACACAGCAGCTCCAAACCTTTAGATTTCAAGACGAATTCCAAGAGATTGGGTGAGACAGACAGATGGAGAAAAAGAAAAGAAAGAGTGAAAACATTGTCTCCTGGGATACACTGCACTGTCACAATGCTCTATTGCAACATATTGGGGCAGGTGGGTTTGTAATAAAGTGTTGTCATTCAACAGTGCACCTTTCACAATGGCCTTTGTCAGTAACTAAAGCGTGTTACACACAGACGCAATGTATCTGAGGGAGAATATTCATGAACTCGCTAAATTTAATGCGTTTTAGATACGAAAGTTGGGAATTCTATACTGGACTGATAAGTAATGGTAGTTATCAGGGATATTAGTTATTTTCTTATAAAAATGTTTACTAAACTTGTAACACAAATTTAAGAGAGCTTTTAAATAGTAGTGGTCCCAAAAACGGTTATTACAAATAATAATACAATTAAATACAAATACAAATATATATATACAATATAAAAATCTTAAACTTAATTTATTTCAGATAAAACACTTTAGTATAGGGACCAATTCTCCCTATTAACTAGTTGCTTATTAGCAACCCCATTCTTAACATATTGGCAGTTTATTAGTACATATAAAGCACATATTCTGCATGACTATATTCTACAGCCCTAATACCTAAACTGAACAGCTACCTTATTAACTATTAATAAGAAGCAAATTAGAACTTTATTGAGGCAAAAGTCATAGTTAATGGTTTGTTAGTATTGAGAATGGGACCTTCAAATAAAATCTGACCAAACTTTCTCAACCACTGATTTCTAAATTATAGTTACCCATAGTTCATATTTTGCATTACCGTGCAAGCCTCACACAACTAATTAATTAATATATTTTCTATTTACTTGTTTATATATTTATCCATTCATTCCTTAATTAATTTAATAATACAGATTTTTATATATTTTTTTATATTTTTCATTAAACGGTTATCGCCTATAATAGGAATTCTTGTCCTACTGTTATTCATTTTTTATTTTATTTTTTAGAACCACTTAAAAGCCGTACATTCTCTCTAATGTCTAGTCATGCCAAATTCCACCTCATTTCCAGTCCTCTCTCTGTCCTGTCAATAAAAGTGTGAAAAAAGACCCCAAACAGCAGTAAACCTGAAGCTCTATGCCTCAATAATTCTTTGACAAGCACAGACAGATCTGAATAAACCATCACGCCAGTGACTCAGGCCTAGATTGGCTGACTTTCCAAAGTTTGGCAAGTTATTTAAGTGAAATAAAGCATTCCAAATATGTCCAGGCAATTATTATCCTCCAGTAAACTTGACTAATTAGGTTTTATAGAGGGCGCTATTATTTGCCTTACCCTGAAGAGCAGTTTTGCGAAAGGTTTCTTGGCCAGCTGGGCCGGTCTAGACAGATTGTCATACAGGGCTGTATCCACCATGCCTGGGTCCACTGCGTTAACTGTTACAGGGTCACCTCTGACCCACATCTGGTCCTGCAAGTGGTAGGAGAGCAGCAGCAGGGCCAGTTTACTCTGGGCATATGCACCATGAGCACTATAACACATCCTGAGCAAAAGAGAGAATAAAAAAAGAGACACAGAGAGTGGTTAAACAGCTATTTTGGTGGCAATGATCATTAATGTTTTGTTTACTGTAATTTGCATTTGTAAACCCATTATGACAAGAATGTGCTTGCTGATGTGTTGTTGCTTCAAGTCTGATCACACACACACACACACACACACACACACACACACACACACACACACCCTCTTAACACAGTTATACATTTCTATATTTATAGCTGTAATATTTTTCTATATAGCTTCACCTTTTTAAGTTTTTTATGTAATATGCTATTTCAAGTTCATTGCAACTAAACTATTTTAGCATATACATTTAATTTTAATAATTGCAGTTTTAGTTAACAATCATAAACATAATTTGCAACTCATTTTATGATGCATTTCTGAATGATATAGGAAAAAAAAGAAAACAAAGCTACAGGGCAGGACTTGATTTTATGCAACAGTAATTGATTGGATCATTACAAATGAGCTTTTCATAATAGAATGGGATCAGAGATTGATTCTGCAGACATTTTCATATCTTTGAAATAACACCTGACATGATTAGAGGTCTTTTACACACCCTGAGATTTCCCATCAAGAGATTGCCCATTTAAATGCATTTTAAATATTCAATACCAATGCAACAATAATGCCTGACATAATACCCAGTCATATATATATATATATATAATTAAAAACTAATTTTAGTTTAGGTTCTATTGTAATTAGTATCTTTGTTCTTCATTTTATTATTGACTATTTACCTAAATAATTTACTTGTTAACTTGAAATGTTTGATTGAATTATTGATTATCCGATTACGAAATGCTTGATTTAAACATGTCCATTTAAATTTGATCTATTAAAGTTGTATATTAATATTCAACTTATAAAATAATTGGTTACACTTTATTTAAAGGTGTCCTTGCTACTGTGTAATTATGTAATTGTAATTATTTACTGTGTAATTATACATTGTACTGAGTAATATTCATTAACTACATGTACTTACTATATGGTAAGGATTAAGGTCTTTGCACATAGAGTCCAAAATTGTCGTATGAAATTTTCGGACGTTAAAAAATAAATACAACCTCACATTGTGTCAATCAAGTTTACACACTGCCTCAGAAACTTTCGTCAATCATTACAAATTCGGATCGGGTTCGATTTTCTGCGTTTTTGCATCTGTAGCAAGCATTTTGATATGAAAGGATGAGGAATACGAAAAAACGCATTCGAAAATGTTGGACTCAGTGTGCAATAACCTTTCGGGTTTGGCTTAGGGTTACTTGCATGCAATTATGCATAATACATTGTTATTACAATAGTAAGTACATGTAACGTGTAACAGGGACACTTTAAAATAAAGTGTTACCAAATTATTAAAAAACTAAATATATTAGTTTTAGTTGTGGTAGTTCACCAGCATTAGTCTCATGACAATTCTATATGCTTTACGAATGTCTGAGCACAACAAACTCACAGGCATTTAGAGGAGACAGTGACCCTCACAGAATCAAACCAAAAATCTTGCATTTCTAAGTTTCGAAAGTCCTAGAATGCCCTAGAATAAAGAATCCATGTCTAATCTTTCAGCTGACTCATTTATCCGTTATTTATACCAGCAGATGTCTTTGCGCCCACCACTGCCTCTCTCCCTCTCACCTTGAAGCACATATTTATTAGGACATTTCTGTGCCAACCCACAGCATGAGCCCCCCCTCAACATTTAACATACAGTGTGACAAGAAGTCATCGTCAGTTGCAGGTGGCCCCCTTGTTTGCTGTATTAGAATTGTTGTTTGTCAGTATTTATTGTAACACTCATAACCAGCCCTTTCTGCCTCCCAGGAGACTTTGCAGCATTCAGCCAATCAATAGACATATGGAGCTCTGAATCATGCTGCATGTTATAGCGACAGTGTCCTTGAGCCGTTGAGTCTCTGCAGTACATGACTGCAGTAACGGATGGGGACTCTCAAGACTGAAAAGCAATAAAAGCATACCTGAGGAAAAATTGAACGGTGGCAATATTTTGAGGAATAAAGCAATGTATATTCATTGTTAGATTAATCCCTAAAGAATGGACAGATCTGCACTACAGAAAGATTTGCATTTAATATGAAAGAGGGAGACATTTTCACCTTTAAGAATATTAGAGGTGCACTAATATAAAAATGCTGGCTAATGCAGATAAGACCATATTATTTTCATGATGACAACTGATAAATGACTAATATTAAAATCCAATCCTTTTTGTTTATTTTTTTGCAAAAATGACTAAAGTATATAAACTAAAAGGCAATCATTTCAAATGCAACACTGGAAATCAGACATCACACTATTATAGTGTATGAATGGATATTCATTTTGAGATCTGCTAGAATTGAAGAACAATTAACAGTGTTTAATAACAGAAAATTATTAGTGTGTTTAAATAATTCCTAATACCTTTTTTTCCATTTTCTAAATTATTTTGTTCAAGTGGTGATTAATTTATCGTAGTATTTTTACCAGTTTTCACTTTTAACTATGACTTCTTAATAATCTCCTTATTAATAGGTAGTTGAAAAATATGTGGTAGAAGTAAGGGATCTAAAATATGGTTATGCAAAATAAGGCATTAATATGTGCTTTATTAGTAAACAGCCAATATACTAGTAGAATACACTAATAAGCAGCTGGATACTAGTGAGTCCCTATAAGCTAAAGTGTTACCCTTATTCAGGGCTGGATTATCCAATGGGCATTATGGGCATGGGCAAAACATTGCAATGTCTTTAGTTAAGTGAAAACAGTGCGCTTGTTGGCAAACGCTATTTACAGTAACTCCAGCTACCAATGTCTGGTTGACATTCAAGATGAAAAAAAAGACAAATTTGTTTCAACAACCTCAGTGGTGTAAGCAGTAGAGTTGTCAGGCTCACATATTTATCTTTTGATGCAATCGACACAGGTTTGAATCCAAAGTTTGCCGAGCTATATAATTTACTGTACACCACCAGGGATGGGCAACTGGCGGTATACGGCCCGTAATGTCTTTCAGTACGGCCTGCTGGATCATGTTAGATTCAGATGATCAATTATAAAACATTCGAAAAGTCACTCACATAAAGATTGCTTTCAGTTTATGATGTTAATACTATCTCCAACCAGGAGAGGTCGCTAGTTTCTAGCTGCTCATCTTATTAATCACAGCGTAGTAGGACGTGCACTCTAATGTAAACATTCACTAACATTAGCAAACAATAAATTAAATACTGACCATAAAAACAGTAATTTCCAATCAAGATGGTAAACAGGTTATCTTTTTACCAAGTTAAAGGGATACCTATATGTTTGGAAATCTGTATTTTTATTTAAAAATCGCCATCACACCACTGCGCACAGATGCCAGAATTGAACTTCGCTCAAATTTCAAAAGGTAACATTGTTAACAAAACCTTTTTGCCAAATGCATGGCAGAAATGTTTGCACTGAACTATCTTAGGGTCTCCACAGGTCCTTTTAAAATCTTTATTTTAATAGTTTAAATTTAAGGCCATGAAAACTCGGGAATGGAAAGACAAGAATTGCTATATAGATTAATAATGTGATTAAATTAAAAAAGGATAGGGTTTCACTGAATAAATATGAGCAATGCACGTTTCAAAGTCAGGTGCCGCGATGTTTTGTGTAATGCTGTTACCGGGGAAACCGCTATATTTATGCAGTTCTGAAAGTGAAACCAGCTGGCAGAGAACACATTTTCATTTTCAATAAGCCAGCTGCTATTTTTGCAATAGATTTTTAAATGTAAATTTAAATTAAAAACGGTGGATCGATAAGAATCTAATGTATTATACAAATCTAAACAACTAAGTCACTAAGAAATATGTTATTTAATATTTTGATAATTTATGATAATTGTTTAAATTAATATAATTGATACTTTTGACTCATCTCTTTTCTTAAAATAGTTTAAAGGCTGAAATGTGAAGTGCAGGTCTTAAAAAGATCTTAAATTTGGTACAACTTTTTTTTTCTGAATAAGCCCTTTTTAACTGTAGGCCTACGCTTAGGTTATTTTGAGAATGTTCGAAAATGCTAACCTCTGTAAATAGTTTTTTTAATAACACTGCCTGTTTAGCCTCATCCACCAGATACATTTACAAACAAGGCCCAATTCGATGAAAGACCGAAACTAAAATACGATGCTGTGCTGCCTATATTGGATCTGACAGTAATGTCCCACCACATGTTATTTTTTTTACCTAAATCACAGCAGCATCCATCTTTTGGGATGTAGGCTGTCAAAAATACACATTACACAAGTGTTAGCCAATCAATCATAGCAGTGGGCATTTACTTCCGAGTCTACAATCTGCCATGCCTATTCAAACTGATGAGGGGGGTCAAAACAGGACGGAAAATAGCCTATTACTTCTATATTATGTTTTTTTTATGTAAACATCTTGATAATATTATAAAAGGATATCAGAGAAGAGAACAACATTTAAAAAACAAAGGCAGTTCATGACCCCTTTAATAAAGAATATGCAATTTATGACTGAATTCAAAATTCTGACTGCAAACACAGAAAACACAAAATTGTAATCAAACTATATTTTTTGTCTAACACTATATATTCAGCAGTGGCCTTGGGCACAATCTAATATATTTAAATTTTAAATACAAGTAGGAAGATTAAATCTTTGTCTTTAAGAGTCAGCTTGTCCTTTCCCTTCACAAAAAGGCTTGAGGCAAGAAAAGAATCTCAATTATATATATAAAAAAAGCTTCTAACCTTCCCTGCAAGTCATCCAGAGTTAATCTTCCTCCATAGTGGGTAGCTGAGGACATAATGACTATTCGGGAACATTTCCCAGGTTTGCCTGACTTCTTCAGCACATCCAGCAAAAGGTTGGTCAACAGGAAATGGCCCAGGTAGTTTAGCCCAAAGTGTAGCTCAAATCCATCCTCTGTTCTCCTCTCCGGAACAAGCATAACACCAGCTGAAGACATAAAGGAACATCATTGCTGATATTATATTATGAACAAACAGAATATGCAGGCCACCAGGAGGAATCCTACAAGGCTTGATCAAATATTCACACCTTGAAAATGACTCATGAGTCACTTCTGAGTCACTCTTTCCTCTGGTTTGAAAAGCGATGAACTTCACAAACTCGGAGAACATAGTACCGCATGCAGCTCTCTGAATACGATGGATTAGGTATTGCTGGTTTATTGATTTGCGTCTTTTTAATGGCTTTTAGCACACACAGAAGGATATCAGAGATGTCTTCACATGAAACTGAACTAGCGAATAACAATGTCCCAAACTAATGTTCTTAATGTGTCTCTTTCTGCTTAATTCATGGTCTCGCTGAGAAGTAATAATGTTTTTGATAAAAAGATGTGAAGAATCATGCCTATCCCTATTTAAAAAATAGGGATATTCACACATAACAATATCCCATACAGAAATGCTTGTCTATGTCTTTAAAAGGAGCGTCACAAGATAATTAAAGTTGGTGGATCCCAATATTAAATGGATGTAATCTAGTTTAAAACCCTGACCGAGACAGAGCACCAGCATTCATGCGGGAATAAGCTTGTGCTCTTGAAAACATGTTTCATCATTATTTTGCTTTTAACAGAATTACAGCTCAGTTTGCAGGAGAAAACAGTAATCTGGATTATAAAAATGTCCTCAGCATATTAAATCAACATGAAACAATATGCTTTGTTTAATTAAACTCATGCTGGAAAGTAGGGCTGGGCATTATGCCAAAATATTATCATATTTCTTTCCACATGATACTGATATTTATCACAATATTCATTGACCATTTACCATGGAGAAGGAAATGCTTTCTAAATGTCTGGTAGGCCCAAATAATTCAATGTAAACACTGCTTTTTTACATTTAAATTCCGAGTAGATACCTTTCAATTTAGGGCCCCCTGAAACCCATTTTCTGCTTTCTGCTATCTTTGGGATTCTGTGTTTTATTATTTTATACAAATCTTTTATCAAAATGGTGTCTAATGAAATGAATTGGTAACATAATTAATTCAATATGTACAAAATGTAATCAAATTAAAATCTAACTATTAATTTACAACAAAGCATATACAATTTGTATTTTTTTAATCAGTTCTGCAGAACTGTATAAATTAAAATGAGTGGAAAACAAATCTTAGCATATTCCTAAAAATAATACGATTACAGAATATTATTAGATAGCTCTCTGGGATACTTGGTTCTGATTGGTCAGTCACTGACTTCACAGAACTAGCAGCGACGAAAGTCAACAGTATTGCCACCTCACGAAATTAACTGTGTATCAGCAGGTATCAATATATATATTCGTCATTCAAAAGGATAAATGGAGCTTTACGCAGAAATACAAAACGTAAACAAAGCAGCGCTTGCTTACCATTTTGAATATCAGTTATGTTGATATCTTTCTTCATCTTAAGCAACTCATGTTATGAAAATGTTTGCATATTGTAATTCCGGATAAGATAACTTTACTTTAGAACAGTCTGTGCCATCTTGACTTGCTTGCTTGTTTTCACTTTTGCTTTAAATCTCGACTTACTAAACTGAACATCCAATCAGAATTCTCACACTCACTGATGGTCCCCAATGCTGATTCAACATGTTTAATCGGGCAAACTGCTATCAACATGAGCAGACATGTGCAAAGGTGTCTGACAGACACTCGACGGTGGCTCAACATTGGTCAACGGTCACTTGGTGTGTCCCAGTCTTTATTGCCAGATAACAACTGTTGCCATTAGCAATGCCAAATAACCTACACTCATCCGGGTATTTGAGGCCAGTGGTTCTTTTACATCTCTCAAGCCACACCGCCACACTCTCTCTATACTGATATGACTGTACATTATGCCTTAAATGTCAGTCTTGTCTGAACTTTGTCTAGGCTCAAAGCTGTTTGTTAGAAACTGTTTTTCTTTGCGGAAGCTTTGCATTTAAGAGCCATGTAATAAGTGGTATAATGTACATCCAGCCAGTTGTTATTGCAGAATAAACCCATTCAAGGCAATGCAAGTCTGTACATTATCCCTAAGGTAATATGTTTCTGTCATAATTGATTCAAGTTGAACCCCTACTCTTTTAGCGGGTTGTAAATTATCTTTGTGTGTTTTTCGCACAAAAAGTTATATTTATTTTTTGCTGTGTTTAATAGGCAGTTAGATTAATCCCTAAAGTAAAAAAGTCCAGAGCTTATCATTATCAACGTAAATTTCACCACAAACCCAATATGCTATGGTTTATTGTTCAACCCTACTGGAAAGTTAAACCTAAAGCATCCTAATGTTATCGATCCACGATTGAAGGATCTCTGAAGAGACGATCAATGTCCCCTGACTCTCCCTCAGACACATGCAGTGTCCTGTCCAGCCAGGGCACTAGAGGGGTCAACAGTTGACCTATCTGCATCATTAGACCCTCAATGGGTTGGCACAAATGCATTTGCCCATCAACCGGCATCAGAGGGGAGGGATGTGGGCCACAGAGAACAAACGGCAAAAGGGGAGCGTGAATTATTAATTCTCTCTGTTAGGGAGAGGACAGTGTGTGACTGCTCCTGTCATTTTGAGACATTCCCTGGGGCAGGCTTCTAAATAAAAGTCACTCAGTTAAAACAAACAACCCCTAAGGCCCGCAGGACACAGACCAGACATGTCCAACAAAGCGAGCTTAGGAGGACACAAGAGATTTCAAGTTGAGAGACCATATGTACGGCTCTTAAAAATGATAAATAGGTAACACTTCAAAGTAAGGTTCAATTCGTTTACAATAATGCATTAAGTATTACGAACTAACAATGAGCAGCAATTTTGCAGCATTTATTAATCTAGGTTAATGTAAAAAAATATATATTGTTCAATATAATTTCATGTTCGTTCACTATACATTTTCATATATACATTACATTACGTAATTTAGCAGACGCTTTTATCCAAAACGACTTACTGATGAGGACAATAGAAGCAATCAAAACCAACAAAATAGCAACGACATGCAAGCGCTTATGACAAGTCTCGCTTAGCCTAATGCAGAACACAAAGCTAGTTTTTTTAATTAAAGAAAACACATAGATAGAATACAAAAGTAAAAAAAAAGAAAGCTAGTGTTAGAGGGTCTGATAGATACAAAGAAGACTATTAGATACAAAGATGATGGATAGATAGAATAGAGAGTGCTTGAGTTAGAGGGTCAAATAAATATGGAATATATACAACATGAAATGTTAAAATGTCTATGGATAAAATAATATGGACCTAAAATAAATGCTGTAACAAGTACTGCATTATCAGTATTGATTTATTGTTACAATAATGCTTTCAATAAATAACTTCATGTTAGACACTGCACATACGACATGAGTTAAACTATTACAGCACAACTGCTGTGACCTAATGATAAATATTTATATTTATTAATCTATTTTTTATATAGAGAAATTAAAGGATTAGTTCACTTTCAAATTAAAATGTCCTTATAATTTACTCACCCAAATGTCATCCAAGATGTTTATGCATTTCTTTTTTTCAGTCAAAAATAAATTAAGGTTTTTGATGAAAACATTCTAGGATTTGTATCCATATAGTTCGCTTCAATGGACTTCAAAAGGTTGAAGGTCAAAATTACAGTTTCAGTGCCGCTTCAAAGGACTATAAACAATACCAGACGATGAATAAGGGTATTATTTAGCGAAACGATCGGTCATTAAAATAAATAAATGTATATGTTCTATAAGCACAAATGCTCGCCTGTTCTGCAATGTCTCAGACTTCACATAAATACGTAATGACGCTGAAAAGGTCACGCTTGACGTAGGCTTTATTTCATCTTCTCCTTCAAGTTCAAAATCGTACGACATCGTAGTTTTTCCTAGTAAACTCGTTGAGTTGTAAGTTAACTCCCTTTTTTTGTAAACGCCGTTTGACTTAGTCTTTGCATGTTCAACATGTAAACATTCAAGCTGAACCTTTTCAGCGTAATTGCGTATTACATGACGTCATGAACGCGCATCACAGAACATGCGAGCATTAGTGTTTATAAAGAATATACTTTTTTCTTTTTTAATGACAGATCGTTTCGCTAGATAATACCCTTATTAATCATCTGGTATAGTTTATAGCCCTTTGAAGCAGCACTGTTTGGAGTCCATGGAAGTTGAGTATATGGAGAAAGTTCCTGGAATGTTTTCACAAAACCTTACTTTCTTTTCGACTGAAGAAAGAAATACATAAACATCTTGGATGACATGGGTGAGTAAATTATAAGGACATTTTAATTTAAAAGTTAACTAATCCTTTAAGGAATTTACGTACCATTATTGACAAGGACGTGTAGTGGCAAACCTTTGGCTTTATATCTCTGGACAAAGTGTCGTACAGATGTCAAAGAGGCCAAATCGAGGTGCATGAATTCCACTGAAAGCAAAGAGATTACAAAATTAGTACCACAGCAGAACCTATAAGAACACATGCTGAAAATGAATGTAGGCATGTAATGTGGAATGCAGACCAATGCAAAATCAGGAACTGAATTAGAATTTAAAAAGCATTCTCAATTCAATGCCGGATGGCACACAACCCTGGTAAGCACAAAGAATTGCTCAAGGACAACACAAGCACGTGAATGGCAATAATACCGAATCATCCAATTAAATGAGGCCTTTGCAAAAGGTCTTCCTTTGACCAGATAAACATGTCTTTTCAGGATTCAAATCGAATCACGTACTTGCATGATCACAGCAATAAGTATTCAATATAACAACTGAATTATTCCACAATAAAGATGACATACTGAATGCACAGTATATTTTCATATGCAGTTCTTAACAGTCAAAGCATTTGCCCTCCTCAAATAAAACAAGTAAACAGCTTGTCAGCTTGTTTTACAGGGCCTGGTTTTAAACAGTAGTTGCAGGCTAAATGTCTGTTGATTCATCCAGCGTTCTCATGCCGTAGTTCATTTAATAACCTTATTCTGTGCTCTGTACATGAAAGCACATATCCAATTAGTCTAATTTCAAAGCATGCAAATTATTCCACTCGCTAACGCTCACGTAAAGTCAAAAGGGCATTTCTTCCATCATCCCAAATGACCTATAAGTTTCAATGATCACTTTTTTTAGAAGAACATCTGAAACCAACAAAATCACCCCTAAAAACTGCTTCAAGATTACTTACAAAACTACCAACAAAACAATAATGTCCACCAGGTAGTCTAGCTCAATTTAAATGTTATTGTTAGGTCTTGACAATATAGCTCAATATGCTGTACATCTTAAAAATGTAATTTGAAGTTCGGTCCATTTTATTTTATGTATATGTTAATACAGTGTTTTTGAAAAGTGTTCTTGAAAACAGTCTGCCATGTTTCTTTGATGTAACACTAATAAACAATTCTTTAAATTTGACATCTGCTTAATTTTGAATGAACAGACCATATATGGATTTGACTTGGTCTCTAAAACCTCATCTGAATAATATGATGGGTCTTTACATCTCTATTTAACGGGGGTCACAATCCCAGTCGTAGAAACAGAAGCTGGAGTTTTGCCCACTCATCCTGTCTCTGTTCTTGTTCTCCATCAACTTGAATTAGGCTTATCATTCATTCAGTCGGATGGGACTAACCTTTGAGCTAATAATGGCTCCCAAGTGAGAATTAGACCATTACACGCCTGCCGGGGTGGACAGCAAGAAATGTACACAGGAGGCCCTATAAAAGAGCAGTGATACTTCAAGCATGTCTTTTAAATGAAATGTTTAGCAGAATTGTTGATGAGCTTGTCAGAACATGTCCAAGTATGGGTAGAAATTTGACATGATGAAGTCAGTGTTTCGTTTCTCATTTTGTACATAGACAAAGTAAACCTATAAACCCAATCCCAAGCTTTTAAAACTGCAGCATCTGCAAGTTGCTCTAATGTGAATTACAATGCTGTTGTGTTTACCTCAATAAGCCCTTTGGGCTTTCAGCTTATGAAAATGAGACTACATTAAAATATTCCAGTCATATGCACATCATTGCTTCTATCAGTTTTAGAAGTCATGTTATGCAAATCCTGGTATTTTGTTCATGGTTTCCCCTCCCTGCATAATAGTGAGGTGAGGCAAGGTCAATACGACAAAACGTTCACCTTTGCTATCCCATCAAAACAGTCACCAAGAGTTAGGCTAGATGTGGCCTATGTCGATGAGATGTTGTCTAGCTGACGGGTGCAAAAATAGTAAAAGTGTGGTGATGGTCTTAAAATGACTGTTACCCCAATTAGCTCCTTATTACATTCAAGATTGCCTGTTTCATTAGTTTGTAAAAACATTTAATGAAATAAATTAAATTCCAGCTGACATTCCATTAAATTAATTAATTGAGCCTTTTCAACAAAGTAATTAGTTTGAATAAATCTGTTTTGGTCTTGTATGAACCTACATTTAAATACATTTCCAATTAAAGGACTATAGATTTCAAATTTTGCAACCATTCATGCTTCATATCAGACCATGTTTACTATCTGTGTCACTCTACTTAAACACAGTACTGAAATTATTAATACAATACTACTTTTTTATATTTTTTAACATTCTGGCCATTGTTCTACTAACCAATAATGAAAACAAATATTTTACTTTAATAGAGTACTATATTAAAATATTAGTTTATTTAAAAATGAAAACTGCCATCATGTAATCATCCTCATACACAGGACAGATTACATTTACCATATTTGATGTATTATTCTCACATTGCTCAGTTCACTTGACGAATATTTTGCCATTTTGTTAGATATAACTTTTGTTATAAAACTATAAAACCCAACACACACACACAAACTCAAGGGTCTTTACACTAGAAACCATACAAATATATGTAAGCAATTATGACAGAAATATATTACTATTGTGTGGGAGTTTCTTATCAATGTGCTAATTACAAAATAATAATACCATTTATTAAAACCTTATTTTTTAAGGAATATCAGGAAACAACACACAGTTTTCAGGTTCATTTTTAATTTAAACAGTAAATTCCTGTAAATATTAGCCACAACTTTTGATTACTAAAATGTAATTAAACCATTAAAATAGAAAAATCTATCAAATTCTCAATGAGGTTTCAGTCTTTATCAATGCATATCCAGTTACTGCAAACACAATGTATCTAACATAACCAAGTTATAGAACCCAGAAGAGCTAAATGGTATTACTCAATTTAAAAGAAAGTAATGCAGTTAATTGCTTTATAAATACCTCGCTGACCCTCAAGGCGTCCTTATTTCTGAGATTTACTGTGATAAACACCACTCCCTTAAGGTTTATAGCCCATCTCTGGCTGATTAAAATTGGTTATGGATGGCCCCTTACAGTGCTCTTGACCTGAATGGTATCAATCCATGATCAGCCCAGAATAAAATAATGAAGGGAAGAGAGAGAACCAATGGTATGGCAGGACGGATGAGAAAACCAGGTGCAATGAACAGAGATTCGGATGGCAGCAGAGGCGTATGGAAACGGCTGATAATAGGCCCTTGCTGCATCAGTTCCCTATTGATACTACACTTCTGCTGCATCGTAAGACGCTAGGGGAAAATTCATTTTTCTCCTATACTGAAGCCTTTTTTTATAACGCAGGTACTGCAAAACCATTGGTTTGTGTGGTTACCGTATTTAAACTAATGGTAGCAGCAGAGCTCCACAGCCTATGGCTGGAATGCCCGCCAAAGCCTGCCAGAATGAGTGGGGCATCTGGCTATATAATGTGGGCATTCGCCAAGGCTCCTCAGATTTCTTCTCCTTCAGCGACGACTACAAGATCTTTGCTCTTTGAGACTCGAAGCCTTCGCCGTTGAACGAGCCATCGCAGCGGATCCAGACCTCTCTCTACTCGGCTGACTCATTGCTTTTCAGCAGCCCGCAATGCCTGCAGCAGCTGGTCCACAGATTCCCTGCCGCTATCCACTCTCTACCCTCTATAAAGAGCAAGTCTGTTTCATGCATGGGCACCTTCCACACTGAAACAGCACTCACTGGGACGGAATGTCACCACTGCTGTGATTAGAGTCTCTCCTCTCTGCCCTCGCGGCTCACTTTCTTTTCAGAGAGCAATCCCGCCCCTCGCGCCCTCCCGCTTTTTTCCTCTCAGGGACCAGACCAGCCCAGGCATGGATGCCGATCTTTTCTGCATCGCTGTGGAGGAGCTGGGTTTGGAATGGTCTCCCCTAGAGGAACTGTTCCATAGCCGCCTGGATGAATGGTTCTTGCCGGGGTGCCGTTAGGCCCCTTGTCAACGAGCTTCACCATTCTTTCCTGAGGTCCACGACCAGATTAGAAGGTCCTGGCGTGCACCCTACTTGTCCCGCCTACGTGTATCATCTTCCTCCACCCTCACTTCGGTCGACGGCGCAGAAGAAAAAGGTTACGACAGCCTGCCTTCACTGGATGAGTCAATGGCCGCGCATCTCTGCCTGCCCACGGCCATTGGCTGGAAGGCAAAAGCCGCTTACCGGTCTAAGCAATGCAGGACTACTTCAGCTCTCTACTTCAGGAATGTTCTCAGCTATTCATCGGCTGGACAGGTGGCCTCCACTCCATGGCTGTCTTGCAAGTGTTCCAGGCAAAACTCCTCCGTTCTATGGATGAATCGAACCCGAACATCGCAGCTTTTCCACTTGACGGCACTGACGGCAGCTGCGGTGGATCTTAAGATGAACGCGAATGGAAAGGTGCAATGCACCGACGCACTCCATGCTAATCGACGTATTTTTATTATCAACGTAATCGATGACGTCAACGAATCGCTACAGTCCTAATCGAGCGCTCTGCCCCGTTTAGGCAGTCGGAACAGCTCTTTGTATGCTTTGGCGGCTGCACCAAGGGGTCTCCGGTCACAAAGCAAAGACTGTCCAGATGGATAATTGACACTGTTAAGCTAACATACTCTTCTTTGGGCCAACTAAGCTCCATGGGAGTAAGAGCCCACTCGACTTGAGGCATCGCCTCCTCCTGGGCGTGGTCTAGTGTTGTGTCCATTGCAGAGATATGTGCGGCGGCTGACTGGGCCTCGCCGTCCACATTTGCCAGGTTTAATAATCTGGAAGTCCCTGATTTACAGGCACGGGTCCTTTCTGCTTAACGGGCTCACTTTGTCACATGACAACCAGTATGGGCGATTGCCTTCTTCTGTATGCTCTTGGCCCTCAATCGATCCTCAGCTTCAGTATCGGAGAAACAGGAATTTCCCCCTAGCGTCTTACGAAGCAGTACTCATTCCGTATCTTAGGAAACCGAGATTACGTTAGTAACTGAGTACAATCTATTTATCTTACAAACAGAAAAATATTGTCTGTCTGGTAATGATGCACGGATGGCGGTTTTATCCGTGGCGCTGCGGATGATCCGCGGGTCGGGTGGGTCGGGTAATAAAAAAATGCATTCTGATTATTTGCGGGTGGGTCACGGGTGGATAAGATAAATCCTTAATGAGGCAAATATTAACTACATTTTCTAAAAAGGCAGCAGAAATCGAATAAAGTGTAAGTTAACATTTTAAAGGTATTCAACAAAACATTAGGCTATTTAGTCAAAAGCAGTGAGGAATTTTCTCTGTCTTTTGTTGTTTGATTAACATTAATGACAGATGGCACAGCTTTATTAGACTGCTGTCACAAGACCTATTTCACAAATTCAATTCTGATACACATGCGCATTTTCTTTCGTAACAGTTTACATTAACTTAAGACAAAACTGACAATGCTTACAAGGATACTAGCCAGGTCATTTTGGGTGTATTTGGCCACTTAAGTGCAACAAGCTTTGCTTGTTAGATTTGGTACTGGCAGAGCGTACCTTGGATGTGACTGTGAGCGCACAGAAAAGGAGAGCACGATTACCGAATGGCTTATAAAGATTTGAAAATAATACATTTTTGTGATGATACAACAATGACCGATTAGAAAGTTGACAATTAGGTCAACTGCACCGAAACGTGAGCTAAAGTCTTGTAACACAGCGTGCAGCAGCTCTAGATGCGCCGATGTGAAGAGAAGGTCAAAGAGAGAGGACTCGGTGCTGAATCACTCACGTTGTTTTCAAATGACTAAATTGGTCTGATGGTTTGTGTGAATTTATTTACTCATCTAACCTATTTAAGCTATATTGAATAAATGTTTTGCAGTAATTTCCCTCATTTTAAAGTTGAAAGCTGTGGGAATGAGTAATGCGATATATGCACAATACCGCACTGAAATTCAGGACATAATTAAACAAGTCTATTATACAGAGGATTGTGAAATAGATTCTAAAATGAATTTTCAAAAACGTTCTGGGTTTATTTATTTTTCCAGATCGAAGCTTTTAAAATTCCATGACTTTTGCGGGTTTTTTATGCCCGCACGAACCCTGAATGTGACGATTGGGTGCGATTATCTAAATCAGACAAAAATATAGGGGGTGGGTGGATAATTTATTTTGAAGCTGCGGATTCGGGTGACGTTTTAGCTCATATGCACATCACTACTGTCTGACCCATTAAGACTTACAATTGCATACTATTTCAATGGTGACATAGAAGCAAAGCCCTCATACCAGTGATACAATCAGAGTGTCTATTCCTTTCAGTTCTTTGGCACAGCGTGCACCTTTCCAGTGCGGAGTACTCAACTGCATAATTAAACTAATTATAGTTACACAATTCAGCAATTACCCACTACATTCCATTAATCGTCCGATGCTACCCCAGTTTAGAGTGTGAAATGTCATTCTGACCGGTACCTCTTCATTACAAAAACCACTCATTCATCCCCAAATAACAAAATGTTCTTAGACAGCATATCAAGCTCAAAAGTGACAACCTATGATAGACCAGGTAAAAGGTAAAAGTGCTCCCTTTTCTGTTTTCTAAATATTTATATTTTCTAAATTATTGAGTTTAAAGGACTTAATGACTCATTCATGCACACATTTTTGTATCATGTTTTTGCATAATTTTTTAATCAATAGATTATAGCAATATTGTGAAATGACATAATTCTCTGATCTGCCTCCATCCAATCAACAAAGAGTCGACAGACATATGTTTTTCACTCAGAATCATGTCAAAATATTACTTTAAATATTAAACTTTAATGAAACACATAGTAATTATAGCCTTACCAAGTCATAAAATGTACCACTTAGTCTAGTTTCATGAGAACGCTATAAAAGTCATTACACACATTAAATGATTTGAATTTATGACCAGAGTTTTAAACAGAGGGGATATAAACAGGAAGAGTGATGTCTTTCTGTGGTGACATTGCGTATCATGACTCATAGAAATGAAAGGGCAGGGGGTGAGATACAGCTGAGTGTGTATGAGTCTATGTGTGTGATATATCAGGATATGCTCATGGGGCAGAACCCTAATGATGTAATGTGCCCTCCCTTAGGTTTCTCTTTCTGTGTTGTGCATATATAAGAGGCAGTTTATGGTGTGAGGCAAAAGAGATGACTAAAGCTTGCGTAGCAGTCCAGTCTGCAATGGTTTTATATTGTCTTGAAAAAGCTACTGTTTTTCAGGCTTCAGGCCATTTCCACAACAATATTGTCAACAAGGATCTATTAAACATGCCCTTCCTAGGATGTTTTTACATTTGGTTAGTTTCAGAGGTCTAAGAACGGTTGGTCTACTCTAAATTGATGTGAAGTATGTACATTCCCAACACCAAGTGCTCATTGGGCCTCATTCATGAAGCTTGCGTAAATACATGAGAAAATTTAATTTGAGTAAATGGAGTATGTTAATGATTTCCAATCATTCAAAAATAGGGCATGTATGCACACTCATTCACAATTAGTATAATCCTCACCTATGAATTAAAACTAAGTTACGCATCTAGGAACACAGTGGAATCTTCTGGACTCCATTCTCAGGTTTGGCTCCAGTATAACTAGCTTAAAAATATGTCAGACGCTTTTCTGAAAATGACCAGCAGGTGACGTTTGAGAACGCTTTGGTGGCCCAGCTTTTTTCCAGCTGTATGCAACACTTTGGTTGCTGTGATTTGGAATATCCACGGCAGTACTGTATTGCTAGTATCTTATTTATTTTGAATAATATTACTGAATCAGTAACCAGCAATATTAACTTCTCCGATGTTGTTTTGTCATTGTACAATTAGGATGGGTGATTGGTGTAGTATTTATCCCGTCCCTCCTCCATTGATTGGATGGCTGGGTAAACAAGGACAGTGAAGACCATTGTATTTTACCTAAAGCTGCAAAAAAGGGGCAAACAAACTTGTGAAATATTATGGTAGCCAAAGGTGTTATCAGTTTGCCAAAACAACAGCAGAACATTTTATGCACCATTTATAACTGATAGGGAGAAGGTGTACCTTTCTTTCGTACCAACTAAACTAAAAAGTTTACATAAGAGCTGCTTTATGTATGACTTACACAACAATTTGTTCTGCTCATGATTCATGATGAACGTACTCTGAACAAATCACCAAAGATTTAACCAGACTGCCTTTAATGCTGGGTTAAGTTAAATTAAAAAGAAAGATTAGCCAAAAAATGAAAATTCAATAATTTACTTCATTATAAAAGTTTGGAATGACATAATGGCAAAACAAATTATGCATTTTGGGTGAACTATCTCATTAACTAAACAAAAATAAATCACAATTAGTCTTTTATAATTATAATATTTTTTTTTGGTTAACAATCTAAAATTATTAAATCCAAAGTTCTGGCATGAAACTGATCTCATTTACTCACCTCCATGTCATCCAAGATGTGTATGTATTTCTTTCTTTAGTCGAAAATAAATTAAGGTTTTTAAAGAAAACATTCCAGGATTTGTATCCATATAGTTAGCTTCAATGGACCCCAAACAGTTGAAGGTCAAAATTACAGCTTCAGTGCAGCTTCAAAGGACTATAAACAATACCAGACGATGAATAAGGGTATTATCTAGCGAAACCATCGGCCATTTAATTTTTTAAAAAATTTATAAAAATGTATATGCTTTATAAACACAAATGCTCGCCTGTTCTGTGATGCGCATTAGTTTTGTTTACTAATGTTACATAAACAGCGCGCGTGGCGCTCGTCTGCAGTCTCAATGAGGACATACATATATGAACAATAGCTCCAGAACTGTTCTGAGAGTCACTTCACAAACATTTTACCATTTCATTGGAGTAAAACTAGCGTCATATCATATACCCACAAAACTTTAAAAGGTATTTACGGCAACCCGTCAAAATAAAGGTTTGGTTTAACTTGTTAAAGACATTGTGCCAGAAATAGGCTATATTACTATTATTTAGTAGAATGTACGTATTACTACAACTACTGCTTACTACTACTGTTGAAAAATAATACAACTTAATTTTTTAAAGAAATAATCTTTTTTTTTATCCCCTTTATATGCCAAAAATGTAAATATTTAATTTTCATTAATTAAAATATAAATTAAATCAATGTGTTATGCCTTAATCTGATAACCAGTCAAATGTATATACACAACACAACACAGAATTTCTGAGGGGGAAAACACATTTCATAAGGCTACTGTAAGAATAAATATTGTTTTTGTATGCATTCAAATAATTAGACATGCTAAAACACAGAATTTGGTGCCAATATCAAACATTAACATTGTCATGTTCTTACCATGCCAATCTCTCCGAGAGTTGTCATGACAAAATTTTAACATTTGCCCTTTAAAAAATACATATACTACCATTCAAAATACTTTTGTTTGGTTCTTGTAGAGATGCTACAAATAAATACACCGTATTTTCGATTGTGCTTGACGACGAGACTACAGTCAACAATCATCCTGTTCTCCCAAAACCACAACCCACAAGTTCGGTCCACGTATTTACGCTCTGTGTTTTTAATTCCAGACTTCCTCAAAGCCCTTCATTCGGTGGTTGTTCTGGCATGATTGATCGCTGGCGTGTCTCTCGGAGCAATGATGGACAGGAAGCCAAACCTGCAGATGTTCTGTTCTGATTGAGAATCCTAGCTGCGGTAATGAGCACAAGAGCCCATGCACAACTCATGAGTGCTGTTTCCTGACAGTACCAGCCAAACAGGTCTGCCTTATAAGAGGTGAGTTAATCTAGGGTACGGCCCGCCACAGAATATACCCGTCTCATCCTTACTTGCTCTTTTTCTCATAATTTTCAGTTTGGATGTGCCAAAGAGTGTGTGTGGTAATGAGGTAATCTTGGCACCAGAGGTACAGTGCCAGATGGAGGACACAGTGACTGGCATACTGCCATTTTCAAGTACCAACAAAGACATTTCCCCCTTTCTTCAAAGGCTGCCAGTAAACCAGACATTCCTGAGAGAGGAAGACTGATCGAGAATAACTCCTGGGTAAGTGACAGCTCTGGCTGAGACGCGAGGTTTCGTCAGTCGGGTCGGTCTCCAACAGGTCTACGTAATGTAGATGGAAGCTAGAGATTGGACAGTAAATCTTAGAAAGGATGATAAGATTTATCTCTCCGTATCAATCAGTAAGAGACAGAGTAGATCAATAAAGGACAGAGATAAAGAAAGGAACAGGCTGTTTTTCCACTGATGTCATAATTGCAGTGTCACTTTACACAATTAATTGCACATAATTGCAATTAATCACATTAATGATGCCGCAGAATATAAAAATCTATGAGTGGTATATTACAAAAATGCAAAACAGATGATAACACATTGACATACACAAACACTATCAAGTGCTCTGTCTTTGACAATTCACAGATGTATGAGCCTCCTGTTTGGTGCATAAGCACCCGTGTCTCTATATTAATACAATTTTATTTTACGTGTTGTAAACAACTGTTGTGAACCTTTGACACACAGTGTGTGTTTTGGGCATATGTTGGGGCGTCTGTCTAATTACATCAGGCGGTAGGATGCCGTCACCCCTGCGATGAGCCCTCAACGAGCAGACATTTTACCAAACACTGACTCCACTGGTGAGGATCCAGCAGGTTCTGACAGTGCAGACATCTGCTTTTCACATCAGCTACCAGCTGGCTGTCAACAGGTACCACAATAAACTCTCAACATGACCTACTGAGAATTACATACACGTTAATAGGAAGTTTACAATGAACAATTCGTTTGAGTACATAAAAAGACCAGCACTGAGAGTCAAAACAGTGTTATTTTAGTATCACTGAGATACTGTTATAGGTTGAATAGGTTGAGGTTTTGAATTTTCCATTAAAATTTTGTATCTGTTCCAATTTTAGTGTTTTTTGTTTGTTTTTATCATGTCTATAGTTTTTACAAATTGTATTTTAGTTTGAGTAATTTTAGCACATCAAGTTAAGAAAATGAGAAATTTTAATGGCAACTAGCTGAAATAAAAATGAGATTATGTTTTTTTTTTTTTTTAATGTTATTTCTATACTACAGTGGTGGCCAAAATTATTAGAACACTAGTATTTGCATCAGCTAAACATGTTTTTAAGTCAGTTGTTTCTATCTTTTGCTGTAGAGTGTCAGTAGGAAATATCAGTTTACATTTCCAAACATTCATTTTGCCATTAATTGTAATAATCCAGTGAGATTTTGCACAAGGAGTCTGACGACAGCCAGTGCTACCCACAGAGATCAGGGGTACATTTATAAACGTTGCATACGCACAAAATGGGCATAATATGCGTAAGCAATTTTCCATGCACATATCCGGATTTATAAAAAATAAACTTGGCGTAAATATATACGCACCATATGGACATTCTAGACCATGCGTATGAACACTTTTGGAGTGCGGAGTAATGAAGTAAATGATTTTAAACTGTATTTTCATTTCAATATGCATGTTTCTATGGATATTTTCATTATAAAACGTAACAAGGAGAGCATACTGGATAATTTTTGCAATCAAAATGTATTTGTAGGCTATGGCCCAAATGGAACTACAGTCCGTATCTCATATTTACGTAATGTACCTTTGACGGTGTTAAACACGTGTCATGTGGATGGGAATATACATGGAAATGCAGATGAGGTTATGCATAGTAAAACTAGGCGTTTTAAGCTCCATATATGGTGATTTCTGGGAGGAGTAAGGGTGGAGATGACGTCGCACAATCTTCCCCTGACTGGGATTTATTAAGAGATTTTTGCTCAGGTTCTGGCGTACGCATGGTTTTATAAATCTGAAAAATTCTGTGCGTAGGCAAAATCTAGCCTTTGTGGGTATGTAGACTTTTAAGATGAAATCTACGGAGAGTTGACCCCTGATCTGGTCATCATCCAGTCATCCAGATGCTTCAAGATACCTACCTGCAAAGCAGAAAAACTGTGCAAGTACACCTAGGGCAAAAGCTGCTTTAAACGCAAAGGATGGTGACACCCAATGTTGATTTAATGTAGTTAATATAAGTCAATTAACAAAGAAAATCTATTTATGACAATATTTTTGACTGTATCTTCATATTACATCATTTTTACACAAGTGCCTAAACATTTTAACAGTACTGTGGCTTTGCAGGTAGGTTTCTTGAAGCATTTTGGAGATGTTGCCACAGTTCTTGTGGATTTAGTCTGTCTTAGTTTGTTCTGTTTCTTCATGTCTTTCCAGACAGACTGGGTGATCAGATCACATCTCTGTGTGGAGCACTGGCTATTTTCAGACACTTTGTGCAAACAAAAATCTCACTGGATTATTACAATTAATAGCTAAATGAATGTTTGGAAATTAAACTGATATTTGCTACTGACACATTGCATTTTTTAGCTGGTTAAATACTAGTGTTCTAATAATTTTGGCCACCACTGTAAATATAATTTATTTCTAGTAACTATATGTTTTTAATTTTGGTTAACTAACACTGGTCATAAACAAATATAGTCACAAAATCTTGACACCACACTTCCTTTTCAATGTACTAAATTATAACTTTTTGGTTATAACAGTTATTTTCATATGTTTACATTCAATATTGTTCAAAAGTTTTATAAAATACAGTTTTTTAAAGAAATTAATACTTTAATTCAGTAAGGTCACAATAATTGATCAAAAGTGACAGTAAAGATATTAAAACAAATCTAATAAATGCTATTATTTTGAACTTTCTATTTATCAAAGTACACAACTAGTACTATATTTCTAGTGAAAAGTATAGAATTGATCCAATGAACAAGAGTGCACTTTGACTGAAGTAGTTGCTACTTTTAGTCTGAATGAGATTTTTTCATGAACAAAGAGATGAATCATGCATCTCATTCGTGATCAAGAATCTGCAGGACAAATGCGAAGGGACATATATTGATTGCTCAATTTAGCATGCAAGTCACTGACAACAAGGACAGAGTAGAATCAGGCGACAATAATCGAATAAGTCTGAAAATATATTTTATTTTATAAGTCACTGGATGGAATCAAAATTCCCACCACAAGTGATCAGATCAACAAACCACAATGAGAGCAATGTCACCTAAATGAAGAACATTTTAAAATAGTTGCCAATCCAAGAAGTCACAAAGAACACCAGAACAACTTCCAATGATTGCTCACTTGCTCAGCATGACTAACATCAGAAGACACTTGTCAAAAATAGATCCATGGCAGAACAGTAAGGCAGAAACATTTCCTCACCAAAGAAGTACATGAAAGCTCGCCTCATGTTTGCGAAGAAGCACTTGGATGATCTTCAAGAATTCTGAAATAGGTTATTACAGAGATATGTACCAAAAGTGGAATTTTGGGAACTGTTATGTCTGGCGAAAACTTGTATTTCATAAGAAGAACCACATTCCTTTACATATTTCAATAACTGGAAAAATCTAATCGTATAGTGCACAAATGCAAAGTTTATGGACAATATTATCCCAAAAAGTGAACACATTCCACTGGGTAAAGTATACTATCCAAACACCTTCAGAATACTTTTTTAAAGCATTAGGATTAAGGCAGTGCCAATTATAATCGTACATACTATTTAAAACAGACAGTATGTGAATTGAGATGCAGCCTATGCAAAGCAGAGGAATAGATATTTAAACAGACATTTGATGGCAATACAATATGTATGTCACATTTCAGAAGATCTTGGTCGAACTGATACACTAAACCCTGAAAGTGTGTGTTATTATGGCAGACTCCATGACCAAATCTAACATCTGAGACAGGCACTTTCTGAAAACCGCTACAAAGGCCTCGTCACTCACAAATCACACCACAGATCCGGAGCTGCGGCAGCTGTGCAGAGAAATAAGACAAGCAGAGGATGGCAGGAAAACAGCCTTGGGAACATAACTGTCCGCCCATCCAGAGTGACTGAATCCATAACGCTGACAGGGTGTATTGCCGCCTGCCATGGCTCAGCTCTGCACGTCTGCCTTGTGTTGTCAGGGCAAGAGAGAAGAGAGCCGATCAGCATCAGACGAGTGTGTCTGCCAGCAGCGCTCTGCCCTGAATCAGTCACTCAGCACTATCTGTCTAAGACGGACACTATCTGGAGCCGCAGAGTAAAGGGTCAGCGTGACCCCGTGATGAGCTTGGCCGGTGCCATTTTGGGTGGTTCAGTTCAATTGAGCTTGAGTACATTCAAAGGAGAAGAACAACATTTTAAAAGAATAAAAAAAAAAAATTTGAACAGTAATATATAATTTTTAGTATTTTATGTGTCAGGAATGAAACAAGTTATGCAAAGCATTAGGCATGTTTATAATATTAAACCTATTCTAACTAATGCTTTCACAACCATCACAAGTCAATCTTAATAGAAATAGCCCTTTGTACTTGTGTCAACGTTTTCTGCGACATTGATATTACGTACCTTACTGCACGTTTCACAGCAGTTTCAAAGTGAAATGCACGTTCAATACATGACCGTGGCCCCATTTTTATTACAGTATGTTGGTTGAAATGTCTGAAGAAAGCCACTAATCCTGTCAGAAATAGCCCTAAATCAAACTAAACCTACCCGATAGTGTTAACGAAGGTCAAAGTGATTCCCATTCCCAAAAACCCATACACTGATACAACCGTGCTACTTCAAAAAAATGTATACGCAAGTTTTAACTGTTTTGTCAAACCATAGTATCATAGGGTTTCATACCAGAGCTCTTTACCAAGTGTAACGCTGTATAGTGTGAGCATATAAGAAAAGTCTACCAAGTTAGAAAACCGATAAATATGTGATGCTAACATTCAAAAGTATACATTTTGAAATCTGGCAGCATTTTAAAATTGTTTTGAAATTATAGGGCCAGATTTACTTTCAGCTTGCGCCAGTACAAACCCTCATTTGGCTTTAAAAAAACTACTGTCAGGATTTACTAAAGATACGCAGTATGAAATTAGCACTGAAAATGGGTGAACGGTTGTTTTTGCGACTCACCTTTTTGAATATGCCTTTGTAGGAGTTTCCTTTTGATCTGTCAATTTATGGGAGGATAATATTGAAATGAATCACGTAACTCAATTTACTAAGATTTGCGCTCGTCAATTCATTGGTATTTGCGGCATTATTTAACGCCCTAAAAAAAGCATGCCTTAAAGCAGGCTGTAATTTGCACTGCTCTTGGTAGATTGTGCTGGTTCTTTAATGTACACCCTGTCTGTAAATCACCAGCAGAATTTTCCCGTCCTATCAGCGCTTTTATGGAATTGCGCTCTGACACTATTTTGCCCTGGTTAGCGAACCTGGCCCATAGCATAATATTCTGTAATTCTGTACGAAAATTAAAGTTTCTTAAACAAAACTCTGGCTCTGTAAATCATTCTTTGTGTGAAAAGCAATAAAAGTTGTTTGACTCCTAGTGTTAATTTCAACTGGAAACTGCAGCAATTTGTACATACAGGTATGGTTTGCAGAACTGTAGGTGGAGCTTGGGTAACAATTTTGACAAAACCTTTACATCAGGCATCTAGAAAACTGTACCATGATGAGAAATCATAAAAGTCAGGATGTTATGCAAGAGCTATGCTCCTGAATCAATTGTATTACTGTAACAGAGCCTATAACTTCACACTCATAGCAGCCTGATAAACAAAACTATTACTCATATTTTTTATAAATTATGCATGTGTAGCGAGCAATACAATGATAATTTAAACTACTGCCGCAAGTTATACAGGATATGTTGTCATTAACAGTGACAAATTTAAACTGCTGTAACAATAACCACAATCATGATTACCTTTCAATTAATTGTGAATCCCTAAGTAAATACACTTCATTTGAGTTCAATTAAAGTTGCAGTGTGTAGATTTTAGTGGTATCTAGAGGTTGCGAATTGCAACCAAAAGCTCAGTCCCTCCCTCGCCCCTCCCTTTAGAAAAGCTGCGGTGGCCGAAACAGGGCTAAGATGCCATCGTTTGAGAATGCAGAGAGCAATGAGGTTTCTTTACTAAGGTAAATTAAGTAATTATATAAACTTAATTATTCACTAAACCGATGTCATTGTGAATATTACTGTTACTTGTTCATCCTTGTGTCCATGTTTTTTGCAAGAACAACATAGTGACGAAACACGCTCTGTAGAGTCGTTTGTCCGTTTAAGGCTGCTGTAGAAACATGGTGGTGGTGACTTCCATGTAAGGGGGCCCGCAGTATATGTAGATATATCAATTGCTCATTCTAATGTAATAAAAACATAACGGTTCATTATATAAGATCTTTATACTCCTCTGAAAATGTAGTTAGGTATATTATATAGCATTTCTGTCTATAGATCATCCTAAATATTACACAGTGCACCTTTAAGTTTAATCTAGCTCACTTTCTAATAATGTATGTCAGCATGTGTCAATGCGTGTTTTGAAGCAACACGCCTCTGGCAAACTTAATTTACTGTTATTTAAAAGTAAACTAAGCAATTACATGAAATAGCTAAACCTTTAAGTAAACAATTTTTTAAACAATTTTAACCCCACCAATTGGTTTTAAACCAGCATCCTGGAACAGCATTTATTTTTAATAACCAGCCACGGTAACATTTAGACTGTCAAATTAAACAGCAGTAAACATCTTAAATAAGACAGCTGCTTGACTTTAAAGTTCCTTTACAGCAGTCTGAGCCCATTATAATTACATGTCTTATCTTTGTCAGCTCAGTCTATCTTGTTTTCCTAAAACACCTCCGTTTAACTGGATGTGATGTCTCACCCTCATTAGGTGATTGTAGCCGTATAAAGAGCGATCATGTGTCATTATTAGACCAGCTTAGAGAAATACAGTGACAGATCATGCTGAGCAAAAAGCCTCACACATACGCACACAAACAGACCTCCAGTCAGGCCTTTGCTTGTTTTGAAAGAGTCATTTCTTGTTAGCACATCCGTCATCTTCACAGTAAGGGTGACCCCGAATAGTTGACGATTCGATGCTTCGATAGGAGGAGCCTGATTCAACTCCCAATCTCTCAGTCGAATATTCGCGGGTGTTATGATCATGCCATTTTGGCTATATGGGGTGCTCAAATGTCTGATTTTACAGAGAACTACCGGTTTTATCCCAATACGGTAATACAGCATATTATGATAATGCTGTAAATAAGAATCTGAAAAAGAAGCTATAAATAAACATTTTAACATGCATGAATAAATCCAACCACCCCTATAGATTTAAGTTTCACTTTTCATAATCAGTGATCGACAGAGGAGCATGGCGGCATCTTTAAAAATAATCAAATTGACACAGGCGGAGTGAAAGACAGGATTTGTTTTCGATCAGGTAGGGTACAATTTTTTTCAAAACATTTTGGCCGCTTTATATTTTGTGTATATAGGCCTACTATTATTTATCTCATATGAGATGCATTTGGTTGAGTTGCGCTGCAGTAAAAGTGCTTCATTGTAATAGGCTACTACGGTGATTATCTCTTCAGCAAGCATCACGAGCAGGACAAACAACAATATTAATGACTATAACTCAGACTGTCATATACATAACATAATAATGAGAACACCATTATAATAAAATGCTGTTAATTTGGAGTTTAGCTTCTGTGTTTCTGCACGTTGTTGCATGAAGAATGCATCCACAAAAGGAGTTCATTCAGAGCTGTGCAGACACGTGTTTTTTTCCCCCTCTGAAACCAGACCAATTTCAAAACTGGTATTTAAGGTTATGGTTTTAGACAAACTGACCCTAGATGAGGGCAGAAGGACAGCTTCCCTCTCCAGTGCATTATTTCTCAACTTCAATAGACTTATGATGAAAGCTAGAAGTGAAAACCGACGGCCTGTTCTCGCCTACCAGTTGAAAATCCACATGGGGGAGGGGTGGATACCGCAGGGAAGTGAGTGCGCCTTCATCCGAACTGCGGCTCTCAATATTCCATCTGCATTACAATGAGGTTATGGTTCTACAGAGAACACAATCATCAAACATCTCTCTCTTGGTATTCTTCTGCTTGCTCTCACACATTCTTCCAGTAAACACACCAATCCAAACATGGCAAGAAAAATGATCCTGTTTAGCTACAAATTAAGTAGCATCAGGTCATTGCTGAGTAAATGATCACTTCAAGGAGACCGTAAAGGTCAGAATCACCAATGGAGGAGGGTACATAATGCTTGGGAACTCAGCTTAGAGCCTTTCTTACACACCTGTGCTGTGAGGTGATATCTGTGGGGACTTCCAGTCAGGATTTAGACCATCTCATAGTACTGAGACTGCTCTCATTAGAGTGACAAATGACCTAGTCTTATCATCCGATCGTGGTTGTATCTCTCTATTAGTGCTACTGGATCTTAGTGCTGCGTTCGACACTATCTATCACAAAATAATTTTGAATAGATTAAAAAAACTTTGTTGGCATTAGTGGAAGTGCACTAGCATGGTTCAAATCGTACTTATCTGACTGCCATCAATTCGTAGCAGTGAATGAAGAGGTATCATATCGATCACAAGTGCAGTATGGAGTACCTCAAGGCTCAGTACTAGGGCCATTACTTTTCACGCTTTACATGTTACCCTTGGGAAATATCATCAGGAAATATGGGGTTAGCTTTCACTGTTATGCTGATGATACTCAGCTCTATATTTCTTCACGGCCCGGTGAAACACACCAAATTGATAAACTTATGGAATGCATAGTTGATATAAAAATGTGGATGACAGGTAATTTCTTACTGCTAAATTCTGAAAAAACAGAGCTGTTAATTATCGGACCTAAAACCCCCAAAAGTAATAACCTAGAACACTGTCTAACACTAGATGGCTGCTCTCTCGATTCTTCGTCATCAGTCAGGAACCTAGCTGTGCTATTTGATAGCAATCTCTCCGTTGACAGCCACGTTTCTAGCATTTGTAAAACTGCATTTTTTAATCTTAAAAATATATCTAAACTGAGACCTATGCTCTCAATGTCAAATGCAGAAATGTTAATTAATGTGTTTATAACCTCAAGGTTAGATTATTGTAATGCTTTATTGGGTGGATGTTCTGCATGCTTAATAAACAAACTACAGATGGTTCAAAATGCAACAGCTAGAGTCCTTACCAGAACCAGGAAGTATGACCACATTAGTCCGGTTATGTCAACACTGCACTGGCTCCCTATTAAACATCGGATAGATTTTAAAATCTTGTTAATTACTTATAAAGCCCTGAATGGCTTAGCTCCTCAGTACTTGAGCGAGCTCTTATCCCATTATAGTCCTCCACGTCCACTGCGCTCTCAAAACTCTGGCAATTTGATAATACCTACAATATCAAAATCAACTGCAGGCGGCAGATCCTTTTTCTATTTAGCGCCCAAACTCTGGAACAATCTACCCAACACTTTTCAGGAGGGAGACACACTCAGTCAGTTTAAATCTAGATTAAATCTAGACCCATCTCTTCAACCTGGTGTCAACATAGCACACTAAAACCCTTCTAATATTCAAATCCGTTAAAGGATTGTTAGGCTGCATTAATTAGGTCAACCAGAACCGGGAACACTTCCCATAAAACACAATGTATTTGTTACATCGTAAGAAGTTTGACATCTACACTAATATTAGTCTTTTTCTTTCTTATACCGAGGTCACCGTAGACAGCCATCGGGAAAAGACCACTGGAACCAGTTGAGCCCTTACAATCTGACATTGCTGCAGTTGGAACAAACTGCTGGTTCGTCTGGTCGGAGGGGAACTGTCCCCCCGACTGAGCCTGGTTCCTCCCAAGGTTTTTTTCTCCAGTCTGTCACCGATGGAGTTTTGGTTCCTTGCCGCTGTCGCCTCTGGCTTGCTTAATTGGGGACACTTCATTTCCAGCGATATCATCAACTTGATCGCACAGATACTATTTAAACTGAACTGAGATGGACAATGCCATCACAAAATTCAATAATGAAAACTGAGCTGAAAATTGAGTGTTAAATCTTGTCATTTTACATTATTGACACACTATTTTCCTATTTTGATATTGTGCAGTTGCTTTGTTACAATTTGTATTGTTAAAAGCGCTATAAATAAAGGTGACTTGACTTGACACCCGACCACTTAAAACCCCCAGGCCCTTCAAAGAAATTGAACTTGAGTTGAATTAATTTTACCTTTTCCCTGATTTAACTCTTCTCGAATCTTCTTCACTGCTTCCAGACCCGCCAGTTCCTCATTCCCAGCTGAAGAAGAGAAAAAACGAAAAGATAGAAAAGGACCGTATTAAAGGGTTAGTTCACCCCAAAATGAAAATTCTGTAATTAATTAATCACTTTAATTTTGTTCCAAACCCGTAAAACCCGTTCATGTTCGGAACACAAATTAAGATACTTTTGATGAAATCATATAGCTCTCTGACCCTGCATAGACAGCAAGGCAACTAAAATGTTGTTCCGAGGACCAGAAACATAGTAATCAGCCTAATCAGCTTTGTTTACGTTTGTCGTGATACTCTCCAAAATGGCGGAAGACAGTAACTCAGGGGAGAAGAATTGTGGAATAAAGTCGTTATTTTGATTTTCTTTGCACACAAAAATTATTCTTGTAGCTTTTACAAAATTGAAGTTGAACCACTGATGTCACATGGACTGCTTTACTGATGTCTTTACTACGTTTCTGGTTCTGGGAACATTTCAGTTGCATTGTTGTCTATGAAGAGTCAGAGAGCTCGCCGATTTAATCAAAAGTATCTTATTCTTATCTTAATTATTATTACTTTCTCATCTCATCGCTATCTCTTAGTTCATCATCTGTATATTTTGGTTTAAATAATTAGAGCTGGGCAAAAAAATAAGTGATCCTGTCTATCGAAATCTTCATGTTTACGAAGAATTTTGCACAGCGTGTGTCTTCTGCTTATAAACACAGCACAGTGCATCCTGGTTCTATTACAGAAAGCCGGCTCCTGCGTCAGCCGCTCCACGCATGCTTCGTGGTACTCTTGTGAACGGGCATCGAAGACTGACATCGAAGAGAAAAAAAAGTTGTATTATTTTTGTTTTGAATTATTTTAGTTTTCTTTGCACACAAAATATTATCGTAGCTTCACAACATTGCAGTTGAACCACTGATGTCACATGGACTATTTTAACATGTCCTTACTACTTTTCTGGGCCATAAAACATTTCAGCTCTTGCAGGTTCAGAAAGCTCTCGGGTTTAATCAAAAAACCTTAATTTGTGGTCTGAAGATGAACAAAGGCCTTATGGGTTTGGACCACCATGAGGGTGAGTATGAGGGTGAGTAATTATTGAAAGAATTTAAATTTTTAGGTGAACTATACTTTTAAGAAAGAAATTGTGTTTTTGTGAAGAATCATCTGAATGGTTTACTGTTACATGAAATGTAATAAATTTAAAAAAAATATATATGTTTTTTCTTAAGAAGTTTTTTTAATTAGATGTATTTCGCCATGTTGAAATGACCTGAAACATTTCACTAAATGCTGGAGAGAATCCTTACTCTCTCATTGGCTGCTGCCTCTGTAGTGGTGTCGTTTATTTGGCAATGCGAATAGCAAAAATTACACAGTGGAACACAATTACCAGGATTTACCAGCAAAGACAATATTGGCAAGGCAAACACAAGGTGGAAAGATATTGATGAAGGAGAACATCTTGAGTAGTAGTGATGAAACATTTGCTTTTTGTTGTTGAACAACTACAGGAATTAATTATTCTATAAACTGTTCTCTAAAACTCAAATATGAATGTCATTTAGCTACACAACACAAAACACAGTAATGTAAATGCTAGCTAAAAAAATTACTGAATGCACCTTCAATCAAATTTTTCAAAAATATATTTCAAGGAAAAAGGATTTTACGCATAAATTCATATATAATGTGGATGTTTCAGGGCACATTATCAGAAAAATAAGGTATTTTTAATACCATATTAAAAGGTACCATATTAAGTCTCAATAGTAACGGATTAATGAGCAACATTAATGAGCAACCCCTCCCTCCGTGTGTACTTGAGTTTTGTGTGCGTTTATGAGCACTGCAATATAGTTTAATGTTACAGCTTATTTAAAATAAAACAAAGCAAAGAACAAGCGTCGTATCATTTATTATACCACATAGCACTATACATCAGTTGTTGTCCGCAACAAGCAATGTTGATCTGCCGTGGTACACGTCCTTGTGGACTGTGGAGATTGAAAGAATGCCATCTTCTCATGTTCCGTTGTTGTCCCCTTTTTGTAGTTTTAAATATTGATTAAACAAAATGATTTGATATTTGTTTGCCACCATCATGGCTATAATGCTTCTCCAACGAGCCGCTACTTCTTCGGTTTTTGCCGTGGTACTACGGCTTACACCAGCAACATGCCCGTGGACACTGTAGACTAGCGGTCCATGTGTGTACTGCACGTCGATGCGGACGACGACGCAGATGTATAAATGAAAAAACGACGCACAGCATAGGTCCGACGCAGAAGTATAAATTGGGCTTAATAAAGCCTTTACTCTTGTATAAGCCCTTCTTATTGCCTTTTATGTGACACCATATTTCAGGAGAGAGCTATTACTGATAATGCGGACAGACAGGGAGAAAAAAAGGGGTGAAACATTGGGTTGGTGCTCCATTAGCATCAATACTCATGGTACATGGACAGTACATGGTATGGAAAATATTTAAAACAAAAATCTGTCACAAGTAGAAGAAAACCAAATAAGAGGCTGCATAATTATAAGAATAGATCTGTAAGCGGAGTCAAAACAACAATGAAATGGTTTGGTTCAATGATTAGTAATCAAGTATGAGATAATACTATACCAATGACCACATGCATGTCCAAGCTGACCAGATATCTGGAAATCTCATATCCTATTCCTCTGGTTCCTCCTGTAACTATGGCAACCTTTCCATTCTTCTTGGGAAAATCTGAGCAAGACAGGAAATTGTGATCAAATTAGAAAACTAAACATCAAAAAAATATGTTTTACACTGACACGGACTGTCTTTGTTTGGGACATATCCTGTCATCCCTCTTTGAGTGTTCTTGGATGTGCTGTGGCTTTAGGGATCATTAAATGTAGAAACTGCATCCTACACTGATGCACTAAGAACAGCATGACCTGCCTTTGTGATAAGCCTACTAATGATGCTATTCCTTCACTCTTTCGCTTTATGGGTACTTATTATTATTATTATTAATAAAAATGAAAAACATGTGCACTTGTGCATTTAAGCAGATAAATTATGACAATCATCATCACTGATAAGCAACATTACTTTTTGTTGCAATTTCCATGTTTAATCAACTCTTTTCTTTATTTTTTTTATAGCTAATCCTGTCAGGCTTCAGAAGATTTAAATATTTCTGATACAAAAGACCATTGTGAGGATGGATTTGAGTCTAATCCTTTTGCTTTGCGCTGGGACATGGCTGCCCTTTAACAGTGATTTAAATAATGAGCCGTCTAAAATAGCAAAAGGAACAATCTTAAGTAGAAACATGTGATTGTTTGTGATAATGCAGAAATCACTGAATCTCTAGCAACACTCTAAATTATCCAGAGTCTGTTATAAATTAAATGGCATATTCCTTAATACATGAGCATAAGTATGTAGACTATAAGTTAAAGCCAGCATTTCAGCCAGAGGCAAATTAACTTATAAGTAGGGATGGGTATCGTTAAGGTTTTAACGGTATTACTACTCTTATCGATACTGCTTATCGGTCCGGTACTTTAACGGTATTCTTATCGGTACTTTTTGTTTATATATATATATACACATTAGGGATGGGTCACGATTTTGAATATTCTATTTAATTATAGAATATCGATTAGGTTAGCGATTATTTTCTAAAGGTGTACCAGGGCTTGACAATAAAGAAAGAGAGAGAGAGAGAGATGGCGAAGGACGCTCGGATTTGTCACTTGCCAGATCGGGCCACTGCAGGTGGTCACTAAATTGTATCATTTGCATGCGTTTTAAGCCTTGTTTGTTTAAAAATGTAAGCAATTAAAAAGCATTTGGGAAAGACAACTCCTTTCAGTACATGCGCGTTGTGTTCTGGTCTGTGTGAACAGCGCGGCAAATACATGAAGTATGTCAAACTACCTCTCTTGGCAAGTAACTTTAGCAATAATTAATCTATATTGAATTTATATACTGGAGTACAGATCAACAGGATATTTGTTTGTTTTATTTTAGAGCATCTTCTGTTCCGTGCTTGCGCACAAACTGCACTGTCTGCACTCATACACACACACACTGTGAGTGCTAACCACGCTGGAGAACGGAACTTCTGATACGTGCAGGCTGATTGCGTGAACAATAGACCTGTTAAGCAATATATTGCGAGAGGGCCGTTTGTTACAGCGTCCCAAACAACTCAAAATAATAAACCAAAGTTAACAAACGATGCACTCCACGGAGTGCTTCTCTGCCGCCTTCACGTCCCTGTTTCCCATTAATGAAGCCATGACGAGCTCCCTGCATTCAAATTATTAGTATTTTGCTGAAATAATAACGTAATATTCAACTGGTTGATATATTTTATTTATATGCAAAATATTTGTGTTGTTTTTCGTGTTAAATGTGAAGAATGACAGGTTGGATGCCACACTTATTATTTTTTTTTTGGCAGAGTATACAGGTGTAGTTTTAACTTTAACTTCAGGCAATGTAACACGATTTTATGATCGTAATTTTGACTTTATTCTTAAAATATTATGACGTTAATTATTTAGTTATTTATTTGAGAAGGATATTTAAAAAAACTAAAACTTGAATTTAACAAAAATAATATGTTCCAATCATATTTCTAAATTAAATTAATTAAGAAAGGATTAAGAAAGGATTGCCCAAACTATTTAAATGGCTCAGCAAGAGAGAGAGAGAGAGCAGGGCTCAGACTCAGTCGGAGAATTCTGAGAAGCTGCAGGGATCTATATTCCTTCCCTTGTTTCAATTCAAAGTTCACCGAACTAATTGTGAAAAACACTCCCGTCTTCTTCCCGAGCATGTGAACATGTTCATTTAATATATTTATATATATAAAATAGGTTATTGTTATGAAGACAGACGTTAAAATTAATGTTCACATAATAAGTGCCGTCATTCAGGCGGTTCACAATGTTTTAGCGTGTAATATGTTTTAAGAATGATATTGTGTTTTACGCCTAATATTCATTGATGCATTAATCAGATTTAAGATTTTCTTTTTATTAATATGAATGTTCATGCTCATTTTGAAAATAGAAATGTATAGCCTTATGAGCAGTTGATAATCGTGGACTGTTCGGTTAATAAATGCCGTCATTCGGTTATGTTATATTAATATGTTTCAGCACTCGTACTTTACAACCATTAATTTTCTTGGGTTAAGATAGACTATTCTCTAATTAATTAAACAGTTTGTTATCATACAGATTGAAAGCCTGGATGGTCTCTCTCTGTGTGTGTGTGTGTGTGTGTGTGTGTGTGTGTGTGCGCGTGCGTGCGCGTGTGTGTATGCGTGTACATGCGCGGGAGGGGTGCGATTTTCGAATAGTAATCGAATAATACCCAGCGATTATCGAATATTACTTTTGCTTAAAATGCCCATCCCTAATACACATACATATATACATACATACATACACATATATGTATGAAATATATATTTCTATTATAGATTAGCAGCTTAATTAACATGGCTTTATATTCTGAAATGTTAAATAAATATTTCATTAAATAAATATAAAACATCAATTTGTAAATGCACCAGTGTGCAGGAATTTTTAGTGTTTTATATACATAAGATAAGATAGAGTAAGAACATGAACAAAGAAACAAAGTTAAATAAACTGACAAATATACAATTTGTCATACCATAAAACAAATGTAAAAAAAAAAAAATGCTTTCATTTATCTATGATGGTCTACTAACATTAATGTTCAGGTAAATAATAGCTACAAAATAAATCTAAAAGTGATCAAATATAAATGAACACTGCATAGTTTTCACTGTATATATTGATAGATTAATGCTTATTAAAGCTATTACTTTATTCAGATTAAGAGCTGTGAGTGATTTTGTCTTTGTATTTTGTTCTTTGATTAACATTGAAGAAGCTCCAATCTGTCAATAAGACAAAATATTGACACAGTTTTCTCCCGACGACTTTGTTTAAGATATAAACTGTCATGTTTTAAGTGAATGCTCTCAAGCCGTCCGTTTTGCATGCTTTGTGTGTATTTGATCGTTTGACTGCTCAAAGTGTATTTTGCCTGTCTGTTTTGGCCTGCCGCCGTGATAACACCTACTAATGATGCACACACTATTGTACTTTCAACGTTTATTATTATCAAACATGTCCAGCAATTTAGTAACTGTAAAGATTATTTTACAACAATCGACAAACGATTGATCTGATTCTGACGTTAAGTTTTGGTCAGGAGGAACGAATGCGCCGCTGTGAAGAGAAGGAAGTTGTGTTAGAGAAAACACGGCTATAATCTTTAGAAGCTAAAAAACATTAAATAAACTCAGTTTAATATAACAGCCACAGGCCTAAAGTGTAATCATGTTTAATGGTTAGTTCTCTTCTAACATAAACAGGGCTTTCATTTTATTTCTGAACTCATCCACGTGAGCGATCTCTAATCCTGCTTTGATTTGGGAATAGCAAAAATGCATCATAGACATGAGTTTGAATATTATTGCATATAAAACAGCTGGTGACTCTGGCGGGATAGAATTTGCAAGATAATGTGTATATATAGCAATAATAAATGTATGTGTGTTTTCTTAATTTCTCCAGTACCGATAACAGAACCGTTAACGTCAGAGCTTAATAAATGAGGTCTTTTATAATTTAGCCCCGAGACCGATAAAATACCAGCATTTCAGCCAGACATCCCTACTTATAAGACATTTAAAACAAAGATATTATAAATACAATACATTTCTAACTATTTAAGGGAACATCAACATCAATCCATATTATGTAATCACTTTTAATTAAATGTATTATAAAGTGTCTTTTTAAAAATACCTCAGCTTTGGAGTAAATAGGTCAAAGGTTACAGTCGGCAATGTTTAGATAGCAAATGAGAAACATGTTTAAACTAGGCCTATTTATTTTAGGTTTATGCATAATCACAGCCAAATTAGCAGCCATAATATACAAACTCATAAACTGTTTCAATATCAGAACGTATACAAAATGTTAAAAGAATAGTAGACTCGAAAAAACTAACAACAAAAAACACTGTAATCTGCAATCATTTATTTCTAATGTATCATTTACTGACTTTTTGTTTGTTTACTCATTGGAACGATCTCAGTCACCATCTTTCATTACACCTTTTCCCATACAATAGAAGTGAATGGCTCTGTTATTCAGCCGTATAACGTAAGGTCAACTAATATTGTGTTCATCGAAAGAAAAAAAGAAAAGAAAGAAAGAAAGAAAGAAAGAAAGAAAGAAAGAAAGAAAGAAAGAAAGAAAGAAAGAAAGAAAGACATACTTGTTCTGAACAACCTGAACTTAAGCAAACAAATGGCGATTTTTTTCTCGGCTGAACTGTCCCTTTAAGCGCACTTCTCACAAAGCGATTCTAAACGTTCCCAATCTACACCTGACAGCTCTACTAACTACTGAATAACTGTTTGACAGCTGTTTGACAATAAAACAAGATCACTACAAATCCGTGACCATAAAAAAACTCTAACCTGGCAGGGTGAAGGATCTGTTGAAAAGTTGGTACAGAAGAACTTTGACGCCGTCTAAGTAGAGTCTGATGAAGCCGAGGATACGAGGCAAAAGCCACCACATGTTTGAAGATGACAGCGAGTGTCTCAGGAGACAAAGGCAGAGGAAGACAAAGTCTGACAACAATGATCTACAAACATACATAGAGCACATCACATACTGTAAACACAGAAACTCAAATGTGAGTGGATTCATATGGATTCATTTTATAATGCCTTTATGATCATGTTGGATCTTCTAAGTTTTGGTTACATGGACTTTTAATAGAGGGACAGAAAACTCTAAGGTTTTATTGAAAATATTTGAATTTGTGTTTTAAAGATTAAACAACATCTTTTGGTTTCGGAATGACATAAGGGCGAATAAATGATAACATAATTTCATTTTTTGTTTTACTTACATTAATACTAGTAATGAAATCAATCAATATGGTATTAGGACTTATTTAATGTCACCTCTCAGCTGCATACTGTTATTGATAGTGGTTTTAAGACATGAATATAATGGGTAGCTGTGTTACAATTGAATATATCATTTATTTTTCTGTCCTCGACAATCATTGCAAAATATGTACTGTATGTAAATTATTAATGTGTTTATTTATTTAAAACATTGATATGAATGGAGTTGGTAATTGTGTAAAGAATACAATGATTAAATAACCTTATACACACTTACACACACACACACACACACACACACATGTTGGTTTTTATGGTTTACGGGGACTTTCCATAGGCGTAATGGTTTTTATACTGTACAAGCTGTATGTGCTATTGCCCTACACCTACCCTACACCTAAACTTAGCCCTCACAGGAGACGGTGCATTTCTACTTTCCCCCCAAAAAATGCACACTGTATGATTTATAAGCATTTTAAATTATGGGGACACTGAAAATGTCCTCATAAATCACCTTCTCCTTGTAATACCTATGTCATACCCATGTCATTATACAAATTTGTGTCCTCATAAACCACATAAACATGCACACACACACACACACACACACACACACACATTAATATACATGCCAATAAGTTTAGTTAAATACTTTACATTATTCTATTATCTCTGCACACACACAAATAATATACGTCTAACATTATATTTCAAATTTATTTTATTATCATTATAATGATTTTAATTATTTTTATATTCAGCTGAGGAATAAAATACATCTTCAACGGGCACAATGAAATCTGGGTTAACTACAACCCATCTGCCCTTTATTTGTCCTTCAGATAGGAAATGTAAGCGCTTCATTGGGTTCTCTCTGTATAGCACGTCATTGTCACTGATCTGGGTCTAGCGGTTCTTTCTCAAGCTCGCTTGCATAGGTGGCCCAGGTTCGAGGGCAATTTGGCAGCTGGACGCGCTCATGATGCGCTATGGTGACTGTGCTGACACTTAAGATTCCTCTCACGTTCAGAGCGGAGTATTAATTGGTGAGTCACAATGCTCGTGGCGTGAAATTGTAGCCGTTTTGCAAAAGAATAAATAGATAAATATATATAGGCTACTGAACAATGGAAACGATAACGCATAATCAAAGCTTTGCCGACTATGGAACATCTACGCTGATTATGAGCTATACATTGGTATATAAAAAAGGAACAAATATAAAGACACGTGAAGCTGTAGCAGTGAGTTCTTACTGAATCTCTCCATAACGAATTGCTGAAGGCATGAACCAAATTCCAAACGCTCTCACATCTTAAGCGCACAACAGGCGAACCTGTTTGTATGGCAAGCCGTTTTATCGCGTAAACCCAACTAGTAGCCTATTTTTTACGTTTCTGTATTTTCATCATATATTCAATATTACAAATAACTGAATTAAAATGAGCCTTTCTGGCTTTACATAGAGGTACAAAGGGGCTAAAGGCACACCTTTAGAATTTTTTTTGCTATTCACTGCACCTAAAACATATAATTGCATTGTAATGTATAATTGTAATTGTATTGAACATTAATGGAGCAACAGATTTTGTGTGAAAATAAATCATTCAAGTTGTTTATTTTGTTTAAAAATCTTGAAAAACGTATGAGGTGGCAAGAGGGATCTTTTACCCACACATGGGGTAAAGGGTAAAAGGCCCACAAGCATGGGGTAAAAGGCACACGGTATTGACGAAAATAAACGAAACCGAAAATCATAAAGAAGACATTTGTTTCAAAATATATGCATTGATTTTAGCGATTCTCGTTTTAAACAATTAAAACATTTTACAAAACGTAAACTATTAGATCAAGTAAGCACAGAATCAACTTTGCACTGCTGCGTCAACGATAATAAAAATAAAAATATACAGTGTATCTTGAAAAGCTAATGTTTTGGAAAGTGCTAAGCCTTGTTTTTGTGCCATCTAGTGGTTTAGATGAAAATAAAATCAAAGGCGCCTCCAGCCAGTTGTACCCTATACAATACATTCTAGCTTGAGGAAGATGTTACTGACTACTGGTGACAGATACATGAGTATCCATTTATAAATAAGCTCTAATATAACTGAATGGATAACTATTAACTAATGAGACTGACTAGTTCCAGTAATCCTGGGTTTGGAGGGATTGGACTTTAGCTTCAATTCCAATCAAACTCACCTGAGCTAAAGTAATCACAGTCTTCAGGATTAATAAAATCATCCAGGTAGGTAAACTGGGACAAGCTTGAGCGAAACTCCGCAGGACAATGGGACTGCAGGATTGGACAAACTGGAAAAGGAGGCAGCAAAAACCGAAATACAATTTTATGTGATAGTTGACATATTATAACATATAAAGAAATTAATGGAAACGCTGCATTCAATTTGTTGCCACTAACAATGGAATAGAATATGTAACTGTTAAACAATGGGATACGTTCTAGAACGTATATAATAACAAATTGACAGCTCTACTAGTGACTAATGCAATATGGAATATAAATACTAGTATCCACTGAATAGTTACTAGTGGAAATTGAAAAATGCATGCTACATGTTAGTACATAACAGTTAGTAATTATACATAGCCTACACTCAAAAAAAAAAGTTGTTGAACGAACTTAAAAAAATTAGAGTAAACTTTTCCACGAAATTTAATTACATTTTTTCACCAAAATCTAATTTGTTTGAAATGAGTTGTTGTAATCTTGTTGTATAAACTTAAATTTCTTCAGTGAAGACTACAAAAAAAAATTGGGTCATTTCTACTAGATAAAGATCAGTAGCCTACATTTAAAAAAATAATTCATTGGATGAATTGTAATTGAGTTGGGCCAACTCAATTTGTTCAAATATAGTTTAAATTAAATTGATACATTGATGAAGTGATGTTTTTATGCTTGCTAAAACATTTAACTGGATAATAAATTGTTTCTACACTCAAAATGAATTATTTGTTGGATTTACCTAATTTTAGGCATTAGCCAATTTGTTAGGCATAGCATATGATGATATTATTACATCCATGGCATGCCCATAATTGTTTCTTTGTTATTAAAACAACTTTGTGTCATGTTAGCTGGTCCTCAACCCAAGCACATGCTCTACACTTTACCACAATGGTAACCCCCCAAAACACTAACATACCAGAAACTCTTTTAAATACAAACATAAAAGAACATTAAACATTAACAAGTCTCCCAATTGTATCATCTAAATAAAAAATGCCTAAAATAACATTTTATTTCAAGATTTACTCTCCTTATCCAGCCTGTAAAGCATGATGGGAAGGAAATCCACTTCCTAGTTACACAAGTAAAATCGAACAAAAAATATTCTTGTTGACTCAATTAAAAACGTGTAAACCTAATTGTTTTAAATTACATTGTTTATATTTAATAAAATTAAGTTGGGACCATTTACCAAGAGTTATGTTGTATGAGCTCATTTTAATTAATGAAATTGAACAAAGAGCAAAAATCATTTTGAGTGTACAGCCTGAGAAAAATAGAATGCTATTTAATTTAAAGGAATAAATGTTAAATAGGCTTGCCGTAGGTTTCCATAAACTTCCAGTGCAATTAACTGTAGCCTATAAGATATTTGCTTTAGTGTATCTAACAGCATAAAAATAAGACATCCATAAACTGTACACCACAAGCAGGCGGCACTCAGATAATGCCATGCTTAAAAACCACTGACAGCCCTTGATATAATATCTCAACTTTTATTGTTCATTTTCGCTTATAGCGCAGCTGTTTTTGCTCACTGTTGTTTATTTGGGAAGGTAAGAATTGAATTTGTAATACAGTACTTGCATAGAAACTTAATGAGAAAGTAAGTTCTTTTATCATCAGTGGCAGCAATAAGTCCACTAAATTTAATTTAAACGAGAATAAGGTGCAGCGTTGTTCCTTAGCCTATTTGAGTCCCCGATTTCAAACTCAAATTAGTTTAAAAACTCAAAATTGGACATATGGAATGATTTGAATTGGTATGCGTCTACATAACAGGTGGAAGGAAAGCAGATATTTTCAATGGTTACCGACAGCCTGTGAAGCGCAACACGTTAGTGGAAAAGGACACCCCAATCAATGTCAGTAGCCTATACTAAAACAAAAATACAAATAAAACTCCGATTCATCCGTGCTGTCCACTCTTAATTCTCATTTCTGGAGTTTAACAGGTTAGTAACAGGGCACTTACCAGAGTCGCCCTTTGCTCCCTTGTTGATCAGTGCCAAAGCTGGGACACCCGGTGCATGTCCTTAAAGACGCATCCAATAATGTCAATCAAATTCCGTGATCACAATCCACATCTCGACATATATACCATAATATCACGTACAAAATGAGCAGGATCGCGAAAATAAACAGTGCAACTAGTATTGCTTTGGTGACTGGGGATATTAGAGACTGCATGATATCGGCGAGCTGGAGAAAGGAGACACCGTGAGCGCAATGAAGATGGATACACGTTCAGGCGCCAGCAGCGTCCGATCCGGTCCGTATCTGCATTGGTGCGTGCCGAGTGGGGAACCTGGAGTGAAAAGCGTGGGCTCTTCAAAAACATGACACGTGAAAGAGCGCTGCCTCATCCACTGGTGATCTCTCACACCATTTGCGCAAGGGGGCACGATACTCTGAGGTCCCTTCAGGATACCCATCATTCAATACTGAAAAAAATAGATGAAATAAATTAAATCTTAAATGATACGAATCTTAATGTTAAATGTGAAAGATCTTCAAAAAAGGAAATAAACATAAAAGTCATACATTTTTTATCCTACAAATGAGGTGTCCTATTGTAACCAGATACGTTGAGAAAGATGGCAATGGCTTGTGTTTTATTTCAACTTTAATCCCAACAGTGCTAGTCAAGTCATGTAGCCTATAATGGTGATTATCAGCGAGTCAGATTAGAAATATGTACCATGGTTAAATCCATCCCGTGGAGCTGCTTGTACGCTTTTTGCAACGCGTTCGTTTAACACTAGATGGCGTAAGGAACCAGTCTTTTGCTGTCTGCTAGGGGGCGCTATTGCCACGCCACCACTTATGCCAAAAATGTGTTAAAATTAGAAGCGAATACAAAATTGTGGCACGCGCATGTTCAGTGATTTTTGAGCAGAAAAAACTAACAAACTTAAAACTTAATCTTAAAACACAATGCTACTGTTAGTCTATTAAGTAAACACGCTGTTTTTACATAATGCCATGATAGAAATCACAAAATTTGAATTTGAATTTGTTACAACGTCACCTTGTTAGCAGATTATTAGTTTTACCTAAAGATTAAGACATCTTCTCGCCGCCGTAACAAATATAATAGTTATATATTTCCCGTTAATTTGCTATGTATAGCCTATATGAAGAATGTTTTAATAATTCATCCACTACATAAGCCACTAATCTTGTTCTAACTTCTAATACTCACGAGCTCAAAAAAGCGCAGGTAGGGCGTGGCGAGGCGCGTCTTTTTCCTGCGCAGTGTTTTGAATCATCAAATCTAATTAGACTATATAGCCAACCGAGCTGAGGAACAGCATTGGACCACGCTTGGATCATTCAGAGAGGGGTGGGTAACTGAAGTTACTGCTCAACTTTACCTTCGAGATACTTTTATTTGTTGGTTTTAAGGCTCGTAAAGTCTTAAACCTTTGCAAATAATTGAAATTACACTAACTTTGTTTAAACGTATATATTTTCATAGCAAGATGGCTTCATATACGTGGATTTTACTTCTTCTGGCTAGTCTTGTGGCAACAAGAGCGCAAGGTATGGTTTCTTATCTAAACTGTTGACGTTTTGTTTTGGTAACAGCGCTTGTAATAGTTGTAGCATTGGGAAGTAGGCTATCGTGCCCAAAATAACGCAACGAAGACGCACGAGTCACTTTTTGACGATTGCTAACCGTGCTCTGTATGAACGAAATAAACGCTTGTTTTAATTGCTCGTAAATAAGCTGTATTTGAAGCGATGAATTGTAATGTTTGCCCAATGTGCTGGATACCGTTTTGTATTACGGAAAAAGTTAAATGTTTGAATGACCAAAAACTTTGGTTTGGTGCATTGGTTTGAGTCTTTGAAATGGAATCTTTCCACATACAAGCTGCATGACTCACCAACCCATGGGAAGAATGGCCAGAGAATTGTAGCACCAAGCGTGTTTGTTTCTGTAACAAGGTATTGGTAACATCACGTAATCCCTTACGAAAACTAACCATTGTTTTGCTACAAATAAAACCATGGTAACCACTGATTAATCATGGTTTTGCTACTCTAACAATAGTTTAAACATGATATTTAAAGTTCAACTGTGGTTATACGAATGGTTACGAAAAAAACATGGTTACTACACCTTTACTGCAATAAAACCATGGTTGATTTTCCTAAGGGATATTTTTACACGCATAACCAATAGTTATGACTTACAAATAAAGCAGAATTGAAACTGAGATTAGTGATCCTTCCACGTATTCCCAGCTCCCTTTGCTTTTATTCCCTACTTAAAATATGGACTTTACATGTTGATATGCATAACTTAGCTGTTATTGGTTCCTCTTTGCCTCACAGAGCAGCCCCCCCTCCCCCCAATTATATAATTATAAAACAAACCATAAATATTACACTGCCTTCTGTTGTTTGAGGCTTTTGCTCAACTTGAAATATTGTAAATCTTGCATTAAGAGTGCATGATGCTAGCAGATGCGTGGGTGGCATGTTTTAATGTTGCACTGTTCCATATTGAATGCTTTTTAGCAGGCATATGAGTGAGTGACAATAAATAATTTTGACAAATGCTAACACAACATCGTTAATGAACCAATGATAATAACTTTGTCATTGTTTGGACTCATGGCTAGCTTGGGAAGCAACTCAAATCTCACGTTAGACTTTGAAGGTCACAGAAAAAGAGTTTTACAAAAACATAAAATTTTGCTCTGCATTAACAGCTGTTAAGTTGCCTTGGGCAGTGTACTAAATATACTTCATCCCGTGATGTTGACCCATACTTCTTGTGTTCCTGCATTGTGTTCCTGCATTGAGTCTCAAAGTAAACCCAAGCCACTGTCTTTTATTTTGAATAGGACATTGGTGTTTTGGCACAATCTGAGTAGATTCTGCTAGCTGGTTTAGGGTTTTGATGGTGAGAAATGCTCAGAGCAGCACGACATAAATAATGTTTAGGCCAGCACAGATTTTGTCACAAGCAAAATCAGACACACCCACATTTTTATTTGAATGTTTTACAAGTAATACTTGCATCCCTCAAGTTTGCCTGAATCTTCGCTTTTCCCAAACTTTAAATGTAGTTCTTCCCAAATGTATTTTTTATGCAATGCAAGGCGATTACATAAACATGCACCCAGATAAAAGGATCGCTCTGGTTTCAGTTGTGACTCAACCACCAGTCATCATCATGGGTTTTGCGTAGACCATAATGAAAACAGTCCATTGCCCTGGCAACGTAAGCCACAGGATGCGGCCTCTGTTAGGGTGTTTCGTGTGGCGGGCATGCACACACTCGCACGCATAAGATCGTGTGTGTCGCGTGTAATGTACATCCCAAAACAGTTGTTTCATATTTGTATGGTAAAAATCATTTTACAAACAGTTTTGCTTTGTCACTTCAAGGGCTGGGAGGGTTTGGTCACAATGTGAATCTAATACGACACACAGTGTATAGCTGGGTGGGGTTTTCATGTGAAAGCGAACTGTCAAATTCCAATCATTTAGCCTAGTCAAGGCTTTTACCCTCTGGGAACTAGACTGGTTTGAGTTGGTGAGACAGAAGGGTTTACTTTTTTTGAGTCTTCCTATTTGGGGGTCATGCAGCAGTAACTTTGCAAAAGGAAAAGCACTAGATGCTGTATTGTTACTAACTTAGAAAACTTTACAATTATCTGCAATGCTAACAGCCTTTATATTTGGAAATTATTTCAAGAAAACGATTACTTTCAATGTCATTTGAGTTGCTTCACTTGAGTTCGATTTGCATCCTTTATTTGTGTTTTGTACTGTGGTGTGGAGCCAGATGTAAATTGCATAATGTAGTTAAAATCAGGCTAATTGGTTTCCATTTGATCACATTTAATAATTTGGACTGCTAAATAACTAGTTCATAAATTAGTCAAGTACCATTAGGCATTTATGGGCTGTTTATTGTAATGAATATTTTACATACTGGCAGTATTTGGAGTGTGACTGCGTATTGCTTCGATATGCATAAATTTGTTGCTTGCAGTGAAAATATTGGCCTTAGTAAATCCTATAAGTGCTTTTGAAGTGGTTGGATGCATTCTCTATTGGAAAGTTTTTGTATGTATTTAATTTTTTACAGTTTTTATAGGACACAGGCTGGAAATTTGTATATGCCAGTTTTCTAGACATGCACAGTTTTGATTAAGTTAAAAGAGATTAGCTTTAAGGAATTAAACTGGCCATAAAAGCACTAGAGAAATGCAAAATATTAATGTGTTCCTGTGGCTCAGTGGTTAGAGCATTGCGTTAGCAACGCAAAGGTTGTGGGTTCGATTCCCAGGGAACACATGTACTGACAAAAAACATGAATATCCTGAATGCACTGTAAGTTGCTTTGGATAAAAGCGTCTGCTAAATGTAATATATCTGTTTTCTTGCAGATTTAGACCTTGGTGATGCTTTTGGTGATGAAGAGCGTAAGTAAAGAGGACTTTCTATTTAATTTGTATGGGCCTCTTTTATGTGGATGGTCTACGATTTGATATGTAATGTTATTTTTAATATAAATAAATACACATTAAATATAATAAAGTAGTTTGCGAGCAAATGTGGATCACCCAACCTTGTTTGGTTCTAGTATATCATTTATTTATATTGTCGTTTCAAACTATTAACAATATTATTATGATCTTAAGCCACTGCGAAGCCAACCGTGAAACCAGCCCCACCGAAAAACCCAGATTCAGGTAACCTTTAACAGAATGCTCAAACATATTTTAGTTGCTATATTTCATAATTGTATTGATTAAGTTTGGCACATTGAAGTACATGCAGAGACTTATTTAACATAGTTTTGCCTTGCTCTTTTAGGATTTGATCTTTCAGATGTCCTCGATTTGGGTAAGACTGTTTGGGCTCAGAAATATAAACAAAAAGAGTAGAAATAAATTGTGGTCATTTTAGTCTTTAATTTTTATCACACTTTTGTGGTTTCCTTTATTAGGGCCTGCTTATTATTTGATGATCAGTACATCAATTGAACTCATTGTTTATTCATGTCCTCATTTGTTTATATATTTTAATTTGAAATGTTTTGTATAAGCTTTCTCTCTTCCCTACGTAACATGATGGACATTGTGTGGCACTTAATGGCAAAATGAACACTACCTTTTGAGATTTTAATTGTTTTTTTGTTTTTTTTTTATTACATTTTTAATTAAAGTAATGGTTCTGTGGAAAATTGGACTTATCAAAATCTTCAGCTGCATGTAGTTGAATATTTATTTTTAAAATTGCAGTTCAGTAAATTCCTCTTATACCAATTGAAATTCCACCATCCCTTGGTTTTCAGTTTAATAACTAAACTTGAATTAACCTAGATTCAAAATTGAAAAACTTTATGACCATTTTCTTTGTACACAGACCCTAAAAAACCTGCAGTGGTTCCCCCCAAATCAGAAGATGGTAAGAGAAGATTATACTGAGGTGTTTATGTAATTAAGTGTAAAGTTCGTGGGTTACACTTTTATTTTAAGGTGCCCTTATTGAAGTGTTATCATTTACTACATTAATATTAATTAGTAACAAGTTGCTAAAGTTTAGGGTTAGTTGAAAGTAAGTATATGCAACAAGGATGCTGTTAAATGAAATGCAGATGATATAGTAATGTTTAAGTGATCCAAAGTGCATTTATTTAGGTAATAAAGGTAATTTATTGATGTTTTTTGTTTCGTTTGTAAATAAGTGCTATGGTATAATCAATGTATTGCATTATTCCTTTTTATTTTATTTGCAGATAAAAAGGTACCATCTGGAGGTAAAATATACATATGCATACACGTTATTGTAGGTCAATTCTGTTTCTACTTCAAATCAGGCATTACTTATTGTTTGGACAGTAATCAAGCTACCACTGTACAAAAAATAACATGATGTTTTCATTCTCAGGTGACTTCGATCTGTCTGATGCATTTGGTCCAGGTAAAAATTTGTGTTTTTGCATTTTCTCTGGAACTTTCAGGCTGTGTGTAAAGTGCATTTTGTCATGTTTACTCTTTCTTTCTTTCTTTCTTACTTTAAGAAAAAAAATATATATTGGATATTAATGTGTTTCATTAAATAGTCATGTTAAGCTACAATTAGCTTTTATTCATGGCTATTACCAGTGCTATTAGTTTTTTCTTGTTTTAAAGGTGCTATTTAGAATGATTTGAAAGACTGACAGATTATTCCATAAGTTTTCTTTGTATTTTTTCCCACTATTTCCAGATTCTGAGACCAAAAAGCCTGTGCTCCCACCAAAAGAGAGGAACTGGTATGTTTCTTCCAACATCTGTTTGTTAAGGCCATTTCACAGTTCACACTCAGCGCAGTATAAAAAAGCGAGGTGAATCGCCGACGAACATTGCTTTCACACCGAGCGCGAAAAGAAGGTTCGCCTTCTGCTAAATCGCGTTTGCACGATAGGGGGTGCCGACCAACGATGTATTTTTCCTTAGATATGTGTCTCGTATGTAGATTTAACATCGAAATTAAGATAAACAAAGTTTGGTTCTACACCAGAAACACAAACTATCTATAATGCTTACAAGAAAAGGCTACATCCTAACATATAATCAGAAGTACAAATAGCGTCAAGCTATTCTTGAAAATGTATATAACTATTAATGCATATGCTAACCCACTTTAAACCATCATCGATTGCTTGTAATAACTTCCGATTGTGATTTATAGCTGATTTTGATTCTATAATAAGCAGACATATGCACTCTTTGTATGTTTAATAACGCTACACTGCTAATATTTGTCATAGACATCCTTTATTGCTATAAAAATACCATGAGCTGCATACAAAACGCATACAGAAAATATATCATCATAGTCATGTTAGTCACACATAGTCACTATTAGCTTTCATATTTCATGTGTAGAAAAATGTTTCACAATTTTGTTTTTTAAATACAGAAGATCTAGAAAGAGTGAACGCTCTCTGACTCATAATACTCGCGCACGTGGAAGAAAACGGATTCAGTGGACAAATGATTCAGTGAACAATTATTATAAATTATATTCTGTATGAAGAACATGTGAGAATAAATCTGTTTTCAAATACTAACGATAACAAGAACTCAGCATCTACCCTCTAACCTGGGATACTCTTCTTCGTTGTTTGTTTACACTGGTTTTCGAAACAGCACCACCATTCTCACCTTTTTGTGCAACAGCAGCTGCTCCGGTCACGTTATCCTACCTGAATTCTGATTGGATGGTCCGTGTTTTTGCTTTGCGAAACTGAAAAGATTCTTTGGAATGGACAGAAAAAAAACATTCGCATTTTAGGTGCGCGAATGTTCACGGACTATATGGAAGCATCCATAGGAAGCTGTTGGTATATACATCGTGTCCTAAATTCGTTTCGCTTTTCCGCGCACAGTGTGGAAAGGCCTTTAATGGTGCTTTCATGCCAAGCGTGAAATTATTGATCGCCTTCTGCTAATTCATGCCTGAACGCTAGGTGGTGCTGGCCAGCAAGGTTATTTTCGTAAACGGAAACTAAAACTCAGACTAAAACATTTAATGAAAAAACTATTTAGTAAACTGAAATAAAATAAAATAAAAATATAATCAAAATATTTGAAAAACTAAAATGAAACTAACAAGTTATTGAAAAACTAACTGAAATAAAATAATAATTAACAAAAAAAAATATTAGTTTTCGTAATTATTACGTTCTCTCCCCTTGACGTAAAAATATATTAGCTGTGTGACAGTTTATGGAAATACCTGTAAATGGTGCATCATCTTAAAGCAGAGTCCTGCACCGGTCCTGTTTGGTAAACGTACACCAGCAGCACTTAACAGAACACCCGACCCGTTATACCACAGCAGCATTTTATTTATTCCTGTACCAGACCAGATCCGTTTGACAAAGGCCGCAAGTCACGACCCGAACCGCACCCACATAATCAACACTTATTTATTTTCTCATGTAACACAAGCAATCAAAACACCATTAGGCATTCTAAGTTGGTGTTTTGAAGAAAGACACGCAAAACATGATAATAAACAGAAATAAAATATGAGAATGCGCATCCTTTCTGGAAACAATACAAAACTTGGCCTAGCATCTTGTGATCACTCTGCTATATCACATCATGCACACGCTAATAATTCTTCATAATTAAATAAAATAAAATATTCAAATAGCCTATAATGTTAAATACAATTGCCGTTATTATTGAATTTCATTAGTCCCAGTTATGATTTATGCGCAGCTGTTCACGAAAAAGTGAGCAAGACACAACAGTAACAATATCATGATTAGGATAAATAAGAATATAAGACATCTAATATAATCACATTAGGAAACTAATAAAAACTAAACAGAAATGTATAGCAAATTTAAAAACTATATTAAAATAAAACAAATTGAAAACTATAATAATCTTGCTGGCCAGCAATGGATTTGTCCTCAGATATGTATCTCATATATGGATTTAACATTGTCCGCTGCTCAATATACAGTAGGGTGGCAACCATTAGTTGACATTATCGACAACATTGACAATAAAAAATTGTCAACAAATATTTCTTTTGTAGAGGAATCGTTTGATCTTATATGACTAATGTAGGAGCCTGCAATACTGCGGTTTGACCAGTGTGGCGGTATAGCGCAATACTGTAGTTCAGCCCTCCTGGATGCAATTCAAAAGAAGACAGTGCTTCAAAAACCCAGCCGAACGAACCTGAAACTGCTGAGTGGTGTTTGGATGAATATGTAAATATATATTGGGTGCTTTCCTCTCAGTAACGAAGTAAACACAACAAAAATGATAGCAGTGTGAACGTTTACATAATTTTTTTAATGCATCTGATTACAACGATGTGGATGTTTGCATGAGCTCTGCAGTTCAGTAACATACTCTAGTAAAGTCCAGTCACATCATGTTTTTTATATAGTACTTTATGCAATAGATAACCTTAATTCAAGCAGCTTTACGGTATTAAAAATGAAAAACCAGAGTCAGTGTCACTTTCAGTTAGAATTACAACTTATTTTCTGTTATAAAGCAGCTCCAGTGTGGAGCTAGCTAGTGATAAAATATTTGTATTAACGTTAGTGGGAAAACAAAAATTTAATTAAAGTGACAGTTTAGGTTTTAGTTTTAGTTTATAGCTCAGGATATTGCAAGAATTAACCAGAAAAGCAATTTATAAACTTTAGTAGATTCGACACAGCCTCTGTTGTGCAAGTGAAAATTCCTGTCAACTATGCAGCGTGCAGCTTTCTTATAGTGTAGACACAATGGGATTTTAAGCATTTACGCATTTTGAGAGGGAAAGCGCGCTCGCGGTGATTCTCACAGACTGTTTATGAAATGAAATCTCACAGAAAGTTTAAAATGACTTTTTAGTTATTTAATGAATAAATAGGAATTGTACTTCACCTTCAGCACTATAATTATTTTACCCACGCCAGACTGAGATGGTGCCAAACCTCTTACGGCACACGCGTCATCAGCTTGAGATCGGCCTTTTTGGAGATCTCCGATCAAACATCCCAAAGCGATTATTGGCCGATAGTGATCAGTACCCAATCAATCGGAGCACCACTAATTCTTTAGGGTCTTAATGAAAAGTCTATAACCATACTTTGGTTAAAATGTCTCAATGGTCATGTAAAACAACACCCTTGTCACCTATTCAAAAACAGCTCTGTTCACAGTGACCCGTTATGGTGCATGTCTCTTTAAATGCTAATGAGCTCTGCTCACCTTCTCTTCTGTGTTGTGACAAGCCGTTCTCTGAGACTGTTAACGTTAGCTGCATTCGCTGCGGAATTTGCTAACTAGCATATTGCTATGAGATTAAGGATTGTGTGCTCATTTTATCAGCCATCTTTAATTCAGTGAAGAGACGAAATTGTGTAAGTTACAAATTGTGTATTTTTACTCTTTAAAAAGTCTATCACACTGCTGTTCTCATAAAACTTTGCATTTATTTTTTATCAAGGTGGTGGAAGTTTTGATGACAATGACCTCTTCGATGTGAATGAAGGGGGTGAATACAAGCCCGATGGAGGCAAAAGTGGAGGTTTGCATCATTATTTTTCTTAGTTTTGGAGTTTCTTAGGTTTCTATGACTCTTATATAGCCAAGTTTCAAGTCCAACCCATTTGCAAGCCCCAAATGCAGTCACAAATTCACAATTTTCTAAACCTGAAAACATTTTCTATTAAACATTCTTTCTATGAAGTACATAAGTGCTTTGAGTGAAACTGACTGGATTTATTAATTTTTTTTAGGGCGAGGAGGAGATGTTCCGGGATATAATGAAAATGGTATTTATTTTCTTAAATTCATGGCAAATACTTGCAATTTGGTTGATAACTTTTCATTTTTATTTCGTAATCTTGAATAGTAAGATATTATTCATTTGTCTTGAAGTTAATTTGTTCATGTTTCTCATTAGGTGGAGCCTCTGATCAATCTGATACAAATCCAGGTAAATATTAAACATTCATTAATTTTATGCAAATTTCACTTAAGGTTTTAACTCCAATTCCAAATGTTTTGGAAAAACTATCGGCCACAAAGTGAAGTTTATGGACCTAAATAGTCCTCTGAAATATATGAAAATGAGTGCCTCTGGGAAGTGTCTTTGCTTTAGCTCTCACTCACTCGGTTCCTCACTTCACTTCTAGCTGTATGTCCTTTCCAAAGCTTGGTTTTCTTGCCAGTGTCTTTGTCTTTCCCAGTGGAGTTAGCATGTCCCCTGCTTCAGATTGTTTCTTTAATCAAGAATGAGCCAGTTCATGAGTCTGACCACAAAGCTAAAATAGTTTAGCCTACAGAGCAAGACCATGAAAACTACACTAGTCTGATGACTAACTGTCACACAGTTCTTATGTAAGGACAGGGCGGTTCAACAGACAAAAACAATTATTGTGGGCATTGTTAAGGTTTTCTTCTATGTTGGAATAGTAAATGGTTGGTGAATAGTCGAACGCTACTCTTTTAGTATATTTGAAGACTGATTCTTTTGACTGTTCATTCTGCCAGTGGCTGTGCCCTAAATTTCTGCTTCGATTGCCTGTCGTTGCAGATCTTTACCAGCAGGGGCTCCAGATTATCAAGATGCTAGTCGATAATGTACCAGCAGGCCTCAGTGTTTGGATTTCCCAGTTTAATCAAGTAGTAAAGCCTTTGCTAGAGCAGTTACGGGGACTTCTGAATGTAACAGAGGAAAAGGCAGAGCTCTAACTGTCCTGAATAGCAACCTTCTTTGCTTGTATTGGGTTAGGGTATTGTTTACACATATTGTTTACATGGTTTGAAATTTATACTTGGTTGTACGGCTGGGACTGCTGCTGCTTATGGTCTTTTCGGGATGAGATGCATGTTTGGTAATGATCAAGTGATTAGTGATTGTATTAATTTAGGCATTTGGCAATGAGGAATTAATCTTATTGTATTACTGACTAGTTTTACTGGTTTATTTGTGTGTTGATAAAGATTATAATAAGCCTATACACCTACTGTTAACATGTTTGGAGTTGGTAAGGTTTTTAAAAAGCATTTTGAAACAATGTACTTTTATTCTTCAATTAAATTGATAAAAATATATAATATTGACATTGATGATAAGAAATGTCTCTTAATCTTCAAATACGTATTTTACCACGAATTCTGAAGGATCATGTGGCACTAAAAACTGGAGTAATGACTCTTGAAAGTCCAGCTTTGCTCTCACATGAATGCATTACATTTGGAAATGTATTAAGAAAATTGTTTTCAATTATAATAATATTTTACAAATATAGCTGTAAGCAGCGATGGCGGGCCCAAGCCGAGTGCAAACGCCACCCTGGTGGCATCAGGAAAACTGTGCCCAGCGGGCACATGCATTACAGTAACCTTCTAGCAGTTTGGATTTAAGGGAAACAGCAATGAAAGGGTTAATACGAGCCACCAAGACACACAACAAAATATTAAACTTTGGTAACGCTTTCAATAAGGTTTCAGTTATTAGCATTAACTATATTAATTAACATGAACAATAATTATACAGCATTAATTAATGTTAGTCTCTATCTATCCTCTCTCTCACACACACACACACACACACACACAAAAATAACAATATATACAACTTTTCAATAAGGTTTTAGCTTTTAACATTATACTTTCAATAAGGTTTTAGTTATTAACATTAACTATATTAATTAACATGAACAATAATTATACAACATGTATTAATGTTAGTCTCTACCCCTCTCTCTCTCACACACACACACACAGAACAATATATGAAACTTTTGTAACAAACCGTTTTCAATAAGGTTTTAGCTTATACCATTATATAAGTTAAAATGAACAATAGTTTTTAAAGCATTTATGAATCTTAGTTATTATGTTCAAAATTGACTACTACATTATAAATATAAAAATTGTTAATGTACTTTTGTTACTGTACCATGACCTAAAATAAAATAAAAAATACTTACACAAATACAGTAAAAATATGTTGTTAGTACCATTTCACTGAAAATAAATTAAATTGTACAGTTTCATTTTTTTTTGCATCTTGAAATAAATATTTCTGAGTTCTGTATAGGGTTGTAATGATATACCGGTATGACGGTATACCACAATATAAAACATGTACGATTATCATACCGAGTACATTTGCTTATCTACGGTATTTGGAGAAAATAAAAGATGCAGTATCTCACCTGAGCCTAGGCAACAACTTTCCACTTCACTGTTCTTTTGCTCCACCACATGTGCAGCGGAGACAACATCAGACACAGAGGCCGTTATCTCTAATCTCTATCCCACTTCGAAATATAAATCAACATTGGTAGTATGAGAATACTTTGGATATAGAAAAGTCAAACGCTTATTTGTCCTCGAGGATAGACACAGTTCACAAAAACTGGTCACAAAGCGGCTGCAAATAGAGGAAACACATCGAACATGTTTACCTATATTTCAGAACACCCTCACTCTGTGCAGATACAGTTTTGTCCCATTTATAACTTAAGTTTAAAGCCTTATGATTTCCATGATGCGGAGTGAATCCCAGAATCCGGTCATGACAATGAATTTACAATGCAGATGTCACATAAAACACGCTTTTTGATGAATAAATCAAAAACAGAGCTGTCAAATCACTACATGGTCTAGTGTCTGTGATTATTAAAGCGAAAAACACTGCAATATAAAAATATAATCCGTTTGTTTTGCATTTCTCTCTGTGAGTGAGCGGTTTGTTATGTACATACTCGAGTATGCTCGCTGGCGCCACTCATAGTGTTTAACAGCGCCTGTTAAACACTATCTGAGGACAAACACTGAGAGCCTCTCTGACACTGAGAGAACAATTAATAATCCTTTCTTCTTTTTATTTGAGAACCATTGTCAAATACATGCAAAGCTATTCACTACTACCCGTCTTCTTCTTCTTCCTCTTCTGTGATTTGCGGCAGCTTAGACGCTTCAAATGCGTATTACTGCCCCCCTCAGTTCACTACTACCCGTCAAAAGTATTAAGCATGTAGTGCAAAATCCTCTCTCTCTCTCTGTCTTTCTCTGTCTCTCTTATCAATCCCCCTCACTCCAAGAACTCAAGTTGTCCAGCTTGATTGGAACAATATATATACTGAGTTTGGTGACCTCCTCCACACCCGTTTATGAGCTTTTGTCTATCTATAATTAAAACTGGCCAAACTGGTCTATCTATAATTAAAATTAGCCAGTGTCTATCTATAATTAAAACTGATGTGTGTGTTGAGTTTTATGAAATTCTAAACATCTTAAGTGCCTCAAAATCACCAGAAAAGAATATTGAGGTTTGACACGTTGCCATGGCAACAGTATTTTAGATATCAATATTCCCTTGACAGTTTCACATCGGCCGTGTTTTGACATTATTCTGATGAAGTTTGAAACAAATTGGGTAAAAGTAAGATGGGGAATTCAAAGCATTTTGAAAATGACACACTTCCTGCTGCCAGTTGGTGGCGCTGTAACTTTGACTCATAATTGTCACATCGATGCGATCGGCTTCATACACCGAACAAACCACTGAAGTGTGCTCAAAATCAGACAATGTATGTGGACTTTATTAGACACTTCCTGTATCTCAATTCTCGCCATAACTTCATCGCCTCGCCACGGGCAAACCGTTTGAGATATCAAGAATCCCTCCGCAATTTAGCATCCCCAATGTCTTGAGATCACGTTCACCGAGTTTGGTGCTCGTCTGTTGAAAATCCTGGGAGGAGTATTTCAAATTCCAGAGCATGTCCTTTTTAAACAGCCCTGAATAGCCGACTTCCTGTTGGGCGGAGCCCATGACATGAAGCGCAAAAGTTGTTTGGCTCAATGAGATCTATATGTGTACTGAGTTTCATATGAATACGTGCAAGTATGTGTGAGCTATTCATCAAGTTTTCTGATGGTGTTCCAGGGGGTGCCGTAGAGCCTCTGTGCCACGCCCGGGTCCCAGCCTCTGCGGCGTCCTAACTGCCGCAGGTTCCAATGTGTGTGCAAATTTTCAAGAGTTTTTAACCATGTTAAGCCCCCCAAAAATGCCTGGATAGTCGATACAAAAAAACAAAAATTCCTAAGGAAAACAATAGGGCCCTGCGCCTTTCTGGCTTGGGCCTTAATAACATGTAATAATACAATACTGTTTTTACTGCAAATAAATGCAGACTTGGTAAGCATAAGACATTTATTTCATAAAACAGTGAAAAACTTCTTTAATAACTTATTTAAATGTTACCAAATTACTGATATTATATATTTATTTAAGCAGTAGTTGGAAGCCAAAGTATACATGAATGGTGATTCTGGCTGTGAAATAAAGATCATAACATCTGGTTTCAAAAGGAATGTCCCCTTCATCTTTTTCCTCAGGATATCCTTATAACTTCTGGTGATTCAACCCCCTCCCCCACCCCTTCTTCTTGTGATTTTTTTTTCCAATAGACATAACAGATTGACTGGTTTTGCATGGCATGTCTCAAATGAGGAGTTTCTCATCTCAGCCGGTTTTACGGTACAGTGAATTAACCCTAAGGCCACATTGAGCATTTCCATTACTGCGCTTCCCTTTTCTCTGCTCATGGCTGCCATTTTATTTTACATTTCTTGAGAATGAATTTTTGTGGTTGAATCATTGTCACAATTCTTTTTAGTTTTTGGCTAAAACTTGGTTTTAGACTTACTTGACCTCGAAAATGTACCAGAAGATTGAAGTTGCCAAATGTTTGTGTGTCTGGGTCTCAATCAAAAGCTTAGCACATGCAGAGATTATGCTCTCCCAAATCTCAAAGAGAGTAGAGGCGCTATAGGGATGCTTTTAACCCCAGACACTTTGATGTTTAAGGTAAAAAGAGACTGATTCATTACACAGACTATCTTAAAAATAAATCATCATTATTGCCATCAGTGGTTTCATGAGGAACCTTTAACATAGGCTATGTTCAGACTGCTGGCAAATCAGTTTTTTTCTCAAATCCAGGTCTTTTCAAGCTGACTGTCTGCACTATTAATTACAAGTGATCAAATCAGATTTGTGTGTCCAGGCGTAACCAACTTATCTGCTTTGGTTTATGATGCAGATGTACCCACATTGTTAAGGATTTCAAAACAGACATCTCGATCTCCAAATAAACATCTGTCAAGTCGCAGTTGCGATACTCCTGCCACTCAAGAAAAACTCTGTGGTGGAGGAGACTAGTATATATTGTATATGCCATGCAGCAAGTCGCAAAAGACTGATAGAAAATACAATTTGAAATCCTATTTGAGCAGCCAGAGGATCCAGAGAGATCCTATTGTTTATTGGGAAATACAAAATGGTTATTCTGCTATATGGCATTGTTGGAAAACCCTTTTGGAGCATTTTGTTTTATTTAGTTATTTTACCACACACCGCAGGCATGAATTTTAAAGCACATGGTAGCATGTACTGTTGTTAATCTTTTGCATATGTCCATGTTGTCTGGTTTTGTTTTCATGAAACACCCCTTTTAACATTGCCAATCTTTGGTGTTTGTTTTAATGTCTTGGTTCACAGTTTCGTTCAGGCTAGTGATTTGTCTTGTTTCTTTTACACACAAGTAGCTATTGTCTGTCTTCTTGAAACATTTAAGCAGCTTTTTTGTATCTGTGATTCTTTTTATAAAGTGAAATGTGAGAATTCCTCTGTTTGGTTAATGTCATAGGCACGCCCCAATTGCTGTGTGACCTGTTCTTTTAATTGTCAGCACATCTCACTGTGTAAACACCATCAACAAGGGCACAGTGAGAATGTACTGAGCATGTGTGAAGGAACACTAGCCTGTCAGCTAATTAGCAGTTGCCTCTTATCTAGCTGCCTGCAGTTTAGGGAGACCAATCTGCATAGCCTCAGATCTGAAATTATTTTGCAGTCATTAGTTTAGAGAAGTAGTTTGCTTAGTCAGTTGACCTTCTCCTGCATGTGTGATGTGTGTGCGTACACAAAAATGAGTTTAGCTGGCAATGTCCAGCATGTTTACATAAGATAACATGCCCTAATGGTATCACAGCAACTCAACAACTACATATTTTTTAGTTTAGTAAATTGCACAATATATGAAGTGACTCACTTTAAGTATTATGAATCTCTCTTACTGGCCTATAGTACAATTAAATAATTTCATTTATTGACTGCATGGTTTTAAATGAGGCAAACCCCTCAAGTATGCATGCATGCTGTAAACTGTACTAGTTGCTATATCTGTTCAATTAAAAACCGGTCTAGTTGAAGAACAACATGTACAGTAACATTTGCCAAGTTTTCTGTGGAGAATAGGACACTTGTTGCACCCCCTAGTGACAAAAAACTGTTATATATAAGAATACATATATATATTCCCATGTTACTGAAGTTTTGTTATCAAGCTTTATAAATAGTAACCGATGAAGCCATTTAAATATACACATTCTTAAAGCATTTTGAAATGATATTCTTATGTCCCTTTAAATGTATAGGGAAAGAAGGCGGCGGAGCCATGGCTGCCATCATCAGCTCTGTGGGTGTTGCTATCCTCGGTGCCGCCTCAAGTTACTTTGCTTACCAGAAAAAGAAACTGTGTTTCAAAGTACAAGGAGGTGAGTTTGCCACTTTTCTTCAGTGAAAGAATCAGAATCCTTATTTATATAAGCACTACCATGCTTTTGATTTATAAAAGCTGCTTACTTTTTTGAGCAGTTCTGAATGCAAAAACAAAACAACTCTTTAGACTTTAAAATTTTTACTCTTAAAACCTTTTAATCATTTGCTTCACAACTATATATGCACACTTGTGGGAGCCACAGTACTTGGGTTATTTTGAAGTAGCTCAACTAATGTAGCAGCTCTTGTAGAGGAAGTGGGGGTTGGGTTTATGACGTGGCAAGCAGTGTAGCTGCTTTGCTTGTATTACAAAAGCCCTTGGGGCCTCAACAGGTGGCTCTGTGGCGCAATGGATAGCGCATTGGACTTCTAAGCTACACTCAGAGAAGTGATTCAAAGGTTGTGGGTTCGAGTCCCACCAGAGTCGTATTTTTTGAGAGAGAGTTAAAAAGAGGCTAACAGTACAATTAGTACTTAGTTGTCCAAATGTAAGTTATTTGCATAAGACTTCAGTAGGATTTATGAAATGGCTTTAACACAATTAATTAATGGGATTAGCTAAAAACAAGTACCTTTTCTTATAGGGGAGGATCCAGAGAGTGGCAAAAGCCATGGTACCCAGTCTGATCCTCAAGGTAAGGTTTTTAAATTATTTTTTTAGGTTATTTTTCCTGTATGTTTAGTTTTAAGCTTAATGTGAATTTAAGAATGCGATTCTGACCCGATATCATATAAAAAGTTTTTTTTTCATGACATAGAGAGAAGTTCTGTTTATTTGACCAGTTTTCTTTTATATGGATTTCATGCATTCTGATAAGTCTCACCTAGTAGATAACATATTGTACTATTTTCTCTCCCAAAGTTTTCAGCAACCTGCTCCGTTCATCATAACTGCCTTGGATCTGCACACTGAAAGTATATATATGCACACTGATTATAGCTATGGAGAGCCTAACCCTGTGGGAAACATCTGTTACATGAAAGGCTGATTTAAGACTAATGTTTTAAGAATCTTAGTATGCACTCATACTTTTTGTTTTATTTTATTTTTTTATTGGTTGTATGGAGTCTAATCTCTATTCTAAGAATGTATTTTTTTCTGTATTTAATCTTTTGTGTAACTAATTGTTCATTTTTAGAGGAGGTAGAGTCACTAAATGGCTTTTAGAGTTCTTTTAGCATTTCAAATAGTGCCAATGTAAGATACTGCACTTTTAAAAGTCAAATTGTTACTGTTTTTGTAGAAGTACAGCAAGTTACGTAAGGACTCGTTATTGTAAAGCGCAAGCTGTCTATACAGGTGAATGCATCAGTTAGGCTTTTGTTCATTCTTCCATTACTCTGAAATAGAAACTGCCTTCTTTCCCAGTCAAACAGAAGACTCAAATGAAGAGGACAAGGTTGCTAATAATGTTTGCTGAGGAGTGGCAAAATGTTAAAAATGATGGGATGCCAATTCACTTTTGTATCGTTTGCATTTTATATTTAAATACATTTAAAATAGAATGGAATAATTTGACAAGGTAAAAAGACGTATTACTGTAAATACTTCTGAAGATGGAGTTTATAATCACAAGTAATTTGCATTGAATGGGTGTGTAATGCATCTCTTTTAAAATCCAGAGAAATTATGATGATTTATTGTATGCGTAATAAAGTGTCTAAATTATGCATTTGCCGTTTCTTAACCAAATAAAGTCTGTCCATTTCTGGATTAATAATTATTGTTAATTCTGATGTTGCAGAAATATGATGCAATATTGTGTTCTTTCATTGAGCGCAGCGGTTGTTTTCCTTTCAGTGTTCAGTATAATACGTTATATGAGTCTATATTCCATATCGGTAGATCTATGTTCAGTGGTAGTAGCGGGGGTTGGATGACCCTGTCGCGTGACCGTTAGGCTACAGTTTTCACTTGTCACTGAGCATGGACTGCGGCGCGCTGCTATTTGAAGATAGCACGACAGTTTCATCGACTTGCCATTTGTTTTAAACGCTGATATTTACTTTATAGCACTTGTTCCGTACAGATTTCCCTCATTACTAAGAAGAGCGATAGAAAAACGGAGATGGCGGGTAAGTTCACCCTTCTTATGCCATTTTCGTCCAAATGTCATAAACTAGAAAATAAAATATAGCCTAATCGAGCACCCTTAAATCATTGACTGGGTATGATGAGTGATGTGTTTTGGCTTTTTCAACTTAGTTATTTAAATACAAATGGCGTGTGAAATTCCACCAATAGTATACGCACTTCAAGCCTGTTGTTTCATTCGAAGTTCAATCACTGACCAGTGACCACAGTGAAGTGTTATTCTGCCATCTGCGTCCATTGTCTGCCAATGAAAAGGGGGTCAGGAAGACAACAGTGGTGATAGCTTGTGTATATCAGTTACCAAGTGTCTGGCGGCTGAATGTGATGGGTCAGTTGAGTTAAACTTGACCTTGTGTGCAATGTATTTGAAAACATTCCTTGTTTATGCCAGTCCAAATTTGGACACAGTTTTTTATCATTGACTTAAAAATATAAGATTTCCTTAGTAACGCATTAAAATGAACAATGCATTTTTATAGTATTTATTAATTCTTGTTAATAATAAAAAAATGCATTGACTGTTATTTCAAATGAACTCAGGCACATTAAGTAATATTTACAGTTACAACTTTAGATTTTTTTTGTCTTAGTAAATGTTGAAATTAATACTACGATTAATTTAATTAATTTACTAAGATTTATAAATGCTTCAGATGTATTTTTAAATTGTTATAGCACAAATGTTTATTAGTAGCCTACTTATAAAGCACATATTCTCCATGACTATATTCTACATCCCTAAACCTTCACAATTTCTAAACTTAAATACCTTAACTAATAAGCAGAAAATTATATTTATCGAGGCAAAAGTCGCAGTTGATAGTTAGTTAGTGAGAACTGGACCTTAAAATAATGTGTGACCATAGAAGGTTATTATAAATATTTTAAGCCTTCTTTTTATTCACTATCTGATACATTTTGTCAAAAAATGTATACATAATAATAATTTCATGCATTTAGACATAAGACCAAAGTTTGGTTAACATAATATAAGATCACCACTTAAGTCAAATGTGTACAAATTTTGACTAGACTATTAATATATGTTGGCCCAAAGCACATTTACTGCACTCTTGTCTGGTTTGTACCATTTCTGTCTGATGTTTATCTGTCTCTGTCTCACAGAGGCACAGGCCTTTGTGACCCTGGCCACCACAGATGCCTATAGCATGGGATGTTTAGTGGTAGGCAAAAGTTTGCGCAGGCATGGGACATCGAGGAAGTTAGTGGCTATGGTTTCCCCCAGTGTTTCCAGAGCATCAAGGTGCGATAGTAACTGTCCTCCACCATTCATTTTAAAACAACATTAATGCAAATCCTGATTTCCTGATTTCAATTACACTTTGCCATGCGCTTGCAAGTCTGCAATAGTTTTCAGTGCAACATTAATTAAATTTTCGGTTGCTTCCCATCTATCTTGGATTGTCTTTGACTTTTTTGCCTCATTGATTTTTATGCATTTGCCTAGATTGGCTCTGGAGGACATGTTTGATGAAGTTGTAGTGATAGATGTGTTGGATAGTAGAGACAAGGCTCATCTCACCTGGCTGCGACGTCCTGAACTGGGGGTCACCTTCACCAAACTCCACTGCTGGACCCTTACACAGTACAGAAAATGTGTGTTCTTAGATGCAGACACACTTGTGAGTACTTGACAGTAAAGATGGCTACTAAACACCAAGTGTTCAAAGTTATAGGTTATTGTTATTGTTTTAGGAATATATATACAAAAGCAAAGTCACAGGCTTTTTATTAATAGCCTTTTATTCACAATATGCAATAATAAAATTAACATAATGTTACAGTGCATGTTAACTACAGACTTTTAGAGAATAATGCATGAGGTGTAGGTCCCACAATTTGGCTGTAATATAACTCTGTGCTGCAGGTACTGTGTAATGTTGATGAGCTGTTTGAATATGAAGAATTGTCTGCTGCACCTGATCCAGGCTGGCCGGATTGCTTCAACTCTGGGGTATTTGTGTTCAGGCCCTCCCTGAACACCCATACCCAAATACTGGAACACGCTGCACACCACGGCAGCTTTGATGGTGAATCACACAGTTATATTTAGCTGATATTACTTTCAGATCTTTGAAGTTCAGTCTAAATCGGATGCGCTCAAAGCCTGTTGGAACTTTAACTAGCCTCAAAATCAGTTTTGTCACATTTGTATTTTTCAATCTTTAAAAACAACAAGAATACTGCATATTTCAGTAAGATTTAATTTGAAAGATATGAATACCTTTATTCAGCAAAGATGCATTCAATTGAAAGTGACTGTAAAGACATTTCTAATATTACAAAAGATTTCAAATAAATGCTGTTCTTTTGAACTTTCTATTTATCAAAGAATCCTGAAAACATTCCAAAATATTTCTCAAGCAGCAAATCAGCATGTTGGAATGATTTCTGAAGAATCATGTAATGTTGAAGACTGGCATTTTGGCTGCTGAATAAAGCTGAAAATATATTAAATGTTAAATTATATGTACTATGCATATATACATATATAATATATACATATATAATATAATATATATATATTTATATATATATATATACTGTATATACAGTGCTCAAGCGTTTAAATCAAGTACATTTGTTTGAATGAACATTTTAAACAATATCTTTTAATGAACACAAAACATTTTCCAAAATGTTGACAAGACTAAGTTTAATATAACATCTGTTTAACTTATAACATATAAGGTTAATAATATAACTTAGATTACATTTTCAGTTTTACTCAAATTAGGGTGATGCAAAAATGAGTACACCCCACAACAAAAACTACTAAATCTAGTACTTTGTATGGCCTCCATGATTTTTAATGACAGCACCAAGTCTTCTAGGCATGGAATGAACAAGTTGGCGACATTTTTCCAGATCTATCTTTTTCCATTCTTCAAGAATGACCTCTTTTAGAGATTGGATGCTGGATGGAGAGTGATGCTCAACTTGTCTCTTCAGAATTCCCCATAGGTGTTCGATTGGGTTCAGATCAGGAGACATACTTGGCCACTGAATCACTTTCAACTGTTCTTCTTCAGAAATCCAACAGTGGCCTTAGATGTGTGTTTAGGATCATTGTCATGTTGGAAAAGTGCACTGACGACCAAGGGCACAGTGATGGTAGCATCTTCTCTTTCAGTATAGAGCAGTACATTTGTGAATTCATGATGCCATCAATGAAATGCAGCTCCCGACACCAGCAGCACTCATGCAGCCCCACATAAGGACACTGCCACCACCATGTTTCACTGTAGGCACCATGCATTTTTCTTTGTATTCTCACCTATGACGGCCATACAGTTTTGAAGCCATCAGTTCCAAAACATTTATCTTGGTCTCATCACTCCAGAGTATAGAGTCCCAGTAGTCTTCATCTTTGTCAGCATGGGCCCTGGCAAACTCTAGGCAGGCTTTTTGTGCCTGGGCTTTAGGAGAGGCTTTTTTGGGACACCCATGCATATCATTCCTCTGCAGTGTCGCCGTATTGTGTCACGGGAAATAGTCACCCCAGTTTGGCTTTCTACTTCTTTAGATAACTGCAGTGAACTTGCATGTCGATTTTCTTCAACCCTTCTCATCAGAAGACGCTCCTGACGAGGTGTTAACTTCCGTGTACGACCTGGACGTCTCTGTGAGATGGTTGCAGTTCCATCTTTTTAAATGTTTGTACCACTTTTGCTACAGTATTCTGACTGATAAGGTAAAGCTTTGCTGATCTTCTTGTAGCCTTCACCTTTCTTGTGTAAAGAAATTATTTTCTTTCTCAGGTCTTGTGACATTTCTCTTCCATGTGGTGCCATTGCTGACAGCATGAAATGGGAAGGGTTCTTTAAAGTAACACCTTTTATAGTCAACTGTCTGCTGAACACCTGTGTAATGAATAATTAGACTCACCTGTGGTTGAATTCTTGTTAAATTAGACATTTGAAGTCTAAAATTTAGCTTTGCTCCAGAGACTTTCAGTGGGTTGTACTCATTTTTGCATCACCCTAATTTGAGTAAAACTGAAAAATTTTGTTCTCTAAGTTATATTATTAACCTTACTTTCATGTTATAAGTTAAACAGATGTTATATAAAACCTAGTCTTGTCAACATTTTGGAAAATGTTTTTGTGTTCATTAAGATATTGTTTAAAATGTTACTTTTCAAAGGGGGTGTACTCATTTACGCTGAGCACTGTATATATTTCACAATATTACTGTTTTGTTGTGTATTATTAAAGGGATAGTTCACTCAAAAATCAACATGTTGTCATTATTTACTCACCCTCATGTCATTCCAAACCTGTAAGAGTTTCTTATGTTGAACACAAAGAAGATATTCTGAAGAATGACGGTAATCAAACAGTTGATGGCATAGCAGGGAAAGAAATACTATGGAAGTCAATGGGGACCAGCAACAGTTTGGTTCTTTAAAATATCTTATTTCGTGTTCAACATAAGTATACAAACTTATACAGGTTTGGAATGACATGAGGGTAAATTTATTTATGTAAATTTCTAGGTGAATTATCCTTTTAATGTTTTATATTGTATTATACTATATTCTTGGTATGCATAAGGCTGCTTTCAAAAAAAAAAAAACCTGCAAGCTTTAAATGGAAGTGTAGGCCTATGCAACACTGCATTGATTAGTTACTTCTTTCTTTTTTCTTTGTACAATAATTTAGCACTACCAATGCATCTATTAATTACATTATTACGCCATGTCATGTCATGTACAGGTGGAGACCAGGGTGTTTTAAACACTTTCTTCAGTGACTGGGCAGTAAAAGATATCAGAAAGCATTTACCATTTGTGTACAACCTCTCAGCTGGTGCCGTTTACACGTATCTACCAGCATTTCAGCAGTACGTTTTCACACAAACTCTCACTAAGTATACCAATAATTCCTTTATTTGTGAACTGTTTAGTAACTAATCACATATGACATTTTACGAATACACAAGTATGACAAATACGCATTCTGGTTTATACAGGTATGGCCACCATGCAAAAATTGTCCACTTCCTAGGTGGGACTAAGCCCTGGCACCTTTCGTATGATCCACAGGCTGCTAATGAGTCATCTTTAAGCAATTCCAGCAATAACTTTCAGCAATTTATGAATTTATGGTGGGTGGAGTACTACACTCAAAAACAGCAACAAGTTCAGAAGGATGACAAGAATGAAGACTATGTAAGAGTACACTCACATCAGATGTGTTTTTTGTTGTTGCTGTTGTACATGGTAATAATACATATGGGGCATGTTTGGCTGTTCTCATGACTCAGAGTCTGCAACATGCATAAATATTTTATCCAAAGCAACTTTGTATTCAAGGAATACAAACCTAAGTTTTTGCAAACTATCACTTGTAACTGCGAAAGGAATACCCCACCCCCTAAACAAAATAAAAATAAAATGATGTCATTATTTAGTCATCCTCGTGTCAGTCCAAACATGTACTTCCTTCTGTGGAACATGATAGAATATATTTTGAAGAATGTTGGTAACCAAACGTTTCAGTTCCTATTGACCTCCTTTGTATGTTTTGTCCATGCAGTGGAAATCAATGGGCAACAAAAATCTTGTTTTCCAACGTTCTTCAAAATCTATTTTTTTATGGTCTACTGAATAAAGCAGTTAATGGGTTTGGAACCACATGAGGTTGAGTAAATGATGACTGAATTTTCATTTTTGGGTGAACACTCATTTCAACACCATTAGCATAATTATCTTATTTAATGAACCTAATATTAAATTGTATTTAAACTGTCAGTCATCTCTGGTCTTTCTCTTGGTTTGCAGTCAGTGCAGCAGTTGGTTTCTCCACAGACACATCAGACTCCATCACAAAGCCAAAAGAGAAGGACTGAAGCCCACCACACAGAGATGATGATGCCCTCTGCCCACCACAACACCATTAGCATAATTATCTTATTTAATGAACCTAATATTAAATTGTATTTAAACTGTCAGTCATCTCTGGTCTTTCTCTTGGTTTGCAGTCAGTGCAGCAGTTGGTTTCTCCACAGACACATCAGACTCCATCACAAAGCCAAAAGAGAAGGACTGAAGCCCACCACACAGAGATGATGATGCCCTCTGCCCACCACACGGATATGATGATGCCCTCTGCCCACCACACAGAGATGATGATGCCCTCTGCCCACCACACAGAGATAATGATGCCCTCTGCCCCCCGCACAGAGACGATGATGCCCTCTGCCCCCCGCACAGAGACGATGATGCCCTCTGCCCACCACACAGAGACGATGATGCCCTCTGCCCCCGCACAGAGACTGATGCCCTCTGCCCACCACACAGAGACGATGATGCCCTCTGCCCCCGCACAGAGAGATGATGCCCTCTGCCCCCGCACAGAGACGATGATGCCCTCTGCCCCCGCACAGAGACGATGATGCCCTCTGCCCACCACAAAGAGATGATGATGCCCTCTGCCCCCGCACAGAGATGATGATGCCCTCTGCCCACCACACAGAGACGATGATGCCCTCTGCCCTCCACACAGAGACGATGATGCCCTCTGCCCACCACACAGAGACGATGATGCCCTCTGCCCACCACACAGAGACGATGATGCCCTCTGCCCACCACACAGAGATGATGATGCCCTCTGCCCCCCGCACAGAGACGATGATGCCCTCTGCCCACCACACAGAGACGATGATGCCCTCTGCCCACCACACAGAGCAGTGATGCCCTCTGCCCACCACACAGAGCGATGATGCCTCTGCCCACCACACAGAATGATGCCCTACAGAGCGATGATGCCTCTGCCCACCACACAGATGCCCTCTGCCCACCACACGACTCATTAACAATCAGCTCTAGTTCATCTGAAAAGTCTGAGGAATCAGTAAGTGGTACTGCCCAAAGCAATGAAGAATTGAAGAACTGAAATGAAGAACTGTGATAAATGACATTATGCAGTTTTGATTCGCCTCTCGCTTTGAGTTTTTCTCAATCAACTCCACCTCCTTTAAAAGTATTGTGCCCTCTGGGCTTTTAGACAAACCCAGTGACACACCCAAAAGTGACTCACCACAACACAAAGAGAACATAAACTAGTTCAGATGGTTGCAAAAACACAATGAATGCGAAGAGTTCAGTTTACATGCAATGCAAAGGCTTAGAGATTAAACTGGGCCAGAACCTTTGATATAAGTAAAGGATAACATTGTTGTTTATCCATTCGGTCCATTTCTATTCATACTCTATTGCAGATTTAGTTTGAACCAGTAAACACAATAGACACCAGTTACTTCACACAAGTGTACATGCTTTATTAATAAAAATTCATGACATTAGCATTTTTAGCTGCATACATGCTTGCCTTCGGCAGGCCCTTATTGTTTGATTTCAAACTATTTTTTATGAATAAATGAACACATGCATTGAACAAAAATACAATAAAAAGTTAAGTTCAGCCAAAGCAAAGTTAAGAAGTTTGTCATTTCATATCTTGCCTACCATATCTTAGTCCCCTCCCCCACCTCAAAATCCTGATTTTGAATTTATTACATATATTGCGAATCTGCATATATTGTCATGCGTATTTGAAGAGAAGGCCTATGTATTTATTTGCTTACTTATTTATCCTGTCATGTCAGAATATTCTCGTTGATGTCCTGTCTGGTGTGGAGACCCCTGTTGTCAGCCCTCCATCTGATCAAGAGAGTGAGCGCACCGAACCAGAGACTGCTGATGATTCTGCCACAGCCACTGGAGAAGCAGTATGTAGAAAAATATGCTGATCTACCTGCTTATGGGGAAAATGGCTGATTTTGTTGTAGTAGTTTTTTTTAATACTTACTACATTTTCCAAGATACTTTAGTATCTGAGCTTTGTTCAAAAAGTTTAAATTTGTTAATAAAAACAAAAACTAAAAATAATCAAATTGACAAATGGGGTATTTGAAATGAAATAAACTTTAACTGAAACAAAAGATTAAAATACGTACAATAATTTTATTCAAGCTTGTTGGCAAGGCAACATTTGACATGCTCGTTTAACTTGATTCACTGAAATAAAATTGAATACAAATTATATATATATATATATATATATATGTGTGTGTGTGTGTGTTTTGACAGTGTTCTTTGTTTTAGGATTACTGATACACTACTTCCGTTTGATTTATCTATTTTAATTTTAGATAAATTATGTATGAATTTATTATGTCTTTATAGGTATTTTCTTTAGTTTTAGAGTTATTTTAGTAACGTTACTTCAACATACTACATGGAAATGAAATAATATATATTATATATATTAGTGGTGGGCCGTTATCGGCGTTAACGTGCTGCGTTAACGTGAGACTCTTATCGGCGATAAAAAAAATATCGCCGTTAATCTATTCTCAAAGTTGGGTTGGGAGCTGGGTCTATACTACGCAAGCTATGATGACTTTCACCCTGATATTTTAGCGCGGATGTATACCTAGCCGAATTGCACTGTAGGGGGAGAGCGAGTCTTGAACTAGAGGCTCGCAGTCCGTGATGGACAGATTGTTAACGGCTGGTCTATGTGGTAATACACTCGGGCAGGACATCCAAACGCTCACCTATCATTCATCAACCTCAAATATGGCTTTTCATCTGAAAGATGTATGTAGTAGCAACTTTACATGGCCGCTCAATATGATGTTAACCTAGAGAAATGTGCGCTATTGAAGTGTTTGTGTGGAAGCGCGTTTGCTGCAGGACAGGCTCCGGTGCGCTCACTTGCTCTTACATCTCCGTCATTTTTGGTCATACAGATAAAAGTAGCCTAATACATCTTTCGAATCTGTAAAGACTCTACGTTTATTTGTGTGCACTCAGAATAACAAGGAACGCGTTGCGCTTTTAAGCAAACAGGATGCGCTTTAGGTCTCATGTGAACTTGAGCGAGAAACTTCGAAACTCGAATATATCTAAAAATACAGTACATAGAAAAATATATCTATAGAGTGAAATGTCAAAAAAAAAAAATAGAAGACGTGTGTGATGGATGATTTACATGAAATTTAATCTGTGCAACACTGTGCATAATAAAATGGCTTTCAGTTCAATATAATAACAAAAACGACATTTTGGGTTTTTATTCAACTAATAAGGTGGGCTGTGATCTGTACTATATTTTTATTCTGAATGCCTTCGCAGAATTCAAATGAGCCATTTTAATCTAGATTAATCTAGATTAATTCCAAGATTAATCTAGATTAAAAAAATTAATCTATGCCCACCTCTAATATATATATATATATGGGTGTTTGGCTTAGTGTCATGTTAGAAGCATTTTTATACTCATACATTTTGTTGTTTTAATATTTTGAATTGTTTTTAGATTTTTTTCATTTAAATGTTTAGTTTTGAAAGATTGTTGTATGCATTTGTCATTTTATTTAATTTCTCAATTTTCTTAAATGAGTATATATATAGTATTTATAGAGTTTTAACTTATAGTTTTTGTTACTTTTTCTTATTTGTAAGTCGCTTTTGGATAAAAGCTTCAGCTAAATGACTAAAAAGTAAAGTAAAAGTAATATATATATCAAAACAATACAACGACAAAAACACAAAATTACAAAAAAATACTAAAATATAAATAGAAAATGTGAAAACAAAACTATTTCAAATATGGATAAAAACTGAAAGAGTTTTTTTTAAGTGATTCTAAAATAACACTGCTTCACAAAATGAAGTTTGAGATGGGTCTGTTTTTGTAAATACTGCCATCTATTGGTGGCTCTAACACAGTTTTTAGTCTTTAATTTGCAGTCATGAATCCCTCTCCCCAGAACTACATATAATCACGATTTTGATAGCAATATTGTTATTAAAGTCAGATTTTTTCACATGGTCCCTTAAATTGCAGGCTGCTGCTGAGACAGATGTGGACGACCTTGAGCATCGACGCATGTGGGAGGAAGGTCATCCTGATTATATGGGTAAAGACGCCTTTAAAAACATCATGAGGAAACTTGACCTGTTCCTTGATTAATTGTTTGTGTATATGCTGGATGTGTGTTTATGATATTATATAAAACAATATCTATCTCTATATAGTTTCGTTTGTACTGTATATCTGTCATCATCACAACTGTTACATTTCCCCCTCCTCAAATAGCCTATAGCTGTTTTTCTACCTCTGTTGTGTATTTGCCAAAATGACTGGATTATATCAAAAATAATCTGAAAAATGTCTCATATGTAACTTATGTTGAATGTAAACATCTAGATGTAAAAATCTAGTAATTAATTTTATGAATTGATATGAACCTGCACGTGATAAGATCTTATCTGTAAGATTTAGACTTTGCTGAGATCTTTTGATTATTTTTCTTTAAAGAATTACTGTAAATATGTTCTATAGCTGTTAAGGGAGACATTTTGACTTACTGTTACAAATAAATTGTTTCACTATTAATCAATTATTATTAAATCATAATAAAATTAGTGACATAATGGTTTAGTATTTATTGTCAATGTCCAACAAAAATCATGTAACAAATCCTTCAACCAAGAGGAAATGTGCCTGACAAACAATGGTCTTCAACATGCCCTACAGCAAAATTGCCATTTGTTTTGCCACTAGAGGTCAGCATATAAACACTCACTAGCTTTAACACCTCCACTAACTCCACTGGCAGAGCATAACAGTGTGTGAGTTTAAAATGTTTCAAAAGTAAGATGATGAAATAAATTCATAAAAAGTATTATACCTCCAAGTTTTATAAAACATATATGTTTCTCTCCAGAGATGCTTAACACAACCCTGTCTCCAAATGTTATCTGCAAGACACCACAAACTTTTATAGTAAGCAAACTTAGAGACCAGACAAAGTCAAAGCCCGTTCTATGATGGAACCTTGCTTTTAAACCCTTGTTCCACATGTTTGTTAACATGACAGCTCTTTGAAGTCATTAACTATTTATGATTATGTTACTCAATCAATTAGAGAGCATCTTTCATTTGATTTGGTTCAATAAATCTTGCCATTCTCAGTAGAATGAGGTCTTCCCTTCTGAGAGATGTCTCTCTCTTATTTACATTTACGTATTTAGCTGACACATTTATCCAAAGCGACTTACAGTGCATTCAGGCTCTAAATTGATTTGTCAGTGTGTTCCCTGGGGATTAAACCTACAACCTTTTGCACTGCTAACGCAATGCTCTACCACTGAACCACAGGAACACAGTGATTAGAACTCTTATGAGTTCTAATCTCTTGTATGTTCTAAACTGAGCACAAGAGAGATCTAATTGAACTCTGATTCACTCTAAATGTGTATTTTAACAATTTCTGTAGTAAAATAGTTGACAGTTGAAATTTAGGCAAACTATATACTTTAACATCCATCAACATATAACTCTGGACAAAAACTCTTTCACTATGTTTTTTTAGTTTAGCAATCTGAGAGATTACCTGTGCCATTAAACAAAGTAAACAGTGCTGCCATAAAGTGTTTCAGAGTCACGAATGAATCCAATATTCTTTATTTGACCTCCTTCACGTTCTGTTGTTTTGTTGTGATCAACAGATTTTCCTGTTGTACACACAGATTTCACACAGTTTTGTATTACTTTGATATTAATAATTCTTCTGTAGTTAGTTAGTGTGACTGAGTGTGAATTTGATGAAAGCTATAACAAACGTATGTGTACCACATAGTGAGACAGTAGTAACGATGTTTTCAGTTACAAATGTTCTCCCACACTTTTAGAGAATATATAGAGGACATTTAGTAACTAGCTTCTCAAAATATGTATGTTGTTGAAATAAATAAATACAAATTGAATGAGGGCTCATCTGATTTCTGTGCTTTCAACACGTTTGAGAAAACTTTAGTTACATGATAGTTTTCAACATTTCTATTTTTAAGGAACTGCTCTTATTGAAGGAACTGCTCTTATTTACTGGTTAGAGAATGTTTATATAGTCATTAGCAGCATTAGAGGCTGAATATTTTTTAGCAGATTGTTGTGCAAAATGATCGATGGCCTTTGTTTATGCAGATTGTTAAGATCATCATATTTTTTATGGGACATCCACTCAAAGGCAGGATAATGGACCAAGAGGGTGCTTGTTGTAAGCATACAATCTTAAAAGGAAGCACCCCCTTGAATCTCTGATGTTTTATTTCTCTGCAACACATTCTTATGACAGTGCAGTAACTCCCCCAGAGGAAATTCTCTTTTCATCACTCTCTTGACAAAACATTTACCTTCTGATTTTGCCTCTAACCAATTTCTCTGAAGAGCAGAAGGCGTTGTTCTTTAAGTGTAGTATCTGTGTTATCTGTATCAGAATGGCTGACATCAAACTTTTTTATTAAACGTATCTTTATTAAAAAATATGCAAATAGAAATACATTAGTTTAAAAAAACAAATAATTTATAAGTGTTACATCTGAAACAACTGAAAGGTATGAAAATGTTAAAAACAGATCTATGCAGATAAAAAAAAACATAAAGCTATTGTGGAAATTTTGTATCTGATTTGATAATAATTCTTGAATCTGTGTATGTAATACTGAGGAAAAAATAATTTTGGAACATATGTGATTCATTAAAAAAAATGTGTATGAATAATTCGATTTTTTTCTTTACTTGATGCATTATTAAAATAATTGTATCCCTGATTTGTGAAATATTCTGAATGATTGGCTTTGAAAGTCAAAATATCATTTATATTTTTCTTTAATGCTACAAATATATATCATTTGTTTCATCTATACATTTAGACATAAACTGTCATAGTCAAACAGTAAAAGCAGATCCCTTGTAATATCAGTAGGTTGGTTACATCATATGAATCCCATACCAAGCTTTTGAAGGATAGTACCTTTTTACATTTCATAATGTTTAACTTGCAAACTTTAATAAAATATGTAATGTTTTTCTTTGGGCTGATTCTTTTCTGTATTTCACATTGACAAATGTTATTGCTATTAAGCTGTGTTACAGCTCAACGTCGCAGTTCCTTGGGCATATGAAGAGTAGATCTCCTGTTTTTCTTAGTACACATAAAGGTATGTGCTTTTTGTGTCAAAGCCTACTACGTTTCTGGCTGTGCATTTGTATAATCCAGCATCTCTTATTGTAGGTTTCTGGATGATTAAGGAACCCTGAGGATGAAGGTACTTGTTCCCAATCAGCCGTGGCTGGGGGCTGACATTAAGCCGTGTTCGGTCTGGGGTCTCCCATGCAACTTCTGCTTTGGGAATACCCATGGCCCCACAGTTGAGTTGTACTGCTACTCCTCTTTTAGCATAGGTGGTGGGAGCTGGACCACTAGTGATGCGGGGTGGATATGCAATGATGATGACTGGGACAGTTAGTAGGGAGCTTCCATATTCATTTGAGGCCCTGCAGGTGTATGAGCCTCTGTCATGGACAGAGGCTTGTTGGATTGAGAGGGTTCCATTGGAAAGAACAGCATAACGACCTGCTCTTTGAGGTTGGTTTAAAACCATCCCGCTCGGCAGGGTCCAGGCAAGGCGGACAGAGTCAGTGTTTGACAGGCAGTGGAGATGTAAACTCTGCCCATTTATGATACTAACAGGTGAGTTATACCTGTTATTGATTTCTGGCTTGTGTCCTGGCATTAATGTAACAGTTCTTTCAACCATTCCAGCAGTATTGCGTCCCAAACAACGATATGTGCCTGCCTCTGAGAGAGCAGGGTTACTAATGACCAAAGTCCCATCGGACTTGTGGAGGAATTTATTGAATTGTGCACCACGCTGTAGTGGAGAGCCATTTAGAAGGATCCAAGTCAGCTGTGGGGTTGGTGACCCATCGATTGAGCAGTTAAGATTAATGGTCCTGCCTACAGTAAGTAGTAGTGACTCAATTTTAGGACTCTTAAGTTTTGGCTTCTCTAAAATATCTGTTACATCAAGCTGAACAACAAGCCTTGTTTCGCCTCCTTCATTACGAGCAACGCAGGCTAACTGACCTGCATCGGTCATTCTCACTGAGCGGATATCCAAAGTGCCATTGCGATGTACTGTCATTCGACTGCCATAATATGGTGCAGGGAATACAACATTTTCTGGAAGAACCCACATGACACGTGGAACAGGGGTGCCAGTGGATTCACAGTCAATCAGTTTCCGCTGATCTCTCACACTAGAGACCCTCATTGAGTTTGTGGTACCTATGAGGCCATTAATAGCAGGTGGAGAGACAAGGATTTCTACTCTAGCCTCTTTGCGATCCTGTCCTGCACTGTTCCTGGCAAGACATATATAGTTCCCACCATCGAATCGCTGAACTTTCTGAATGACTAGAGTCCCATTATCATGAATAACATATTTGTCTGAAACTGAAGTTATGGCTCTATTAGTGGGTGAAAACCACAATATAAGAGGTGTTGGCTCACCCTTGGCACTGCATTGCAGAGAGACGGAATCTCCGTACAGGACCCTGATTATATCATTTGTCTTATTAGCAATCAATGGAACATCTGCAACCACTTTTACATGCACTTTCATCTCATCTTTTCCAAGTTGGTTCACGGCATAACAAGTATAGTCGCCCTCTTCACGCATCCCTACTTCATCTAAGAAGAGTGTTCCATTGTCGAAGACAACATACCTGCGACTTCGACTGCCAATATTACGTTCAGACTTCATGATGTTGTTGATCATGGTGCCATCAGGCAGTGCCCACTGGATTTTAGGATCGGGTAGTCCAGATGCTACACAGTCAACTTTTAGGTTTCCTCCATACATCACCTTCTTATCAGACTCTGTCTTCTGCTCAATTTTAGCAGGTTTTGCCAGGACGATGACCTTAAAGGGCATAAAATCATCCCCGACTTTGTTGCGGACAACACAGAGGTATTCACCATCATCTTTCTCTGTCACAGATATGATGGATAGTGTACCATTGGCAGACACTTTTATCCTTTGATCATAACTGAAATATACAAAAACACATTATTATTATTGTGATTATTATTATTTAATATGTGTAATTTGAGCACCGTAATGTAAAATGTTATTAACAGAAGATTTTTGCTATTTATGTAGTTTTGCATTCTTGATGCTTGAGATTTCATAACCAGATGTGCCCTTCTTTTAGAAGAGTAACATGTCTCATCAGTCAAAACAAGATGCAAAGTTATGAAAACAGTGTTTATGCTTTAAGGAGCAAGAGAAATGCAGAGAGATTGGAAAAAGAAAGGAAGACAGTAGCTATGTACAGTATATATTTTTTCTAATGCGTATAAACCCAGAATGCACTGTCCTGCAAAGGAGATGTGCTTCAGTTAAGTGTGTAGATTACCTGTAGTGAGCATCCACAAGTTTTTTAGATGGAGTCCTCCAGATGATCCTGGGTTCTGGATTCCCTGACGCAATACAGTCCAGGTGCAACCTGCCTCCATACACAACATCTGTTTTTTGAGGCGAAGAGAATGTAATCTTGGCTCTTGAGTATATTTTGGACTTCCTTACAGTCAAAATAATGGTCCTCCGTGCAGTGCCTACCACATTGGTTACTGAACATTCATACCTCCCTGCATCTGTCGGAAGGAGACTACGAACATAAAGTGTCCCATTTGGGAATACAAACAGGTTACGTCCATTGATGAACTGTGAGGGACGGAGCTGCATTCCATCAGGGGTAATCCAGCCAATGGAAGGCGGAGGGGCTCCCCTGGCAGTGCAATTCAAGTATGCAGTGCTTCCTTCTGGAAGAGTGACATTCTCATGTCTTGGTTGCTGAATGATGGGTGGCAAAGCAGTAATTGTCAGCCGAACAGATATGGTATCAGCACCCGCTGCATTGCTTGCAATGCATTTGTAAATTCCTCTATCCATGTGACTGACCGATTTCATGTGAAGCGTGCCATTAGATAAGACTGAGACCTTGTTTTCAGGATTGGCTTGAGTAGGTCCACTAGAATGTACCATTTCCCTATTAGGTAGGACCCAGGTGATCCGAGGGTGAGGAAGCCCTTGGGACTGACACTCAAACACGACAGTTTCTCCTAGGTATACTGTGACTTCACTATAGCGAGGCTGCAGCACTTTTGGGTGTTCAGCCAGAACAATTAAATTGACAACAATTTGATCTTCTCCATACTGGTTTTGTACACTGCAGAGGTACTGACCCTTGTCCAGAGGAAGTACGTTGTGGACTATGAGTGTACCATTAGAGGATACCTCAAATCTTTGAACCCTGGTATTCTGTGTTAGATTTGCCCCTGCAGGAAAACAGTGAACATTTTAGTACAGAATCAACAGAATATATTTCTACATGCATGTATCTACAAAGTACTGAAAACATAATTGTAATACTGTTAAATAATGATAAACCATATATTTCCCTACCTGTGGATACTTTAGTCCATAAAAGGAAGGGACTGGGTTTCCCCACAGCCACACAAGGCATATAGGCATCAGTCTCAGCATGTGCTGTTACTGATCTAATGTCTGTGCTGATGATCCGAGGTTTGCTACTACCCTCAGGCACTGCTGTTAGTCTTTGTTGAGGTCCTCCTGATGTGGTATAATGTATCAAAGAGCTTCCTCTACCCTGCACACCTGGCCTATCAGGAAGTGTGTGCTTGGGTGAATATACTGTTGAAGTTGAGTGAAGTGGTTGAGTCGTGGATGTTTTTGTAGTGGTCTTTTTGTGGATGTCTTCCTCTAATTCTTCATATAATGTTTCCTCGGAAACACTGGCTAATTGATAAGGAAATTGTGTGACTGGAGGTCCTGCCCTGCTATTTGTTATGGCAAATTCTATCTTACTAACAATTTCTTTGCCTAGGGTTACAAATATGTCTTTGCCACTGTTAGGAATGTGATTAGCATTGTCTTGTTCACCTAGCATGCTTGCAGACGTGGGTGTATTTGAGTAAAACATATGGGTAGGTACTGTAGAAGATTTCAGAGTTGTTGTAGTTGTTGTTGTTGTGGCAATAATATTTTCTTTTGTAACTGGAGGCAGATCAGCATTTTCTGATGGAGCCCAAGGATTCATGGATAAAGAACTGCCAGTTGGAAGCCTGCTTGAGTTTATTGTTGCAAGCACTAATATTGGAGAGCTTTTGGGGCTGCCTGTTGGAACCTGTGAACTCTGTTGTGCCCCTCAAAAATTGTAGTGGCTGCTGTTGCTGAACTATGTTGGATTTCCAAACTATTTTTAAATATTTCATTCTGGATTCTTGGGGAAGATATAGAGAATGGCCTCACAGGAAACCTTCCTTTACGCTCTTTGTAGGACATAATGTTTTCAGTCTCTGTGGGGTTATATTGGTTGTTTGTTTTATCTGGACTTGCACCTGGAAGCTCCTCTAATTGTGCACGAGAGCTGTCTGATGTTGGGATCGAGCTGGGGTCTCTTGTAATTTTTCCCTGTTGAGTCTCTTCAAACTTTTCAGCTGCTGGGGCATGAATGATTGAAAACCACTCATGAATGTCTGCCTTCACAGGAGGACTTGGAATATGGGGGGACAATGTGGATTTGTTTTCTTTCTGTATATTTGCCGTTTCTTGTTCTCTTACAAAATTACTGAATATTGATGGAGACGTTGGTACTATTGCAGTGTTTTTAAATTCTGGAACTGGCCCAGAATCAGATGAGTGTCTATCCTTTGTCATAGATACATTTTCTTGAGATTTGGATATATGGATTTTGTTATTCCTGCCACTGTATAATGGATCTGTGTTCTCTTCATGAGTCATTTTGCCTAGTGACGGTGGTTGGCTGTCAGTTAATGGAACAGTAATATTCATCTTGGCTCCTGCACTTTTGGCCCATGAAGATGTTTCTATTTTAGTTTGAGAGGAGGCAGTTGTCTTAGTAATGACTGAAAACCCATTTGTAACCTCCACAATTGAAGCTGAAGTGGGCTGTGGGGTGACATTTGTGACATATAATGATGATTTAGAACTGTTTGTCTTAGTTCTAATTCGATTAGGCTTTTTTCGTCTTCCACCATTCCTCCTCCTCAAACTGGACGAGTTCCTAGCATGTGAAGAAGAAGCATTAAATGAATTAGTGAATGTTGCTTTATGTCCTGAAGTGGGTTTAATGGTTGGTGTCACAGTAAGAAGTAGTGGAATTTTTGAGACATTATGCTTCTTCTGAGTTATGTGCTTTCGTAGGGTCTGTGGTCCTTGCTTAATTGTAGTACGAATTTCAGTAAAAGAGTACACAGCAGTTTCTGTACTTGGTTCTGTGAAGGTTTTTGCTGTGGTCGATGATAAGCTGTGATCCATCCTTCCCTGGTAAACGTCTCTCACAAGCTCAGGGTTTTGCAAAACCCTGTGTTCTTCATCTTCTTCGCCATCAGACTTTTGAATTGCTTCAGTTACCCTACCACCAGCCATTGTGTGGCTTTGGGTTTCCTGTAAATGGGTTCCATATGATGCTGTGCTCCACACAGTGCTCACTGCAACTCCTTCTGCAACCTCTGAATCTCCCAAAATAAAATGAGTCATCTGAGGTCCAACTGTGGGATGTGTGATATATGTGCTAACTGTAAACAAATCTGAATTTGGATCGGTTTCAGGAGCAGCTATCTGGTATATACCATGTCTCGAATCCTCAGAATCCAGAGCTCTTATATCCAAGTTGTACTCAGTAGCCTCAGTGGGCATCTGTGACATTGTGACTGAGTACAGAACATCCTTTACTGGTGCCCTGGTGCCCTCTATTGTTGTACCTTCTGCAGATGATCCTTCAATCTTGTTTGCAATTTCTGACTGCTTTGTGTAGGCAGTCTCTGACTCCTCTATTTTGTTTGAACTGGTATGAACATAGTTTGGAGTAGTTGTTTTTAAACTAGTTCCAACACTGCGGACTTTAGCCAAAATGCTAGCCCAGCGTTTTGGGTCTATTTGGTTGTTTGACACACTAATTTTCCTTCTTGACTCTACAGTGTTAACCCTATCCACTACTGGACTATCTAATCTCCTCCTTGATGTGGCAGGGCGTCTCCAAGTGTTCCTAAATGGATGGCCTCTCCTTATTGCCACACTTGAGACCCGCCGCCGATTGGATAAATCCACTTGCCTAGGAAGCACTTTCTCTAAAAACTCTTCATGTTCATTAGCCCCAGAAGCCTCCATGTCGTTTGTCACAAGGATTTGGGTTGAAACTCCCTCAGCAGGCTGAGGGCTACTAGAGTACTTCCTTAATGGGAGTAAACCTGGTAGCCTTGATATCATTACTTTTGTGGCCAAAGTATCCATCCCATGCTGATTTCCTGCTATACACTTATAGTATCCATTGTCTGAAAGCTGACTGTGTCGAATAATCAGAGATCCATTTGAAGCCACAAATATCCTGGAAATGTTTACCCACTTGTTTATAATGCTACCATCAGGGAGAATCCAGTGTATTTCAGCATCAGGGGATCCAGTGGCAATGCATGGAAGGAAAAAAGGTCCACCTGTGAATCCTTTAACTAGCTCTGTTACTCCTTCACCTCCAGGAGGTGGATTGGAAGATTCCTCCACTGTTAGGCGAAAAGGGAGGATAGTAAGGTCATCTGAAACCTGTGCAATACAGTAGTACACTCCTGAATCGGAATGATCCACAGACTTAATTTTAAGAACACCAGCATTTGATGCTGAAAGCCTGTTATCAACATTGCTATAAGGTGTTTTTAAAGTAGAGCCATCGGGTAGCATCCATTTAACTGTTTCGTTCCCTGAGCTTCGTATGGAACAGTTTATCTCAGCTGGACTTCCCACGACAGCAGCCTGCATTGTTCTAGTATCATTCTTGGACTCAATTACAACCCAGCCCCCACTCTGCTGTCTTATAGATTCCTTTTCCATAACCTCAGTCATATGGGTGCTTAGAATTAGTCGAACACTTTTACTTGAAGACTGAAGTCTGTTTAGCTGAAGGCCCATTGATGACTGCATTATCCAGGGTGGGTCAGCTGCTATGTTAGCTTTTACACCTGTATAGTAAAGAGCATCCCGTTCAACATCTTGCCGATATCTGAAGCTTGTGTAAGGTTCCTTACTCAACAAAATTTCTCTTTGAAGGTGGGCTGGAACATCACTGTAATATGCAATCAATCTCCACAACCTCTCATAACTTGACCTGTCAATTGCACACTTTAAATCTAATGTCAGAGTCACATTTGCTGATATTTGATGCTGGTTAACATAGTCCCAGCCAATGCTAGTCAGCTCTCTTGGCTCAGTGATAAGGCATTCCAAGTCTACTTGATGTCCATGTTCATCTGACAGGCCCAGGGAAATGTTGCCAAGGGGTTGACGAAATTCATCAATCGTCAAGAGGTCACTTTCTGTGTCCTCGGGGGAAATGGCTCTGTGAACTGTGCTGATGATGGGACTATTGCAAGTGGGTTTCTCCAACTCCTGGAGCTGTTTATTGTTTAGTTGTTTTGAAGAGAAACACATAGGGCATAGCTGGCCATCTGGATAGGCTTTGTCCTTTTACATTTCAGCACTCCTAGAAAAGAAAGGTGGGTGGTCGAAGTACAGTAAGTGGAAATTCATCAAAATAAAATGGTGATAAGCAGTTATGCTACTGATTTTACTACTATGAGTTCAATATAATCATAAACAACATTATATAATCCCATGCAGATAATAATTACAGTTCATGATTTCTACTACTAATCCCTCTGAACTGATACAACATCCTATTGTTATGTTAACGGGAACATGATCGTCAATAATTATGATAATTACCTGCTGAATTTTTATTCCAGTCTTTGAACCACCTCATGCGACAGTCACAGGTCCAAGGGTTCCCATGCAGGGAGAGATTCTCCAGGTTGGGCATGCCTGCTAGCATCCTCTGAGACAAAGTGGTCAGTAAATTATCAGACAGGTACAGATGTTTCAGAGTGGAAACTGGGAAGTGACTAAGAATAGAGAAAGTGGAGAAGGTGGATGGGTGGAGCTGCTGAAGTTGATTGCCCTCAAGTTGGAGGAGACGAAGAGACGTGAGGCCTTGGAATGCATCGGGGTGGATGAACTCAAGTCTGTTGTGATCCAGGTGCAACCTAGTGAGACTCCAGAGACCCACAAGGGTCTGTCTGCTAATTACCATCAGTTTATTATAGCTTAGTTTCAGCATCTGTGAAGAAAGAGGCATTTTAACTCTGTGTCATTTCACTGCAATAGTTGCTCCAGAAATATATTAAGTGTCATTGCAAACAGTAGTATAACTAAAGAAGTACAGAAATAATGAATTTTCAAAGGAAAAAGTTGACAGTACCTGAAGGGATATAAGGTCACGGAATGTTCCATCAGGAATTTGATGCACATCATTGCCATGCATTAAAAGAATCTCTAGTTTTCGTAACCCAGCGAAAGAGCTGTAAGTTATTCTATGTATAGTATTAAACCTGAATGAAGGAGGGACAAAAGAAGGGGTCAATAAGATTAAAGTTAATTATGCAATGATGTTGCAGAAAAAAAAAAAAAAAAAGTAATACATTTCAATGCGCGAGACTAGAGCTTGTTTTGAGAAGGCTATACGGTTTTGAATTAAAAGAAAGTCTAATTGTATAAATATGTATTTTCTTCACCAGGAAGATTTGTTTAAAATGCCTAGTTATTTTAATTAAATAATTTAAAAGTGAATTTAGTCATGCCCTACCTGGTGAATATCATATTTTTGTAATAGATAATTTAGCTGTTGTGTAAACAAGTGAAAACAATAAAACCACACTACATACATGGTCAGCTAAGCTGATTATAACTTAAAGTTTGAACTTTGTTCCCAGGAACAAAATGTCATTTGTATACATTTTAAGTCAGGGACAGTTGTCCTATGTGTTTTTGTTTTAAAAATGTATATAATTCATTATTTACAATACTTGTTTACAACTGTTAAAACTTTATTTTGTTCATTACTTATTAAATTGTTGCTTAATAAATTAATTTGTTCAACAATTATTTTGCTGTTTTTATTTTAAAAAAAATTGACTGGTGACAACAATTAAGTGCACTGCATCTTAAATTTATTGTGCAATAAGAGTAGAAATGTACCTTTGAAATGTACCTAAATAAGTAATTTTTTTATGTGGAAATGGAAAGAAGAGTGTGACAACTAGTCAGACACCCCAAAGTGCCATCTCAAATCTTCCTGGGAGAGTCCTAAACATCATGAATAGTTGAAGGTCTACTGTAAAATGGTCGAAATATCACTGACATTTAACACCATCAAGGGAAATTCCAACTAACCAACAAACGAACCCACTTGGATTAAATGTCTTAAAACAACGAGAAATGAAACCCAGTTTCAGCATGTTTAGATGACCTGTATGATAATCTTTACAAAAATCAACAAAAATTATTTTAAGAAATGTGATATCAAGAAAGCGAAAAAAGCAATGTCTAAGAATAATAAACCCATGACAGAATCATTCTTACCCCAAATTCATCCGCTCCACCTGTTTGTGCACGCCGGAAGGCACCGTGAGTAAAGAGCGGAACGTGCAGTGAACCTCTGCGGGCTGCTGGCAGGCACATGGCCGTGGGCAACACCGTACCACTACAGGCAGTGCCACCATCACCAGCATCAACACAATCTGAGCATAAAAGCGACCCATCTTCAGCTCCACAGCAGCAAACACCTTTAACTGCAGAAAGACGCAAAAGCTGAAGCGGCATATTACAAAATACTGTCAAACAGTTTCATCCTTGACTTCTAATACACGAGATAACATCTTGGTGAATCTAGATTTATTGAAACTTGAAATAAAGAAATTAGTGTTAATTGTCACGTTAATGTTTAATCTCCCTTACGAAAATTAACCATGGGTTTAAATAAAACTAAAAAACATACTGTGGTGAAACTATAACCAGTCAATAGTTAAACAAAAATGTAACTATGGTTTTGCTACACTAAACATAATTGAACCATGGTATTGAACTCTGATTTCATTCAAGAAAAGGGAAAGAGCAAACCTTATGTTAACTTTGTTGATCATTCCATTTACAATCCGGCATGATTTTGGTCCACAGAACCCTTCAAAACTGCATTTCCAAGGATCATGTGATAGTCCATTTACTTCAGGCAACACATTCTCCACTGATGATGATAAGCTGAAAATGTTTTCAGTCAGGTTTCAACTTTTTATTTCTTGTCGTTTCTCTTCTTAGTCCAAAATGAATCAAATTGGTTGTCTTCTGATGAGGATAAACGCCAAAACAGTATACATCACTAAATTCTTAAAGAAAGAGAAGCACAATCCAGCTGTGAAGCTGCGCGTTCTGTTGGAAACGTGAGAATGGAACTTTCAGCTGGCGGTGCTGCGCGATGATGCGTTTGCGCAAAGAGCGCAGGGCTCGGGGGAGTGACCAACAGTGAGCATTTTACAGCGTTCCTGAGAATAATGTTTTGGACGACACGAGGAGCTGCTGAAAAGCACACTGCACAGGCAAAAGGTAGTGCATTAACCCCTTATGTTAGAGGGGAGAGAAAAATGCTTGTTAATTATATCGCATTGGACTAAAAATCACTGACCTTTTCTTATATATATAAAAAATTTTTTTGTTGATCTGAGCTTATGCAGCTCAGTTTTTGAGTGACCATTGCCTCTCTCTCTCTCTCTCTCTCTCTCTCTCTCTCTCTCTCTCTCTATCTATCTATCTATCTATCTATCTATCTATATATAATTTTGGCAATGTTCGCTCAAAAACGTAATAAAAACAAATATTGAATTAATAATAATAAAAAAATATTTGTACAAAAAAACTCAGGCATATAAGTACAGATGATTGATTGAGGCCTACAACCTATTAATTCCAAAAAGAAATACAAAACGTGTGCTATTGAAAATATAGTGATAATATAGCACAATGAGAGATTTACAAACACATTTTAATAGGGCAGTGCTTTTTGAAGTTAGGTAAAGGGTTCTCATCACAGCTTAAGGGTTAATGTCAATTAAAACCTGCCATGTATCTACAAACAAGAACATGTTGTTTATGGTAGCTTTGAAATTACTGCATCCCCTACTGTGATTTTTCCATGCTGTTTTGACTCTTAAAGGTTCCGGCTCTGTATAAGTAAAGGTTATACAGAGTTCAAAGCCTTGTTATTTCCATTCTAGACCCTGGTCCTCTATGCCATTCACAGACACACATAAACACACATACAAACACACACAAACACACACAACCCCACACACACACAGTGTGTACTCTAACTGATGCATAAAGTCTCTTGTGTTCACAAGGCACCCTGAAACATTTAGAGAAGAAAATGCAGGGGGCTGGCAAGGGCAAAGGTCACAAGCTTCTGTCCATGTTATTGACCACTTGGGAGATTCCATACATCACATCATGTCATTTCAAGAAGAAAGCACACCTGTTTGAAAATGATATGTACATACATGCAGTCATCTTCAGTGATGGAAATAGTGGTATTGAGCATTCGAAGATTGTGATCATGATAAGCTAAGAATCCAAAACAAAATGTAATCACCATCTTCAAGAAATGAACTTTCTTTGTTAGGGAGATCATCCCATTTAAACCGTTTAATTCTCATTCACTTACTTATGGAGGTTTTATAAACAGTAAATCATTGACATTATTAGTAGAATAAATGATTATAAGATCGTATACTAATAAATGACAAAAATTAAATAAATTAATATTTTTATTCAACAAGAATGCATTTTTACTGCAATTCTTGGCTATTAGACCTTACCAATCCAATATAAAGAATAGTGTGCATGTTGTAAATGACCATTTTTAAATTAATTTTTGTATATGTCAAATGCAATAAGACTATAGGAAGAAGATGTTACACAGTGACTGGTTTTCTCAGAGAGCACATTTACACATTCTTCAAGCAACATGCCGAACTCATTTTCATTTAATGTTCTGTGACCTCCACATGCCATTCATTTAATGGCAGAATAACTTCTAAAGAATGAAAGAACCTGATGTCAGAATCTTTTAACAACAACTGACTGAGTGGTTAAAAAAATCAGGCCTCTCTTTCTCAAAATTTCTCATGCTTTGCCAATGCCCAGTCATACACTACAGTCACGCTGAATGGTCTTTCAATATACTTCTGCTGTGGTCAGATGAACTAGTGCACCTGGAGCAGACTTGGGAGTTCATCCTCCACCGCCTTTGATACACACTTTATATGAACAAGCTCTCATTAAGCATGAGTCAACCTCAATTTTCCAAAACTCCAGTATGACAAAGTTCTAGGGCTATGGGTATGACAAGTGCTAGGGCTATAATGTGCACATTTTATTGCAGAAATACTGAAGGTGAAATACTAAGTATATTATGGGGGAAAATGTATTTGTTTTTATACTAATACCCATACTTTAATTTATATATATACACGCACACACAGTGCTGCTTGATAGTTTGTGAACCCTTTAGAATTTAGAAATATGACCTAAAACATAATCAGATTTTCACACAAGTTCTGAAAGTAGACAAATAAAACCCAATCAAAACTATGAGACACAAATATTTTCTTTTTAATTTATTTTTGCAGGGAAATTATCCGAAATTGCATATCTGCGAGTGGCAAAAGTATGTGAATCTCTTGAATTAGCAGTTAATTTAAAGTCCGCTTGAAATCAAAATTGACTATATTTATATTGTTAGCGCAGTTTACTATTTCTGTGGTGAACAATTCAGCCGTGCAAGTCAATCCACAAAAACAGTTTGTTTGCCTTCATAATCTTTAATCCAAATCTGAAAATGCTCCTCCCCGCTAAAATTATGGGCCTTCTCTCATGACATCAGTTTGACGGCTTGGGCAGGAGCATGACATCCTTAACCATGCCTCTCCGACTGTCAGTGTTCATTTTTGAATGAAACGCCTACTTTACTACATCCAATCGATTCGCAGCAGAAAAAAACAAGCCATGGCCTCTATTTTCCTCATTCAATATTTTGTTTCTCTCGGAAGTACATGTCACAATACAGAAGTAAAAATGGTTGCAAACTTCCGGTTCATGCAGACTTTAAAGGTGAAATAGAGTCCATCTGTGCAGAGTTGTTTTCAGTCAGTGTAATGACTATCAAACGTCAATACGTGAGCAACTAAAGGCCTTCCTCACATTGGCTAATGTTAATGTTCATGAGCCCACCATCAGAAGAACACTGAGCAACCATGGTGTGCATGGCAGAGTTGCAAGAAGAAAGCCACTGTTCTCCAAAAAGAAAATTGCTTGCTAAATATCATGTGGACAAGCCAAATGACTATTGGAGAAAGGTTTAATGGATGGATGAAACCAATATGGAACTTATTGGTTTAAATGGGAAGCTATTATGTTGGGAGAAAAGAACACACTGCATTCCAGCTTAAGAATCTTGTCCCATCTGTGAAACATGGTGGTGGTAGTATCATGGCTTGGGCCTGTTTTGCTGCATCTTGGCCAGGACAGCCTGCAATCATTGATGGAACAATGAATTCAGAATTTTACCAGCAAATTATAAAGGACAACGTCAGGACATCTGTTTAAGAACAGTCTCAAGAGAATGCAAGACAACCACCCGAGCACACAAGTCATTCTACCAAAGCATGGTTAAAGAAGAACAAAATTAATTAAAAACAAAATTAAAATTATTGTTTTTGAATAGCTGAGTCAAAGTCCAGACCTTAATCCAATTAAAATGTTGTGGGAGGACCTAAGCAAGCAGTTCATGGGAAGAAACCCACCAACGTCACAGAGTTTAAGTGCTTCTGCACTAAGGCATGGGCTAAAACTCCTACATGTTATTGTGCAGTACTGATCAGCATTTACAATATATTTTACCTTCAGTTACTGCAGCAGAAGTGGGTCACACCAGATACTGAAAGCCTTCCCTTAAGTGTACAAGGATGAGCTAAATATATTTAGAAAGTTGTATTTAAACTGAAAGTTTAATACTTTTTTTAATGTATATGAGGGCCCAATAAAACATAAACATATATTTTTTGCTTTTTTGCCTTTAAGCTTGTAAATTTATTATGTCTGAGACATGATTCAATTTAATTACAGAGAGGCTGAAGACATAACAAGGTCAAAGGTGCTTTGATAAGATTATAATCAAAGACCTTTGTTGGTATAATTTTAAATTAACTTTGAAGGGTGTGCACACACTTTAGCAACAACCTCACATTGGATTAATACTATTTTGGTGTCGTGGGAAGCATCAAAGCTTGCACCTGTTTTTCCAGACACTGTTTTGAAAGCAAATAGCTACCATTCAACAATGAATCTACAGTATACCATGCAGGCCAGGCCACCTGGTTAGCACATGTTACCAGTGGTCCCTGAGCGGTAGTTCCTCTGACAAGCAAGTGACCTAAAGACCTAGTATATGCATGATATCCTTGCACATACCTTGCAGGTATTAATTATAAGTGAGTATACCATTGTTTACTTAACATTTAACAGGTTTTGTTCACAGGTAACATATTTTTAAATACATTTTCTCAAGTATTACCCACAGCACCTGTGGCAGATGTAAAAAACTAGCACCTGTTTTCTCTCTCCTCAGTGATTTACAACATTTTACCAGCTTCTATATGTCCTTTTTTGTCATCTTTAGACACTGAAATGTGTTTTTCATTTCCCCCTGCATTAATCAAAATGTGTCAGTCGCACATTTACTCTGCTCCCAGATCAGGTTCCTTGCTTTATTCATGGAAAATGAAACAGTAAATCTGGTCTTGGATCAGCAAATTATCTATACTAACCAGACTTCCCTGTTTGACCACCTGGTCGAAGACCGACCTGTAGAATACAACTAATAATAAACAACATCCCCTAGAGACAATGAAGTTCTGTTTATTTTCACCGGTGGTCTGACCACATATGTTAAAATGATAACTGTAAGCCAAATAATCCTTTAATGGGTACAGTAGCTTTTATTTACATTTTCATAATTCTAATAAAGGAATATGTTATTACATATATTTTTTTGTCAAAGCATGCAAAACAAACTTTGAGTCCTGAAATGAATAGGTAATCACATATGTTATTGCCATGACTCTTGAAATATTTCCAACCTTATCTCAGCTTTAATAAAAAAGGCAGTTGACGGACATTTAAAAGGCATATCTGAGAAAGAAAAGCACTGGAAGGCAAGCACTGACAAGACAGATATAAAGATTAGTCATTTTAGTCAGTCTTTTTGTAGAGCAGACTATGTGGTTTTCAGTGTGTCACTATTAAACTGTAGCATTTACATTTATAGGCCATTTCCCTGAATTCTCAAATAGCTTTTGTCTTGCTGTTTTGGCCTGGATCCCTAGGGTCTCCACATGGACAGTACTGTATAATAAACAGCCTCCCAACCTGCTGTGTGCAGCTGGACTGTTGCTAGGATCCAGGAAAAATGTGGAAAACCATGGATACCTCAACCTACATACAGTTACTTTATACTACTATAAAGAAATTGTTCAAAAACATTAAAGATAAGATGTCCAATTAATCCACCAGTAGTCACGGAAGCTTAGTTTTGCATGGGAAAAATCTCACAATTCTGACTTTTTCCCCTCATAATTCTGATATGTATCTGTCAATTTATAGCAGTTTACTGACAAAATAATGAATGACAATGGCAATATCTAAAGAGGAGAGTATGCAGCGGTAGCAGTCAATGCCAAAACGGTGACCTGCCAATAAGTGAACTGGTGAATGTCTCTTTTGTAGCGTTGCAAAGCCTGGCGTGTCCACCTCCACACTCCTTCAGCAATCAACATTCCCTGAATTCTAATTTCAGAATCACTAACTAGAACCCAGAATCCTTCATGCTCCACACCTTATCCACATCAGCAATCATGTGCCTGAGAACACTTACCTCATCATTGCATTGCTACAAAAGAGAAATTCACCAGTTCACTTATTGACTGGTCACCGTTTTGGCCTTGACTGCTACCGCTGCATACTCACCACTTTAGATATTGCCATTGGCACTCATTATTGTGTCAGTAAACTGCTCTGGGTTCAAACACTTATTTTCTGTTTGGGTCACACCTTACAACATCTCGAAATTCAGACCTATTTTTGCAATACGCAGACTAGTCAATGGCAGTCAAATATCAGTTGCACGGGGAGCAGAACTCTGACATCTTTAGGTTTCAGCTCCATAGAGAAACATTGGAGGATATGAAGCTTGCATCGGTTTTATGGGGTTTATGCTTCAAAAATGCAAAAACGATGTGCCTGAGGTGCTTGTAACACTGATTCCAGGTATTCTGAGAGGATGGGCAATATAATTTATTTTATCAAATTTCCTGAATCCAAACAAAACAGAGCAAAATGTCCGTAAGTATTCAACCCCAATACAAATGAAGACAAAAAAAATAATTTTCTGGTTGTCATACACTCATTAAGTTACAATTGTCATCTGCTCAAGCAGAACTTTAATGTTTTCTTGTGCTTCAGCAAGTTATCTCTGGCTAAAACTAGCTAATGTTAAAGTTAATGAGTCCACGCTAATGTACAAACCTTAATAGGGGACTATTCTCGCATGTTGTACAGTGTAGGTCAAAAACACATAAACGAAGGTCTACATTTCATGGTCTCTTCATATTAAACTGGTTAAATGTACATTCATTTAATTGTACCCTGCGGTACTGAACAGTGTTGATCCTGCATGTTGTCATCCGCGATCGTGATGACCGACCATAATATGAGACTTCTCCTGCTTGCATTGGGATCTGTAAACCCTCGCTTCGAGTTACCCACCGTATTTATTTTTAATATTTTATAAATCCCTCCATGGAATATTTAATTCCCATTTGGTGGCCTTCTGTGTCCAAAAATGTGCAAAGACATCTTGGGACAAGGTTTTCACACTGCAGCTGTCAATGTAAGACAGTGAGCAACTCCATTTGTTTGTCCGAGGGAGCAACAGTAAGTAAGGGGGTGTGGGGCTCACTGATAGGTCAATTGCGAGATAACCTGCAGTTCTAAGAAGAAAAGCCCAAAATGTTAGATATAGCATATATTTGCAATTGCAAATGGAAAAAAGTTAGAAATGTAACATAAAAATTATGCTTTTTGGCATACCAAAAGTGAAAATGTTTACTTTATTGGACTTGTAAGTAATTGTTGCTTGAACATTTCCCCCAATCACACCATTGGTTGAGTCGGTGTTACTGTGTTGGCTGGTCAGAACACTCAAACAAGTGCCACACAGCTACACGCATTTCTTTCTGGAAATCCACCTGAAAATCCACTAATTTTCCTTGTTTATCCCGAATAAGCAGAGAGAAGACATTTAAAAATCCCAAAGAATTATACACATTAAGCAATTCTTGATGTATGGACACAATGTATTCTACAGTCTAAAGTAAGACAAAGACTAAACTGTTCTGATGTCCCTCGAAGGCTCTTATAATGCATTTCAGCTGAGTCAATATTTATCCAGCTAAACTGTTAGAAACAGCCTGAAAACATTGCGCATCTAAGTCACGTAATCAAGCTTTACACAAACGATTCACAGACAAAAGCACAGCACCCATTTATTGTGTACACTTATCTGTTATACAGAGCTGGTTTGAGAAATATTCATCATACCTTTGATATTAATACTGTTAATCTTGCTCAGAATAAAAAATGAATAAATCTGAAATGGGCCGAGCACATGCAGTCTTTCAGCAAACAATAAGGTAAGACGATCTCTTCGCTGACACATCTGTCTTCAGAAGGCAGGAAATAACTTCTGTGCTGAACTAGCCTCCATAACAGTCTTTGAATCTTTACATGAGACTTTATTGTTCAATTTGGCAACATAGTACGTGGAGAGCAAACTTGCATTTACTCACAAATGCATTTTGCCCCACTTTTGTTAATTAACTGCTTCCTGCAGCTAAATAACATGTTTTCAGTTTAAACATAACACCTGGTCTTTATTCTTGTGATATAAGATGAAAGTAAATCACAGAACTGTGTGTACTACAGAAAGCATGGCAGAGGTATGTGGAAACAACTAGATGTGATTGCACACTAAACCGAACATGCCCTGGCACATTCTTTATTTTTTACAGGTTAGAGGCATCGCAAAATTATGGAGATCTATTCAACCTTGTCCTCTACGGGGGTTTTCCTTCCTCACAAATCCAGTCTCCAGAGATGGAAGCAGAACCTGGGTACTCTGATTAAGACTTTAATGAAGACCATCTGTGGAATGGCACTGAAATTAATACCTTCTTTCCAGGTTGTCGCATGTGTAAGAGAAGATCTTAGACTGTTCATTAATAAAAATCAAAAAGAGTAAGAAGGAAACCAAAATGGAAGTGGTTCTGACTAAGCTAGGCAACTTTTAAAAGATAATACAAATTGAGCTGAAAAGAATGATAACTTTTTACAGCTTTGACTTTTTGAGGTAACAAAATGTAATTGATGCAAATGTTGAACCCAGTGACTGGAAAACCTCTCAGGTCAAAGAGAGAATATAAATCAGGGTTATCCCAGAAATCCCAGATTACACTGTGCAACATATTTTCAACATGTCTGGCTCAGATCGCAAACAGATGCTAAGCATATAAAATGCTCTACTGTAAGTGCAAGATTATATAACAACTATCTGTAGCACCAGTAATGACTAAAACACAAACCTGCTCACATAATTAACTCAGCAGCTGTACAACAAATTCAAAGAATTCCTTTCAAAACAACCACCTCCTAAAAACAATGGACACTTCTTTCCAGTGTTCTTCCCAGTGAAATCGGGAAGAGGTGAGAGATGTTTCTTGGACATCAAATTGGACATAAACTTACCAATGAATCACTAAATGGTGTAGCAGACCTATTATCATTTAACATCTGCTGTAGAGCAGCCTGTCCACCAAAGGGTGATAAACTGAGATTTATTCAGCTGTGCTTCCAGAACAGTTGTTTTAAACTTTATGATTAAAATATTTCTGAAACTTGTTAAACATGGTTGGGTTGCACCGGCTATGATCTAGTAATACATTATTGCTCTTACAGCAATCTGTTTACAGAAGAATAGGTTTGAACCTGCAGCACTCAGAGTGCTTACTTGTAAAAATTGAAATTACACAATGCAAAATGTTGAATAGGAAAGGATAAAATATCACTTAGTAACCGAAAACATTTAGGGTTATAACAGATGCACCTCTAAAGAAATCCACATGGTCTCCTTTGGAGGAATTTAGTGAAAGGGCTAGAATGTGGAAAAAAGATTTTGACCCACAGAGGAAGAGACTATGGCAGGATCCAGGAAGGAGCTCTTATGGGAGAGTAATTAAATTACACAAGTTGAGCTGTGAGATTCATACATTACTCATTAGTGTAGAAGATCATCTGTATGATGATATTAAATGATAAGGTCTGGAAGCATACATTCAATTAGTTTTATCTCCTCCTGTGGCAGACATTGATGAGGCTGCCATATCACTACACAGACAGCCAGTGTTAAATCAAAGCAAAATAATAGTTTTATGTGACAACCAAAACAAATCTCCGTAAAAAATTGTGACGCATTTATGGTATGCGAATATTCCCGACAGTCAAAACAGACACGTTAAAGCTGTACTGGGTGCAACATTTCAAATTGTTGCACCCAGTATTCTGCTTGGTAACAATATGCCTTGTACGTTGTGATTTATTTTCCAGTTTCATTCCAGTTCCAGTTCCAGCTAACTTTTCTCAAAAAAAAAATAACAAAAACCACCCCGGCAATTTATTAGATGCTTAATGAAGATTATGGTCAAATAAGTTATTTCTAACCTCTGTTTTGATGCTTCTTCTAGGGTATCTTGACGTTTGAAGCTACAACAGCAAAGCCTTTGATAAGATGTCTTTGGACACACTTCAAAAGGGAAAAGATGGTGAACAAATGTCAGTTTACCTGCAAGGCAGTAATAACAGGGTGATGACAGGGACCGACCTTTATGGGAGACCATGTTTACATCATAACTCAATGTCAAAGGTTTAGAGAGCAGTTCATGGACATGTTTAGCTCTTCATGATTTCATTTTATTTCCTCAACACAGCACAGCAGTTATATAGTATAGTAAAATGGAAGTCTTAATTCCACAATCCTTATAGTGTTTGTATCAAATGTGAAACCTGTGGTCATATGCATGTATATTTGTTAAGAAATTAAATCAATCTGTTATCATTGACCTGGAAATGTCTAAACTGATTTAGAAGAAAACGGCATTCAATAACAAGATGGGTTGATAGGAAGGCCTCAGGCAGTACTTCAACTTGCAGTGTACTGATGGTATGATAAATCTTTGGGCTGTCTTTCAGCCATGAGCTTTAGTTTTATGTGTCCTCTCTTAAAGTTAAGACATCTCCTGGAACTATGCCAGAATACACTTTACTTCTGCCAGGACATGACTCACTTGTCTACTGGTGCCTATTGAGTATGTCAGTGTGTCAAGGACTGAGGGGCTTTTATAGGGGCTTATAAAAGGAATGACAGTTGGGATGTGGGACACTGAATTCACCATGATCAAATTTAATTATATTGTATCACACTTTACGTATACTGCAGCATTCATATTATTCTCTATTTGCATATAATATTCAAATACGAAATATGTTGCCTACTCATTAATTTTCCATGTTGAGATCACATGGAAAATGCATGATTAATACCAATATCAACAAGCTCTTCTTGAAGGAACACAGACTATAATGACATCACACTGGAGGCCTGCCATTATGTGGCTACATCCATATGAGTTCTGTATAATCTACAGACTGAACAGGCCAGTACTTGACATAAATGTCAGATTGGTTTGCCCCTGAAAATTACAAATGCTTTTAAAAAATGCATTTCAAATTAAATTGAGCTGTTTCTTATAGTTGGAATGAAATAGAAGTTGCGACTGACTTTATTTTTGTATTGTGACAGTGATACAATTTATCGAGCTTAAAACAGCACAGAGCAAGACTTGATGTTATTAATAGGTAATTTATTTGATTGTAAAAAGCTAGTGTTGCATGGAAGCAGATCTGCATGTGATTGGCTGAACTGCAATGCATTCTTTCATTTATCAACAGAGAGAAGAAAAGGTGACATCTCAAAAAATGTGAATAACGTGAAAAAGTAAAAACATGCTTTTAACTTATTTGTTTGTAACTTATTCTAGATTAATTGCATGTAATTGTTTTAATGTTGATGATTAGAGCTTACAGCTCACGAAAGTTAAAGAGCTCTTTTCCAAAACGCTATAAATCCATTTTAATAGTTTTCATGAAAATGACATTTTTTTACCTAGACCCATACATTTTGTTAATATTCAAATTATCATGTTAAAATGGTCTGTTGGCTCAGTCTGAACATGTTAAACAGTGATTGTTAAAACCCCCCGGGTCCGCACCATCACACCGAGCGGGTCTCCAACCCGGGTTTCCGGCGCAGTAGGCCGGCGCTCTAACAAGGAACGCCAAAGGCTACAGACTCTAGCATCAATCGCTAGAGCGCCTCTTTGTGAGGTCAGGAGAGTGAGGTACATTTTAAACAAGGAAATATAGCGATTTGGCATGAAACATTGATGGAGCAGTGAATAGGTTCAGTACACAGCAAAATGGCATGATGAACTAATTTTTGAGTGAACTAACTAAATTTGGCATTTATCGCGTTTTGGAAAAGAGCACAGTATCTCAAAATATTAGAATATTTCATTTATGCACTCAATACTTGGTTGGGCCTCCTTTAGCACAAATTACAACATTAGTGAGGTGTGGCATGGACGCAATCAGCCTGTGACACTGCTGAGGTACTATTGAGCCTTCAGCTCATTTGGATTGTTGGATCGACTCTTGAAAATATCCCATAGATTCCATATGGGGTTCAGGTCAGGCATGTTGGCTGGCCAAACAAGCACAGTAATATCATGGTCAGCAAACCACCTGGAAGTGGTTTTGGCACTGTGGGCAGGTGCTAAAGTCCTGTTGGAAAATGAAATCAGCATCTCCATAAAGCTTGTCAGCAGATGGAAGCATAAAGTGCTTCAAAATCTTCTGGTAGATGGCTGCATTGACTTTGGACTTGATACAACACAATGGACCAACACCAGCAGACGTCACGGCACCCCAAATCATCACTGACTTCGGAAACTTCACACTGGACTTCAAGCAGCTTTTTCTGTGCCTCTACAGTCTACCTCCAGACTCCAGACCTTGATTTCTAAATTAAATGCTAAATTTACTTTTATCTGAAAAGAGGACTTTGGACCACTGAGCAACAGTCCAGTTATTTTTCTCCTTAACCCAGGTAAGATGCTTCTGACGTTGTTTCTGTTTCAGAAGTGCCTTGGTAGCCCTTTTCCTGAAGATGACTCCAGCTTCAGTTCACGCCTTGTGAAGCTCTCCCAAGTGTTTGAATTGGCTTTGCTTGACACTATTCTCAAGCTTGCGGTCATCCCTGTTGCTTGTGCACCGTTTCCTATCCAATTTCTTCCTTCCAGTCAACTTTCCATTTAATATGCTTTGATACAGCAATCTGTGAACAGCCACCCCTTTCAGTAATGACCCTCTGTGACTTACCTTCTTTGTCGAGGGTGTCAATGATCATCTTCTGGACCATTGCCAAGCCAGCAGTGTTCTCCATTATTGTGGTTTCAAAGAACAAGATATACCTGGAATTTATACTGTATGGATGGTCATTTAATGAAACTCAAAAGTTAAAAATTAAAAATAAAACAAACAAACGAACAAAAACCCTTTGAAATGTTAAAGTTTCACTTTTTGAAATGTAAAAAAAAAAAAAAAACTTTTCACGATATTCGAAGATTTTGAGATGAACCTGCATTTTAATGAAATTTTGTGAGTTAAAAACAAAACATATATATATATATATATATATATATAATATATTTTATATCACCTGAATCATTCAAAATTGTACCACACTTTAAAAGAAACAATCTTTTTCAAATTTGCAAATAAAATTACATTTATTTAATTTGGTTGAGCTGTGTATGTCACTATCCTGTGAACTGCTTGTTCCATTCTTGTTTCCGCTGAGTTTTTGGATTTTTCTTCAGAGATTCTCTTTGTGTTTTGTTTTGACAAAGGCCAATGTTATAATCTGAGTCAGCAGAATAGTTCACTGTAATGGTATGTATGGATTTGCATGAAGTAACTACCCAGTCCAAACATAATGAGTCCAAGTGGAGAATTAAAATGTCCAAACAAGCAGTGCTTGCTGGAGCGATGAAACAAACAAAGCCATGACAAATGTCAGAACCTCAAGTGGCAAGCATGAAAACACAGCAGATACAACTGTACCACAAAATGCTTCCGTTAAGGACCCAGCTGGGTTATATATACAGTGTATATATGTAATTTATTACAATTATATATACAAAGTAACACCTTAAAATAAACTAGATTTTGATTTTCTTTCCATTGGAGCAATTCAAGCTTGAACTGCTACCTTCACATGCAGCTACAAAAGGCAACATTCCTCATCAAACCAAACTCACACAGGATGTATAATGGAACAGCATGGACATGTCTGCAACACATTTTAGAAACTGAACTGTTTTTCACTGACATCTTGATATCTTAAAAACGTGGCACTCATTGCATTAAATAATAGCCAGGCGCAATGCTGAGAGACATCTTTGATTACATTTTTGTGAATAGATCTTAAACTTATTTTCATAAGCAAAAAATTTACGCCATTACTCACAAGCAAGAACAAAGACGAGACATAACAAATCAGTCAGTTCCCCATTATGAATAAAACCTAGCTGAGTCAATCTGATGACGCAGACTGACCATCAAGCAATTCATTTACAAAAAGCCTTGCCATTATTTGCAGACTTTGTGGAAAACAACCGTTAAAATGATTTATTTGTGTCATACATGTGTGTCTGCTTTTCTGTAAAAGTCTGAATAAAGTCAGATCAAATTCCATTAACAATTCACTCTAAACAACCATGGAAGATCAGCGAAGGAATCTGGTACCCATAAGGCCCCAAGAAAAGCATTACAGTTAATTAAATAGAAACATTGAGTGTATTAAATCTTATGTACAAGTCCAAATCGCGATGATACTGATGCCTTCTGACAGTTACAGCCATAAATCATAAATGCGTTAATATAATGCGTCTCCTCTATTGCTCTTAACCACCACTTGGATAAGACACAGATTAACTTTAATATTATTTCAATTAAATGTTCTACTTCTCCATGCAAGAAGATCCCCTCTAATTTCATTCTCATTTCCGTGCAACGACGTCCCCTCTAATCAGACCGTTAGACTGTAATCATGGGAGCTACAGTTCACTCCTTCCCCAGAGGCTCTGCAAATGGACTTTTATATCTGAGTAAGCATATTTGTGCAATGACCATCACCAGAGAGGCCTGCTCTAAATTCAGCTGCTGTTACACTCAACAGCTGGTTAATCAAGAAATATTACAGCATTGCCGGTGGTAAAATGGGGACTCTAGGCTGACCTAGATATGGTCTTTATATGTACTGACCTTAACTGTACCCAAAACTGCAGGGTTGTATACCTCATATACACTTGCTTCAACTGACATCTTATCAAAAATAAGAAAAATGTTGTAATCATTACTCACCCTCATGTTGTTCCAAACCTGTGTGACTTTCTGGCTACACTTTATTTTGATAGTCCACTTCAGACATTCTACTAACTATAAGTAACTTCGTAAGTACGTCAACAACATGTCACCTAATTCTCATTAATTTGCTACTACATGTCTACTAACTGAAAAGACAGTCTACTAACTAGAGTAGACTGTTATGGTAGGTTTAGGGTTAGTAGAATAAGTTGACATATTCTTGCAAAGTTTCTCAGTCAGTATGTTGTGGACCCATCAAAATAAAGTGTTAGAAGCAGAAAGTCTACTACTCTAATGACTGCTAATTGACATGTAGTTGCAAAGTAACTTACTGTTAGCAGAATGTCTGAAGTGGACTATCAAAATAAAGTATTACCAACTTCTTTTATTCTGTGCAATACATAAGTAAATTATCATTTAAATTTCTGGGTGAACTATTCCTCTAATAATAGTTGGAATGTTTTGAAATGGTAGTCTCAATGTTTTTATTTAGCCAGTTTTTGAATGTAAATGTGTTAGAACTTAGATTGCTTCATTCATAGACCAGTGCATGGATTCTCTTTTGATCTGTAACATTCTCCAAGTCTGCAAATGCAGTTAGATTAGATTATGTGTTTACCTTGATCGGTTAAAGAGCACAGGGATATACAGAGAAATACAGTTAGTGCATAACTTAGAAACATATGCACTGAGTTATTCCTGTTACAATATCCAGCTGCCTGCTTTCTTTGTTTACTTGAAACAAATCTCTAAGAAGTATGTTCCATGCTTGAAATGAAGTAAGCGGTTTAACTATCTACTGATGATTTGCTTTTCGTCTGCTTTATCGCATTTCATTGATGTTCTTAGTTTCGTTTGTTTTTTAAATCAAAGCCCTTACAATACAAAGCATATCTGACTGAATTACTGGAAAACATCAGAATGGGAAGAAACACTAGACTTAAAGTTGCTGTAAGTTGAAATTCAATGACTCATTTTGCAGGTTTGCTGACATGTCTTTGGAGAGAGGGTGGAATTTGGTAATGGAAGTTAGTGAAATGGTGGAAAATGCCTGAACTAATTTACAGCTCCTTTAATTACCAAGAAGCTGCTCACAGTAAGTGCACTTAAAGGAATAGTAAACTATCCCTTTAAAACCTAAACGGATATTTAGTTTTGAACTTAGTTAATACCTTGCTGTTCTAACTTGTTTACTCCCAGGTCATCAGATATTGCTGTATTTCAAAAAATAAATGTGGTCATTACACACACACACACACACACACACACACACACACACACGAGAGAAAATCTTAGCCTGTTCAAAGTCATTGCTTTTTTATATTATTATATATTTTTGATCCTCTGTAATGTACTTTAATGTACATTTTTATTTTACAATGGACAATAAAGAGTTGCACGACTGATAATGCTGGATCTCAACAATGCAAAGCTTCTCCAGGAGACTGAATGTGAGCCAAATTTGGGATAAACCATCAGTTTTTCTATTGACCGAGATAAACTCTCAGACGGTGAGCTTCCCTTCCTAAGTACTAACAGGTGTGCATCAGTGAAAGACCTGCATATGATAATTCTACACAGAAAGAGTTCAAATCAGAGCCAAATGCAAACCAAGTCAAGTGTCTGAAGGCAGCTTGATCACATTCAGACACACTCCTCCTTTCAAAAGAAGGACATTGCTTGGTGTAGCCCACTAACAGCTTTCTGATGTGTGGACAATGTACAACACATCTACAGTAACTATACAAATGTTGGGTCTTTAAAATGAATTAATAAAACAATAAATACATTTTTACTACAATAATATGAATATCAATTCAACAGAATAAGTTAAAATCATAATGCATGATTGTATTTGTTGGATACAGCTGAGAAGGTCAAGACATCTAAGTAGGGACAAGGCATGCTATGATAAGGTAACCAACAATATCTAACAAGTTTTACAACAAAACCACAGTGAATTTCTGCCTTTATTGCTTTACATGAACTAGTTTATGCCTTTATATCATGATTAGTTTGGCACTATGGACAAGAAGCGGTCTAATTCTTCCTTAACATGCTAAGTTCCAACTTCCAACTTCTGAAGGTTTAAATACAAATGTAATGTCCCATTTGTTGCCAACCATATAAACTTCACTCACAATAAATTGACTGCACTAGAATTTTCGGTAAAATAAATGCTGTTTTTTTTGTGTAAAATAATAAAAATATACTGTCAAATGGTAATTGATATTATGTAAATATACATGACTGAAATAGCAAGAGAAAGCAATGTAGATGCTGTGGGAAAACGAATAAGCAGTCTTACGGTATGTTTACACAACAACGATGTAATAACTGAAAGTTTTTTCCTTTTGGATTTGTAAAAAGTTTTGCGTACAGATGACAATGTTGTCAAAACGATACTCACTCATATGGATCCGCAAAAACAACTAAAAAAGCTGTATGATGCACGCTAGGCCAGTAGTTGGTGCTGTGACTTATTAAAGAAAGACTATGCTTTTGCGCATCTACACATTCATCTACAAAGCCAGAGAGCAGTAAATATAATACACGTGATCGCTTTTACTAAATTGCATATTTGTAGTTTACACGGAAACAATAACGGTACACAATTTTCCCTTTGTAACCTCATTTGCAGGCCCCCAGGACACATTGTGTAAATGAACTGCAAAAAAAAAAATACATAAGTTTTCTGTAGTGGTAATACATAAGTTTTCAAAATGGTGTTGTGTAAATGCCCCCTTAAACTTAGCATATAGTAAACTGCCATGTTTAGTTCATGGCCTGCCCAACTCCGAAACTTGGGAATCGAAATAATCTAAGAGGTTCTTAGTTGTAAATACAAGTTGAGAGGCTGTTCATGTCTAATAGCATGTGAAGGCAACATGAGGTGTAGCTGAGATGGGTGGAGTATATGATAATATCTCAATGCGGGTGTGGTGGTGGTCTGATGACAGGACTCTTTGATGAGATCAGAACCTAAAGCCATTTAATTGCACTGATCACTGTGGTTACCAGTCATTACAAGGTGTCGTCCCACAGTTTTGAGTTTTTTTGGGGTGTTTTGACCCGTTTACTCCAGGAGGTGAGGGGTTAAGTGAGGTGAATGATGGAGTAATGGTAGGTTTGTTGGGTTTATAGAGGTAGACTCCACCACAGTCAGCAACTTTAAGGTTCATTGCTCCAAGCTACAAATTCACATCAGGTTTATTTCCACCACAGCAGCACTGACACTGTAATTTCTTTGGCTAATAAATAAAGTAACTCTGAAGCAATAAACAAACAAAATCAGTCTTCTACAGGACAAAAAGAGATTAAAGAACATAATTCAGCACCACTGACTCAGCCAAAAAGTGTCATCAGATAAGAGCTGCGTTGACAGTACCAAGAATTTAAACAGCAGCTGCAACTTTTCACATCACAGCTTCAGAGAACATCATTTAAATAGCGATACATCCAAAATGTGTTGGATTTAAGCAACCCAAACATAAACAGATGTGTACAACGATGGATTAGATTTACGGGCTCAAAACTGAAGCAACCCGGCCCGTACATTGTCTGAAACCCGACACAGCGGCACGGTTCAATTTTATGCACTTAACCAATTAGATCCCCAACAGAACATCAAGCACAACAACAAAGTATGTGAACAGTCATCTCATAATACAAGCATTAATCTAATATGAGTTACCAACAGGTTTGTGAGGTCATGTTTGATTAAGTAAGTGCTACAGTGCCTCTACTTCACCTGCTATTCTTAGTCTGACATCCTGGCAGGAATGTGTTATGAATTTTGTATGGACAAGACACACAAACTGCGCTTTTGTGGTCAACTTGAGATGATGAACATTTTTGTCAGTTAAGGCTCGTTAACACTGATGAACACTTTAAAACAAGGCATAAGATCTTAAATAAGATTGTATTTATTTGAATGCATTAATCATTTATTTGAATTAGCGAGAGAGAGAGAGAGAGAGAGAGAGAGACCGAGCGAGAAATGTTGCGCGTGCGTGTAATGAATGTCTCTTACAAGCAATAAAGCAGCACAGTAGAACAAAAACAGCGTTCTGTTTCACTCATTGCAGATGACTCCTAATGTTCATTTATTTTGGGAGTCAGTATGTATAAAGCTTTGGTAAAAAATCATAAAAGTGTTTGAAATGTTTGAGCAAGTGCGCGATAATTCTGAAATAAAAGCTTGGGCAATGTGTGTGAGATAACTAGAAATAAAAAGCCTCTGCATATAGTTTTGGCTACAAACCAAAATCTCCGACCCATTATGAGATAAAATGTTAACAAGTTGAAACCCGGAGTCATGACTTTTTAATCTCAATCTCTATAATGACTTTTCACGATGGATACACCATAATCGTGTTGTTAAATGGAAATGTGTTTTTCTGCTTTATGTCAACTTTATAAATATACGTTAGCTTAAAGTCAGGTTACATTCTGGCATGACTTTTGTTATAATTTCTATCAGGTTTGGGACAGATTAGATATAAAGTCATTTTGAAACCATGAACTATTAAGCCAAATTAGTCTGTCCCAGTGGTGTGTCTGAAAGGACTAAGCGTCTTTAAAATGTTTAAACTGTAGTCAGATTTTACAAGGAGCAGAGCAAAGAAAGAATAATTAATTTGCCAAAGCATTATTCTTTTTTCATCTGATGGGTTTACAGGCGACATCAAAAGGTTACAGTATACAAATAAAAACATGCCACAGTCTCAAGGCTGTTTAGTAAATATGACTGAATCCAAGTCATCGCTATAGTTTGGAAGGAGTGATGCTAATTTGTTCTGGATGTAAATACTATCACATGTTTCCATTCAATTAAACATTTTGAATACTTAATTTAAAAAAAAACTAAAATTTTAAAATGCATTGCTGTCATTTAAATTGACTAATCATGGGTATATAGGAAAATGAGAATATATTTATACACCATAAACATACTTCCAGTATAAAAGCATAATTTCCAGTTACTTGTAGTTTAAAAGGTTCGAGGCTACAGTGTGAAACAGGCCTAATGTTACGAAATGAGAAAGGATCAACACAGCATCTCAGATAACCAGAAAACAAGTTTGTCAGAGTACACTTAAAGCTAATTCAGCCTGCAGGACTATTAGTCAAATAGTTTTGCCCACATTAAAAGTTCAGTTTATTTTCATGGATATAGGATTTGCAGATTTTCTCAAGCAAAAATATGACACTGAACAGAACCTTGATATTGCACTTATTTAAACCATCTTTAAAATACATGACTTTTGGCATAATATAAAATGAACTCAGAAAGTGTTGAAAAGAGTGATTCAAAACCAGTATGATGCTGAAGTGATGAACTGTTTTTATGTGAATAGAACTTGACCATGTTTTTATGTTGCAAATGATGATAGAAGACATCTGTTATTTCTCAAACAAATGTAAAAAATAAAACACAAAATTGAGAACACAGCAAAAATATTCACACAAGAAACATTGACCAATAAACAGTGAGAAAAACAACAAAAAAGATGGTAACAGCTGTCAAGTCCATATGAAATCTGCAAGTTGCTCTCCTTAGTATAAAACTGCATTTGCAATTTAAAAAGAACTTGAAAATTTCTAGATCCTTAGCTGGTACTGGTGTGTCTTTCTTCCACTCATCCTCTGGATAGGTGTCAAAGTTAGACGTGTCACCCTCGTGAGATACCTTTGGAACTATGGGTGGCTGTCACAGCAATGGAAAAACTCATTAAAGAGGCTTTAGATACAGTGAGATACACATTATCATTCATAAGTGTGCAGACAGTAAATTAATTAATCATTTAAATCATTAAATGGATCAAAAGTGACAGTGTTCATCAATAAATCTTAAAAAAAATGTATCACAGTTTCTAAATGTATTACTGTTTTTTTACCCTCCTCAACATTTATAATAAGAAATGAGCATAATATAATTATTTGTGGTCAACTTGAGATGATGAACAATAGTATCTAACTGGAATAATGGCAACACTGATGAAATGATGACTTTGCCATCACAGGAAGGCAGAAATTATATTGAACTAATATTAATACAAAAACAGTTATCTTAAATAGTATTTCACAATGGTATTGGTTGGTCACATCTGTCTAATGAATGTAATACTCGCTATTAACGATAACGCAGCACTTTTACCTCAAAAATCATTCTAATTTTCACACTGTTAGATGACTCCTGTGTAGTTAAGTTTAGGTATTAGATAAAAGCTTTGGTCATCAGAATAAGTGTTTAAATTATTACTTGAGCAAGTCATAATTCTGAAATAAAAGCTTAAAAAAACAGTTATGAGATAACTAGAAATAAAAATAAAAATTTCAATAATAACAAAAAGTCCAAAATCTCATATTATGAGATAAAATGTTATGACAAGTTGAAACGGAGTCATGACTTTTTAATCTCAATTTCCAGTTATTTCTGGGAAACTGGAATATATGTCCAGTAAACCATGAGAAATGTTCTAGCTGTATAATTCTACTAGTAAATAAAGTAAAAGATGATCACTTAAGTCAAATTATTTCAGAATTCTGGCATGACTTTTGTTATAATTTCTGTCATTAAAGTCAAAACTTAGATATAAGTAAAATGAACATTTAAATTAACAGGACATGCTCCTAAAGCTAACTTATAAATGCTTACCTTGAGTTTCTCTCATAATTATGATTTACTGTAATACTGACTTAAACCATTATTGCTTTTTCATCAGCTCCATTCTGAAAGGCGACATCAAGTAATGCACAGTGATACAAATACAGGAGTGAAATATAGAATATAGAATGTTTACATTTAGTAAAACCACTGAATAAGTCAACCTAATTTAGTTTGGGTTCCTGTAGATTGACACTTCTCATTTTGGATGTAAATAATTTCACCACTGTAAATTTTTTCAGATTTCTTAGAGAGGAAAAAAAAGACAAATAATTTAACTGCATCTTCTAGAAACTTTACATTGACTATGCATTGTATAGACTGGCCAGGTTGTTACACCATAAACATACTTCCAGTATAAAAGCATAATGCTGCAGTTACTTTTGCTTAGTTTACATGCCTGCTCGAGAGTGCAGTGTGAAACAGGCCTAATGTTACGAAATGAGGAAAGGATCAACACAGCAAGTTCAGATAACCAGAAAACTAAATTTGTCAGGCTTAAAGCTAATTCAGCAAGCTTTTTGAGATATAAAGCCAAAACACAACCATGACCATACATGTTTAGGCATCAGCTAAGACATTGTTTTGATCCAGCAAAGTGACATTTCAAAAAAAAAAAAAAAGAAGGTTTTCCATCTTTGTATTTAAACTCTTTAAAAACATGACTTTTGCATAATATAAAAGACTCAGAGAGTGTTGAATCAAGTTGCTCATCGCTTACTAGATGATGCTGAAGTGATGAACTGTTTCCTCTGTGAATGTTTGACCATGATTATGTTGACATTAATGATGATCAGAAGAAGTCTGTTTCGGTTTCTCAAGTGTGTAGGACTCAGGGACAAGCAAGCAAGACATGCCTATAATAATGCAACTATGACCTTTAATGTTACTGAATGATTAGATTGAAAGGACAATTTTAAATCATTATTGAACCAGTCCTGTCTTGAATTACTATAGCTAAGGATGCAGAAACGTTTTGCACAAGAACTCTGGTCTGTAGTTCTTTCCCCAGAATCACCTCCTCTGATGGGGTTGGAAGGAGGTATAATGACGTTGTCACCGGTGTCAGACTACTCTTTGAATGTGGAGTTTTTCCAGAGCATCTCATGAAAACTCTAGGCAGATAGGAAGCCTTTAGATACAGTGAGAAACATATCATTCATAAGTGTGCAGGGAGAAATTAATTAAGACTCAATCAAGGTCTTAAATGGATCAGTGACAGCTTTCATCAAGATAAACTGGCCTAGAAAAAGAGTTTATTCTGTTAGATGATTACTGTTTTCAACATCCTTGAATTTGAGATGACTATAAAAATGAGCATAATATAATTATTTATGAAGGTTCGTGTGAAATAAAGACTGCTGAATAATGGCTGCTGAAAATTTGACTGCCATCACAGGAATAATCTAAGAATTATATTGAACTAATATAATGTCACCAGTTATGCTTATAATTCATGTTTCACAATGGTAGTGTTGGATCAATCACTTTATTTTAAGGTCCAATTATGTCCCTAGACAAACAAACACAAGATGAGAACAACTACCTGAAATAAACTCATTAAACTAATTTGCTGCTTCTTAAATCAGTTTTAAGGTAGTTAACAAGAAAATTAAGACACTCAATTTCATGAAGGCAGGCATTATAAGTACTAATAAACAGCCAATACTGAAATTCTGGCTGCTAAAAAGCAAATCGTTAATTATTTTAATGTTATGGTTAATAACCAATAAATGTTACCCTAATGTTTTACAAAAATGGCTGATAAACTGAATGTAAAATAAACTTTCCACTATCCTTTACAGGTATAGTATTTAGTAATCTTAGATTATCTGGTTGTTATAAATAATAATAATTGTTATAGTTATAACTATACAACTAGTTTATTTTAGTAAAAGATGATCACTTAAATAATATTACCAGATGCAATAATGATTGTAATCATTTATGAAAGGTGAAGTAAAATGAACATTTATTAACAGGACATGCTCTAAAGCTCTATACAATGCTTACCTTGAGTTTTCTACAGGGCACAGACATCTCGGCATGGACTGAAAGAACATCACCTACAGCTCAACTTACATCATCAGCTCCATTCTGAAAGACGACAAAAGTAATGCACACGATGATAGATTGCTATAAGTAAATGTACATAAATGTTGAATGACATCTTACATTTTGAGACAAACCACTACAGTAAGAATAAAAACCACATTGCAAAAACTGCTCAATCCTGCACTTCTCATTTGACCATCAGAAAGATTAGGCCATTTCAGCCACTGTACTGTCTTTTTAGTTTCTTAGAGAGGGAAAAGAAAAGTGGGACAACTATGCTGAACTGCTGAGGTCTTCTAGAAACTTCAGAATTTGGGCCATGCATTGCACCGTGGGACCATGACAGATACACATTCACTCAAGTGGAATAACAGATTTCAGCTCTCTTTGTCTCACTGCACTGGCAGGACCTGGCCTTCAAGTTCAAACAGTGCAAACACAGCTGTTATTAGGCCACAGGCTCAAACTCTCACTAGGGATGTGCATTTTAGAGGAGAACAAGCAAAAGAAAGAAAGTGCTAAATTAACAACAGAAGCATCTAGCCTGGAAAGTCCACCCAAAGTGACATTTCCAAAAAAAAAAAAAAGGTTTTCCATCTTTGTCTCTTACTCGGATTCTGATTTGATGACAAAAAGTAATAAACCCCAAACAAACAGAACAGTGAGATACAGTGCATATTTCAGCAAAGCTCATTCCTCATGTGTGGAGAATTATAATAACAGCATTAACTGGAGCTAATGGGAAAATGACGCTCAGACGACAAACTTCCCATGACATCACCATCACAATATGCCTGGCGCATGCTGCCACTTCATCTGGCGCCAGTTACTGAATGATTTCCTCTGAGCATGAACATTCATATTAGAAAAGTAAACTTAACCATTGATTAATTAATGAATGAATTACTATAGCTAAGGATGCAGAAACATATTGCTAAACAGAATATCATTCTTTCCCCAGTATCCACCTCGTCTGATGGGGGTTGGAAGGAGGTATAGTGGGAGAGTTGCCCGGTGTCAGACTCACTCTCTGAATGTCCAGGGAGTTTTTCCAGAGCCTCATCTCATCCCCTCTAGGCAGATAGGAAGCCTTCTTATCGTAACTGGAAACATATGTGACATACTGTGGCCTTTGGGAGAAAGATCTCGCAAGACTCAATCAAGGTCTTATTATTTGCCACGTGCAGCTTTATTAAGATGCATAACTGGCCTAGAAAAAGAGTTTATTCTGTTAGATGATCTCCTCCACATTACAACATGGCCTTGAATTTGAACCATTAAAACTAGTTCCGAATAATTCCAGCATTCTCAAAGGAAATATCCCAGATGCTGATTCCTGCTGAAATACTTTGCTCAACCATACAAGAAGAACTATATAAAATATATGTCACCAGCGTCTTGCTTACCTTCATGTTTCCAAGCCTTCTTGCCCGATCAATCACCAGAAACTTCTTGATTATGTCCCTAGACAAACAAAAGTCAAAATTAGAACAATAATAAAATCTGGTTAAATCAGTTTGATAAAAACAAGAAAATTAAGACACTCAATTTCATGAAGGCAGGCATTAAGAGTAGAGATGCACCAATACTGAAATTCTGGCTGATTCAAATAAATCAATAATTATTTTAATGTTATGGTTAATAACCAATAAATGGCTGATACTAAAAATGGCTGATAAAAAAAAATGTAAAATAAAAGATGCATTAAACCTTTACAGGTATAGTATTTATTCATTCAACAAAAATTTGAATGCAACTAACTGTTACGACTTCATAAGTGGGAAACCGGATGTTTCCAGATTATCCAACGTGAAGGGGCAGATAAGGCTGCTCTGGCGGACAGCGCAATGGATGATCGTTTTGTTAACTTTGTGGTTTATTATTTTGAGTTGTCTTCCCTGCCACTCTGACACTACAACATGATTTTACCATCCAGATAGTTTCAGCAACAATTACCCCATCAAGCTCAGTCAGAATCTTGGGGTAATTTTCCATGACCAGCTCAGTTTCAAAGACCACATTGCAAAAACTGCTCAATCCTGCAGGTTTGCATTGCACAACATCAGACAGATTAGGTCCTTCCGTACACAGCATGCGGCACAACTTCTTGTCCAGGCCCTTGCCATTTCTAGACTGGACTACTGCAATGCTCTTCTAGCTGGACTTCCATCATGCACAATCAAACCTTTACAGATGATTCAGAATGCAGCGATTGGCAGTGAACCCAAAACACCAGTGTGGGTTCACACCTTTAGAAAATAATCTGCACTGGCTAACCGGTTGCAGCTCTATAATTAAATTGACTATTGAATATAGATCAAATCGTGACTCCTACCTCCTACTTCCACTCCCTTATGACAATCTACATCCACTCCAGAAGCCTGAGATCTGCTAGTGAGCGACGCCTCGTGGTGCCATCACAGAGAGGCACAGAATCACTTTCCAGAACGTTTTCATTCACTGTTCCTGGCTGGTGGAATGAACTTCCCACCCCATACAGTATGCTGAATCCCTGACAATTTTCAAGAGACACCTGAAAACTTATATTTTCTATCTTCACTTGACTTCTGCTTCTTCATAATAAAAACAAAAAAAAAAACACTTTTGCTCTCTTTCCTTAACCTATCCCTGTCTAGCTAGTTTTTGCTCTGAACAATGCCTGAAATGTTGTATTACAAGCCTCTTTATAATGTATAGCTTAGTGTATTCCTCAATTGTAAGTCGCTTTGGATAAAAGCGTCTGCTAAATGAATTAATGTAAATGTTAATAAATGCTTTAGAAGCCTTTTTTATTGTTATTTCATGTTAGCTAATGTTTTTAAATACTGTTAACAATGGACCCTTACCAAAATGTTACAATATGCCCCCAAAAGATTTGTGCAGCAAAATGTCATTAGAAATCGCACACACCAATATTTTCTGACAAAGATCTGTAGTACACCTACTGAAAAAGTATAACCCCACTTTTAAAGAGATTATTCATAGTGGAGCTTATTAACATAAAACAATTCCTACACACAGAAAAATCTACCTGCACTAAGCTTTTCACATAACCCTTATGTATTAGGTTTTAAAATCAATCTGTATCCATTACCCAACAGACTTCAAGCTGCGAACACGAGCGCATTAGCATGTTTACTGCTGTGCCGTTGATGTTCTCACTCAACCTATCACCAGAGATGCCTGGAGCGATCGTGCTACAGATGACCTTACGATTCACTCTAACCTCCCTTGCAGATGTTATTCATTCTCCAATGATCATGTGTGTTTGACTTCAGAATACCATTATCTTATCAAGCTTTTTAAATCCCTACTGACACAAGTCGTAGTTTCGGCTACTTTCACAATTGTAACTAGAGTAAACATGCCAGACGAAAGGAAACACGGGTTCGCTTTGCCTGAGGTGATTGTCTGTCTCTATTTCTGAGAGCTTCCTCAATCTGTCTTTGTCTCTGGAGTGCAGTGTTTGAAGCAGAGAACGCCAGTTTTAGTGGACAAAAGCCAAATTAGGAAATGGAGCTGTGATGTCATTTTGTGTACGTGTTTGTACAGCTGCACTGACTAAAACTAAGAGAGGATATTGTTGTGTTTTATTAAAGGGGATAAACTCAAGGATTACTTTTTGAACATAAAGAGGGGACAGTGGGTCGTTTGCGGAATCCTGAGCTTCTTTAGTTCAAAAGCACCATGAGTAATAGTGTAGAGTAATTAGACACCCGCCTGTCTGCAATCTGGAGGATGCCTCCACTTCCAGTGTGCTCAGCTGACATGTTTAGACGAGTTCATTAGAGGACATGAGCTAGTTTGTAACTGCGTGCACATGTAAATGCATGCATAACTGTGAGAGGATCTCTCTTCTATGAACTCTCTAAAACAGGGTTCTTTAACTTTTTTCATGTCAAAGACCCCTTTCTGGTTATAGAGATGCAGCAAGGACTTATTACTGAATAATTGTTATTAATTGTTATTAATACTGTTATTACTGAAAATAAAAATGTCCATAAAAGTTTTGTCTACATAACGTGTGGAGTACCATATTAACAAATGTTTTTACTGTATTTAATATGTTTTTGTTGAGGAGGCATTAAAGGGGTCATCGGATGCAGAATTCACTTTACATGTTATTTGAACATAAATGTTTGTTGGAAGTGTGTGTACACATAAATCCTATAATGATAAAAATCCACACAGTGTTTTTTTTTATCCCCTATTTTAAAATATCCTTTCTCAAATCAGGCTGTTCTGAGGTTCCTGTCAGAATTATGTAGTTCTGCACAGACCGCTCCCACGATAGTTTATTAACAAGGCCGTCTTACCTTAGACCCGCCCTGAGTGAGCTGTTAACAGTCCGACCACCATTGTGATGCAGGGGAGGACAAGATGTCTCCAATTAAGAGATTGATGTGATCTGCTGTTGGATGTAATAATGAGCAGTCGTCATTTACTCCCAACATCTGAGCCGCTGAAGACGCAGACGATTAACGTTACTTTAGTTTTTAAAGGGAATCCGCCGATCCCTGACCTGCCTAAATGCATCTATGTTTGAGCAAATCATTTGTGATCCAGCCTCACCTACAGAAGAAGTGAGAATACTTTTTTTCTGAATCTTTGCAAATCGCCTTTCTTTATATGTGCTAGTTAGCAAGTTTCGCGGCCGAAGTTTACATTCTGCTCGTCACCTTACGGAAGAGAGGGGCGGGGTCAGCAGAGCTTATTAGCATTTAAAGCGACATGGACTAGAATGGCTTGCTGAAAACAGAGCTGTTTTTCACAAGGTAAAAAGGGTGTTTTTACACTACCGTTGAGAAATTTTAACCAAAGTGTGATATAGACATTTCATGACGACCATAAAGAATCATATCAAATTGTGGAAAATGCACATCCGATGACCCCTTAAAAAGACACAAAAGGTCATTGCAAAAGAGGCTGGCTGTTCACAGAGCTCTGTGTCCAAGCACATTAATAGAGAGGCGAAGGGAAGGAAAAGATGTGGTAGAAAAAAGTGTACAAGCAATAGGAATAACCGCACCCTGGAGAGGATTGTGAAACAAAACCCATTCAAAAATGTGGGGGAGATTCACAAAGAGTGGACTGCAGCTGGAGTCAGTGCTTCAAGAACCACTACGCACAGACGTATGCAAGACATGGGTTTCAGCTGTCGTATTCCTTGTGTCAAGCCACTCTTGAACAACAGACAGCGTCAGAAGCGTCTTGTCTGGGCTAAAGACAAAAAGGACTGGACTGCTGCTGAGTGGTCCAAAGTTATGTTCTCTGATGAAAGTAAATTTTGCATTTCCTTGGGAAATCAGGGTCCCAGAGTCTGGAGGAAGAGAGGAGAGTCACAGAATCCACGTTGCTTGAGGTCCAGTGTAAAGTTTCCACAGTCAGTGATGGTTTGGGGTGCCATGTCATCTGCTGGTGTTGGTCCACTGTGTTTTCTGAGGTCCAAGGTCAACACAGGCGTATACCAGTAAGTTTTAGAGCACTTCATGCTTCCTGCTGCTGACCAATTTTATGGAGATGCAGATTTCATTTTCCAACAGGACTTGGCACCTGCACACAGTGCCAAAGCTACCAGTACCTGGTTTAAGGACCATGGTATCCCTGTTCTTAATTGGCCAGCAAACTCGCCTAACCTTAACCCCATAGAAAATCTATGGGGTATTGTGAAGAGGAAGATGCGATATGCCAGACCCAACAATGCAGAAGAGCTGAAGGCCACTATCAGAGCAACCTGGGCTCTCATAACACCTGAGCAGTGCCACAGACTGATCGACTCCATGCCACGCCGCATTGCTGCAGTAATTCAGGCAAAAGGAGCCCCAACTAAGTATTGAGTGCTGTATATGCTCATACTTTTCATGTTCATACTTTTCAGTTGGCCAAGATTTCTAAAAATCCTTTCTTTGTATTGGTCTTAAGTAATATTCTAATTTTTTTGAGATACTGAATTTGGGGTTTTCATTAGTTGTCAGTTATAATCATCAAAATTAAAAGAAATAAACACTTGAAATATATCAGTCTGTGTGGAATGAATGTATACATTATACAAGTTTCACTTTTTGAATGGAATTAGTGAAATAAATCAAATTTTTGATGATATTCTAATTATATGACCAGCACCTGTATATTTAATGTACTTTTGCAGGAGGGATGAGAAAAATTATAAAAAAATGAGCCTAAACTTACTGTATTTTTATTATGTTTTAACAGTGTTATTTTACAATTATTTACATAACATAAAATTAATGAATAATTTGAATGATTAATGATAAACATTTTATTGTTATATTTTCAGTTAGTTTTAGTGTTAAATGCTTTGTCATTTTTATTAGATGTTTAATATTTAAATCTAGTTTATTTCATTATTAGTTATACTATTCATTATTATTAGTTTATTTCAATTTGATCAAATTTAATACTTCAACTTATTTTATTTCAGAAACATTTCTAATTTCCATTTAATCTTTTCAACGTTTAGCTATATACTTTTTCACCTAAAATCTAAAAACAAAACTTAAATGTCTTGCCCCCAACCCCAGATTAATTTAAATTAAAAACAAAAAACTAGTGCTTCACCCCCACACAAATAAGTTTGAGATCAAATAATATTTTATGTTTATGCTGATATGATTTCAGTAGACATTGTGTTTTATGTATGCTACAAATATGGCATGTGTCATTCGGTTGTGTTTTCTTTATCAAACTCACTTTACATAGAAATCCAGATGCCGTGGAAACTCCAGTTTTCCGGACAGGATCTTCTGGTATATGCCAAAGGGATTATCATCAAAAAATGGGGGATGCCTTAGGAAAAAAAAAGAAAAAAAGACAAATGATTGTGTCAGAATGACACTGAACAGGAAAAGCCTTAAAGATATTTAGTGTCCTCAGTCTTTATCTGAATTCAATAAAGTTCTGCTGAGATGCCAAAAACGAATGCACAAACTTTATCTTCGGCTTAGACCTTAGTCCTGTCATTTTAGTGTAATAAAAACCTCTGCAATTATTCATACATCAATATTCGACTCATAATAATTAAATAACAACAGATCTTCTTTTAAGATCAATCTAGCATCACATTTAGGTGTACATTTCACAGCTGCAACCCTGGTCTGCGCCACTGGAGGAGGACTGCAAGGGCTGAGGGTGCCATTTAGGCCTCTAAATGACTACCATTTACTGTCTCAGTATAATGCTTTTTGTCCATGTAATGTGTGTTCTCTAATGTTTGCTAAAGTGATTCTCCAGCTCATACTGTGTAATCCATTACTCCTTCATTACAGACTTCCAGCCTCGACCAACATGCCATTAAACATCCTTGCAGTCTCAATGAGCTTGTGTTTAATGCCTGCATCCAGCTGGCACTGAAAAGAGCCACTAAATAGGAGGGATAGATGCAGTGAGAGATGCTAAAGAGTCTGTTACTAGGCGACCACCTGAAGTCTCATGAGGGCACAGATCACTGACAACAATGGAACTCAAGTGTCAACAGTGAAGATGATGAGACATACATCAGCAGCAAAATATAGAGTTAAAGACCCTGCAGTGATTGACATTGAACAAACCATTACCGCAGAGTTGCACAACAGGGAAGACAAATGTGACCCTGGACCACAAAACCAGTCTCAAGTCGCTGGAGTATATTTGTAGCAATAGCCAAAAATACAAAAACATTTTCGATTTTTGTTTAAGAATCGTTAGGATAAAAATATCCTAAAAATCATTAGGATATTAAATAAACATCATTTTAATGAATATATTTTGTAGATTTCTTACCATAAATATATCAAAACTTCATTTTTGATTATTAATATGCATTGCTAAGGAATTCATTTGGACAACTTTAAAGGCGATTTTCTCAATATTTAGATTTTTTTTGCACCCTCAGATTCCAGATTATCAAATAGTTGTATCTCAGCCTAATATTGTCAGATCCTAACAAACCATACATCAATGGAACGCTTATTTATTCAGCGTTCAGATGATGTATACATCACAATTTCGAAAAAATGACACTTAAGACTGGTTTTGTGGTCCAGGGTCACACATGTGAGACAGCTTAAAAGAGTATTACCCAGCTTAACCGCCGTAACATACTATTTAAAGAAATAGTTCACCCAAACATGACAATTAGCTTGAAAAGTACTCACCCTCAGGCTGCAGTGCACCATCTTCTGCAGTGAATGGGTGCCGTCAGAATGAGAGTCCAAACAGCTGATAAAAACATCACAATAATCTACAAGTAATCCACACGACGCCAATCCATCAGTTGAAGTCTTGTGAATCAAAAAGCTGTCTTATTGAATATCTTGAATATTTAGGGCATTTTAACTTTAAACCATCCTTCTGGCCAAAATCCATAATCCATAACAACACTTACTACAGTGAAAATGTCCATCTATTGTTGAGCTCTCACATCAAAATCCACCAACATATTTGTTGATAAATTAATTGTACTGTTTTCACTTGTGCTTGATCTGTGCATATTTCTCACCTGATTCAGACAATTTGACTTCTTTTAACTAGAGAAAGCAATATTATGGATAAAGGACTTTTAGAGTAACTAAAGTAATGGTTGTTTCTTAAAAAACACACTCTTTTCACTTCACAAGATTCACTTCAGAATTTATGGATTGTGGATTACTTGTGTATTATTGTAAAGTTTTTATCAGTTGTTTGGTCTATCATTCTGATGGCACCCATTCACTGCAGAGGATCAATTGGTAAACAGGTAATACAAAACAAATATATATAAAAAAACATATCTCCAAATTATTTATTCAAATCTGCTCAAATGACTAAACACGTTCATCTACACCTTGGATGACCTGAAGGTGAGTACATTTTCTGCAAATGTTTATTTTTGGGTAAATTATTCCTTTTAGATTTAATAATTTAATTATAGACCAACCATGTACCATTAATTCTTGACAAATAAAAGCCATTCACAT